>QNQO01000502.1:0-722328 GCA_003290165.1 Berberis thunbergii | reverse complement strand
GATCGACCCAGAGCTGGATGGGATCGATCTCGACCCAGAAGACTTCGGCAAGTCAGTGGCACTCAAGAAGGTCCCAGCCGGGGACATCTTCGAGGCCTCTCGAGCTGGAGACGTCGAGAGGCTACAGTACTTGCTCGACTCTGGGGTCAATGTGAATGCAAGAGATCAGTGGGACTCGGTGGCGCTTTACTATGCGTGCTTGGCGGGGCATTTGGATGCCGCCAGGATGCTTCTGAAGAGTGGGGCGATTTGCTCTGAGCATACATTTGATGGGGATCGGTGCCACTATGCTGCGTTGAATTTGAAAGTCAGGAAGTTGTTGAAGGCGTTTGAGGCCAGACCCCCACCCTTGGGGCCGCTGCAGGGGGCTTTGAGAGATACTTTCTTGGGGTGTTGGGCGAATCGGGCGTACTTGGAGGAGTCGGATTTGGGTAAAGTTTTGATCTTTTGTTTGAAATTCAAGTTCTTTTTGTGTATTTGTGATACCCATTTATTAAAATTAATAGAGGTTAATGTAATTTGTTGTACCATTATATCAAAGTTTGTTTAATTTGTAGTTTGTTAATGTAATTTGTGATACCCATATATCAATTTTGATAAATATGATATAAAAATGAATCTATGGAAGGTTAGATTGTTGTACAGAATGAAGATGTGCTATTTTAGGAGTGTAGTAACTAGTAAGCAGAAAATGGAGCCGTGAGATGTGCGGGGGTGGTAGGTGATAAGGTTTGATGGTTTAGGAAGGAACGGACCTTGGAATTGTGAGTAAAGATTGCGTATTGTATGGAATGGGGAAGGGAGTTGGTTGGTTGGCAATAAAAAAGGATTGTATAACTTATGGTGTGGAGTTTGAATGATTTAACTATAGGTTAGGTGCTTTTTGAATTTGGAGGTGGAAGGAATGGAGTAGGTTGTAGAGGAGAGTGGTGGCTAGTGAGTTTGAAAACTGGATGCAAACCTTTGGTTTTGGAGGCTGTTGAGCTCAGTTGAGGTTGCAAAAGTGAGATTTCGGAGATGAATTATTTCATAGTGTGGAAAGGTGGTAGTGTGGATTTTTGGGAGATGTGTGTCATGGGACTGCATCTATGTCAGTTGGATTGTCTATTTGTCATATTTAGTATCAACCATCAAATGTGATTGTTTACATCTATAATGTAGTTCACTCGGAAAGAGATGAGATTTTTTTTCCATTGACTGGGTGGAGATCTTCATGGCTGCTAGCAAGGGCATAGTCAACCTTTCCGTGGTTAGAAATGGTCTTGGGAAATACTAATTCATGCTTTTGTTTGGATGATTTGGAGAGGAAAAAAACAACACTATCTTAGAATGTTCAATAGTCTGAAGATAGTTCGTGGATTGATACCAAATTAATTCTATGGATGCAGGCTTGTAATAGGGATAGGTTCAGAAATTAACTTAACTTCTTCTGTGATTGTATGTTTAGCTGGGGCTTTGTTTGTACTTAACATCTTATCACAATGTATACTTTTGGTGGTAGTGGTCAGGTATTTTTTTACCCCGATCCCTGCGTTTCCTTTTTCAGTTATATCACAATATATTACTCTTTGCTTTTTTTTTTCCTGATAAAAGAAAAGCGAGTTTTTCTTTTTTAGGTGTTTAAAGGGAAATCTTAAGTTACTAGGAGACTAATGTCGGCTTATATTTGGAAGAGCGTAAATAATATTATTTGTCATCAATTAAGTCGAGTAAGTGACAAACATTGTAACTGACACCTGGAAAAAGTGCCACTAGTTTTGTCCTTAAAACATAATCTCTCGTCTCCCTGATCCACCTCTAAAATTTTCTCAGTGATCAGATTCTCTCGGACCACCCTATTCCCTTCGCGCCTATTCTGATCTAGAGATCCCTCCCCATGCGCATATAGACGGGTTGCTTCTTTTATTACTGGGGTTGATCATCATCCTTAATTGTCCATCTTTAACTTCCTAATCCGCCTCTAGAAAGTGCCATAATTTGTAATTTGTAACTGAAATTTGGAGTTTGATATGTGTTACTTTGTAAGCTCTGGTGAAGATCATTTAGTCATGGATTATGGAGGTGGTGCAACTTGCATTCTTATGATCATAGCTTGTTCAGACTGGTTGAAGCAGTTGGAGGTACGTGGGCGTTGCTCTGTATGTGGAGCAGTGTTTTAAAAATCCTCCTAGGCAGCCGCTTGGGCGGGTTTTTTGAATTTTTTTATTTTCAGTTCGAAAAAAAATAAAAAAATAAAGACTATTTTATTAATACAATTTTCATATGTATCTTGGCATTAAATTGGAAGTAATTTACATGCTATTATGCTTAACTTTTATAAAATATAATTTATAATACAAAAAAAACTGCTAGCCCCCCACCTAGGCCTCTGAGCGCTAGTCCCCTGCTCGTTGTCCACTACCACCTAGTGATTTTTAGAACACTGATGTGGAGTTAGGACTACACTGGAGTACAAAACCATGTGGAGTAAGCCCAAATCTTAGTGTGAGGTATGGAATGCTAAAGGCATGTGGACTATGGGAGACAAGTGGACTTTAGTTCAAACGTAGTGCGGTTTGAAGTGTTGAAGGCACGTGAAACACTTGGGGACAAGTTGACTGTGCCAAAAGCATGTGATGTGGAATGGAATGTCTGAGGCATGTGGAGTGGTGGTTATAGTTTAGTGGGGAGCGTTGTTGGTGCCAAAGCATATGCAGTGATAAGCCATTGAATTGTGTTATAACCGTTATATGAGTTTGACATCTAATGGACATGTGGTTACAACGAGAGTACAAAGGAGTCTAAAAAGGCTTGCGAATTGAGTGCATGTTATCTGCATAAATATATATTTCACAAGTATTAGGATCTCTATTCATTTGTGGTTGTAGTCTTGTAGATACAACATGAGCTGAAAGTTGAACCCTCTAAGGCTAGTTATATTGATAAATCTATCTTTACATTTTCATTTTGATCCTATTTGATTTTTATGAAATTTAGTAAGACACTGTATTTTATGTTACAATGTTGGTATTTTTTCTGATCTAGTGTGTTGATACAATTTTTCTTCCTTTTATTTATTTCAACATTCTTTGGGCTGATGATTACCGCTGCACATGAACAGGTCATTTATTAAGTGATGAATCCAATTCCAGTCACTTCCCTCCAGATGTGACTTTCACTGTGCAAGGAAAACCTATTGAAGCTCACAGAATCATCTTAAGTGCTCGTTCACCATACTTTAAAAGGAAATTTGAGGAGGATTGGAGAGATCGTAGGGAAGTGAGGCTTCCAAGGGAAAAATTATCTTACCGTGCTCTTTACAGTCTCATTCATTTCTTTTATTCTGACAGACTTGAGATTGCTGTAGACGACATGGAAGATCTTGTGAGAATTTGTAAAGTTTGTAAATGTGAAGGGTTGCAGGAAATCCTTCAAAAAGAGTTGATTCATCAAAAATATGCTGAGCACAAGTCGTTAAGAGAAATCGATAACTCCCAGAAACGATTTATTTTACAGGGATTATCCCTTCCAGAGCAGGACCGGCTTCCTGCTGCATTATACCAAATCCTTCAAGTTTCCCTTGCAAAGTCTAGTTGCCTTGATAATCTCAATAAAGTAGTATCTGGTGTTGGTGAAATGCAGTTGAGTGATTCCAATGAGGATTTTGCGGATATTTGCATAAAAGTGGACAATAAGATTTTCCGAAGTCACCAGGTGATTTTGGCATCACGTTCAGAATATTTCAGAGCAAGGTGTTCTCATATGGATGATTTTCTTGAGGGCACAGATGGGGTTTTTCGTTCTACACTGCCTGTACTTGAAGAGCACGATTTAAGCATTGAGGCTTTTGAGAAGATGATAGAGTATATGTAAGGTTTTTATTTTTATTTCAAGATTTAGTCAGAAACATTGAGCAGAGAATCAACAATCCTTCTTAGAAATCTATGAACACACACACTGAGTCCAAAATATTTACCTAAATAAATAGAAAATGTTTCGGACCTGTTCATATAAGCATAAATGCTATCTTGTGAAGTCTAAACCAATGCAGAAATCAAGTCGGATAAAGTTTTATTTTGAACTTTTGTTAAATCTTTCTTGTTGAATTCAGGTATACTGATGGTCTGACAGATATAGATCCAGATCAGGTATGATATGGGCACCTGAAGCACTTACGAATTCAGTTGCTTGTCATCTAGCTCTTATCCTTTATTTTATATTGATAGTACTTTTTACATTGGTTGAACAGGCAGAACAAATTTTTGATGCTGCTTCAAGATATTTGTTGTTCCCTCTCAAGCGTGCTGTGGCTGACGTGCTCTTGCCACACTTGGAAATGGTCTCACCTGCAGAGTTGTGCCATTGGCTGGTATTATCTGACATGTATGCTCCCTTATCATACTGGAAAATATCTTTAATGAAATACTGGAAAATCTAATAGTCCATTCAACACCTTAATTTTTATGTAAACAAATTTACGAGAAGTAGTTTCATGAATCCCAACTCTCAGTTCCACTTATTCTTGAAAAATTTTGGGTTGTTTATGATGTTGTGGGTCTGCTCTGGTCTGGTCTTGTTCTGTTTGCAGATATGGTGTCTTGAAGATTAGAGAATACTGCCTTGATGTAATTGCCTGCAACTTTGAGACATTTGCTGACACTCGCGAGTTTCGTGCAATGCTTCTTACACTTCCTCCACCTTCTGGAGATTCCTCACTCCGAACCACTCTGCCAAGTGCTCCAGGAGCTGGTGTTGGTGGTGACCAAGCAAATCTTCTTGATGACCTTCGAGAAAAGTGGCTGGAAGCTGAAGCTGCTGAGCTTGATAAAAGAGATGAGAGTGCGATACAATTCGATAAACGGTTGGAGATGCTTATGGTTATAGCAGAGCGAGAGCGAAGTGATGATTGCCATGATGATGGATGATTTATTGATTTAACCCATAAAAACAACATAAATAGGGGTGAAAAAAAGAAAAAAATTTGTGAAATGTAAATTTCAAGTTTGTCTTGTTTTACGATAGTCTTGCCTGACATTCATGGTGAAGTAGGAAGGATAGAAGATGATTGTTTGAACAGTTTTACGTGGGTGAAATTATTCATTGTTTTATCTGAAGGTTGTACCATCATACTTTGGAAGTCTTTCTGTGCCCGTATTTAACATTTTTATTTTATTTAATTTTAATACATCCCTTGCCCCCTTTAGCTTCAATTTACTCCACATTGAAGAATCTTAAAAATGGACTCACAAACGTATACAATTGCTCAAACTCCTTGTAATTAGATCATGGTTATCTTATAAAGGACAATTATTATGTTATTGTCTAGAAACTGAGTTAACCAACCTAAAAAATAAAGCACTAGGGCTTAATTCTCGAGTGAATTGTACAATTCTTACTGCAATTAGATCATGGTTATCTGAAAAATCATAGTTATTATTTATTATTGCCTAGAAACTCCTTGAATTTGACCAACCTGAAAATTATATACCCTTGTGCAAGCAACTTAGGTTGCATTGCAGGGAGAAATTATGGTGGATCTGAACGAAATAGGTGGTGGTGGTGGATTTGAACATAGGAGGTGGAGGTGGTGGTCTGTGGGGGCAAACCTCGCTCGTAACAGAATGGGATAATCAACAAAAAAACTTTGGCATTGCAAATTAGATTGCACTACGGCGGTAAACTTTAAAACAAGAAAACTCGAGCTGGTGAAGGTGTTGTTAGATTTGAAAGGAAAACTGTGGTTTATCCACCCAACTGTGATGCCCTTAATTAGAGCTGATAGGAAGAGATGATAGATGTTGCACTAGTTGAATTCCTAGCTACTCAGGTTGCACCGTAGTTAAACTACGACTTAATGCACTTTGGCAGAGAGCATGAAAACATGAGCTGATGGTAGATCTGACACGAGCTAGTGGAGGTGTTATTTGATTTGAAGAAGAAACTATGGTTGATTTGGCCGGTAGTATTAGTGATTGGCTGGCAGTAGTGGTGACTGGTGGTGCCCTTAATTAGAGGAGGAGGTGATGGATGTTGCAATGGTTGAATTGCAACTTAGGTTGCACTTGGTTGAACACTTGAACTTAGTGCCTCAAGTTCACTATTACATACAAGAAGACTGAAACACTTGACACTACTATCACACACTACAACTCCACTTGAGCTTATTGCTCAACTACATACTTGAGCTATTAGCTCTACTATTAGTGCACTTTACCGAGTTATACTCTTTGTGACATTTTTTTGAACGCTTAGTACAAAGTTGCTATTGGGTCAAGATCAGACCTCCAGTGGATTTTCAATGATGATTCTGCCAGCTTACAGGGTCCAATGATCCATATCCTCCTGGTTAAACTGCAACTTGGATTGCACTGCGATGTTGAACATGAAAACACGAGCTGGTGGAGGTGTTGTTGGTTGACATGTTCAATGGTGGTGCCTTAATTAAAGAGGAGCGGGGGAGGTGGTGTTGCACTACTTGAATTACAACTTCGGTTCCACTTGGTTAAACTACAACTTAGGTAGCACTACGGTGGTGAACGTGAAAACACAACCTGGTGGAGGTGTTGTCGGATTTGAAAGGAGGAACGATGATGAATTTGGCCGGTGGTGGTGATACTCTTAATTAGTGAGAACATGAGGTGGTACATGTTGTACTAATATACAACAACTTTGGTTGCACTCCAACAGTTTACATAAAAACAAGAAATTATTATGCATTTGACACGGTGATGGCTGATGGTTGCCGGTTGTACCTTGAAGAAGAGGGAAAATATAGAACGAGAGAAGGGAGAATAAAAATGGAAGAAAAATAAATATTAAAGGGGACAAAATTAGAATTTAAGATAAATAGAAAGAAAACCAAATATTAGTCGACTTGATCGAAGTAGTTTTTAAAATCAAAAAAATAAATTGTCATTTTTTCTAGTTAACTTAGATGATGTGGCTGAGTTTCAAGAATGACTAATTAAAATAGTCATTTTCTACTTATGTTGACTTGAAAATAGGGTCTTTTGGATATTAACTGTAAACTAAACAAATTGATTCAACTGAAAGGCAAATTCTTACCAATAGGATACTAGCTCAGCTAGTAGGCTTGTAGCGGATGGTATTAAAAATCCCGTGTTCGAACCCTCTTCACGGTATTAGGGTGGGAGGGATCAAGGGGTTTTAAAGAAAAACAGGAAAATTCCTGAATTAAAATTTCTTGTGTACCTCATCATCAAAAGGTACCATTATCCGAACCTTGGTAAATGACTCAGAAGGTCTATTTACGTGAGTGAAGGAAAAGAAGTGCTCCGATCGTTCTAAATCTTTCTGTAGTTAAAGGTAAAAAGAAGTCGGATGAAGAATTTTTTACATGGTATTAGAGGAACTATTGACATAACAACAATGAATTATCATCTACTGATTATAATTGATACAAATTTTGATTTCTTTTCTTTTTCTTTTTGCAATCATAAATAAGATTTTATACAGGCAGCAGATATCTGACTATTCTTTAGGAGTTGTTTCCAAATTCTCAACTTCTGATGCAATTACGGAGATTGCTTCGTCGATAGCCAAGACATCACTTGTTTGGCTTGCAACACTTGTGTCTTCCCCAACTGTAGAGGATCGCTGTGACGCAGCCTCTGAAGTTAATGGGGTCGACTCTGACTCCTCCACTGGTTGCTGTAGACTCCAATACATAATGCTGGCTGTTAGAGTGAGGATCATCTTTTGGTTTACCTGGCATGTAGCAAAACAGCATAAGTTTAACCATCACTGGCAAGTTACATCTGTTCAGGGATCGTAGTGTATAGCATGACCAAATTTACATAAAATGAGCTTGTCACTGACAAGTTACATCTGTTCTGGGATCGTAGTGTATAGCATGACCAAATTTACATAAAATGAGCTTGTCACTGACAAGTTACATCTGTTCTGGGATCGTAGTGTATAGCAAGACCAAATTTACTTAAAATGAGCTTGGCAGTGTTCATGAACAAAAACAATTTCCTTTTCTCATTAAGTAAAAGCATTGCAATATGGAAAAGGTGTCCAGGAACTAGTAACATCATTTCATATAATGCAAGTCAAGAGGAACCCAATGGGGTTTTGCAGCAATTATCCTTCAAATTCACACACTGTAAGGTAAGTTAACGGAACATATATGATGGTTGAGACAAATAAAACACATACAGAATGCCAAAATAGTCTTACCTCCATTATGTCCTCGGGCAACAAGAAAATTGAACAACCAAGCTTTCTAGCCACGCTGATTATATATGTTGCATTCAGTTTCTTTTCCTCATCTGCCATGTTGATGATCAACGAAAGTAAGATGTATAATTCAAGTACTCTACGTATAAAATCAAGTAATCTTTGTATACAAAATCTTAAAATGTGAGAAAGTCGTCCATACAACATTTCTCGTTAGAGCAACTGATTGCCAAGTAACATGTGATGAATTTGAAATTATCTCGATTGGAAGAAACCTACCAGTTTCACCCTTTGTGACAAGGTTCCAGTTGACAACCCTTGGTTCCACTGAACTCAGAAGCTCGAGGAAGAAAATTCCATTTGATAGGTTTTTATCCTAAACATAATTTGTAATTGTAATCAGAACCACATAAAGGTTTACAATCTGAAGATAATTAAAAGTATTTAGTTTCGATACCTTGAAACTCTCCATTTGACTAGTTCTTCCTGTGCTAGCCACTTTACTATTTGCCCAATTGATAATATCTGCATCTGTCATTTCCTTTTTCTGGGAGTGGAACCTTAGGTTCTTCAAGAGTTGAAGCATATTAAACCTCATCAACTGCCACAAAAATGCTGAAACAAAACCAAGTTATTCAGCTTAATTTGAAACAAAAATTGTACTTCAATAAAGTTAGACCGAATTTCTAGAATGCATTTTCATTACATAAGAAATAAACAGCTTCAAGAACAGAATTAGATTCATACTGTCAAATAGTTTAAAAACCTAAAGAGAGGAGATCCTGAGTTTTAGTTCACGAAGGTGTTTTGATAACTCAACAAGTAGAGATGAGCTAGCTTATTTCGTGAAATTGGTTTTTAATAATAATAGTAGAGATGCGAAAAACTCACCTAGTATGAGCTTCTTATTTCCTTGTACAAAATCATTTCCAGCTACATTCACTAAAGAGAATTTCAATTGCTTCCCAATTCTTATGACTTCATTGCAATTTTCTACTTTTCTGAATGGCATCTTAATGGGAGGCTTTGACGCATGCTTCCAGTTGACTATTCCTGGGGAAACCTTGTCAAGACATTGTAATAGAACCCATCTGCAAATATAAGAAAGACGTGTCAAGCAAAAATATGCAGATGCAACAAACTTTAACACGCAGACAATGAAGCTCACCCATTTCTGACATCCTCAAACACATTATTTACATAAGTAGTAATTCCAAGACTGTTGATCCACAATCGGAAACAACGCTCTTCTCTTGATACTTGTTCATCATCTGGCATCATCTCGGCAAAAGACATCTTGTTACTATCCACTGACAGGCCATTCCTGCATAAGAAGTACTCCATTAGCATCCATAATCCCAACCTTTATTGAGAAAGCTCCATAGCCTAAAGCACCACCACACACAGAATCATACAAAACTGTGATAGTGTCATCATGACACCTCTGCGTAGAACCTTCATCGAGATAAGCTGAGGGACACTTCTCTATGAATCATCTTGCTTGAAAATTTTCACTCCATAGGCCATAATCATGAAAAGATTTTAAAATTGGTGTACACTTGATAATCACATTTAAGGAGGTAGGCATATAGAAGACAAGTTGAAGGCATAATTTCTACATCTGCCGTGCCTAGAGAAGTATGCATTTTCTTACCTGTGATGGAATATGTGAGCAACGAATGCAAGATTCAAATTTGATGACCCCTCAATGATATCTTTTGGAGATATGTATCTTTTGCAATTCATTCTCTCTGCATGCTGAAGGATCAATTCTGCCCTTTGAGTAGGATCCTTAGTATCTAAAGTAGCTGGGCTACAATGTTCCGGAGCAAGAACATTAAGCAGGTAAGCATATGCTTCTCCATCCTGAAAGTGAATATTTAATGTCATCGTAGGGAAGCTGCTAATTATGAACTATTCAAGAAGCGTATTTAGCTAAAATGGCATGGTAAACATATCCCTTGATGAATTACATATGACCTTGTGTAGGGGTGGCGCCATCAGAAGCATTTGACATAAACTGATTTTTGATGAAAAGAGAGAGTAAGAGAGAATATAATTTGAAACGGAAACAGGCACGTTTTGTCTATAAAGGCTGGAAGAACCTTTTGGCAGCATAGAAAACATTTCATCCTTATCTTCTATGATTTGCAACTTTTGCAAATTACCAGGGATTCAAATAAATAAGCAAGTCCCTGCTTGAGAAGTAACTTGGGAAACAACTTTGGCGAAAGCATTTAGTAAGTACCCAGTTGTAAAAACTGTAAAAAGGAGTAAGATGCAGAAGGGGCACGGGATGATTCTTTAAGGTTCCGATAAATTAAGCTTCACTCCTGCTTGTTCTGCATATTGTGATCATTTTTCTCAATTTGAAGTGGATTTGTGCCCTTCCAGAGGTAAATGCTATCCTACCTTTGACTAAGACAAATTAGCTGCCCGTATATCCTAATTTATGTCTTACAAGTGGAATCAATAAGCTTACCGAAAATAAAATATAATAAATTCTGCAAACTATTCATAAAAAGGGACATGCTCTAACTGATCAACTTTTTTCTGTTTTTTGGCGTGTAAGTTTGCACAGGACAATCAGGGGTTTGAAGGTACACTACCCTCTTACCTTTACATCTGTAGAAAAATTTGTAATTGGTTTCTTGTAGCCTGCTTTGTTTAGATGAAAATTCATCCATTTGAGCAGTAACTTTTCTGGGGCTAAACCCATGAGCTCCTCCACATCCTGCAAATTCCATGTGAGCATGGAAGATGCACACAATAAGTATTTTTAGATAGTAACTGCTTAATGAGTCTATGCACAACAGTAAGGTTTAATCATTAGGACCTTGCTATCATCCACCAGTTCAACCAATTGAGGTGTCTTCTTTAAGTTGAGATCCGCTAACAGTTGGATCTAACATTGTGTTCACATGTAAATATCAGCGCAAATAGATGAAACATAAAACAAATGTCAATGTTCAATCTCTCTCAAGTAAGTATTATATAACAAACAATAAATTTTTTGTAATAATTGTCATTCCAGTTTCGTGTCTTCAGAAGCTTTGAAGCAAAATCAATGAAAAAAAATTGTAGTGCTCACCTTAATAATCTGAGAAATCAACCCAAGTACCAGATGTGGCTACAAAACAAATATAGTTAGTTTAAAGGCAACCGAATCAATAAGAAAATGACATTAAATAAAACTCAATTTAGTATTTGAAAAATTGGCCTTGGCTCACCCTTGCTTCAACCAAATCCTGTGTTCCAATGTTAACCACAGTGCATCCAATAGCCTTTGCAGAGTTGAGACAAAGGGTATGGTTCTCATTCCTTTCCCACGGGTTAATTATCCGTTTGGTGTTGATGGCTCGCTCATCAATAGTTCCCGGCACAGCAACATTGATCAGTTTACTGCACATAGGCGTTGAACGCGAAAAAGGGCAGTTGCACATTATTACCTACTTCTATTATAATTAAGTATAGTAACATGAACATAAAACTAGTACCAGAGAAGGACACCATCTTTCACAAGGTTGAAAAGATCATCTGTCGCTGGATCCAATGGGAGATATTTCTTCAGGAAGCGGTCTTCTCCAAGGTAGCTGTTAATGTGGGCAACATAAGAAGACTTTTCCGAGGTATCAATTGTATGTAAAAGGGTGGTTGTTATCGCCTTAAGAAATGTTGAGGATGTCTTTGAGTCGTCACCCCTTTTTGCTGTTGCTTGGGCTTGCAAGTTTAAATAAGCCTGTCCATAACATTTGGTTCATTCATAAACATACTTTATTCATTTTGTATGACAAAAACCAAACTAAGGCAGGGAGACTCACTCGAAGGTAAGCTTCAAAGTCGATCTCTTCGGACATGTCTGAAGTTGCCTCACCCAAAATTTTTCTTATCTCCTCCTCAGTGAACATCTCCTGCAAAGCTTTCATCTTTGCCATTACAGGTGGCAAATCTCCTACTGTGACTCTACCATTTTGGCATTGAGTTCTGAGTGAAATAAACTGAAAAAGAAGAAGAAGAGAGAGAGAGCACATAATCCCTAAATCACCTCAACCCGGCAAATGCTAACCAAATAGATATCTCATTTCAAAATAAAATACAATTATCGCAACTAATAAGCACATTCACCAAAATGGATGAAATTTTTTTTGCAAATGAAGGGACTAAGAAGAGGATCCTGATACTTGCCTTCGATTTAAGCATACGCAGCTCAACCTGAGTGAACTGGCTCTGAAGCCATTGATCAGAAACCACAACACCCACAAATCCAGACATCGTCGACATTGTTGCTAATGTTATATGTGATTCCTTATAGTGGGCGACAATGCTGATTGCCCACTAACTGATCCTAACAAAAACTAATCATTAAAAAACACCCTATTAAAATTCTTCATCCACATATTTCAACAAACCAACACCAATTCCAATCCACATTTTAACAAATTATAAAAAAAAAAAAAAACCAATGTAGTAAACATGAACAGCATCATAAATAAGATCTATGGTCTAAATGCATGGCAAGAACCACACCACAAAGAAAGAAGTGCAATTACATATATGGTACTTAAAATCCAACATTTCCCTATAAAATGGTGGAAGAGGATCCATACCCAGACTTTGAAATTGAGATATAAAGATAACCCATTGTTGCAAACCTGATAAGATCAACGATTTACAATGGGATCCATTGTTTTGCTCAACATTTTGTTGCAGGTATTGTTTGAAATTTGTGAACAATGGGGTTCTTCCTTAGAATCAGAATCATAGATGGGAAGGGAAAGGAGAGGATTGATTTGGTAAGGTTGGATGGATAGAGGGAAAAGTCAGGAGAGAAAACCGTTTTGCCTACAGAACTGCGAAGACAAAGGAGGACAACCAAGTGCTGTGCTTCTCTTCTGTTCTTCATGGCCTAGACATTTGCCTCCTCTTTTCTTAATATACCCCTACATCATTTAAATTCTTAGCATATAACCCTTGTACTTGATGGTCATTTAGAAAAATCAAAATTATAAATGTTTTTTTTATTTTTTTATTTTTCTAATTTCTTATCATAACAAAAAAAATTACTTCATCTAGACAAAAAAAAAAAAAAAAAAAAAAAAAAACATTGTTTGCTAAATATGGTCTTCGTGCCGGTTCTATAAATAGTTTCAATTTTGAGATCTTTACTAACCAAATTGAATGTTAAGACTACAATTGGAAATCATTAATATGTAAATTACTCTTGGTGTGTTAATTTTTGAGTAATATACTAATTCTCTGAAAAAAATTGCATCATTCGATCTCTCTTTTAAGTGAATCCAATTAAACATAGCACATCGATTTTTTGCTCAGAGGACTCAAGTGCTCTTTGCTCCATCCCGCATACTAAGACATTGCTTTCATTTCATCCAAACTGGCGACCCATTATATGTAATATTAAGACATTGCTTTCATTTCATCCAAACTGGTACTGTAATTATATCCCAGAAACCTCAATAAGAAGACTCATGACCTTGCAATTTCTGTAATATCTTTTTGTAATCCTTTGTATTGAATATTAGGTATATTTTAACAAGGGAAAAATTAAAACCTAGTACATCTAACTTTAGAGTTCAATTTTTAAGGTGTAGTTTAATAGGTCTAGACGTTTTGAAATACCCATAACCATTTCAGAGAATTACTCAAAAGATATTGTTTTAAAAACGAAAATCTCCCTTTTAAGGATTAGTGTTCAATACATTGAGTAAATGTGTGAAATAATCATTCTTGTTTGTATTGTGAAGACTACATGTTCGTAAACAATTGATTACTTGAAAAGAAAAAGTAGAAAAAAAAACTTGTATTCAAATATCCATTAAGCCTTGTGAAGGTAGTTAATACAAAACGTTTCAAAAGGGATTTTTGCTTTTGTATATGGAAACAACTTATCAAATCCCATTTTTAGCGTTTTATATAAATACATATCAAAATAACTTAGTACGTTATCAAGGTTTTCATTTAATGGTGTGTTTGGTTGCATGAAATCCATGAGTGGATTCATATATTTTAAATTAATTTGAGGTATAACTTCGCATTCACTATTTGATTTTATTATAACTGTGAGAATGAAAGTCTCATGAACATGAGAATCACATGCCTTGAATGATCAAGGAGTGAAATTCCCATGTTAATAAGACTTTCATTCCTACCATTGATCACAAAATTAAATAGAATTCAAATTGTAGATGTGAAGTGATATATCAATTTAACCTAAAATATAAGAATATTTTCATGACATTGAATTTCATGCAACCAAACACACCCTAAGTACCACTTACTTACAAATTGTAACTTTCCATGTTATAAACATTTTCGTCAAAGTGCCACTTAAAAATGATTAAAGAAGGTAATTGATATGTGATGTAGCAACAAATCTAAATGAAGTGTATAGATTAAATTTTTTTTTTAGCAACCCCGTGCTTACTAGTCGTCTTGAAGTGTAAAAATTATTAATAACATCACTTTTTTTTTAAATGGAAAAAGGTAAAAACAAATGCCTGATTTAAAGTATTTCACATCTTATTGAGAAGGCATCGACTATTTGAAACCACATCTTCTACTGTCACACCAACACCTAATTTTTTTTTCTCTCCCTTTCTATCCCACACCACCAAATTTAAACTTGCAAAAACTCTCCCTCTCTCTCCCAAATTCATCTTCTTCCCTTCCACTCGATTAAGTCGCCCACTCCCACAACCGTCGCTCTCTCTCAACAATTTTTCCCTAATTGAAATCATCTTCTTCCCCGTTCGTAACTATTCTCATTCAAACAAAATGAGGGGTATTGTCCCTGAAAACAAGGTATTGTCCTGACTTTGGGCCAATTTATACGCCCAATTAAGACCAATTCTCAAGCTCATCAAAACATTAAAATTGTACTACTTTTAGTTATCTAATTAATACAATTTGAATGAGTTAAAAATGTTTTGAATTGAGTAAATTATGGTCATTTTACTACAATCATTCAAATTTGTCCAGCAAATAAAGCATGATAATGTAACTTTAGGCCAATTTATATCCTCAATTGAGAAGGACTCTACAAAAGAATTTAAATCAGTAAAATGTTGTGAATTGAGTAAGTTATGACCATTTTACTAAAATCACTCAAATCTATCCAACAACGAAAACATGGTACTTCCTGACTTTGGGCCAATTTATACCTCAGTGATAGATTATGAAAACAAACATAGTACTCTGAGTTATCTTACAAAATAATTTTGAATTAGTTAAAAATGTTGTGAATTGAGCAAGCGATGATCAATTTGCTAAAATCACTCAAATCTGTCCAGCAAAAGATCATGCTAATGTAATTCTCCCACTCGCTTTGTAAGGAATGTAAGTCTTTTACTCGCATGGTCCGCTGTGAAGGCGAGTTTTCTACTCGCAGGTGTCGTAGTGAGGGCTAAATTATTTTGACCTCGCGCATATCGTTGCGAGTGGGGAACCTATCATCGATATGGTGCTGCAAGGGCGGTGGGAAAAATTACTTTTTTCTATTTTATCTATTTTCTTTTGCTCTGTTTTTTATTCTCTTCCATAGGCACACGTTTGAATCTATAGATATTCTTCTGTATGAATATGAATCGATATTATTATATTCCAATTCCTTCCCGATACCTCCCAAGGAAAATCCCGAATTGGATCCCAAATTGACGGGTTAGTGTGAAAGGGACAAGCGGTGCAGTTGACGACTACATTATGGCGAGGTTGGGTGGGAGAGAGAAGACGACGGTTGATGACAATTAGGGAAAAAAGAGATGTCAATGTAAGGGGAAGTAGGGTTTTCGCCCTAAATTCGTCGACATCGATTGTTTTCTTCAACAAAAATAGTGTTTATGGTGGTGTAGGTTAGTAGGTAAAAAAAAAATTTGGTGGTGTGGGACAATAGAAGATGTGATGTGGGATAGTCTCCGCTTATTGAGAACATGGAACCGAAAAATAAGGCAACGCCTACCTCGCATCACCAATTCCTCTCGCTCACACCATTCTACTCTCCCACACAACCTATATAAACAAAAACTCTATTTTTTTCCCCTCACCATTCAAATCTACAATGGTTTCTCCCTCCCTCGTCCATTCGAAATCTCTTCCAAATTTCTCCCCATACTCAAATCTCATCTCTCTTCCTCGAAAACTCTCAAAATCTCCTTAAAGTTGAAACCCTTAAACCCAAATTCAATAAATATGAATAACTTAACATAAACAAATCCAAACTCAAACTGAAAAAACGAAAAACATGATAAATTTCGAAACAATTTAAACCCTCATAAGAGACCGATTCTCAAGCTTATAAAACACAAAAGTTGTAGTACTCTGAGTTATCTAATAAACACAACTTGAATCACTTGAAAATGTTTTGAAATGAGCAAGTTATGGTCATTTTACTAAAATCGCGCAAATCTGTCTGAAAAATAAAAATGGGATAATGTTCATGATTTTCGGTCAACTTATGTTCTTGATCAATACCGATTCTCAAGTTGATCGAAACACAAACATTGTAGTACTCTCAGTTATCTAATAAACAAAACTTGAATCAATTGAAAATGTTTTGAAATGAGCAAGTTATGATTATTTTAGTAAAGTCATGCAAAATAGAAAAGAAAAAAAAAATTGTTCGCAAAGTCCACTGCATGGTATCCCAGATAGTCACTGCCTATTGAGAACATGGAACCGAAAAATAAACACCACCTAAGAATCGCAACATTCCATGCCCACTTTCGATAGCTGCTCGATGTTCAACGATCTGATCTTAAATTTCTGAGCAACTTAAAAGCAAAACCATTAAATAAACATGTTACATTTCATTGCCAATCACATTCATGATCTCAACAACCACTTGAAATAGTTATATAATAAAATTTGGGTGTTGTCAATTTTTTAGATTTGGAATTCAACACAAATTGGGTGCTTAAAGAGGAAGTAAAACATCACAAATTCAATTGGAAAACAAGATTTGTGTATCAAATCAAATAATGCACATTAGATCAAATAATACATCACTCCATATAGTGAGAAATTATGTTCTTACAATAACAAAACCAATCCACCTGAAACTGCCAAAACCAAGTAATTCAGCACAATCCTGTAAGAAGAGGAAGGAGTTGATGACTTGGGAGATGATGCATCAGCTTTGAATGCAGTAGGAGAGTCCGCGACCGGGGCAATGTCAGGGGACGGCGCTGGAGCAGGGGAAGGAGGTGGTGGGGCACCGAAGATAGCTTCAGGTAGTAGTACCTTATCGATCTGATATATCGCAATGGGCTCGGTGGAATGTACACTACTACTAACCTTAGTAGTAGTCCATCCTGAGCTCATGTGAATAGTCCCAGAATTATCAGTAAAATTCAATGAGTATTGCCCACCAGCAAATGTATTAATTGGGCTAGATTGGCTCAAGTTGGTGAAGTCTGCCAATGAGTAGTAATGTGGCAAGGCATGGAAGAGAAGGAATGATTTGAGTTGGTCATTGGTGAGGTTTGAGAGGGAAGGCTTTTTGAGGGATGAAAATGCCTGATCTTTTGGTACAAAGATGGTAATGCCTTCCTCAGTGTCATTGGCTTGGTTTTGGAAGGTTTCAATGACTTTGGTTGATTCAAGATACTTCAAGAAGGTATGGAATGGTCCTGCTACTGTGAATAACTCAGTGAGATTGACAAAATCAGGTGCAGGGGCAGGTGCTGGTGTCGGCGTTGGAGATCCAACAGTTTTAGCATTTGTGCATGAAAAACTCAACAAAACTAGTAAACTACTAACCAAAAAAACCATGTTCATGTTGACTTCCATTTCACTTCAACTCTCCAAATTCCTGCAACAGTTACAAACTCATCAACATTGTTACAAATTTAGATCCCAAAAAGATGCTAGTTTAAAGCATTTGAAGGATACCCATTACTCTAAATCCTTCAAACACCAAAACCCATTAACAAAAACAGATCAAACAGCAAGTAAGTCAGTGTTTTGAGATCTAGATCAGCTCAACACATGTATTGATATAATGAGAAGCACAGAGCATTAAAGGCATTTAAGTAGATCTAAGAGGAGAAGAGAATACATAGTCATGTAGAAGGTGTGAAGAGATTACTAACCTGACCAACAGGAATTCAGAGAAGTATATGTGCGGTGAAGAAATTTGCACATGGAATGGAACAATGGGAGAGATTATATAAAAGATTTAGGTGATGAAAAGATAAAAGAATGGTGGTGGAATAGAGAGAGGAGTAGGTGCAAATTACATGTTTCTTCCAAGAGTAATTATCATTTTTTTGTCCTTTGACAAGAGAAATTGTCAATTTAGTGCTGTTTATCATTTTTGTTGTGGAGCCTATGTAGGTGTCAGGTAAGCTTTTTAATCAGTACACAACTAATTAGTTTTTTTATTCTGACTAACCTTCCACTCTGCCCTACCATTTTCATTACATTCACCATTTTATCTCATGAGGTACTGGCTTAAGAAACAAGGCATTTTAAAAGCAGCAGGTAGTGATTTACATTTTGTGTATTTTTGCTAATCCACTTTTAGGGTTTCGTCGCTTATATCACCTCAACTAGTAGATGTGATTAGTCTAATAAGACTTGTGACAGATGATATCAAAGGTCTGGAGTTTAGATCATGCCATGATCTATTACAGTTTTTAGATCCATAAAACACACTTCTAGCCTTTAGAATTGACTAATGCTTTCGACCACTTGCATTTTCAGGTTTAGTTAGCAAGGAAGAACTAAGCTACCCATGGAACAGAATATGAGTATCCTACCATAAAAATTTCATCCAAAAAGTCTTATCTCATGAAAATTTGGTAACTTAGGTATAGTGGACCTACCATGTTATTTCCTCCAACCAGACCTAGCTGTTCCTCCCACCAGAAGAAGCCTTTCTCTTATTCCATAAAATCTCTGCACCCAACACCTTTAAATAAAGGCTGGTTTAAATGATTAAAAAATATGGTTAGTTAAAGTCTTAAATGATTTGGTAGGTTGTTTTTCTACTTTTAAAATGTTTACTTACCTTCACCAGTCACAATTATCATTAACAAAATGTTAATACCAAAGTTGTTCAACTTTCGCGCTTTGTTAGAGTGAAAAACCTACATTTTCGAACCAGTTATGGGATTGTCCTGTTTTTCCCCAATGATGGTGTTACTCTTAGATCAACATCAATGAAGAAAATCAGATCTCATCACAAGTGTTCACTGTCATTTTAGAAAACGCCAAATCTTCAAGCTGTTCAAATGTCAAGATGGCTTACCGACGTGTTAAGCTCTCATTATAACAAGAGAGTAGGGAATATTTTTTTTCTAAAGACTACGTTTCGTGGCATTGTAGAAGGAAAGAAGAACGACAGGTTTAGCTCAGATCTGATGTACTTGAGTTGATGCTTCATATCACAAACACACATAGTAAATTAATAAATTGAAAGATTGACCAGTTCTTTAATCCAACCATGCAAAATCATGTTTGGATGTAGAGGGTCAAGCAAAACTACATTTCAATGCTAACCATCTGAAAAATCTTTAAAGATGATATTGGAAAAGATGATAGACTTGCATGGAATTAAAGAGATGTATAAATAAAAAATAAATTCTCAAACAAGTTACAAATCTCTCATGGTAGAGGCAACACCACCCCACAATCAACCTGTCTAGTTTCTTTTTCTTCTTCGACTCCATTGTGCTGGAAAGTGGTGTCAGGTATTTTTGCAAGATAGTCAGATGCTTGTGAGTTGGTAAAGAGATCTGTCTACGAATAAATGTCTAAATTGCGGTTCCGAAAAAGGAATTAATGAGAGTAAATGAGCACGAAATGCTGAAGTTGATGGAAGAATCTGTGGGTCAAGTAGATGGCCATTCTCTCCTGATGTCAAAGGTGTAGTTAATCTCCAAGTAGCACTTGTTGTCATCATCCAAAAACTGAACAAAAGCATAACGGTATTAACCTCTACGAAAATCCCCAAAAAAGAAAAACGAAATTTTAAAAAAGAAAGAAAGAAACTCCTGCTAATCAAGCTCTTAATTGCTTCGACAATGGCTGAACATAATCAATGACAATTAGTGTAAGAGAGAAGCAACTTGGAAGTTTTAAAGCAAAAGCTTGCTAATGAGCATGATGAAAGTAAAAAAAACCCAACCACCAAAAAGCGGGGGAACACAATGAAACTTTAAAGTACAACGAATTTTATCACATGATGAGGCTTGCAGCCATGAGCAAGGATTGCGTTGATCTCATAAAAGGTGTCTACACAACTAGGACCTCGTCACTAACACACTGGCTACATACTGTCCAACTGGTGCCCTACTTATTTTGCAAATTAACCTGTAGACGAAGTTACAAACAGAGAGTTTGAAATGTAGTGAAACAATTCCTAGTTTTTTTATATGTATCATTTGGATCTGATTCATGGAAGTATAGGTCCTTCACTCATTAAAAAGAAACTAAAATGTTGGTGAAGATCTTGAAGAGTCGTTGCAATATTGGACCACATACAGTGATGTATACTAAAACCTATCTGTTATTTAATTGACACATAGACTAAAACCATATAAAGAGGTGTGTAAGGGTGAGGCGGTGAGGCTCACGCACATACGAACTAGATGTCCACAATCCCTATAGACATTTGCATTCATACTACTCTTAAAATTTTGTCACATGAAGGAAATTTTCAGCACGTACATTATGGTGAAAGTATCATAGCACATTATGGTGAAAGTATCATACTCAAACTCACCTTTGTTCTTGCTGAATATGATCCTCTAGCAAACATGCCTGAAGGGGTAGTTTCTTCTGGCATCTCGTGTGTGTAAGGTTCGGCCTGTGGGCTGAAAGTTCCAAGCATCTCTTTTGTGCTGTCAACTGAAATTGAATAAGATCCATGTCAGGGAAGCACCCAAAGTTCAAATTTAACACTACAATCCAAAGGATGGAAACCAGAATCACCACCCTTAATTATGGGGAACTTTCTCATGCTTTGCAAAATTGTTCTTAAAGATTTTGGTACAAATCAAAGAGGAAAAAATTCTATCCAGACATCATATTCAAAACGAGGAAAAACAGGCCGAATTTTTTATAGAATATCGAGTTTGACAAACTAGCTATAATTTTGACACTTCGTGAAACAAACACAACACTTGAATATAGTTGGATGTCTCCTGGCACTAGAATATTCATACATCAAACTTCCCAGTATTTCTTGAATATCTAAAACAAAACTATGCCCATCACTTTCCGACAAATTGGTAATGCTAATTACATAGTTTATGATGCATGATAGTGCTAAGGAGAGAAAGAGAGAGCTCACCTTTGACACCAGTTTTCCAAACTGTATTGGTGTATTTGAAACCGGAGACAATGTTGTTACAAACTTTAAATGAGAACTTGAGGCCGTAATGACTTCCTTCTTTCAATGTAAACCATGCACCCTTTGGAGTCCCAGCCTCAGGTACAGGAAGAACAAGATCAGGTCTACCCGGAGTGATGATGGTAAGGCTCAGGATCTTAACATCTGGTTCCAAGCTTTCTACACAAATAACCCATGTGTTCCAATTAGACAACAATCATGAAACCAGAAATTAGGATCCAACAAGCGAAGAAAACCCACACAATTCATCCAGCAAGTAAATTGCAATTTGTCAAGTTCTCTACTCATCTAGGCCTAGATTAGTTGCATTGCTTCGAAGTATATAGATTTCTAGTTATCGTTGTTTTATCTATTTCAATATAAAATCATTTTGCTTGGTTTGAATTAAAGTTAATAAACCAAAAAAAAAGGAAGGGAAATTAGGAACCAAGTTGTACCTCCAACAGAGTTCAAATCAACACTTCCAAGAAGCTGTTCCTTCCATCTCCTCAGACTCTCATCATCCTGAACCATCAAAAATCATAAATTTATAAATTCAAACACAGAGAAAACTAAACAAAGATGAAAACTTTATGTTTACTTTGACAATTAAACCATACCTTATCCTTCTCAAGCTGTTCTTTGAGAGTGCATTGAGGACCCAACTCTAATTTTTCATGAAAATCCTCTTCATCCTCATCACACAAAGAAGCCTCACTCATATGTCTCCTAAACTTCTCCTCCCCTGCTTCATCAACCCCATTACCATTTGTTGCCCCTGAGACTCGACTCTTCTCATTCTTCTCCACCTCATCTTTGCTCTCATCAAACCCCATGTTTTAGCTTGTACTTGAAACAGCCAAAGAAATCAAAACTTCATAACCTCAATATCCACTTCACAAAAGCCAGCCCACAAAGAAGAATCTGAATGGAGAGGCTCTAAATTCTACAAACAAGCCAAATGTCAAAAAACCCAGAGAGTAAAAAACAAGGGAGAATCACAGAAAGCTAAGGAAACTCTCCACCCAAGAGACCAAACTCACAGAAACCTTGACAAGATAACAACCCCAAGACCAAAAAAGAAAAAGGAAAAAGAGTCCCCTTTTGATAAGAGAAAAAAAAAGGGTAGCTTGGGGTGACAAACAGGAATATGGACAAGTGTGGAGATTGTCTTGTGGTGATCCGACTATATGAAGTTGATGAAGTGATGGAGAGATCGTGAAGGTCACTCACTATGTTGTTGATGAGTTGCACTTTCCCTCCATAAAGTCGTTTCAAGTCTCAAATTTTAGTTAGTATAGATTGGTTCTCTTGGTTGGTTGGTTGGTAGATGCTATTAGACCCTTTCTTTTTGGGATTTCAAAAGCTCCCTCCTCTAGCCTCTTTCATAATGAGA
The DNA here is from genome assembly GCA_003290165.1 of Berberis thunbergii. Taxonomy (NCBI): domain Eukaryota; kingdom Viridiplantae; phylum Streptophyta; class Magnoliopsida; order Ranunculales; family Berberidaceae; genus Berberis; species Berberis thunbergii. Next base: position 699,403 of record QNQO01000502.1, on the reverse strand, counting down.
AGGTCCCCTATCCATTAAAACCTCATTGCTACCTTGTACATTTATTCTGGGTTTACCCGTCCCACACGAATCCCAATGAGGGAGGAAGATTGGTACGTTGGATACGTGTCTGGCTCAAGAGGTGGTGATGGTTGCGCCAAGATGCATATGACATACTTAGACATATCTGTGACTGAAGATTATATCTACATACCACCTGCCCCCTCTTTAAACACTTTTTTGGAAAAGGTTTTAAAGAGGGGGTGCAAAAATATATTTTTGAATTTTCAAAATAAGATAGTATCATTCAATATGTGAACAACACATCTGTATATAAATTCAATGGCACCCAACCACAAGGGGTTTACCTCTTTTAATGCTTTTTGTTTTTACCATGGATCTCAAGGCTAGAGAATCTGAAGTATTGTGCTCAGTGGTGGTCCAGCAAAGCTATTTGATTTAATATGGTGTTGCGTGTTATGGGCTGGCTGATTGAATGGTTTAAGAATGATGGATGGTTTGTGGAATCTCAAATTTGTGGGTTTATATTGGTGTCATATTGCAATGAACCCTTATTGAATTGTGATGGCATCTCTCTACAAGTTTGACCTATTTTTAGATTCCTTCATAAACCTATTGGGTTATTCATCATCAGTGGCCTGTGTTGGCATTGGAGGGAGAAAATGTTGGATGCACAACCATCTCATCTCAAATGCCCATACAATGGAAACAGGACCAGACTTCAAGAGCTAACAATGAAAGAAAATTAGTACCTTGGGATCATATTACCTTCATTTCAAGGAGAGTCAAGGACTGTACTTTTGGTTTTTGTTTGAAGTGTGATGCGCATTGGAAACAAAGGGGGTGGGTTCTCAATGGACTGAATTCTTGACAAGCTGGCCTACATTCAGTTCTGATCCAAATATAACTTGTGGATCGAAATATAACTATTTCAAGTGCGATCAGAACTCAAAAGGTTAAGGTTAGTAGTCATTTTGAGTTTCTCCAACCTCCATCAATGTAAACTGTTCTGCAGATCCCTGTCAAACATGAGCATTCAAGACTCGTATATAGAACTTCAGACACAGTTTGAGTTGGTATACAGCATGATCCATTCACTGATAGCACAAAGAAAAGGGCAAAGAAAGAAAAGGGCAAACAAATGATGGAGTTGATATTCTATTAAGGCAATTTATGTTCTGAAGCACTACAGCTTAAAAAGGTCGTAGGTAGCATGATGTAATCCTTTTAGGAGAAGGCAGAGGAGAAAAATAAATGAACAAAACATACTTAAGGCGCGAGAAAATATTCTATCAAAAGGTTGGCTATAACTTGCTAAAATTCAGAAAAGGAAACAATTTCTCTACAACATTCTTACAAAAATGTGGCTTCTACGAACCTAAGCTCTTCATGCACGGGCACTAACAGATTTTGACCAAATCGAACAAGAAGATATCAGTCACTTCCCCATTTCTTAATCACACTTTCTTTAGCAGTGAGGCGGATGGGTAGTTCTGCTGGAACATCAGCAGGAACAGCCAGGGGACGGCCTGGAGAAACTGTTCTTGAGACGAACTCTGTTAAATAAGTCAGCACATTTCGTGTTCCTCGCAGGGCGAAGAGCAAAGGGTTGAAGATGATGGCCAACAGCACTTCGCCCTTAGCTATCACAAGATACTGTTGAGCAGAAGACAGAGCTGTTATTCTGTGATTGACACAACAAATGCTTTTGTTATTCTAGTCTCACCAAAGAAATTGTGCTACTCACCATGAAAATTAAACCCAATATGGCTAGACTTGCTTGTTTTGCTTCCTGCCAGAAATGATCACCATTAGACCCACCAAACCATCCAAACCAACCTCCTCCACCAGAACCACCCCCACCATCCATTTCTTCTCTTTTCTGAATCTCTTTGTTCCATCTCTCAAATTCAATTTTCTTTCCACCAAGCGCACCCTCTAATGCCTTTTTAGCTTGATCCTGCAGGCAGATATAACCTCACAACTTATACCTCAAATGTACCCATAAAAAGAAAATAATTGCATGTGACTACGGTATCTTGTTTAGATCAGGAAAGACTACTAAAAACACAAAATTAATGACCATGCATAGACTTATTACAGTTGATGTAAAATATTACATCTTTGACTATGAGATATGAGCTTGCTTAATATGCTATTCGATATCTAAAGAGTAAACTCGAAGTGCAAACTAAGTTTAAAAAGAAAAAAGAAAAGGGGAATAAAAAACCAATTCACAGGATCATCATTGACAGGAGATAGAGTGAAGGACAACAAAGAATGAATCTAAAACAACCGAGTATCAAACCATCACTATTTTCAAATCAAGTAAAAGAATACCCACAAATATATGCTACCAACAAATACTTGAGAATTTAATTCACTCAACAACCTTAACTTGAGAAGCACAACCAAAACTATGAGTAGTCTTACATAGATGTCTCGAGAGACCATGACATAGGAAGTAGGCACTCCTCCGATTTTACTACTAGCTGCAAGAACAACCGACGAGTCATCTTCAAACCTACTAAACTCACTTCGTTCTCTCACTAATGGAGACATTTCAGTTAATTCGTAATAACAACCATTGTTACTAACTAAAATAAAAAAAATTTAAAGTGAGGTTCAAAACTTTGTTCTTGATTAATAATCTATTCATTTATTTATTTATTTATTTATATTGAGTCAATTTCAAAATGGCGCAACCACCCAAAAGCGCTTACATACCAAGTAATACTTGAAAAGGACAAGGTCAACAACAAATAAATTTACTTTCATATTTCCAAATTTTGAAATTTAAGTGAAGTGACAAAACCACCTTTTTCTACTTCTATCCCTAAATTAAACAAAATAGGGTTCTCTTCCAAAACTCAATCGCCTCTCGACTCAACTACACAGGAAGAGCGAATTTCGTACTCAAAATCCACAAACGCGACTTCACGTGCAAGTCTTCGATCTTCTCTCTCTCTCCCTCTCACCATCTCTTTGATCTTCACACTCTATCTACATCCTCACCTCTTCGACCTCCAATTCCCTTACTGATTCAGCTTTCCTAATTCATTTCACCCAAAACCACTTCGATTTCGATCTACTTTAACTTTTGGGTTTCATTTTCTCAAATCTAGGATTTCTCTGCAACTCAAATTTGACATTCTCTATGTAATTTCTTGTCTCTGATTTCGATCTTCTATCCCCAAATTAACAACAAATTTTCTCTAGAATTTGAATAGAGCGTCCAATCTAATTAGTGTTTTGGCAGATGTAACAGAATTGAAAAGTCTAGGTTTTGTATTGAACTTTAGATTTTTTTGATTTTTCAGGGGTATTTCTTGTTGATGGGTGAATGATCGTAAGGCATTCCCATGTTCTGCGTTGTGCATCTAAGTTAATAAAGGCTTTTTTTCAAGGAAAATATACACAACTTATAGCCACACTAACTGCTTTATTTTCCTATTTCTCTTTTTACTTGGTTTTCCTTTACTTACTTGTGATGGAACCCATGAATATATATCAATTTGCAGTTTTGTCTAACATGCACACCAAACAGGATCCACATAGACAAGGTGGGTCAACCAGTATTTCATTTGTAGTGAGGATTCCTTTCTCTGTAAATACAAGCAGTGTATTACCAAACACGCAATCATATCATTCTTCAAAATAAATTTCACGAAAAAACTCATATATGTTTCAATATCTAGAACCCACTCACCATGTTATCTTTGAAACACACCCATCCAAACTAGCATGTTATCTTGCAAAATCTTTATTTCTCTAATTTATTATCTAGTCTTTTTCAGGATCTCGGATACATTGCTAAAAATTTCTCTAATGGCTTGACATACTAAATCAATCATATACAAAATGAATGACACACACGGTACCCTTTCTCAATGCATAGGATTTTTATTTCATTACAAATACAAAATCACATTATCACTAAAAACACAACTTGTTTCCTCATTCATCTGAATTTGCTTTCTTTTTGCTTCTATACATTTTTCTTCTTTCGACCACATCTAAACTCATATATATTTCGATATTTAGTACCCACTCAACATGTTCACACTAATATTTAACCCCCATATTCCAAAACTTACACGCTGAGAAAAGAAGGGAGGCTTTGAGGATTCGAAAATGGAATACTTAGAACATTTTCTCATTGCCAAGTAAAGACATATATACAATCAAAATCATGTCCGATATTCCCCTCAAGACAACCAAAAGAAAACAACAAATGTTTATCAATCATTTGACGAATTACTACATATTCCCTTTCTCCATGGCACACGCTCATTCCTAATCGCGACACTGTCTTCACTCTTAATGTCTGGTACTCATTAAATCCCATATCCACCACATAATTTCCCGATGGCTTCACCTCAATTTTAAACTTTGTTTCTAGACAAAACAATGATTCCACTTTTATAACTTGAAATGGCATCAAAGGAAATTCACTTGATATCTCACTCAATTTCAACAATGGGAACTAATATTTCCATTCAAAATTCAAATGGGTATCATAAAATGCCCATTTTAGGGTTCATGCAATGCTTCTCAACAATTTCAACTACCTTCATAAAAAAAAAAAAAAAAAAAAACCCAGAATAACACCAGTTCATAAACAAGTCAGTGTTTTTCACATTATAGATACAACAATTGATCACAAAACATCTCTATATAAGCAAGAAATCAAAAGAGAAAAACTGGGAAGATTGATTCATTAGTACCTGTTTGCGGTTTCCAGAAAACAAGCAATAACGCCTCCCTTTGCACTTGAGTTTCTGCTGCAAAGAATTCCAATCTGGGGTTGTTTGCTTTTGAGGGAGAGATGAAGTTCGTGAGAGAGATGCATTGACAAGTGGAGGAGAAAACGAAGTGATTGGGCTTCTCAAAGGGGGGCTTAGATTTAGAACCTGCGCCATCTATGGAGCTGTTTGGGTTCTTCAATGGTGGTGGAGATTTCAAAGAGAGTGAGAGTTATGAAACACAGAGAGTTCAGAGAAGGTAAAGGGAAGAGGCAGCAGGGGTGTGCATCTCATGCCGTCTGATTCTGATTTATTTGGGTCTTAATGGGATTGAATAATTTTATTTCGATCTCATCCCGTTTCGATCCAGAATGGGATGGTATGGAATAAAGATTTTCAATCCCACCAATCCATTCCCGAGCTAATTTTTTAATATTAATTATTAATATTTTATTTATTTATTTATTTTAGGATTGTAAATGCCCATACAAATTCACTGATATATATAATATTTTTAGCATTTCAATTTTTCTCTCACACACATCTCTAAATTAATATTTTGATTGTAAAATTGTAATACTTCTCTCTATGATCTCTCATTCCTTTAGTTAGGTTTAGGGTTACTAAAGGGAAGCCAACAAATAACAAAAAGAGATTCAAGAAACCGAGAAACAAAAGAAAAGAAGCGAGCTTCAAGAACAGAGAGATTCAAGAAGAAGAAACATTGTGTTCTTGAAGACCAGCACAAAAGAAACAAAAGAAAAGAAGCGAGCTTCAAGTCCAAGAGGAGAGAAATCGAGAAACCAAGAACCCAGAGACACCAAGAACCCAGACCACCACTGTGTTCTTGAAGAGAGATTCAAGAAGAAGAAGAGAGATTCAAGAGCAGCACACGACGACAACAACACACCTCCTCCCCTCCTGCTTCCGCTTCATCCAACTTCTCTAGCTCTCTGTTACACAATCCGTCAATTTTTACAGGTAAGATCCAACTTCTTTAGGTCTTTGTTTAAAGAAAATTGTTTGACGGGGTCTTAATTTTTTTAGGTTTTTAGTTTTCAATGAAATAGGCGTGATTTGTTTGATCAAATTTGTTTAAAGAAATTTTCACCTTGTTAGCATGCCCTTTTGTTTTATAGGAGTCCTTACAATGATCAAGAAGAAGAACAACTAGGATTCAGAAACCCCCAATTTGGAAGTTTGAACCATAAACACAAATCCAAAAATGAAGAGATCATTGGTAAGTTCTAACTCTTCACTTACCTTCCGCTCTTAGATAGTTATATTATGTTTTGATAATTTTTGTTCAGAATGTATTCTACTTGATTATGTTCAAACTTCTAGTTGATATGTCCAGATTAGCATGCTAATCTCGTCTCGTCCTGTCCCTTCTCGAACCCGTTTGAGATGGGACGAGGTCCGTCCCGTCCCGATCCCGTATGAACGGGATAGGATAGGGATGTGTATATTTCGTCCCATCCCGTCCCGTGCCCACCCATAAGAGGTAGGCTTCTATCTGAGTGGGGTTGGGGTTTATAAATTTTTATGGACTAAAATGCCCATACAATTTGTTTTTTGTTTACATTTAAATCCGGATTGAGCTGGTTTTCAGACACCCCCGAAAGAGTGTTGTGATACTATTGAAAGACGCCTAACTTATGGAGCGGTAGGTATAGGTATCCAACATAACTAAACAATCGTAGTAGTGATTGAAGATTTTCAGGTTATTTTTAGCTCAACCGGTTGACATTGTAACATGGTTCCATCATCACCGAAATTAATTTGTTTATTAATCGAATTTAAGAAATAGGTAAGGAATCGCCCTACCAAATGAATGTTATTAAAATTACGGAGCCTCATCCTTTATGTTTAGTCATTCAAAGATCAGGTTAAGGGATCCTTAAAATTCTCCTTACATTTTTTTTAAAAGGTAAAAACCTGATAGTGCAAAAACCGGCTTTTGCAAATTTATTAGTTGTTAAACATTTGCCACATTTGATTCAAATTCTTAACAAACACTTATCAGGTATCGAAATATAGTGCAAGAAAATCTGTACTAATTTTTCTTATCCATTCTACAACAGTCAATAACATTTGGATATACAGGTGAAAAATAAGTGACTAAAGATGCAAAATTAGAACACAGTGTAGATCTTCTAAACTGCAAAAAAAAAAGTGAGCTTTAACAAGTAGAATAAAGCAAGAACTTTACAAATATGATTTGCAGCTCTTGACCTACAAATATATTGAGGGGTGATTGTTGACTTAGATGATGAACTTGAAAACATGTTTTGAGTGTACAATAGCCCCCATCGAGATGTCTATATACCAGAGAAATGGATAACCAACTCTGCATACAATATATGTTAAAGAATAGGAAAGTCGGATTAGAATAGAAATTTATTGGCTGTTGTTCGTTTTCTTTTTGCTCTTACAACCACACATGATTGGCATTTATATGTCAACTTGATGTCAATAATATTTTTCTTTATGGTGATCGTTTTTAGGATGTATACATCAAAAACATTATTTGTGATTTTTTCTATAAAAAATAGCTAATTAGAGGATATCCCCAACATTAATCACTACTGCAGTCTCCCCTACGTCTAGCAGTCAACATGCGTTGATTGTCAAAAGGCTCACGTTGATTATCAAAATGTAATTTAAAACAATAACCCATAGATCAACTTCAAGATACAAACATGTATTTTGAGGAAAACTAGCGGGTCTAACTTTTCATGTATCTCTAGAAAAATTCTATGAATAAAATACAAAACTAGATGTCAATATATGAATTCATCTCGAGAAAATACTTAAAAAAACTTCTTTTTCTCAAAGGGGGTTGCTGATGGTTGGTGGCAATAGTGAGAAATAAAAATAAATTAAACACATAGGGAAGGAGACGAAGAGAGAAGGAGGCGAGATGATGGTTAGTCTCCCAAATAAACAGATAGAGTGAGGCAGAAAAGAAGTAAGGAGTAGGGCGAGATGGCATCGGCGGCATTACAAAAAACATAGCGAGAGAGGAAGGGATGGGACAAGATGGCGTCATCGGTGTCCCATGATCGGCAAATTAAAAAAAACCCAAAATAAAAAAAAAAATCAAAAATCAATGGGGGCAAGTGCCCCACTTGACCCCCATAAATCCGTGCCTGGGCCTAGGCGATAGTTGATTACGGAGCCATATCTCAAAGAATTGAAAAACTAAAAGTTTCGTATATACTTTCGTATATATTTTTAAGGTCATAAAATACAACATTAAATTGTCTTATAAAAATTTATAGATTTACATTCAGCTTAAAATGTATAATATATATTGTTAATTTCGAAATTACAAACAAAATTTTTACATTTTTTCTGCACAAGACGATTTATACATTTTTATGTACAAAACAAATATTTCACAAAATATTTCTTAAAAGCAGGATCGCCCGAAAAGCGAAATCACAATCCTTGATCAAAACGAGATCAAATTTCATCAAAAATGTCTCATCAGTCGATAGATTGCATAACTTTCCAACCAACTGGGAGCAAATGTTGGTCATCATCCTCGGTGTAAAACACATGAAGTCAAAAAGTGGTGTTTTGATACATTCTCATCATTGTTGTATTTAGTTTAGGGTTAGAAACAGTCACGATCGGATACTTAGTGGATCAGTTTCCAATGTTTTTAGATTTGAGGACAACCAAACACGGGCCTCATGTAAGTGTCATCGAACCTCCTCCAGTAAGTGTGTACGGTGTAGACGAGTAAGTCTAGTTAGCCTTGTTTGCTGACCTTTTTTGAATATTTTTTGGATTTTTTTTACACTTTTTACTCCTCCTTTTTAAAAACACAACCACAAACACCACTTATAGAATGAATGAAATTGTAAAAAAGCTAAGAAAATGCCCAAAAGAAGTCAGTAGTCAAGGCGGTGTAGATAGGTCTTTCTATTAGCATTGACAAACTGTACTTGGCTCGAAGAATGTTGGTTGCAGCAGATTCTTCCAAGGTGAGTAATGGGAGACTGCCATCATCTTTCAGAGCGTTTTGTTCCAGGGAATGAGCCTTGTCGATCCTGGGATGAGGAAGCAAAATGCATATAAGTGGCTTTGTCAGAAAACCAAACACCTGAAAAAGAACTTCTTTAGTGACTGGCATCTAGCATCAACACACTAGACTTTCGCAAATTGAACATTGCAGAAACCCGACACTTACCACTGTGGTGAAGAGTACAACTATAATGGTATTGATGATCATCGTAGCGTGAACAAGAACCCATGTAACACCAGAGTATGTGAACTTCAAATACAACAGAGGGAGTAGTCAGTACTAAATTTTTTTTTCTTTTGAAACCAAGCTAGATTTGAAGTGGTTAGAACTTAGAAGCATACTAAAGTTTGTTTTTACCTGACTGAAAGCCAGAGCAACTGATACAGCTCCTCTCATAAGACCAGCCCACCAAATTACAACCTAGTTGTAATCAATTAGAAATATGAGTTCCCGGCATTCTCAAATCTTTATGACGAATGCAGCACGTCCAATTAATATCGAGAATATTATAGTAGAAGAGACGCCCGCAACTGTCTTGAAGCTGCAATGATGTCCAACCAAAGCAACACATTGTTTAAAGTCATTTGACAACAATTCCAGGCAAAACTTTGACAGATGTGAATTAATACTGTTACATTGAAACAAGTTTTACTTGGATTTGATTCAACATACAAACAGTGACCAAATTGAGTACCCTCATTTTTAGACTACAAATGATCAATGTAAGTCATTCTTGGTGCAAAACATGGAATAATATCATACCTTGACTTGCTCATTTTCCATTTTTCGATGTCAAGAGCATCCATGCTCACATAAAGGAAGATAAATGTTTCTGCAATAAACGACATGGTTGCAAATATATGTCTGCAGAAGTGTGAAACATATACAAATGTCATTATCACATCTCCATAACAAAGACCAAACAACCGAAATACACGATGAAAAAGAGAATGGCCTAAAAGCTTGTAAGATTGCTACCACACCAAGAGTCTACAGTAAATGACATATAGATCAGATAATGAAACTTCAATGTGTCCTCACTTGCCTTGTTGTGATTCTCAAGTTTTCACTAACATTATGCCATGCATAATGGGACATAGAAATTCCACAGAAGAACACAGTAATTGTTTCACTCAGGTGTAACAGCTGCACACAAAAACAAATAGATAAAGGACTCGAGTTGCTATCCAACCGTTGACATTAGAAACATTGAGCTTTTGAATTACACGAAAGAGAACGATTGATGTTGCATCGTTCACAACTCCTTCCCCGAAAACAAGGCTGTATAGTGAATGCAGTAACAAACTCTTTGATTTGAGCAGTCATCTACTGTATATTATGCTACAGCCATTTAACGAGAAACAAGGTCTTTTTTTCCCACAAAATTTTAGTCTCAATTTATTATGGTATCAGAGCCCTAGGGCAAGAATTTTTTTTTTTCTCTCCTTCTTCCACCGCTGCTGCTGCATCTGGAATTCTTTTCCAAATTCATTCGTCCACTGCTGCTGCCGCTGTTGTTGCATCCTCTTTACTTTAATCACGGTTAGCAGTCCAGATAATTCAGGAGGGAAGTCAGACCTCACTAATCCCACATCACCGTACTATCTTCATCCATCTACCAATCAAGGTTCGGTTCTAACCCAAATCAAATTGAAGGGTGAAAACTATTCGTCTTGGGAACAAGCTGTTAAATTAGCTTTAAAATCTCAGAATAAGGTTGGTTTTATGGATGGGTCTATTTCTCAACCAAATAAAACTGATTCCCAATTTGTCGCATGGGAGATTGTCAATTTCATGCTGTGTTCCTAGATTGCAGATTTACTAGATGATCCAATTAGGGCCACTGTGTCTCATCTTAATAATGCCAAAGTTTTATGAGAATGTCTCAAAATCCGATACTCAGTTAAGAATGCCCCAAAAGTCTATAAATTATGGTCCGATCTCACCGTCACAAAACATTTCGGGTCTTCTATTATGTCATATTACACACAATTTCTGGGTATGTGGGAGGATCTTGCTAGTTTGTCTCCTTTAGAAACTTGTACTTGTGAAAATGACTCTCCTATACTCATTTGGTTTAATAATCTCAAAACCTATCAATTTTTAATGGGATTAGATAAGTCTTATAATACCTTGCGGACCCAAATCATTAATATGGAGCCACTCCTGGACATTGACTGGGTTTATGCAATGGTAAATCAAGAAGATAGTCATAAGTCGGCACTTCAGCCTCGAGAATCATCTTCGGCAGTGGGTTTCGCGGCTCAGACGAAAATACCCACCAACTTGTTCCTTCTCTCAATCGGGTCAGCCTTCTGTCCAGTCCGCAGGGCCGACCGTACTGCACTCATTGTCAACGCCATGGTCATGTGTATGACTGCTGCTGGAACCGCCTGGGCATCTCACCACCACCAGGACGCAGGAAGGGCCGAGGCAGAGGCCGCTATTCATCTGCATGTTGTGGTGCATCAGGCCCTGTTTTTGCTGCCGCCACCCAGACCGCTACACATGTTTCTGCCGAGCCACCACCAGTGAGTTTTGCTTCAGCCACCATTCCCGATTTTTCCAGTGAGCATGTGCAGCGTTTATTGGCTTTGATCGAGTCTAGCCCCGAGGGTGATTCCATGTCTGGTAAGCAAAATTGTGATCATTATTGGCTCATTGATAGTGAGGCGTATCATCACATGACGGGTGATTTATCTTTGTTAACTAATGTTAATGATATTGCTCCATCTCCGATTGGTCTACCCGACGGTGACCAAGCTTCCGCGGTCAAAGAAAGGATTTGTATTTTTCACCCTAGCCTTATCTTGAAACATGTGTTATTTGTGCCAAACTTACAAGTGAACTTGATTTCAGTTAGAAAATTAATTTGTGACGCCAATTGTCTCGTGACATTTACTGATCTTATGTGTATCTTACAGAGGGGTGTATCGCTTCGAGCCTGTGATGATCACGACTGCTTTAGCTACACGGGCACCGAAATCTTTTGATTTATGGCATCATCAGTTGGGTCATCCCTCGTCTAAACCGATGCCCTTTTTGAACATTAATGGCATTAAGGTTGATTCTTCTGATAAAAACTCTATTTGTGATATTTGCTGTCGAGCCAAACAAACTCGCTCTAGTTTTCCTTTGAGTAATCATTGTGCTATGGACATGTTTGAATTGATTCATTATGATATTTGGGGTCCTTATTGTCAATCTACTGATTATGGTGCTAAGTATTTTCTTATGATTATTGATGATTTTAGCCGTGCGGTTTGGGTATATTTAATGCATAAAAGAGTGAAGCAAGCATGTTATTACAACAATTTTGTTATATGGCCAAAACTCAATTCACAAAATTGGATAAAGTGATTCGGAGTGACAATGGTATGGAATTTATATCTAAACCCATGATATTATTTTATGCCCAACATGACACCAAACTAGCATAGTTGATACCCCTCAACAAAATGGCCGAGTCGAGAGAAAACATCACCATATTTTAGATGTAGCCCGTGCTCTCCTTTTCAAAGCGTCACTTCCAATTGAGTTTGGGGGGAGTGTGTTCTCGTTGCCGCTCATCTTATTAATCGAACTCCTACCCCTCTTTTAAACGGTCCCACCCTCAGGACAAATTATTTTCCAAATCACCTTCTCTCACTCACCTTAGAGTCTTTGGGTGCTTATGTTATGCTCATTATAAAGACCGGTCTAAGGATAAATTTGCTCTCCGAAGTCGTTGTTGTGTTTTCTTGGGATACCCTCATGGAAAAAAAAAAGGGTGGAAGGTCATGGATTTAGAGACCCAGAAAATATTTGTGTCCCAGGATGTTATTTTTGATGAACAAGTGTTTCCTTTTGCTCAATCTCATGAGTCATCCGCAAGTGTGCCAGTAATCTCTTCTGGCGTTAATGATTGGTCATGGAACACGTATATTTTTGAAGATATTGGTAGCTCCTGCCACGAGTCAAGGGGAGCAGCCCCCAACCGCTTGCATTTGACCGATTCTAATGCTCAGTCATCACCTTCTGTGTCGTTGATAAGGGAAGACTCGGTTTTAGCTACTGAGCATCCTACTGTGCCCACCAACGCACATGCGCCACCTAATGCCGAGCCTCAACTCGGCCGTGGTCAGCGGACTCGTCATTTGCCATCTCACCTTCGTGATTATGTATGTCACACGGCTACTCTGGTATACCCCAAATTGTCTCGCTCTTCCTTCGGGTCCTCAGGTACGTGGTTCCCTTTAGCAAATTTTGTTACATGTGATAATTTCTCTGCTTCGCATTATAAGATTTTGGCTGCCATAACTGCTGGGGTGGAACCCCGTACTTTTTCTGAGGTTGTACGAGACCCAAATTGGCGTCAGCCTATGCAAACTGAAATCGATGCATTATAAAATAATGGCACATGGACCATCTCCGACCTTCCTCCTGGCAAGAAACCAATCAGTTGCAAATGGGTTTTCAAATTAAAGTATAATGTCGATGGTTCTATTGAGCGTTGTAAAGCTCGGGTTGTTGTCCGTGGTGATACACAGGTTGAAGGTGTTGATTATGAAGAAACCTTCGCCCCGGTTACCAAACTGGTTAGTGTGAGACTTTTTCTTGCGGTTGCTGTTATATATTAAGGGATGGGAAATACATCAATTGGATGTTAATAATGTTTTCCTCCATAGTGATCTTTATGAGGAGGTATATATGCGTCTCCCACTAGGGTATACTTCTTCTCATCCCAACAAGGTCTGTCGCCTTCGCAAATCATTACATGGGCTCTGCCAATCTCCACGTAACTGGTTTGCTAAGCTCATGGCTGCTCTTCGCCGCTATGGTTTTATCCAGTCTCATGCCGATCATACTTTGTTTACTTACCACAAAGATGACATGTTTTTATCTGTCCTTGTTTATGTTGATGATCTTATTGTGGCAGGGAATAACTCTCAAGCATGTTATTCCTTTAAACAATATTTGAACAAGTGTTTTCAGCTCAAAGATCTCGGGCCACTCAAATATTTCCTTGGCATCGAAGCTACCCGCAACTCTTCCGGTCTCTTCCTATGTCAACGGAAGTACACACTTGATATCTTGAAGGAAGCTGGTCTTACGGGGGCCAAACCTGCCCCCACTCCTATGGAGCAAAACCATAGGCTCGTGCCACTGGCCCTGTGTTACGAGATCCGGAGCATTATAAACGCCTTGTAGGGCGCCTCGTGTATCTGTCCATAACTCGCCCGGACATTTGTTATGCGGTGCATACCTTGACACAGTTTCTCCATGAGCCTTGGCAGGACCATATGGATGCTGTCTTTCATGTTTTGAGGTTCTTGAAAGGTTCCCTGGGTCAAGGAATTCTTCTTCGCTAAGACAGTTATTTACAACTGTATGCATTTTGTGATTCTAGCTGGGCCGCTTGCCCCATCACTAGACGCTCTCTCACTGCGTATTTTGTCCAACTCGGCTCCTCTCCTATATCTTGGAAGACCAAGAAGCAGCCCACTGTAGCTCGATCATTCGCCAAGGCCGAGTACCGAGCAATGGCTGTCACAATGTGTGAATTGACGTGGGTTAAGTCATTCCTTTCTTCTCTTGGCGTGTTCCATACACGACCAATGCGGCTATTTTGTGACAACTAGGCGACACTCCATATTGCTTCTAATCCGATTTTCCATGAAAGAACCAAGCATATCGAAGTTGACTGTCATTATGTGCGAGAACAATTACTTGCGGGCAACATTTCTACGTTCTATATTCAATCGTCACAACAACTGGCTGATATCTTCACTAAGACACTTGGTCATCAACAGTTTCACTTGTTACTTGGCAAGTTGGGTGTTCGGAATCATCAATCTCCAACTTGTGGGAGAGTAATAGGAATATCTTAATTTTGACCAACTAAATATTTCTAGTTGTGATATTAGGCATGAGAAAGAAGGTCTTTTTCCCACAAAATTCTAGTCTCAATTTATTGTTTATCGCCGTAATTCATCAATGTATTTCTACCATCTCTTACTTTGTTATGGTGAATGACACTCCTAACTCCTCTTAAAGCTTTTCAACTGACTCAAGGATTAAGACAAGGAAACCCGCTATCTCCTTATCTATTCCTTCTAGTACATGAATCCTTATCTAGACTATTGTCATCTAATCTTCAGTACAGAAACATCAAGGTATTAAGGATCATAGGTTCCTTCCTTTTTCACATCAACTTTATGCTGATGATTTGTTGGTGTTTGGTCAATAAATCCCTTGAAACACCACAACATTTGGTTAAGTAAAAAAATAAATTTATTACGGAATAGAAATTTAATCAATCTCTTAAAAACCTCTCCCAACCAGAAACTTCCTTCTCCATTAAATCATGCTTTAGACAAATTAATTACTTCCTTCTCCAATTCAAGAAATTATTATTATCCGGGACCTAAATTATTGCCACCCCTAAATAAGAAATTAGAGATAAATAGATAACATGAACAAAATGGCCAGCTTAGGCCATTCATTCATCATTTGAAAATTGATATGGTCAAGCAGAGTACAAGTTTGCACATTCCATCTACAATATTTTCTAACTTTACAGATTGGATGCTTTGCATTCTGCCCAAAAAGACGAGCTGAGAATATACTTGTTATCATAACAAAAAGACCTCGAGATCCACAATATTGTTTCTTTATTATAAGGGCAAAATCGTCCTTGGATCGACAAACATTCTCTTAAAATTCCACAAGTACCCTCACTTATATCCACTATTTGCATGTTATATTACCCTAGAGGCCTAGACCAAGGATTTGTTCCGGTAATGTTGAATAGGCACAAACACAACCTATAGTTAATGAGTCGACATTGTACATGACCAAAACAAATAACGACTCGCATTGGAATGACACTACATTCACATGTCTTACACTAAACGGATGTGAACCTCTCCTTAAAGCTACTACCGGTGAAGGTGACGGTAGATGGAGTTTCTTGAAAATTAAGCGCGAAAAAGAGTGTGATAGGAAAGAAGAGAAGAAGGGAAGAGGAGAGGCTTGCGATTAGGTGGGTTGAAGAAAACAGGGATATATAGGGTTTTGTAATATGAGCGAATGTGAAATCGAAAGTTTGCAGATGTGACACATTTAAGCACACCAACAACTCAATTACACTTATAGTAGGAGATGATATATGATAACAAGCCTTATGCATTAGTTTCCGCTTGTGTGAGCTAGTTCGGGTCAAATTGCCAAGTCTCTCCGTGTTTTCCATTTCTTCAAGGGCATTGTTGTAACTTTTACATCGTCCACATCCTAGGTGGCGAACCTGATGGATATGGACCCACTCACGAGAATCCTACCTGTTGATGGACCCACCAAACAAGGGAGTCCCTTCATCAATGGCAGTTTCCAATGAAAAAAAAAAAGCATCCATGTCAGCATTTCTACATTTGATTCTTTGGAAGGTCATGATAATGGAGGGACAAGGATGTGATGTGAGCACCCACCTATCAGCACCGGCCTTTCTGTAGTTAGCCTTTGGTCTCTTTCCCCTACTGGACTGATTTAAATTTTTAGTACCAAATAGTTCAATAAAGTAAACATCTCAAAAAAGCATCAAATGGAAACTAGAAAATTTGGAAAAATAAATAAAACACACACTGTACTTAATGTAGCATCATAAATAAGAAAAAAAAAAAAAATTAGACATGTACGCGACGCAATACCTGTTTATAAAATGCAACCATATCTAAATGCGCTACTCGTGTCTACCAATAGTACATCAGCGAAGAGTGGCAAATAAAATCTAGTAGAGTTTTTCTTCTTCTAGTTGCATAGGAAACTTATACCATTCATGGCTTATTTCATTTTTCACTATGAAAGTCGAGTTTCTACAACTCTCAGTCATACATTTACCTGCAAAAACTTCAACTTTGGATTCTAACACACTGCAAATTACTATATGAATGCAGCCTGGAATTACATACAATTCAAAAACAAATTGTACAGAAATGCATAGAAAGGAATAATTTTTACCATGGAAGAATTTCCAACATATCGACAACATTAAAAGGCTGGCATGAGAATCCAAACTCATTTTCATCATATCTTTCTTAATCACTCCACTTAAAATGCCATTGTGTTTCCTTAAATCTCAATCAATTCTGCCTAACTTGGACAAAATTACTTTCCTTGTACTAAAAGTAATTAAACTTTTATTTTTTTTATTTCAGGCTTTCATGACTAGAAACATGAATAGTTCTCATGTTCAAGATCCATTTCTGAAAATTTCCCATAAAACAAGAGTTAGTGCTGGAATTAGATCACAGTTGCCCAAAAGAATACATAAAAATGAATTAAAAAAAAAAGTAAGAACATGGCTGCATGATAATGGTAATGGGGGTCATTTTTACAAACCCTACCATCCAAAAACAAAGCATTCAAAAATTAAAAAAAATAAAAAGAGGATGAGAGAACAAGAGAGATGTACAAGTGGACTCTAGATTTGGGTTTCTACAATCCAAATAATGCAAAAAAAAAAAAAAAAAAAAAAATTATAATACTAGAGAGTAGAGATCCTAATCAACAAGGCTTTCTTTAATATTGCCTAAGGTTTTGATGTATTGATGTCAGTGATTTCACAACTCACTCATCAAACCCTAGGCTTCTTGGGTCTCTCTATAAATACCTCCCCTCTCCTTTCTTCCTTCTTCACCTCACAAAGAGACACTCTTTCTTTCTCATTCCTTGCTTTCTCTATTCTTTCTTCTTTCAATTTCTTCAAGTTCTATTACTTTTTCTTTGCATCCCAATGGCCACTGCTGAGGTAAACACCATCTCTGATCAAAACCCATCTCTGCAAAACTCTTTTTGCATGTCAGTGAATTAGTTTTAGATTCTAATGCATGATCTTCTATATAACGAGCTTGATCATGCATGGTGATGATTTTGTTGTGTCATCTGATCATGCTATGTGATCGTCTGCATTACAGAGATGTCCGATAAGGCGGCCATCAGTCAGTGTATTCTAATGTTGTGCAGTGCAGCAAAATATGTTGAATGAATCATCCGATTCCATTTACAGTTTCCCTCATTTCTTCTGACAATTCTAAGCATCTTTAAATCCATCTCACTATCTTGATCCATGGTAGACTAAACTAGATCTCATCGCGTAAGAAAAAGCTTCTTCAAATTAATTTTCATCACCTTTTTATAAGTTTTTCTTCTGATCTTCACAATACAGATACCTGAAATGGCGATCGCCATGTTTATATTAGTTATTGTTCATCACTTGTTTAATATAATCAAACAAATTCCCTACTCCCTACACTAGTATTACTTTATTTAAGCGGCTTAAAATCTTTTATACCTTGATCTATGTCCTTGATCTTCCAATAACGGTTAATATGTTTCTATCTAAACATACTATAATTACTAAGTAATGTAACTGTTACTTCAACTGTATCTTGTAGATTGTCTCTGCCACTACAGCATTGTCTGAAAAAACTATTAATGAGGAATTGACCAAGACCCAGAAGGAAGAGACCAAGACCGAAGAAGTGGCAGCACCACCTGCCCCAGAACCAGTGGTAACAGAGGAGGCCAAGGAAGAACCAGCTGATGAGGTAGCAGAGAAGAAAGTTGTTCCAGAGGCTGAAGCCCCTGTCGCAGTTGAGACTAAGGATGTAGCGGAAGAGAAAGAAACAACTGTGGCAGTGCCGAGAGAGGTGCTCACAGATCAGACTACTATTGAAGAAAAGGAACCAGCTGAAGAAGAAGAGAAAGAAGCAGTTGCTGTTACAGTTGAAGCTGAAGAGACTGTCGAAGAGAAAAAGGAGGAAGAGACCAAAGAGGTGACACCAGAGGAAGTGGTCCAGGTCACCCCAGAAACTACAGATTCTAACGAACCAACTGTGGCAATGCCGAGAGAGGTGCTCACAGATCAGACTACTATTGAAGAAGAGGAACCAGCTGAAGCAGAAGAGAAAACTGTCGCAGAAACTCCTGTCGAGAAGACTGAAGAGTAGATGGTGTCAATTATGTGAGTACTAGTATTGATATTTGTGGTGTTTGGGGTCTTAGATTCCTTTCTTCTTTAAGTTGTTATGAAATAGTGTAACGAGTAAAAATTGGAATGGTATTGGAAGCTTAGCTATAGGTTTTGAGACATAACTACCATGTGGCAAATACCCAAATTGAAGAAATTCTCCAAGTTTAATAGGAGGGTGCCTGGCAACTGACTCTGCGCCACATGGGGAGTCATTGTGTGGTCTCAAGGGTTAAAGGGTTTGTTTTGGTTGAACACAATGTGTTTGTCTAGAGATGATTAATAAATGTATTAGTGTTTAATACTATATCTAATGTAAGGTGTTCCAATACCTCTTTATATTCTAATAGAATGTACTGTTATTTGTTTATCGAGCAGTACAGTAAAAGAAGGATTACTTTAATGTCAGACAACACTAAAAGTTGCTAGGATCAACTGGAGGGGTTCGATCACGCATCTGAAGCACAGAAGCAGTTCTACTCAGATACTATAAATTGGATTGTTTGGAGGATGGTAGAACTTCTTGATCATATTCCCTAGTGACAGACATGACAACTTAATCTCTTATCGTGTCATGACATCGTCACATGCCTAGAGGTAGTAGTAAATAACTCGCAAATGTTCTAAGCAACTGCATTTTGTCCCCTGCACCTATTTTCTAAGATTCAGATTCGTGGTTGTAAATTCAAGTTCTCCCACTTCAATGAAATACACCCATACACTCTCCTATCAGACTAGGCATTCCTAGGGTAGTTACAAGTTAATAGCTTGGCTGGTTGTGGCTACACGTAAGTATAGGTCACTTGTAGAAAAATGTAATTGAGGAATATGAGGAGAAAGCTAGTTTACAGAAGAACAAAGAACTGGATAAAAATTCAGAATGATGGTTGTAATGTACGAGAGAAAGATAGAATATAAACTGAATACACAGTCCTTTTAAGTTCAAACATGGGAAAGATGTCAAGGGATTCAATTGAATGGAGCGTTGGGAAACATCCCAATCGGGTCTAAACTAAAACTGTTGAAACGACAGTAGAATATTCAAGTGACCCTACGACTGTTGGGTGTGGAGCATACGCAGTCTTTAACAGAAAGGCACCTATCGAGGAATAACGAATTACAGCAGTTGTTCATAATAATTGTTCAAGGAAAGGGAAACAAGTGGGGTTTTCTGAAAGTTCAAGTTTGAACCTTGAGATGAAAAAGAAACAACTTGTAGAGCAAATGAAAAATACAATCTGGACCGTCTTCTTTAGAATCTCACTAGCTTCAGTTCTTCGTGTTTTGAAATGGACCATTTATAAAAGAGAGAAATCAACCAGAATCCAAGGCATCTTGTTTCCTCTTATATTAATTACAAAAGTTATTGCTAAAAATAAACGAAAACAAGAAAAACTATGCATGATACTTACACTAGAAGCAGGGGAAGTTTCTTTCTTCCTCTCTTTATGGCATAATACTTTATACCAGCTTTATCGAGAATCAACAAAGCAAGCTAGTCATCATAATCTTCATGTAAAAGAAAAAGAAATGGCAAAGTAACTCCTCTCTTACATGCCCTAATAGTATAGATACAGTAATGATGCTAGCATCTGTACAAGCTGATGTTTGATGTTATATGCAACGATCCCAATCACCCAAACAACTAGAAGCAAGCAATATTTTCACCAATTTCCAAAGCTGCAGCTAACATGTTCTTGGGTGATGGTTAGAAGAGCGCCACGCATGGCAGCTATAGAAGGGTAGGGTGGGAGACACAACCTGTAGAAGCATGTGTGTGAAGTTGGTAGCCGATCATGGGATCCAGATGCCTTGTATAAATACAATCGAGACTGCAGGCCGCCAAAACCTTCAATTGGTAGATACTTCACAGATGTCCAAAAGAAAAGAAGTACTCTTTGCTGGTCCACGTTCATGGTCTCGACAATCTACAATAAATTGATTATTAGAACAGGACAACAATAACTGATAGCCATGAGATATGCATTGATTTGCATCTTTTTAATAACAAAGATGCACTGCACTCAGGTCATTTAAGTGAAATCAGAGAACCTCTGTCACTACAACAGGTCCTTTTAATAAGTTCACGATTTAATCATAATTATGTGTTTATTCGAGTGCTAGCAGTTATTCTCATTCTGTTCAGTGTTACAATGTCTCCCCGACCACACTTCAATTTTTGGTTTATTCAACATTATGGCAGATTTTGCCAATAGCAACAAACATGAAAAAACAAAAAAACGAAATAAAGAAATAAAATTTAACACAGCAACAAGAGGACAGTAAGAGATATCAAATATTCATCAACGGTTTCTGTTCAGTTTGAAAACAAATAAGTACTTTCACAGAGTAACGTTTGGAGAAATGTAAGGTTCGTTATCTAAAGGAGAGTATTTGAAATGGGAAGATACATACCTTCCAAAACCAGTAGATTTGACGATCCCCTTCTTTGTACCCATTGTAGTCAGTGTGTGCTTGCCAGTCATTTAAACAAATAGCCCTATCACTTCCATACAACATTTGATCCAGATCTTCAAGGTCTAAACTTTGAAAAAAGAACTTCAAGTTCCGGATGCTTGGATTACAAAGAATATCAGCAAAACCTTGAGCAAAATTAGCTATTTGCTGAGAGATAGATGCAACAAAGCAATGATTAATAAGAAGCTTAACATATTCCTCTCTATTCGTGCTATTTAGAACAATGCCCTTCCCTCCTGGGCAGAGCTCCACAACTCTCCTGAAGCCCGACTCTTCAACTTCTCTGACAAACGTCAGACCCAAAGCATCTGAATCCACTAATTCTGCATCCATCTCCAATATCTGTTTGCAGCTCATATATAGGCATGGATCTGCATCACGCACATCTTCCAAAGAAACAAGGTTCCCAGCTAATTGTAAGAAGAACAGGCGGTCAAATACCACACCTACTTGCACTTTGTGCATCAAAGCTAAAGCAATTATCCGACCCGCAAATCTAAAATAGTCCAGGTGAAGAGGTTCCACATAGGACGCTGCAAATAAAATAAAATAAAATGAGAATCACACTCCATAACAGAACTTATAACATGATAAAATTTTAATAAAAGTATTCAAGTAATAATCTCTGACAAGTAAAAGACTGAAAGATCTTAAGAAGTTTTGGAGATTCAACAATCGCTACAGAAATTAAAGTGATTAGGGCAAGAAGGCAAAACTTACTAAAGAAGTGATATGTTAAGCATGATTTGTGTAAAAGCAAAATTAAAACCAAAGTCAATTGCTGTGCTATTTCTTCAAACAGCATCCCCTTGCAACAAAGGTGTTAGAAACACTGAGCCCTGCAGGGCTGGGGCAAAGTGGTGGATCAAATTTTCACAATGGTAAAGCTTTGTATGCACGCACAGTAGGAGTGTTGTGTCATATACAGTTTACCGCCAAAGGGTTGAGGAAAAGAAAATGGGGAGACTTTCACACCAGAATCAGGGGACAGGCCAGAGTTACGAGAAGTCTTAGGTAACATGTCATTTTCAGGTTATGAGTCAATCACACATGTACTCGATCAGAATCAGACACACCTGATGATAGCAAATCAGAGAATCTTGACGCTTGATGCAGGTTGAAGAATACATTTCACTAGCGACATATTTGCATTTCAGCTTCCATTTTGGTCTAAGTTTAAGAAGTTGAAACTTGATTTGGGAAAGGTAAGTACAGAGCATGCTAGGAGATTGGACCTAAAAAAAAAAGTCTTCTCCATGAAGCAATTCGATTGGAACCATCTCACAATAACTTCCATTTTGTGCATGTCCGCATTGGCGGGACATGTAAAGATGGGAATGTTAACAAGAGCTGCAAGGGTTATGTGATATAAAGAGTGGGATCTCTTCTTTCTTTGAGAAAATTGAGTTATCATCTTCTAAATAAAAAAAAAGATTGTTTTTTGTAAGTCGAGGGTGTTTGTGGAGCTCATAAGGGTCATTGTAAGGATTTCAATGTAAATTAGATAAAATTCCTAAGGCTTCCTTTACAGTCTCGTTGTACGCTATCACAACCTATCCTCACCTATATATATATATATATAGAATTCATGATTATCACATTTTGATCAAATTTACCTTAAACACAACTAGTTCCCATCAATTCAAGTGGTCCTCTCATGGATTCCAATATTTCACTCTTTCCATATGTCCAACATAATGAAAACGGGAGTAACTTCCACAATTCCTTGCCTTTGTACAAAGGTGACTTTGGGCTTGTAACATTTTAACAACATTTACATAGGCACAAGCATTACCCAATCCACTTTAAACAAGACAATGAAGTGCATACATGACACAACCTATTAACCCACCTACAACCAAGGTGGATCGAGCTCCTTGATCCTACTCACATATCCTACACCCGACTTCAATATCATGCCCCAATCAGCTAATGAAACTTTGAAAGCAAGCTTGATCCATACTTGTCATCACATAAGAAAATACCTATGAACACACCCCTTTTTGCAAACCACCTTCATCGGGAAAAAAATGAAGCCCATCCTCTTTCCATCTCTTTTCCCTCTTTCCAAACGCTGAAGCACCACCCTATAAGAGCGACAAACAAGGATGCATCGACTCTTCGGAAAACCTCCGAGTCACGAGTCAAATACGTGTCGGACACGAATTCACGCCCGACACACGTCCGACACGTATTGGACACATGGTCAACGGTCAAAATTCGTTGACCAAGGTCCGGACTCGGTCAGACACGGTCCGGACTTGGTCGGATGCAAATAATCCCTCATCTTCGATCGTTCGGTTCCTCCTTCCCACAAACCCTAATCAGAAAGCAGAGAGAACAGAGACAGAGAGGGAGTCGACTTGAGGGTTCGATCGATTTCGACAGAGAGGGAGAGAGAGAGAGGTCGATCGACAGAAGGTTCGATCGATTTTGACAGAGAGGGAGAGAGAAATGGTTCGATCGAGAGAGAGAGAGTTTGATCGATTTCGACAGAGAGGGTTCGATTGATTTCGACTTGAGTTTCATTTCATCCTCAGAACTTGCAAATTCAAGGTAAGATCTTCGAGCCATGGACTTTTCTCTGCTTTCTGAGGACATCCTTATGGAGATCTTCTCCAGACTGTCGATCAAGACTCTTCTGAGATGTATGTGTGTATGCAAAACCTGGGGAGAGAGAGAGATCGATCCAGTGAGAGAGATCGAGCCAAAGACAGAGAGATAGATCGAGGGTGGTCGTTGGACGGAGCTAGAGAGAGAGGGAGCTTGCAGGAAGGAGACGATGTCGTCCTCAACAGGTACCTTTCTTCTTTCGTTTTTTTTTTCTGCGATTTTCTTCTATCAGTCTATGCATCATTCTCTTCTCGGATTTCTTCTCTGATTTTCTTTTCTGCTTTGATTTTTTTCTTTTTTGAATGAGTATTGTGCTGATATTGCAACACACATCCTGACTTTGTTCTGCTTTGATTCATGTCTGATTGAACACACATCCTCAAAGTTTTTTCTACTTCTTCCATATTCTGATTTCATGAATGATTTCATAAATATGAGACTCTCTGTGTCTCTGATATTTGAGGATGTGTGTTCTTCCAACACTAGTAAAATAAAACAATGAGTATTGTGCTTATTTTCTTTTATGCTAATTTTCTAATTTCTGCTGATTTTTGTACTTCAACTGCAAAGAATAAAAAAAGTAGATTAGCATTAGCAAAAAATGAGTATTTCAATCAGTGAATCAATATTGCAAATAATGAGTTTTTACATTCTCAAATGCTTATGCTTTATGAGTATGACTTGAGCTTGACTTTATGATGCATTTGAAATTTTGAATGAATGAATGTTTTATTGATATGCATGGATTGTTCACTATTATTATTTATAATTTTATGTTCATATGAGTTACAAAAAAATATATTAAAAAAATAAGTTTGACCGTGTCGCCGAGTCCTATTTTTTTGAAAAATTGTCGAGTCGCCGTGTCGTGTCCGAGTCCGTGCATCCTTGGCGACAAACTCCTTCATTTTTGTAACTCTAATTCATAAAGCTCCTATGCAAATATAAATCCCAATACAATGAACTGTTATCCTACTTGCCACATTACTAGTTTTCATATAAGGTCATAGTTATCAAAAATCTTCCGATAAGCATGCACGATATGATACTCCATACATATCGATAAAAAATTACCCATCCCCTAGCCTAGCCGATGCGTAAGCGAAAAGGTAGTCAGGGCAATCGCTCAAGCAAGTTGGGCAGCACCTGAATTAGGGTGTTGTTTCATTTAATGATCAAAACCATCATTGAATAGTGTGATCCATACAAAACAGAACCCTAGACCAAACTCGACCCAACTCGATGGCAGAAAACTTGAGAGTTGTGGTCTCAAGGCACAATCATTTGACAGATCGACTAGGACTTCGGCCTGGTTTTTGGAGTCAATACAAGTCGACCAGCCATCCACAGAGTTACAAGGTGGTTTTTCAGCCTTCTTTGTTTCAAGCTGATTTAAACCCCTAAAATCTTTGATTTCCCATTCGATTTGGTGTTACTCTTTGACTTGGGTAAGTTTTACTTATCTCTTCTTTTCCATGTTAAATACGACATTTGGAATAATGCATACATACAAGAGCTTCTAAAAGTTCCAACAAAAATCCTTTAAAAAACTTACCCATAGTACTAGGCAAGGTCTAGCCTTAGCACCCAGCCCACCTCCTTGCCTCGCCTCACACCCGAGATAACATAGCTATTACTTCAATAAGCTCAGAAAACGGTGAAAACTAATCAAACGAGTAGCTGCTTGCATGATTTACTTTTCTAAATGCATGAATGATATCAGCTGCTCGCATGATTTACTTTTCTAAAATGCAATGAATGATATCAAACGATGAGAACAAGACTAGCATTTTTATGAAAATTCAACTTCTCAACATTTTGCACTAATTTCCTTTCATAAGGCGTTGTGCTTGAAAATTGTGAATTTCATTCTTTCCATAAGGCCCACCAAGTCATATGGAAAAAGTTGCTCCACTCCATAAGTTGCAAAAC
This sequence comes from Berberis thunbergii, assembly GCA_003290165.1. NCBI lineage: Eukaryota > Viridiplantae > Streptophyta > Magnoliopsida > Ranunculales > Berberidaceae > Berberis > Berberis thunbergii. Next base: position 673,593 of record QNQO01000502.1, on the reverse strand, counting down.
TATCTACTCCACTTAAGAGAATTATTCAATCTATTTTTTCCCCTAAAATGTCAAATAATTAAATTCAATTACATAAATTATAATCCCACAAAATGACAAAGCATCCCAATTAGCCTTTCAAAAGACACCACAAATAGTTCATTTCTAGTGGAATCCTAATGCTACACAAGAAGAAAATCCACACAACTTCCCTCTTCCATTTTAATAAAATTTTTATTGAGAATATTTGGTGCTAAGATCCCAAAATTGAGCCCAATTAACAATCAAATTCTCAAAATCACATTGAGGCGTGCAAAGGTTTCCTCCGGCCAGACGGAGATTGGCCCTCGAGTGCAAAGGTGGAAGGGAGCTTGACTGCAAGACCCCTCCCGTCGAGCATGAACGAAAGTCAACCTTAGCGATTCGAGGTGCCGAGTGGAAGGATCGTCGCTCAAAGGTCAGCCTATGGTACACCCATCCCCAAAGAGTGATGAAAACCTTTATGATCAACGACACATCTTGCCACAAAAATTACATTCCTTCCATATTGCCCATGGAATTGCATAAGTACACTCCAAATCTCTATTTCTTTCGAAAAAGGATGGCAATGATATCGCCCGACTTCTTAACATCTCCACAGTCTCAAATAACACACATATGTTATTAAATCGGTGATTATTCGACAATTAATCTCTTCTCGTTAGTAGAGCATTACAATTTTTGAATTAATTGTTTGAATAATCTCTTGACCAATTAATCGACTATTTTTGGCCAATTAACCAATTAATCACAATCAATCGCTTTCAAAACTCACCAATTAATCGGTCCATAACAATGTGTTATAAACAAATGAGAAAAATATTAAATTAAAAAAAATTGTCTTAACCTCATCAATTCCAAACCATAAGGCAATACCAAGAGTGTGTGAAGATGCTAGAAAGAAAAGAATAACAAGCAAAACTAAAGAATATGGAGTCACACCTTTATCTGACACTGAATTCTTGATTTGGTTATAATGTTATTAAATTGTGACAAGTGATGTTTACTACTTCAATACACATTAATTTTTTTCTTTGAAGTGAACATTATTTAGAAGAATAATCAAAATATGTTTATAAAACACAGGTCGATTAATTTCATCATCATCAAAGCCCATTCCCGATACTCTCCGATCGGTTACACGAATTTTGGTTCTCCAAGCACTGCGATTTTCCTACATATCCTCACCTAATCCAAGCTCAAGGATGTTTTCCTTCGCCGCTTTCAACCGTCTTCATGTCCGTCTACACCCCCCATTAACTCGCCAATCTAGACATTTTCTAATTGGCGCCGTGTTTGGTTTCATCCGCACGTGATCAAACCATGTTAAACGTTTTTCTCTAATCTTATCCTCTACGAGCGCTACACCTAAATATCTTATAATTCTTTCATTCCTAACTTTATCTTTATAGGTTTTACCACACGTCCATATTAACATATGCATTTTTGTTACAGCCATCCTATGCGTATGTTGTCTCGTAATAGTCCAACATTCTAAATTGTAGAGCATGGCTAATCAAACAATTGTCTTATAGCATTTCCCTTTTAACCTTGCAGGCATCTTTCTATTAAATAGTGTAATAAACATCATTCTCCATTTCGTCTAACCAACTTTAATCCTATGGTCTACATATTCTCCAATAGCCTCAATCTTTTGGATTATAGATACTAGATATCTAAAAACTCACATTTTGGGACTTCCACGCCTTCGATCTCAATTGAATTACTCCTCCCTCGTGATTCACAACCAAAGTTGCACACTAGATATTTATCTTCGAACAACTAATTCTAAAACTCTTACTCTCTAATGCCTCTTGCAACCTATTTAATTTCCAACCTAAACCTTTATTAATCACATCACTTAAGACAATATCATCTGCAAACAACATGCACCAAGGTACATCTTCTTGCAAATGACTCGTCAACTCATCCATGACCAGAGCAAAGAGGTATAGACTTAAGACAACCCTTGATGTAGTCCTACTGATACTAAGAATTCACTGGATATCCAGCCTACTGAGCGAATACTTGTTAGTCCCTTCACTCGTATCCTTAATGATATGAACATAATATTGAGACGCTTTCAAGCACCCACCAAATCAACTATCTAAGGATATTATCGTAAGCTTTCTCCACATCTCGATTAATCTCATATCGCTCATCAACCAATTAGAGCTCCATTAATGATTTAACTACATAGACACAGTCACATAGACAACACAAGGCTACCACTAAACGAATCACAAAAATCCATACATTGTAGAAATGCATAAGAATGTGAGCTACATTGTGTGACTCAACGTGACTAATGCTTTTCTCTTCCATTTCATTCAATCTTTTTGTTGAACAAACCTCATAATTAAGAGTTTATTACAAATATTACCTTCAGGTAAAAGAACTTTGTAGTTTCTATGAATATAACTTTTGAAACCTCCATATTGGCTCCCCAAAACATATTATTTGTCATCCCAAATAAAACACAACCTTTTCAAATGAAAATGACCATGACTGATGGATGTAGAGAAATAAAGACAACCTAAGCTGAGACAATAGCGACATCCAATATGTTGTTCTAATGCATGAAGTCTACTTAAGTAAGAAAAGTATTGCTCGAATCCACATTTTGATGAGGTAAGGCCAGACAACCCGGACGTATCATGCAGATGAACTCTTTGGTTTTCGATGCACTTGCGAAGGAACTCTTTGGTTTTCGAGACACTGGATTCTTCTATGCCAATTTCGCATCAATGTCTACCTGTATTCCTGGTCATTTTCTTAGTTATTCATCACTTAGCTCTTCAACATGGTATTTTTTTAGTTTTCATGATAATCGAGGATGCACCGACTCTTCGGAAAATCTTCGTATCACGAGTCAAGTGCATGTCGAAAACGGATTCACGCCCGACACGCGCTGGACACGTATTGGACACGGGGTCAACGGTCAAAATTTGTTGACTGTTTTGGACACGGCTTGGATACGGTCCGGACACGGTCCAGACTCCACCAGACACGGTCCAGACATAGTCAAAATTCGTTGACTGTAAATTTTGCAAATAAATCAAATCGATCGATCCTTCCTCCCACACAGGCAAACCCTAACTCCCACAAACTCACACTTTGAACAAAGAATCGATCGAGAGATGGATGTAGAGAGAACTCTGAACAGAGAATCTATGGTGTCCTCATCAACACCAGGTAGATCGATCGATTTCGTTTGTTTTTTTTTCTGCGATTTCTGCTATTTTCTCTGTTTTTTGCTTTTTTCCTCCGATTCCTGAGATCGATCGATTCTTGCGATTTTGTTTTTTTTCCTGTGATTTCTTTTTTTATGTTTTCCTGCGATTCCTTTTTTTGTTGTTTTTCTCTTTTCTTTATCTGCATATATATGAAAGGATACATGAAATACTTCAAATACCACATATTTGAGCTTGCACCTATTGGCTGAAAAGTTTGAAAACTAAAACTGGTTTTAGGCCAAGTAACTGGAGATGATCTTTGGAAGCATATGACAATAATAAGAAGACCAAGTGAATGTGGGGGAAACCTTCGATGGCAGTGTAGAGTATACTAGATCTCTTACTAGATTGAAGAACCACTTGTTGAAGATAACAGGCCGTGGGATAGCTATTTGTGCCAAAATCTCCCCCATACAACTTAGAGAGGTGCGACAATTTGTTGATGAAGCTGCATTGAGAGCAGAAAGTTCAAGGGTGCGAAGTGTTCCTTTACCTCCTTCAGTGGGATCAAGTAGTCACCCGCACCTGAGTTCAAGTAGTGGGGGGGGGGGGGGGGTTGGTCCTTCAATTCCATACAATGAACAAAGGAAGAGGAGAGCCACTAATAATCCTATTGCAAATGCTTTCAATACGAGTGAGCGACAAGAATTGGATGCTTTGATTGCAAGGGTGTTCTGCTCAACTGCATTGTCATTCAACCTTGCAAGGAATCCGTATTTTCAGGAGGCTTTCACCTATGCAACGAATAAAACAAAGTCCATTAGTGGTTACAAGATCCCTGGGTATAATGCATTGAGGACGACATTGTTTCAAAATGAAAAGGGCAACATTCAGAGGTTGTTGAAGGCAACAAAGTTCACATGGGTTACTAAATGGGCAACCATTGTTTGTGATGGGTGGACTGATTCTCAAAGGAGGTTTGTCATTAATTTCATAGTGATTAATGAGGGTGGTCCAATGTTCTTGAAGGATGTGAACTGTGAATGGAATACAAAGACAAGTTCTTTATTGCTGATTTGATCAAGGAAGTCGTACGTGAGGTTGGGCCACGTAATGTGGTTCAAGTTATAACCGAAAATGCTCCAGTTTGTAAGGTTGCAGGTTTACTTTTTGAGAGCCAGTATCCTGAGGTTTTTTGGACACCTTGTGTAGTTCACACTCTCAACCTTGCCTTGAAGAACATATGCGCTCCAAAGAACACGCCTGCAAATGAAAAGGCTTACAGTTTGTGTAGTTGGATTATTGATGTTGTAGGGGATGGGGTGCTGATCAAAAACTTTATCATGAACCATTCCATGAGGTTGCATATGTTTAATGAGCATTCGAGATTGAAGTTGTTTTCCATAGCAGAGACACGCTTTGCTTCAAGCATAATTATGTTCAAGAGGTTGAAAGACATTAAAAGTAGCATCCAAAGTATGGTGATTGGAGAGTGGGATTCCTATAGGGAAGATGATGCTGGAAAAGCACGGACTGTGAAAGGAAAACTATTGGATGACTTGTGGTGGGACAAAGTGGACTATGTTCTTCGTTTTACAGAGCCTATTTATTCAATGTTGCGGAGGGCTGATACAGATAGATCTTGTTTTCACTTGGTGTATGAGATGTGGGATGTTATGATTGAGAAAGTGAAACAACTTATTTACCGCCATGAAGGAAAGGAAAATAGTGAGTCAGGGTTTTTTTCAGTGGTGCATCAGATATTGGTAGATCGATGGGAGAAAAACAACACACAACTGCATTGTTTAGCACATTCCTTGAATCCAATGTAAATAATTACATTGTTTTAAACTTTTTATTCTACTTATTCTTTAGTCTTAACTAGAAGACTAGAATTCATGAGTTGTGCACTTAATGTTTATATATTAATTTGTGATTGACATTGCTTATATATAGGTATTATAGCAGAGAATGGCTTGAAGAGGATCCTAATCGTATTTTGCCACACAGAGATCCTAAGCTTACAAAGGAGAGAGATAAGTGTTTCAAGAGATACTTTCTTAATATTGAAGAAAGAAGATTGGTCATTACAGACTGTGCTAGGCTTTCAACGAGTACTGGACAGTTTGCAGAAAGTGATACTCTACAGAATAGAGCATACTTAGAACCTGATGTGTGGTGGGTTTCCCATGGTACTTGTGCACCATTACTCCTGAATATTGCTTTAAAGTTACTTGGGCAACTTTGTTTTTCCTCATGTTATGAGAGGAATTGGAACACGTATAACATCCACTCATTAAAAAGGAACAAATTGACCCCACAACGAGCTGAAGATTTAGTGTATATGCATTCCAACATTCGTCTTCTGTCAAGAAGAAAACAAGAGTACAAAGAAGGTGAGACAAGGATGTGGGATATCACATGAGATACTATTGATTCGTTGGATTTGGATGCTACTGGAATGCATGAGATTGTCAGTCTTTCACTTGATGAACCTGAGCTAGAGGCTGGGCTGTTGAATGAAGAAAATGCGACAATTGATCTGTTAATTAATGAAGAAGAGATGTAGTCGCCTCGCTGGTGGTGAATTTTTAAAATTATCAATTTACATTATCAAGTTAATGAAATTATATTGCTTATGCTTTATGAGTATGACTTGAGCAGTTGAGTTTGACTTTATGATGCATTTGTAAATTTGAATGAATGAATTTGAATGTTTTATTGATATGTTTGAATTGTTTAATAGTATTATTAATTTATTTATGATTTTATGTTCTTATGAGTTACAAAAAAAATATATTAAAGAATTAAGTTTGACCGTGTCGCCGAGTTGTCGAATCCTATTATTTTGAAAATTGTCAAGTCGCCGTGTCGTATCTGTGTCCAAGTCCGTGCATCCTTGATGATAACATTTAGTTGATTGGTAATGGACAAATGGTTGAATAGTGGACTTTTAGAGAGATGTTTGGTTGAAGGACACTCCTCTAAAAGAAAGCTTCATTATGCTATTGCCAATTGGAAAAAAAAAGAAAAAAAAAATGTAGTTTGTCACCAAAATCTCATTAACATGGGCATGCCCTGAGGGGGAGTTTTCTTAGTTACTTCGTGCTATATTGGATAGCTTGGGGCTTATACCTTGAGGTGGAGCTCAATTGCAATGTGTCAAAGGCTTAATAACATCATATACTTATGCCTCACCCTTATAAGCCCACGCCTTTCGTACGCTTAGTTATCGTTCACAAATTGTAGCTCAGTTAGTCAAACATCTACTCTCCTTGTGAGAGGTCACAGGTTTGAGAATCATTTTGTGAGTCTTCGCTCGATTATTAGGAACACGTGTGCTCCTCCATTGATAAGCCTTCAGGTATTGAATGTAACTGCTTAGATGGAGTGGATTGGACCGGAGCGACGCGAAAAAAAATCTTCATGCAAAGTGGAGACGATGGATCGGAGCGAAAGCAAGTCTCCATACGAGATGGAGGCAACAAGGATATTAAGTAGCATCAGTATTGTAGTTTTCGAGTCTAGTTTGGCTAACCTTATATGATCAATATGTAGCCTTCAAGCATGGATTAATAAAATAAATAAAAAGGGTCAACGACCCAATTTTTATAAAAAATTTATAAAAAAAAATTACGCTTAATTATCAATGTGTGCTACTTTGATCTTATTATCAATGACATTGCCTTGTATTGCTTAAAAAATAAAAAATATACAAGAACATACGATGTCAAAGCCTAGTGAAGAAGATGGTGAAAAAGATGGCCTTAGAGAAAATGGACATGAATATTACTATGTGCAAATATGTAATTTTTTCACTAACATTTAAGAAAGCACTAGTCATACTCACCACAAAGGTACTGAATGCCTTACTACATGTTCATATTTATTCTATTCTCATTTTATTTTCCCTTGGCCATTTTTATAAAAACTGAGGCGTAAACCTTAATTCAGCCTTTTAAAACATGGCATGGGGGCAAATGACAATTATGTAATTGAGGTGCCAAAGGTTGAAAGGAAGGCTCATTATAATCCTAAGTGTGATAAATATCTTTCCTTAAACTTGGAACTCAAGCCAAACAATAAAGGTGATTAACAAAGAAAAGCTAATGCTTCCTTATCTAAATTCCCAATTTGAACTTTATGCTATGAGTAATTTTACTGACTTAAATAACTTATAAAACGATTGTAGCCAACATATATAGATCACCATGAAATACTCAATCTCAACATGAATTATCATCATAAATGTCATAAGCCGTGAGAATGTGGTTTGTGTGCAAGGCATGCTTAGGACATATAAAAAAGTAATGAAAGCTTACCTGGATTGGGAAAGAACCGTCGACGGTCTTTTGGACATGATAGAAAAAGGGGATGGTGTGGATCAAATATTGCTTGACACACCAAGTAAAACCACTCCCTCAACACACCAGGACCAGTAGCTTCTTCATTTTTGAATTCCATGAAGAGGCCACTCTTTAAGGAATCAGGAGTCGCACGACCAATATATTCAAAAGACTCGGATAATAGGTTTGACCTATCAATGAGCATTTCATGCAACGCGTCATAATCATCTTTTCCATCAGGAAGCATCATCATCACTAAATGCCTTCTAGACTCAAAATCAGTGACATCCTTGTGCATAAGAAGCCAGTTATTATCATTCTCTCGCTTAGCATATCTAACAAGAGCATTCACTGTAAACCGTCGCGACCTCATAACATCACACAACTTTTCTTCAGCCCCTTCATACAGTTTAGAAATATTACTCAATTCCTTCATGATAGAAAGGTACTCAGACAATCGCTCTCGGTAGCTTTCAAGTTCCTCCTTTGGCCCATCCTTTGCTTCCAAAACTGTGACCAGTTCCTTCAGGCATTCATCGATTACATTCAGCATATCCAAAAAAGTCTTGTGCAACATTCCAATTTCAGGCAAATAACAAGGACTTGTATCATTCAAAGCAATGGGTATTCTACTCTTCCCACCCACCTGGTCCAGGATAGCCCCATGAAGAGGAATAAAAAACGCGGAAAAATCTCGAACATCACTTATCAATTTCTCATTGAGTATATCGCGAAAATTCGATTTCATACTGATACACAGCCTGTGTGACAACTCATCTAGAAATGGGTATAGTTCCTCAATCACAACCGATGCTTTTGCATTGAAGAAGTATCTCCAACGATCAGTCCCAATACTTTTAAACAACGAGCCCAGTGTATTGCGACAAGATACAAACAGTGCCTCAACACCACTGACATTGCGATCAGTTTTACTAAGTAATTTACAGAACTCTAACACTATCGGAACACACTGATGTTGTATATGCTTCGGTAATGGCTCCACTTCTGGACATCGTTCCGGATTGAGAAACAACTTAATCAGTTCTTTGGCACACTCCCTATTAACAGCTATAGGGCAGAGTAAGAGCATGACTAAAGCAGTGGGTGCACCAGCGGATTTAAACACCTGAATAGTATATCACCAAAATATGTTTAAACTGCTGGGTCATACCCAAACAATTAAAAATTGAAACTTTGGCTAAATCGGTGAAAAAATGAAAACTTTTCTCTAAACACCTGAATATTATATCATCAAAATGCGATTAAACTACTGGATTATACCCAAACAATTCAAAATTGAAACTTTTTTTTTGGAACGCGAGTTGGGTTTCATATCACAACCACCATAAGAAAGAAACCATGCAGCAGGTGAGTCTCGAACGTGGGGGACAAACCCACACAGCCCTAACCACTAGACCATAACACCAATGGCTCAAAATTGAACCTTTAGCTTCTAAATCAGTAAGAAATGAAAGTTTTCTCTAAACACCTGAATATTATATCACCAAAATGTGTTTACGCTACTGGGTTATTCCAAAACAACTGAAACTTGAAACTTTATCTTCATAATCAGTAAAAGAAATCAAGACTTTCCACTTGAATACCTGTAAATGCCCTGCACTGATATCTTCTTCGTTCTCAGGGATCATCTTCAAGAACTCAACGAGTCTAGAAACAACAACTCGTCTCAAATTCTTGGATTCCTCCCTGCAAAGCCGACAAACAGAAGAAACCAAGTCATTAACAATCCGCCAAGTCTTGGGGTACTCAGTGCTCCTCATCCTTCCAACCAATTGCAACCCAGCATCATTCTGCACCGAGCACTCCGCCAATGACTGCTCCCACTGCAGCTGCTTCCCCCGATAAATCAATCTCTGCTCAATAATCGGAATCCCCGTAATCTTCCTAATCTGCTCGTGCACCGACACCACCGAGTCATCCGAGTTGGCGTGGATCACAATTGTGTTGCCCCCAGACATCATTCTTACAAAGAAATGCAAAGACCTTGGCGAACAACTGCTTGAAGAAGAGGACGCGGAAGAAGACGAAGAAGCGGAAGAAGTGTGAGCATCGGAAACCCTAGAAGTAGTGGCGGTGGTGGTGAGGTGGTGGTGTTGATCAGGAGTGGAGTTGACGACGGTGAATTCGTCTTTCCTCATTCTGACAAAGATAAGATCGTCTTCGTTGGAATCATAATCGTCAAGCTTCCGCTTCGATGGAGGGATCATTGGATTGATCATCATCGGTGGTGTTTGAGACGACATCGAAGCGGTGGTGGTCACAGGGGATCCAATCCCTGCTGCCGAATTGATTCATAGAAAACACGATGAAGCGGAAGAGATGGAATTCATAGTGGTGGTGTTGTACGGATCATTGAAACCCTAACCCTAATTTGGAGGTTTAAGGGGAGTTTTGAGAGAGAGAGTTTTTCATGAACGACGGAGAGAACTGAGAGAGAGACTCGGCTGTTCTTCTCTAAGTACTGTCTTGGTAGCGAAGTTGTAGGTTTTTTTATGTGGCATCGAGTTTTGATGTGTAGGGTTGACGGATGGGGAGAATGGAGTGGTGTGTGAGTATCTTGAGGAATGAATTTATTGGAATGCGTGAAGTAGAGATAAGTAGCGAAGTTTGTACGGTTTGTTTTTCGGGTGACATCGAGTTTTGATGTTCTGTTGTGAAAGATGGGGAGAGTGAAGTGGTGGGTGAGTATCATGAGGAAGGAAATGAGTGGATTGCGTGGCAGTGAAGATGAGTGGGCTTGCTGTGGTGGACTTTGGGCTAGGGCCCATGCGAAGGTGGTGGACTTTGGACTTGTGGAATTTGGAGTTTAGTTGGTGGTTTTTTCTGTCACGCGGAATTGTTGAATGAATTTGGCAACTTTTCTAGAGAGCCAACTTTAGAATTCCCGCCGCAGCACTTCTAGCCAGCCTCGGAAACTAGCCTGGTTTCCTGCTTGGGGTAAAAATACATTTTTGCCCCCACACATGAAGAAGGGGCAAAGTGTATTTATGCCCCCTCAGGCGGGAAACCAGAGGCCAGCTAGAAATTTTGTTCCCGTGGTAGAACCCTTCTGGCGTGGGCCTGGCTCTAAGTGCCAACTATAGTAGTTGGATTGACATTGACTAGAGCTGCATGTGAAACTTTCAGGTGATCTTCTCGAGTGGGTAGTTGTAGCAATTTTGAGTTCATTGGGCATGTCATTGAGCGAAAGCACTTGGAAGTGGGATAGATTTTCGATGCTCAAGGGCACCTCCTTCAGTGCAGCACAACTATCAGTTTTCATCTCTTCAAGAAGAGGCATTGCTCCCTCTACTATCCCTGATTCTAGAGAGCTAGGGCAGGGAGCGAGGGTGGGTGGTGTTGGGCCCTCCCTCGCTCCCTAGACATACTCCTCTACCATTATTCTTCTCAAGTCAGTAAGAACTTTTGCTTCCGATACATTTCAGTATGAAAACAACAATTCTCCATCATAAGCGCATCAAAGTTCAAGATCCACAAGATTAGGCAGCTCTTGATTGGGCATTAATCGGATCATCTTTTAATAATCGCCAAGACAACTTCATCCTGATAACCAAATTATTAAGTGAAGAAATCTAGCTCGGTAACTTCTCTAGACGTCCAGACAAGTATAATCTTTGAAGAAAATTGATGTGTCCAAATCTCGTACTCTCGTCTTCCTGTGAGTTTGAACTGCAAAGGCAAAAACCACTTTTTTGGTGGTCGAATGTACTCCTATGCTTAAGTCAACAACTTTGTCTGAAAAATGAAGTAAATCTGGACAAAACTCAGTTAAAGTTGCATACCCTTGGTCGATTATTTCAATTACCTAATATAATGGTCGTGGTTAATTCTCTATGTAACTAAAACATGTGAGGTGCAAAGGAATGAGACGCTTCTCGTAACAGTTTCCTTATTTATGAAGATGCGTCTGTGGAAATATAACTCCCTCCACGACTCTTTTCTTACGCAACGTTTATCTTCCTCATGAGAGAATTGGTGCGGGCCTACATTTGGGCTTTAATTCGTGCGAGCCTGAATTTGGGTTTTAATTACGTCTTTCTTTAATAAGCCATATTTGGGCTTTTATGAGCGATTTTGCCTTATTGGGTTTTACGAGCTGGCCCAGTAGATGGGACGTCAGATCTTCGTGATAAATGTTCTCTGTCACGTGTATGGCTATGATAGCAGTATATTTTGATGTATCATCAGCAACTCCTTCCTTAGTTAGTGAGTATACTAGCGTAGCCACTAACTTTGTGACGGTTGGTCTTTCAATTCTATCATTGCCTTATATTTAATGTTGTCAGCAACTTTTGGAGGGTTGGTGTCTTGATCTCTTATTTATCCATTTATTTTCTTGCATATTTTTGAGAATTTCACGTGACATCATATCCTACACGTCATCCCTTGAACAATCTCTTTATGGTTCAACTCTATAAATGAAAGACTCAGTTGTTCTTCTCTAAGTACTGTTTGGGTAGCGAAGTTGTATTTTTTGTCACATCGAGTTTTGATGTGTAGATGCGACGGATGGGGAGAGTAGTGGTGGGTGAGTATCTCGAGGAGGAAAATGATTGGATTGCGTGAAACGGAGAGGGGTAGCGGAGTTTGTACGGTTTTATTTTAGGTGATATCTAGTTTTGATATGCTGGTGTGAAAGATGGGGAGAGTGAAGCGGTGGGTGAGTATCTTGAGGAAGTAACTAGGCAGAGCTTAAGCAGTTATTTATTTACTATAATTTATATTTATAAAAGTTAAGTATAATAACATATAAATTACTTCTAATTCAATGTCAAAGTACATATGCAAAATGTATATAAAAAATCATAATTTTTATTTATTTCAAACTATAAATTAATTTTTTTTTAAAAACTCGCCTAGAAGGTTGCCTAGGCAGCTCCCAGCCACCTAAACCGATTTTTAGAACATAGACACTTATATAAACAAGTTTGAATAGGTATGCATATGTTTAGTACAAGCCAACATACTTACCCCGAGTTGTAGGAATGAAGAATATTTTGGTTGACCCACTTGATCTTTCAACAATGTATTTAACTCTATTTGCTGATTCTGATGGATTGAAGCTAATAGGATTGAAGAATTAAAAGATACCTTGAATTGTTTCGGAGAATCGTACAAATGGCTGGAAGAGGAAAATTATTAATACTGTAAATAAAAAATAAATCCATCGTAAATTAAAATTTAATTTACTTAACCTAATGTATGCTGCAATAATTGTGGCATCTATCTCTCCCATTTCATATAAAGCGAGCAAATCGTCTTTCTAAATGAGGATACGGTAAAAAAAAATTCCATCCTTAAAAATCTATCTTCTTGTTGAAAGTTAATGTAAACGCACGATAATAAAGAAACAAACCATCTTTTTTTCCTCACAATATTATGAATTGTAGAAGTTTCTAAAAGGGATACCAAAACTTGGGGTTAGAAATCTTATTACAGTCACTAAGAGTTTTCGCATCAAAGTTTTGTGGAACCTTTTTAATGCTAATTCATTGTGGGAAAATTTTATGAGGTGTAAATACTAGAAGGATAAGGTCCATTTGATTTAGGTAGTAGAGAAAAAATGGTGCATCACCTTTAATGAAGGAAATCATGAAGTTTAAATGAGTATTTGTTGGAAATTGTGTCTGGCGTATTGGCAATCGAAATTCTAGTTTATTTATTTATTTATTTTATTTTTGCAGCAAACTGAAATTTAAATACAGTTTTCTTGAGATGGGGGGTTGGAGGAGCAAGGTATTTGGCTTACAGTTGGTCTGTGAGGTGCAGAATGGAGATTTTGAGTTGGTGGATCCTGCGGTAAGGGCCTTGGTGAGAATTCTGTATGATGATGGAATGCAGGGTAAAGAACAGTGCAGGGATACTTGCATTTGGACACCGGACTCGGATGGTATTTTTAGCTCTCGCTCGGCCTATGAGCTGCTCCGAGTTAAGAGTGAAAAATATTCGTTATTTAACAAGATTTGGTTGTCTATTTTGCCGTCCAGAATCTTGGTATTTGTTTGAAAGTTATTGCTAAGGGGTGTCCCTATTGACGGGGAGTTGCATCAGTGTGGATTCAGTTTAGCTTTGAGATGTTCTTGTTGTGAATCCCCGAATGTGGAAATTTGAAACATCTTTTCCTTGATAGCAACCTGGCTATTGGGGTTAGGAACATTTTGAAGCCAATTTTGATGTTCATGTAAGAAGGCCTGCAGAAATTTCTATTGTGTTGACAGTGTGGTTCAGGAGGGCCAATAATAACTCACAAGTTGGTATGCTTTACTTTTTAACTGATTTGTTTATTATTTGGGAGATCTGAAACAGCGGTGTTAGAGTTTATATGATAATAACAAGCCAAGTGTGATGGCTGTAATCTTGTTAGTCAGGAGGGGATTAGGGTTGGCAAATTCTTTTGCCTTTCCCAAGCGGGTTAGTGAAAAAAAGAAGTTTCTCTTGGCTCTAGGTCTTCCTATCTCTCCGGTGTGTAGAAGGGGTAATAGATTAGTCTTTTTGATCTTCCCGCTGGAGGAATTTGTAGCCCTTAACGTGGACAGTTTGTTGAGAAATAACAAAGCGACAACAAACATCATTATCAAAAACAATTTGGGTAATTGTATGGTGGCTCAGCAAGTTGTCCTTGGAGCAGGTTCAAATAATCATGCTGAGGTCTTAGCGGTTTACGAGGGTCTTCGTTGTGTAATAGGTTGGCTTATAAAGGTGATATTGCAAACAAATTCTAAAATTGTTCGGGGAATGGTTTTATGAGGAATTTAAAATTCCTTGGTTTATGGAGAATGTTTGGCGAGAGATAAAAGCTTGGTAAATTATATGGAGGTTAAATGTGTGCATATTTTCAAGGAAGCTAGCCGTGGCAGATGCACTTGCGACTAAAGCTCAGAAAAAGGGTGTGAGTCAAGAATTCAAAGATTCTGCCCTTCCCACTAGGATTGCCGGTCTGGTATACTTGGATTGGAGTCGAACTTCTCATGTTCGTCTTTCTAAATGAGTTGGCAATGATGGTTAGGAATATATTGCACAAGTTCAGACAGTTTTCGGTTAATTTGAGTAGCGAGAAATGTTTGGCACTGTTATGGTTTGGCAGGGCCAGCTGTTTGCTTGTTGAGCAGGGGTTTTCTTTACTTAGTTGTGCAGCGATTCAAGAAGTGTTGCAACAGCCAACTCAGGCCGTGAGCAGCAGTGGTGGCAGTTGCAGTCTCGGTGCTGGTTTGATGCAGTTTCAAGTCGTGCAAGGCCCAGGACGTTCGAGTATTCTTGGCGCATGCATGGGCTCGGGTTATAGGCGCTGTTTAATTCAAAACAGAGTGTTACTCTGCTTTAATTGGGGTTGCTTGGTCCTTCTGTCTTTTATGGAGCTGTTTTTGAAGTTTGCTAGATGCAGATTGATGCTTTGTAAGGTGCAGTCTTGCTGGAGGTTGATTGCAATTTGGGCATTAAGGAATGACAACTGTGGTTGCTATTTGTACTTACTCGCATATAAAAGTACTTACTCGCATATAAAAGTATTCAGTCATCACATATAAAGATTACCTAATACTTTTAGGCCTACTCCTTAGGTTTTGGTTCTTTTTTCGGGTAAAGTCATAATGTACCCCTGATTTGTGTAAAATCTTCTGATCAAGTAAAAATTAAAAACCATGGTGCATGAGGAATTTTAAGTAACTTTTGCCTATTTGTAGAGTAAAAGAAACTTCTGTACATCATGGGGTGACTACATCATGGGGTGACTTGGAAACTTTATCCAATGCAAATAGAGATACCATACATCATGAAAGTTCTTTTGGAGACCCATAAAGCCTATATTAAAATTGAATGTTTCTTTCCTTTCAAGTATGAGAAATCACTGGAGTAAATGAAAAATATTTATTCTCCATGTTTGACAAAGTTAGATATGGAAAACATGAGATATCAGCCTTAGTTAATACCATTTCAAGCAAATAATTCATCTCCCTTTTCAATTTTTTCATAGACTTAGAAATATATTTTCGATCTTCATGATTCACCAAATAAATGCCAACCCCTATCTTTTACCTATAAATGTTGGATTCTAACACAAATGTGTACATCTCAAGGTTTCAGGCACTCCAGTCTAGTTGTCTCTCCATTCCTCCCATAATCTCCATCTTTCTTGCAGTAGAGAAGACTTGTCATGGCAACCGAGGAAGGAGTGTCAACACAAAAGCTACCTGACTGCATAATCGAAAATATTTTTGTGAGACTGCCAGTAAAGCCTCTTGTTAGATTCAAGTGTGTCAGCAAGGGTTGGCATAATCTACTTACTGGTAATGCCAATTTCATTAAGAAACATTTGAAACATGCAAAGGAAAAAGAATCCAGCAATGGTTTTATGTTACGACGTCTAGCTGATCCAGTGCTTCAAAATCACAGTTATTTCATAACTGGTACACTGGATGTTGCTGCACGGCATGACTACCCTGCAGAGCTGGAGCTGCGTTTTTCTGAAATGGATATGGTGGCGTCCACTAATGGTTTAGTATGTCTTTACGAAGACAAGGACACATGCCATGAATCAACCGTTTTTCTATGGAATCCTGCCAACAAAGAGCACAAAGTACTCCCACCCTCTCATGAAAACCGACTCTCTGAGCAGTATGACTATGAGAGTATAACACTTGGTTTCGGTTTCCATCATGAAACTGATGATTACAAGGTAGTTAAGATTGTTAGCTTCGATGGTGTTGGCAGTGAAGTTGAAGTATACTCTCTGCGCTCAAATTCATGGAGAAGTGTAGGAACGATTCCATTCACTCAATTTGATGATTTTTCAACAGCAACTATAAATGGTTGCATGCACTGGATGACAAATAAGATGGGAGCAGATCTCATCATTTCTTTTGACATGGCAGAAGAAGTGTTTAAAGAGATTGTGTTGCCAGATTATTTGATTGATGCGGATGACGTGATTGTTAGGGAGTTTGAAGGATCGCTTTGTCTACTAAATTTAACGTCTGATCCGAATGCTTCTAACATCATTGACGTATGGAGAATGGGCGAGTACGGAGTTAATGACTCATGGACCCAAGTATTCAAAACTGAAATTCCTGGTGGTCTAGTAAGAAGAATACTAGAACTTTCGAAAGATGGGAAAGTTTTTCTCGAAAGGTTCACTGGTGAGCTAATTGTTTATCATCCAGCAACTCAAATGTTTAACATCATCCATCAGGGAGATCATATCGACAACAAGGAGGATGTAGAATTAACTACCTATGTCCAAAGTCTGGTTTCTTGCAACATAATGAATATTTGATCAAAGGTTTCTAGGCTGATTGACCAAGATCGTGGTGGTTTCTACTTTCTAG
Organism: Berberis thunbergii; assembly: GCA_003290165.1. NCBI lineage: Eukaryota > Viridiplantae > Streptophyta > Magnoliopsida > Ranunculales > Berberidaceae > Berberis > Berberis thunbergii. Next base: position 656,712 of record QNQO01000502.1, on the reverse strand, counting down.
ACTCAACCTAGTTGGGAATTTAGAGTTACTGTTGCTTGTTTTTTAGATAGTTTTTAATTTTTAATTTTAATTTTTTGTTTGTGGGGTGTTGAGGGCTCGGGTATGTCCTCCAAGGTGAGGCCCTATTGATGGTTACGGTTATGTCTATGAACATCAACCATTGTCTGAAGAAGATTCATGTCCTCAAGAACTAAAAGCCTCTCTCAAAGTACTTTGAAAAAATGTAAAGGACTACCACTCGTTTTACATACTTGGGTGCACCAATCTACCAAGGACACTCCATAATTGTCTATTATGAAGAGCTTGTTAAGAAGATTATAAAGAAAATTGAAAGTTGGGAAGGAAGATTACTTTCTCAAGGTGGTAAACTTGTTTTGATCACAAGGTGATAAAAAGAAATTGAAAAGTTGTTCGCAACATTCTTTTGGGGTGAACGACTCCCTTTGGGCTGAATACATGAGGACGAAGTACATGAAACAAGGTGTTCCTTTATTTAAGCCTTCAAACACTTTGAAGAGATGCTTTGAAAATAAGGCGAGAAATATTTGATCAAATTGATTATGTGCATGTATTCTCTAGAAAAATTTAGGTGTCTTTTCATTTTTCCAGGTGATTGTTCATTTGCTTAAGTAGGAGTCTTTTGAAATTTTAGACGTATCTAATTAATCATGGCCTTAAATGAAAATGTATCTAGATCATAATATTGCCATATAAATATGTACCAAGAGAGGGTGTAGGCAATTCAGATTGAAACAAGAAATACTCTTCAAGTTTGAGCTTTTTGCATCCTTATTCTTTAAGCTAAACATCTTTTTTGATTTACCATCTAACTTCTGCTGTTTCTATCAAATTTGTGGTTCGTAACTCTGCACAGGGTATAGGTGATGGTTCTCTCAGTTTTTGGTATGAAGATTGCAAGGTGGCTTCAATTATATCTCAATTCCTCTTGATGTAAAGCATCAATTGGGTTATTGGCCGGAGGTAGTGTGATTAGAAATTGCAATGGCAATTTCTTGTTGGGATTCCATTCTTTCTTTGGTCAGGAACAAATAACAGTGCTGAAACTAGAGCACTAATGGTGGGTTTCTCTCTATGCAAAGATAGTATAGATCAAGTTCAAATGGACTCTCTCCTAGTTTGGAAATGGTTCTATAAAGAGTTAAATCTGCCTTGGTGGAAAAAAAAAAAAAAATCAAGGAATGAGCTCACAGGAGGAATGAGCTCACAGGAGGAAAACTCAAACGCTCTGGCGATTTTGGTTTTTGCTTCGAATATCTAGGGTTCATGACAAATCTCACTCTATTGTTGATCTTCGAACTGTTCTGAGAAAATGACAACTCGAGACGAAAGCACACGAATCGCTGCTCACGGGGAGGGATCCCCATCTGAGAGCAGAAAACGACCGAATCCAAGTTACGACAAAACCGTTCTAGACCCTGAACAGAACGAATGATAGCGGAGATGGAGGTTAAGTATGGTACGGGAACGCAACAACCCCCAGTGGGAGAAGGGTCCCCCAAATCTGCAGAGGTCCCTCTGCTTCCTGGATCTGAGCAGGGTTCCCCTGACCCACCTACTGGACCTCAGGATGAAACCCAAGTAGCGCCTTCGCCTCCGACTGCGCCGACATGGGCACAAATGCTCTCAAACAAACCGGGAATGGGTTCTACTTCCCTCGCATTTCGACCTCCCGCAGTAGCCGACGGCAAGCTTGTTGTCCAGCTTCAGACTTCAGATTTTGCTGTAGAACAAAAGGAATGCGAGGATCTGGTAGTGGGTAACTTTGTAGGGAAGAGACCAGGGTTCGGTTTTGTGAGGGATATCCTTACTAAAACATGGAACCTCAAAGCAAGGTTTGAGATGAAAACTAATAGTGATAACACTTTCATCTTCAAGTTTGAGGATGCGGGAGACAGGATTAAGGTCCTTGACATGGGGACTATGTACATTGCGAGCAGGCTCTTCATTATCCCACCATGGAGGCCGTTCCTTGAAGAGGACATGGATGCTTTGAACACCCTTCCTATCTGGATCTGCTTGAAAAACATCCCTCTTTTATTCTGGAACCCTAAGGGTATTGAGGCTATTGCCAGCGCAGTCGGGAGCCCTCTCAAACTTGATAAAGTCACAGAGGACAAAATGCGTATGAACTATGCTAAAGTTTGTGTGGAGATCAACGTTAACATCAGCTTCCCCACCAAGATCCCGGTAGTTGTTGATGGATGTAAGTCATATACAGTTGAGGTAGAGTATACCTGGAAGCCCACAAGATGCAATACATGCAATCTGTTTGGCCATGACACTGGTCGCTGCGCTAGATCCACCCCTAAGCCGGCGTTGAGGGCCTACAGGCCTCGCAAATGCAAGGAGCCTGAAAAGGGTGCTGATGAGGAGGGGTGGGAAGCCCCGAAAAAGAGCTGATGAGGAGGGGTGGGAAGCCCCGAAAAAGAAACACACAATTCACCATCGAAGTACCCAACTTGCTGCTAGTTGCTTTGCTCCTAACAGAGACACTCCAATGGAACAGGAAGGGATCACTACAACTCAAGAGGAAAGGGCAGCAGCGAGTGAAGCAGTCAAGGGAAGCCCTACTGAGGGAAGGCCCATCTTCACTGTCAGTGACGATAGCTCTGGCCCAACGGAGGAAGCAACGCCTGCGGTTAGCAAACCTGATTCAGGGGGGGTGGCTAGTGAAGAAAGCCATGGCCCAGGCATCACTGCCACTGCCTCAGAGTAGCAAGGGGTGCACCAGCAGCGACTGGTTCACCAATGCACCAGGGTCTTCCAGCTGAGGCGCCTGCCCGAGCTCTTCAGGGACAACAGGTCTCTGGCCAAGGGAGCTCCAAAAACAAAAAGAAAAGAGGTGCTAGACAAGGGAAAACATCATCTAAGCCAGGGGTCAAGCAGCCTCTTTTTCCAAGAGTTTCCCAATGAATGACAAACTCGGATGTTGAAATATTAGGGGTCTTAATGACCCTATGAAGCAAAGAGAGGTCAAGAAGTTCATCATGAAAAACAAGCCCACTCTAGCTGGAATCATTGAAACTAAGGTTCACCAAAGCAAAACCACGACAGTCCAAAGGAATATTATGTACGATTGGAAATGGTTAGACAACTGTGACACCTCGATAGGAGGCAGAATATGGGTGGGATGGAACCCTAGTCTACTCACAGTCTCTCTTTTAGCTAAGACTGCTCAAACTATTTCAGTTCAAGCCACTTGGCCCAATGGAAATATCTGGGCAATTACTATGGTTTATGGGAGCAGTAATGCAACCACTCACCAACAACTTTGGGAGGAGATCATTCAATTTGCAAATACTAACAACCTTCCATGGGTTCTTCTTGGTGACTTCAATGCTATCATGCACCTGCAAGAACGTGCCAGTCGAATTGAGCCTACTAATGCTGATGTGGTGGATATGTTTAGATGTGTTGTCCAAGCTGACATCCATGACTGTAGATACAGGGGAAACTACTTTACCTGGTGCAATAATCAAGTGGCATCCAAAATTGACAGGGTCCTCACTAATAGCACCTGGCAACAACTCTTTCCAGATGCGGAAGTTGAGTTTCAACATAATGGAGTCTCTGACCATACCCCTATGGTGCTGACCATGTACAACAAGCTCAACACAGGTCCCAAACCGTTCAAGTTCTACAATTTCTGGGCCTTGGAACCAGGGTTCCTGGCAGTCATCGAGGAAGCCTGGAAAATCCCAATTAGGGGAAATGCAATGTTCGTTCTGGTTCAAAAGCTTAAATATGTTAAGGCTGGATTATCTAAATGGAGAAAATCCAGATTCAGATCTGCTTATGCCCAGGTTGAAGTCACTCGGATGCAAATGGAGCGTGCTCAAAATGTCCTTCAGAACCACTATGTCTCTGCCCTTGCCATCCAGGAAGAAAAGCAAGCGGTTCGCAATTATGCCCAGGCAGTTAGAAATGAAGAGCAAGAAGCATGCCAAAAAGCAAGGGCCAACACTCTTTTACTGAGCGACCAGAATTCCGAATACTTCCACAAAATGATCAAGGAAAAGAGATCTATCAACCGAATTGCTTGCATCTTCAAATCCAATGGGGACAAGCTTGAAAATCCAGATGACATAGCCAGTGAATGCATTCAGCATTTCCAAAGCTTGTATGTTGCTGACCAAACTACAACTACTGCAGACTAGCGGACAACTTCTCCTTCAAAACTGTTCTGACAGATGATATGGCCGAAGAGATGGGGAAGCCAGTCAGTAGAAATGAAATTACAGAGGCCCTTGCCTCCATTGACTCCTCCAAAGCTCCAGGACCAGACGGTTTCACCTCCCACTTCTTCAAAGTCTCATGGAGAATTGTAGGTAGCTGTTTTGTTAAAGCCATAGAGAATTTCTTTAGGAGTTCACAAATGCTAGGCCAGGTTAATACTACTATCTTGGCTCTTGTACCTAAAATTCCTAATGCAAATTCCTTTAGTGATTATCGGCCGATAGCATGCTGCAACATTATTTATAAATGCATTGCAAAAGTTTTAACTAACATGATGAAAAATGCGGTCCAACATTTGGTGAGCCCCAACCAATCAACCTTCATCCAAGGCAGGCTCATTCAAGACAATCTGATGCTTGCCCACGAGCTAGTCAGGAACTATCACAGAGACCAGTCCCCCCCCCCCAAGAAAGCCTACGACATGGTCCGCTGGGACATCATCATCCAGGTCCTTCAGAAAATGAACTTCCCTACTCAATTCATCAACTGGGTGCACGAGTGCATCTCCACAACCCGTTTCTCTATCAATCTGAATGCCAACCCCACGGGCTACTTCAAAGGCAAAAGGGGTATCCGACAGGGATGTCCCATGTCCCCATACCTCTTCGTTCTAGTGATGGAGACTCTGAACATTTTGCTTCTTAGCAGAGTTACAAGGGGAGAGTACAAGCTCCACTCCAAATGTGCCGAGCATGTCATTACCCATCTTAGTTTTGCTGACGACCTCATTGCCTTCTTCCATGGAGATACTTCATCTGCTGCTGCGCTATACGACTCCCTGCAAGATTTCAAGAACTACACGGGCCTGGAAGTCAACTACAACAAGAGCACCTTATTTACTGCGGACACCAGCCAAGCAGCTCGGGCAGACATAGCCGCCAAGCTCTACTTCTCAGTTGGTCAGCTCCCTGTGAAATACCTGGGCCTGCCTCTGATCTCCTCTAGGCTATCTCATCAGCAATGCAGTCCGATTATTGAGAAGATCAGGAAAAGGATCAAGTCCTGGAAAAACAGGAACCTCACCTATGCAGGCAGGGTGGTGCTCATTAAAGCCGTTCTTAGCAACATGCAAATCTACTGGACATCTTGCTTCATGCTCCCCAAGATGACCATTAAAACCATTAATGCCATCCTTAATAGTTTCCTTTGGTCAGGCAGTGATAGTTCAACTAAGAAGACTATGGTTAAATGGAAGAAGGTCTGCACCACGTTTCAGGAAGGTGGGCTAGACATACGCTGTATTCAAGTGACTAATGAAGCAGCTTGCCTTCGGCACATATGGCAGCTTGTCTCCAAGCCTGGATCTCTATGGGCTAATTGGGTAAGGAAAAACCTCATTAGAAGAAAAGACTTATGGCTCATGCAGCCTCCCAAAGAAGGATCTTGGTGTTGGAAGAGAATCCTGGATTGCCGTAGAAGAGCATCTCAGCTAGTCATTCACTCTATTGGGGATGGCTAATTCACTAAATTCTGGAAAGACCCTTGGCACCCAAAGGGCATCCTTATGGACTTATTCCCCCAAGAGCTTCTGTATGACTCCACTCTGAACCAGGAAGCTAATGTCAGTGCCTTACTTAGGAATGGAACCTGGTTTATTCCTAATCATATACAACCCTCCATCATAGATATCACAGCCACCCTTGAGGGCATTGAGGTGAACTGCGACAGGACGGATGAAGTGCTGTGGAGAGCAGGCCCAAATGGCTCCTACACCATGAAACACACCTATGAAAATCTTAGGCAGCGATCAGCCGCTGTCACATGGGCTAAGATGATATGGTTCAAGGGCAACATACCCAGACATAGCTTCATCCTGTGGCTAGTGATGCAAAGCTCCCTCAAGACTATGGCCAAGCTCAAACAATGGGGAAATGTCCAACTTGATACATGTCCTCTTTGCTTGCAAGAGGCTGAAACCGAGCTTCATTTGTTTTTGACTGTGAATACTCAAACAGGGTTTGGTCCAAGATTTTGCGGTTCATGAGCTACAATAGACACCCTCTTCCAAGCATCCAGGAGATTAATTGGTGCATTCAAAGATTTGTTGGGAATGACGCTGTTACAACAATGAAAAAGATTGCTCTCAATGCCACAGTCTACCACATATGGGCAGAGCGCAACCGCAGAGTTTATGAGAACTTATACAGGCCAGCAACAGTCCTGGTCAAAACTATTTATGATGATGTGAGGATCAAGCTAACTGGAATTGATCTTGGCATCAATGACACTGCAAGGAACATGGCAATCTTCAGCAGATAGCGCACTGACCCTGTCCTCCTTACCCCAAATGCCATCAAATGCAAATGGGACAAGCCTATGGAAGGATGGCATAAGCTGAACTCTGATGGTTCTCTCAGGGGTCAAAGAGGAGGCTATGGAGCTATCATAAGAGATGCGCAAGGCGCAATCATGGCAGCATGTGCAGGGTCCTCAGTAGGTCACTCAGTCCTGAAGCATGAGTTACAAGGAATGGAAGCTGGCCTCAGGGAAGCCGAGGTTCACCAGATCAGGAAGATTGAGATAGCCACTGACTCAATGAATGTCTTCGACTATATAACCAAGAACAAAGCAGTAGCATGGGACCTTCGTCACATTATTAATCGCATCAAAAGGAAGCTAGTTCAGTTTGAGGAATTTTGTGTGAAGCATACCTTCAGAGAAACCAACAAAGCAGCTGACCACCTCGCAAGTCTGTTCCCTAACAGCGAGTTTATTTTTGTTACTCCGAGCTCCTTTGCGGAGGATCTTAAGAAAATTGTATATGAGGATAGCATAGGAAAAGAGTATATCAGAATGTAACTAGTTTGCTGTCTTTACTTGCTTTTTTGGTTTGGGGATCCTAAATAACCCCGGCTCATTTTCCAAAAAAAAAAAAAAGTATTATCGATAAACTTGCTTCCATCAGAATCTCTTGTCGCAGTTTTAGCTCTTTTAATGAGCCTCCTCCATTGATTAGGGGATTGTCGAGGATGGATAAGTTGGGACGTTTCATATGTTAGAATGAAGAATTAGCTCCCTAGTCCTCAAGCCATGTGATTTATTTATTTAATATTTTTAATAGAGTTATGCACATGCGATTTTGCAAGTACTATTGGGAGCCAACATGGTTGGGTTGTCAGAAATATTTGATGATGCAAAATCTTCTTTGTTTTTCCATTCTAATATAGGTATAAAATAAAATATATGTTCCCTTTCCTATGCATGGTGTTAATGGGGTATCAGCTCAACGGTAAGCCTGTGACGGATGGAATCACAGGTCCAAAATTCAAATCTTGTGCGAACATTTGAGGTGGAATGGGTAAAGGATTTAAAAAAATAAATCCTTTATTGGCCGGCAACCATCTGAGCCTCCTATACAAGTCGCACTCCATTTCTTAAGGCATCTTATTTAAAAGGATATTGACTTTAACATGTAGGATCCATTTGGTGACACAAACACCAGCAAACAATTTGATTAATATAGATTACTCAAAACTTGCACCACCACTCAACCAAATTGCAGTCATTTGGACATTTATTTGATACATATTGGCACCCATTGGCATTAAAAAAAAAAAGATAGATCGAGAGTGTTGTGCCACCATATTGTCTAACATAGAATACTCACACCCACCAACATCAATCATCCAAACAAGAACATTTGCAAAACTACAAATTCCACTTATCAGCAAACTCGAACCGAATTCTTTCTTTTTATCATGTTATTACCAATCCACCTAGCCTTCTCATCCAAATCCCTCATATTCCCTCAACTCTCTTCATCTTTCTACCCTTATCTTTACGTGCCTTTTATCAAAATCACAAAAAATCTCATAATATTTCCCTAATTTCTTCCACAGAGCAAGATCCTTGTTTTATTTTCTTGATGTTTTACTGTTGTTACCCTGATATTGCATCTCCCTATCCACTTTTTAGCTATTTTCCTCTTTCTCTTTCCTTGACGATTCTCACGCCTTGTTCTTGTAACTGTTTACGAGTCGCATTCCATTTAAAACAAGTTGCGTTTCATTACTAAAGCCATCCTATTTTAAAAGGAGATTGACTTTAACATGTAGGATCCACCTAGTGACACAAAAACACAGAAAACGATTTGATTAATATAGAATACTCACAACCCGCACCACCACTCAACCAAATTGCAGTCATCGGTGGAAGCAAGAATTGGGATGGGTTGGAGGCTCCAATCTAATACTCAAATCTCATGTTTGAGGAATGTGTGTTACTATGCCCTCCAAGTATTCAAGAAAAGGCCAAACAAACATAGTCAGACCAGTTTGTGGGGATGTTCCTTAAGAAACATTCTCCATTTAGCCAAGTTAAGATAGCTGTGGAGAGGAAGTGGAAACCAAAAGGAGATATTGAGGTTACATCGAATGGAGATTTTTTCTTCTTCAACTTCACGAATGAAGATGATCAAGCCAAAACACTTGAAGAAGCTCCTTTCAAAGTTAGGGACAAACTCATGGTGATTAAACCATGGAAGGAAGACTTGGGGAGTCTAAGGAAGGATATCAATACAATTCCAGTATGGGTACATCTTTACAATGTCCCCACTTGCATATGGTCCAAGGAGGGGTTGAACTATATTGCTAGTTTGGTTGGGAAATCTGTCAGGTTTGATTGAGCCACCTCAACTAGAGCTCACATCACATATGCAACAATTTGTGTGGAATTGAAGCCAGATAAGGAGCTTCCAACCCTCATTAGATCAGATGTGGGTATGGAAGGAGGTGAGTTGGATGAAATTGCAATCGACTATCCTTGGAAACCATTGATGTGTTATGAGTGTATTATCTTTGGGCATGATAAAGGCCAGTGTATGATGAATGAACATGATAAGATGATGGTTCAAAATGAGAAGATAGCATCTAAAAAAAAGAACTTTGAAATGAAGACTCTGTTGAACAATAGGAGGAACAATGACAAGGTACTAAAGAATGTGTCGTAGAATGGATTGAGGTGAGGTGAAAGTCGAGATTCACGAAAAAGATATGAGGGATGAGAACCATAGGCCGGAAAATAATTCATTCAATGCTCTAGAAGGTATTGATGAGAATAATAATATGGAAATGACAAAGAGCACAGAGCCCCTATGTGTAGATACAAAGATAACAGTGCGAGATATTGACAAAGGTAGAGAGACAACTCCCAATGATGAAGTGTTGCCAGTGACAACTGCTACGAAAGCAGAAATGACTTCAGAAGTGGGGCAAACTGGGATCAATGGAAATGAGTTGGAGGATGGTAATGTGAAAAAAGACAACAATCCCCATGATTCCAATAATGGTGAAAGATTTGGATTCTGCGATGTGAAACTGCTCACCATCGCAGAACTGGACGAAGCAAAAACGTTTTCTTTCTACCTGATATTGAATATGTATTAATGATGACAAATGAATACGAAAAGGGAAACGAAGTTCCTGATGTAATACAACAAGAAATTAAAGCACGAGGCGTAAAACACTTTAAGAAAAGCTACATATGGCTAAAAGAAGTATGGAAAGAGCACAAGAACCGCACAGATAATAGGGTGAGACAAGAAAGTTGTCAGGATTCTGAAGAAGAACATGAGCCAGAGCCCTTTAGTGATAATGTGATTATAGAATCGGCTGCAATCGCCTACACTAAATATTTTAGTCTTTGCCCCCGAAAGTCCAAAAGAACTAAGAAAGCAAACAAAAGGTACAAGGATTCACTTTGTACACTGTTTAGGCTTGTAATGGTGAATCATCTCTCCAATGAGAGATTGCTTTTGTATTTGCTTTTGCTTCATTAATATAAGGTTAAGGGGTCATTAACACCCTGCTTACTTTCCAAAAAAAAAAAATTGTTGTCATTATAATAAACATTTGATACATTAAAATGTAGGATTTACCAATTGGCACAAATACATTAACACCCACCAACACCAATCATCACTCTTATGCTATCCTTGTTATTGATTTACAAAAGTCAATCTAAAACTTCACCGAAATGGCAGAGCGTGCTGTGAAGTCTCTACTAGACAAGCTAATACTCATTTTAGAGCAAGAAAGGAAACTACTATATGGTGTTGCTGGGGAACTCATGGTGTGTTTGGTTGCATGGAATCCTATGCCATGAGAATTCATGAGGGGGCCCTTACATTTTAGGCTAAATTGATATATCACTCTACATCTACCATTTGATTTTGTGATCAATGGTGGCTCCTTGATCCCTCAAGGCATGTGATTCCTATGTTCATGAGACTTTCATTCCCACTATTGATTACAAAGCAAAATGGTGGAAGTGGAGTGATACATCAATTTAACCTAAAATGTAGGGGTCCCCTCATGGATTCTCATGACATAGGATTCCATGCAACCAAACACACCCTCAAATACATCAAAGATGAATTGGAGAGCATGAAAGCTTTCCTAAAGGTAACATGTGAAAGAAGTGAAAGTGATGAGTTAGTGAAAGAATGGGAGAACAAAATCAAAGATGTGTGTTACGACAGCGGAGACGTTATTGAAGAGTTCGTGGTGCTCCGCTTGTCTCAACCATCTCTTGTAGCTCAAAGAAAAGCGGATGCATGCTTCTTTATTGTACTTCATGAAATCATTCACTTCTTATGCCATGCCAAAGACCACCCTCGAATTGCCAAACAAATCCCAAACATCAAAGCCAGAGTTATTCAGATTTGGGAGAGAAGGCAGATATATGGTTTTGACCAAAACTAGAGGTCAGATTCAAGTTCTGAATGGTATGATCCACGAGGGCAAGCTCTTTTGCTAAAAGAAGCTGAGTTAGTTTCCATTGACGAGCCTAGAAAAGAAGTGCTTGATTTGCTTTTAAAAGGAGAATCTAGAGCTCGGGCAGTCCCCGTGGTGAGCACTGGTGGTCTCGGCAAAACTACCTTAGTCAAGAAAGTTTATGATGATCCAAGGGCCAAGGGCTACTTTTGACACCGTGCATGGGTCACTGTCTCCCAACACTGCTGGCGAATCGAGGAGCTATGGAGACACCTCATATCTCAACTCTTCAAAAAAAAAAAACCAATTCCTTAAGGAGTAGAAACAATGAATGGCGACAAGTTCAAGGAGACAATCAAGGAGTTCTTGCATGGAAGGAAGTATGTCATAGTATTCGATGATATTTGGAATTTAGATGCATTGAATGCTTTAAAATATATTTTACCTGATTGCAGATGTGTAGTAGGATTGTTATCACAACACGTTTTGTTGACATAAGTAATTCATGTGTTGCAAGTTATGGTTACGGCTACATCTATAAGCAGAGCATCAACCATGAAGTGAATAAGATTCATGGACTCTGTTTTGCAAAAAAGCGTTCTATTCGAATCGTGAAAAACAATGTCCTCAAGAACTAAAAAGCATCTCTAAAAGTATTTTGAAAAAATGTGAAGGACTACCACTCACCGTGGTTGTGACGTCGGGCAGAATAACGATTATTTTGCAGGCTAGTTCAGCAGATAATTCACAGGGAAGATAACACAAGAGATTCGCCCAAAAACACAGAGAAACAACTCTAATGTTCAATTAAAATTATTCAAAATCAAAAGTATCTCTAAATCAACCCACAAGCTAAGCTATATAGCTAAAATTCAACATTATTAGAATTTTACCAAAAATAGAAAAATTTCATTAATCATGCTAAAAAAATACGTAATAAAAGAAAAAGTTACCAAAAATTTGGCCCAAATCGAGCTCAGAATCATTTCCTAAACAATAATTGAAATATTACTATAAAAGGGAAAAAAAAACTACTAAATTTGTGGATTCGGTAGAGAAAACAATGGATTTTGGCCTTAAAAAAATGTGCACCGAGCATAGCTCAATGACCACAACGTGCGCGCCGTCAAGAGCTTTCCGAATTAGAGTCACATGCGCGATTCTGATAACCGTAGCCAAAGTTAAGGCCAAAATATGAAACACACCCAAAACTGCCATAATTAGGAAAATATCATGATTTCCTGCCATCTTTGCGCCGATCTGACAACTCAAGGTATCTCAGCGCCAACAACATGTTATCTGACAACTCAACATCATCTAACTCGAATCCTCCTGTATCAGGTATCCATCAGAGGTCTGCTGTCAACAAAAGATCAAACTAGAGTAGAATGGGAAATTGTTCTGCGCAACATTGGTTCCGAATTGGAAACCAACAATAAGCTACATTATGTGCACAAGATACCACTACACCAAATTGGCATTTTTGTAACACCCCCCAAAACAGTATCACTTTTGAAGTGTAACAATTCACCTAACAATTTTACACATTTTTACAAACAAAATGATACAATAATTGTATCACCATGAAGAGTATGGTTATAAAAGTGATACTATTCATGGTGATCCAACTTATTGTATCATTTTTTTGTGTTACTGTTTTTCATTTTTTTGATTAAATTTAATTTTGACTTGAAATTGTTTGGTGAATTATAACATCTCAAAAGTGATACTGTTTTAGAGTTGTTACAAAAGTGCCAATTTGGTGTAGTGTACTCTCGTTGAGTTACATTGATTTGCCATATCACCTAAAGTCTTGTTTCATGTATTTTGGCATTTTTCTGAGGATTATTCTATTGAAGCTTCAAGATTAATGCGTTTATGGTGCGCTGAAGGATTTGTCAAGGCGATGAGAGGGAGAACTGTGGAAGAGGTTGCAGAGAGCTACTTTTATGAGCTTATAAGCAGAAATTTGATCCAAATTAGCATGGGTGGCACAAGGATCTACACGTGTCGTATCCATGATCTCATGAGCGAAATCATTCTTTCAAAGTACGTAGAGGAAAGATCTGAACTGTTGTTAATGAGAAAATCCCGACACTGCATGAAAAAACTAGACGCCTATCAGTTTATTGGTGATTGTGAAAATGTAGCACCAACTGAAAGCTTCTCCCATGTTCGCTCTGTGTTGATGTTTGGGGTACACATGGCCAGTTCATGTAAGCATTCAATTTTTGGTGGCTTTATGCTGCTAAAGGTGTTAGAATTGATAAGTTGTCCTTTGGAAGCGTTTCCAAATGAAATTGTGAACCTAATTCATTTAAGATATTTAGGTTTGAACAGAACAAAAATCAAAATACTTCCAAGTTCCATCTCAAAGGTTCAGCAACTAGAGAGACGTTGGATCACAAATATACCTTCGTATCTGATTTGCCTATTGGGATCCTCAAACTACATAATCTCCACCACCTTCTAGTTTATCATAGATCAAATTCCACTCCCCATTTTTTGCAAGGCTTCACAAGACTAGAAGGAATAGGTGATTTGATCTCTCTGCAAAAGCTTTGTATACTGGAGGTAACCCAAGACAACCCGCATGGTTATAGAGCTTGGAAGGTTGAAAGAATTGCGGAGATTGGGAGTAAGTAAGATAAGAAAAAAACAAGGCAATGATCTATGTTCATCAATTGAGAAGATGAACAACCTTCGTTCCCTGTTGGTCATTTCAATTGAAGATAGGGAAATTATTGACTTACAATCATTAACTTCTCCTCCTCCATTTCTTCAAAGATTGTGCTTGCGTGGGAATCTAGAGAAGTTACCGAGCTGGATTTCTTCACTTCATAACTTGGTGAAGATTAGGTTGATCTGGTCTAGATTAAAAGATGATCCAATGGAAGTCCTCCAGGGGCTAACTAATCTTGTAGAACTTGAGCTTTTTCACGCTTACGACGGAGAATCATTGTGTTTCTCGACAGGAAAGTTTTAGAAGTTGAAGTTCTTATAGCTCATCAAGTTAAATGTGTTGAGAAGAATAATAGTAGAGGAGGGAGCAATATGTCTCATCTTCAAGTTTTGATAATCGATAGTTGTGCTGCACTGAAAGAAGTGCCATTGGGCATCGAAAATCTCTTCAACCTCAAAATGCTTTTGCTCTATGATACACCTGATGAATTCAAAATGCAACTAGTGCATGGAGGAAAACACCCCTCGAAGGTTTCACATGTAGCGGATGTACATTTTTGGTAACGAACATAGGTTGGAAGAGCTACATTCAGTGTTCTTGTTACAAGAAAATATTAAAACTTACTCCACCTACATTCAATTTTGTTTTGTTTTGTTTTGTTCATGTAAATTTCTAGTGTTTCCAAGTATGCTACTGAAACTACCCTTTTTTCATCTTTTATTTTTTTCAGTTGGCTGCATGCTTCAAGCACAGAATCTATGGTGAATGTTTGTAATACTTTCTTACTTTAATTTGAATTATAGCATGACCAGAGTGGAGATTGATTGGTGCCTACCAAGATCACGAGATTAAGTTTGTGCACCAAGGAACCATCTTGACATCAATTCACATGGTGTTAACCCTTAGTCTAAACCCCATTGATCTATCTTTTAGCTTGTGTTGAAGAGTGTAAGGAAACTTTCTTTTCCTGTGTGACAGTGCGTTGAATGATGAAGGCATGATAGAGTGGTGCATATTTGATGCATTTTTATGTTCTTGATTTTAATGATAAGGTTTGGAAAGCCTCAAAAGTCAGCTTACTTCAAAAAAATTACTTAAAAAAAATTTGATAGTCATTATGCAGCTTACTATGTGTGAAATACATTCAATTAACGATAGGTTAATTGCACTTTCCCCCCTTAAAATATATAGCCAATTCAGCTTTGTTGTCAATTAACATTCATATTGCACTTTCTTCTTCAGACTAACAGTCCTTGACTGTTAAACACCTCACGTGCCATCATTCCGCTTATTTTGAATGACGAAAATGCTCTTCACATGTTTATCATGCAGAACAAAGTCTCATCTACCACCACACCACCACCACCACCACCACCACCTCCCTCTCCTTCCCCAAGTCCATCCGATCATCCAACCTGAAACCCATCCACTCAATCGCACGCGAACTTCCCATAGAGGTATCAGTTGGACCCTTCCCAATTTCTTGCACTTTCTTCTTCACGAGAGAAGCATCTCGCTTCTCTGCTTCTTCGTTTTCGGTGAAGCTCACTAGCAAGAGACAGAGAGATGGTGAGGGGGACATGAGAGAGAGAGACAATAAATGGAAAATTGAACAAGAGAGGGGAACTGGGAGTCCTCCCTGTTGCGTCTTTGGTTCGTCTTCTCGTCCGGCTTCGGTACCTGCAAGAGAAAGATAAATCAGAGGGATGAGAGATGGAAGGAGAGAAAGATAAATCCAATCTCTGCAAAGATCTCATTTCGCCAAAGCGATTGTCACTGCAGCTGCGGAACCGGAGCTGTCCGTCTGAAATCCTCCGCAAATTCAAGAAGATCCGTCGGCTGGAGCTGCTGTCGGGAGATCTGCGGCTGGAGAAGGGGATGATTGTGAGGCAAAAGAGATTACAAATTGAAAGTTGGATAACAACACAACTTCTAACATTTTATTTAGCTTTTTATGGAAGGTTTTGAATTTCAAAATCAAGTTAATTCAAATTAATGATGATAAGCAATGGATATTTAGCTTGTATGTACTGTATAATACCATGCAGGGTTGGACCACGACATCTTCTCCTACGGAGATAGTAACAAGTGGGGTCACAATTGGGAATATCCTGAATGAATGAATGCGGGAATTCTAATTGGCGAGGAAACGTGCAACCCTCCCTCGCCCGTTTCCTTGCTAATAAGACAAGTCCGAATGAATGATAGTGGTAAGTATATTCTTTTTAACCATGGTACTAAAATATGGAATTGTTTTTCCGTCTTCTCAGCAACAACAACAACAACAACAACAACAGAGTAGGACTTACTAGTCGTACACGTTTGTTAAAAGAAATCATTTGCAGATGAACATTCACCATAAACATGATAATCTCAACAGAAGGGTAGCAAAAGAATTGCCAGTACTTGGCTCAGACAAATTATTATGAATTGGTGTTCCAAAATTACTGAATGTTATTGAATGCCTGTAAATTGTTGCTTGTAAGTTCAGGTTATTGAAAGTGATATGTCAGGTTTTGAATTGCAATATTGCTTATTGATGTTTGAAAGTGTTATGTTAGGTTTTAAATTGCCTTGATGTTAAAACATTTGATTACAATGTGATATTAAGATCCAATGAACATCAAATGAATTTACATTGTTAAAAAAAACATTAAACTTTGTTGCAAGAACATTCAATGAACATCAAATGAATTTACATGTGCTTTAACATCCAATGTACATATACTCATTAAAAACTTGCTTAATTCAAACTTCCTATTCAGTTGTTTGATTGTGATATCTGCAAGAAAATAAATTAAGAGTTGTTAATCAGCAGTAACTTAATCCCTTAAAATAAATTACTGGCAGAAATTTAACCCCTTAAAATAAATTTGAATGTAACTTTGCCCTCTGCAACATAACTGACCTAACAGATGATAAAGATGAGCTGCAAGTCAATCTTGCCATCAAAACTTGACAAGCTTTTCCATTTATTGCTGAGTGAAATAACATGTAGGTGTAGTAGTAGAAACATAGGTGAAAGTTATTGATGGTGAAGTGGAGACGGGAGTGGTGAAGGAGGAGTTGACGTATTATCCCAATGTCTTAGTGGAAATTTGAATATCAATCTTTAATTTTAATTTCATCAACTTTGAATCTTAGTCCTCAGATCATTAAAGAATATTTTGAGCAGTAAAATATGACTTTTTTTAATCTAGCACGTGCCTTGACAGTCAAAGCACGTTGATGGTTAGTCTGAGGGGGAGGGAAAGTGAAATATGAATGTTAATTGGGGGCAAAGCTGAATTGGCTATATGTTTTAGGGGGGAAATTGCGATTAACCCTTCATTCAATTATTATGTAATTTTTTTTAAATGACGTTGGTGCCCCTTGCTCTTAGTGTGGATGCTCTTACTAAGTTTGCAAGGTTGGAATGGATGCACACTGCATTTTCAAGAACACAGAACATAGAGAGAGATGAAAGCACACAAATCTTCGATGTCTCTCTCCCAAGAAATAATCTTCGACACCCAATTGATCGAATCCCCCTCGCAGTTTCCGGGTATTGGGATCACTAGGTACCCTATTGTGGGGTTTGGTATTAGCCCAATTAATCACCAATACAAGGTGCTTCTTATTGTGTACTTTCATCCAGCTGGGACGAAGGTGTACTCAATGAGCACAAATTCTTGGAGAAGGATGGGATTTGTAATAATGGGTTCTGATTGTTGTAATGTGTCAGTGGGATTTGATCTTGAAAATGGAGAGTTTTGTGACCTGCACTTACCGGAGGTCGAGGAAGGGTATATGAAGGTGAATTTGGCTCCCTTCCGTGTTGTGAGGATCTATTTGTATGCTTAGTGATTATGAGAGTGTGGGTATGTTTGGGTGATGAATGAATATGGGGTGAAGGGTCTTGGAGTAGACAATTCAAGAGTCGAAAACCGGCTTTGGTATTTGGAGAAGGGGTCTTGCACTTCAGGCTATTCAGGTTGTTGAAGGATGGGAAGGTTTTGTTGAGGAAGAGAAATAGAAAGCCGGCTATTTATGGTTCGGAGAGCAAAATAAGTATGGTTCCTGGTATTCCAATTTCGTTTCTAGCTATTGACTATATGGAAAGCATTGTCCCAACATGCAATCAAGGATGAAGAACCAAAATGCGCGAAAGTGGTAAAAATACTTTTCTGTTGTTTCTTCAATCTTAGATGTACAACATGTTTGTGTTATTTTGAGTTTTACTTTCAGTTTGTTGATGTAGTACTTGTACCGTTATTAGTTACCGTTACGAATGCAATATACAATACATGTTTTAATCTGAATATTATCTTCTTTTATTGCTTACTTGATGCGAGTAATTAAAAGTACTTCACTGTTAAAAACATGCCGAATTGGACATCGTGAGCATGTGTGTTTTATTGCGAGTTATTCTTTCGGTTTATTGATCTAGTACTTATAAGTTATTCTTTTGTTAGTTTCTGTTTGTCCACATTGTGATTACCTTTCAGTTTGTCATATGTTTCAGCTTGAATTACCTTCTTTTATTGCTTACTTTGATGTGAGTGAGAGGAAGAATTTGTTTTACAAAAACTGCTACACTAGACACCTTGGGTATCATCCGTGTTAGGAAAAACAACACACTTAAGTGGGGAGTCAAATTCAAACATTTTTTCACTCAATGTTTGAAATCAATGCTAAGTATGCGACCTTTATGAAAGGAAAGTCGTAACATTGTTAAAAGCAAGTGAGCTGGCACTACTATACATTCAGTGAAAGTATACCACCGCAGCAGCTTCTATGATGTTGTTGTTAATGTCTTGTGATGTAGTATCAAACGTTAAGAATTCACGTGTGGTTCTCTGTCCAATTGCGACGCAGTTGTCATTTCTGATAGTTGATAGCTTTAAGAATCTTTCAGTGTCCTTGACTGCTCAAACTTTCTGAGTGTGTCAGACTGTCAGCTTTGGTGTGAGAAGATTGGGAGTGAATTTTGTTCGTTTATGTATGTTAGTTTTGAAGAACCTTTGTTTGTAGTTTCTGTTCTTAACCGTGTGGTCTTCTAGGAGAGATTTTAACAATGTTTGGATTGAAGGAGTAGGCTTGTGTCTATTAGTTGTGGCTGGCTGCCTTGCACATCAATAAATTTGTTTGCGTTTCAATGTAAGACAGCCGCAAATCTTACCATCCAAAATCGTCTATCCAATTCCCAAATTTACTCAAGTCATATATATGGTCAAGGAGAATAAGTAATGACTTGCTCCCAAGAACTAGGTCGGACAACTTCTCCTAGGTGTGTATTCTACTCTAAGGTCAGCAGTTGCTGAAAGGACAGCAAGGGTCAATCTGCTGGTGGTGGTGAACAAGGTTTTAGGTTTAATGCCCGTATGAATCTTCCAAACTAGTAATTCAGCTGCATGAGTGATGGGAAGAGTCCAAAATATGCTCGGTAGCGAGGCCTTAATTCAAAGGACAAGTGAGGAGTGCATTGGGAATTTGGGACTAGTTATTGCAAACAAATTGCAGGCTAGGGAAGATGCCAGTTTTCAAGTGTTTCCAAGTTAAGTCTATCTTTATCATCTATAGGGAACATGATGATTTTTTCAAGTAAAGTTTAATGGAACAAAGTAGACTCATAAACAAGCTCTAATTAATGTAATTAGTAACATTATTCAATAATTTTTATAATTTCTCCTTACATTCCTGTTGGAATTTTTCATTCCTCGATGACCTGCAATGAAACCAGACTCTGAACATAGGTGAAAAGCTCTTGCTTCTCACCACCGTTCTGAAGAAACTCCATCCCATGGGTAGCTGGATCATAAGAAACTATGTCTGCTTTAATTGTTTCTAGTATGAGTTTGCCATTTTCCCAAAATTGTAATGGCCTTAAGATGTCTTTTGGTACTATAACATAAATGATCGAGTCCATGATTCTGGCCGGCCATACTCCTCCATCACCCATACATCTACAATGCGTTGAGTACTTGAACGGACATAGTTAATATAAATAACATAAAGACATCCCTTAAATGCCTGAAGAAATACCTCACTTCCAACAATGGAGCCCGGGACTGGCATAGGGATTTCGTCAAACACCTCATCAGCTATATTGAAAGAAACAATGAGGCTAGATAACCCTCCTCCCATCCTTCCATCCAGTGCCAGCCAATGCATTGATCCATGTAAAATTGCTTTCGATCGATTATCCCCAATAATGTAGGGAACACATGTCACACTTCTCCATGAATTTGTACGCAATGAATATACTTGAACTTCACTACTGCTACTATTACCGTCGTGAATGATTTTAACCACCTTGTAGTCTTCAATTTGGGGATCAAATCCGAAACCAAATGAAGCATACAAATCCAATCCTTGAAGTCTTTCGTAATCAAAATTGGGAAGTTTCTTGTATTCTCTGGTGGCAGGATTCAGAAGAAAGATCACGGATCTGTAACATTCCAGGTTATTCTCTGAAAGGCACAACAAGCCATTGGAAGATCCTACCAAATTCATCGACGAATATCCCTCCATCTCTGGGTTGTCAAGCATTACAGTCTTTTCCTCATCAAATGTACTGAAAGGTATGAATTGGAAGAGTTGGAACGGATTGGATCGAAAGTGCAGCAAGAAACCATGGGTTTCATCGTTTTCAGTTGCATACTTGAGATGTTTCTGGATGAAAGCTGAATCTGTAAGCAATCGATACCAATCTTTATTCACACTCCTGAATCTTAAGATACTCTTGACAGGTAACCTAGCAAGTATTTCCTCTGTTATAGAAGGTGGTATGTAGGGTGCTACCTCTGTTTCCTCTTCCACCAGAGCTGATGTTTCTTCATTGTTGATTGTTTGGTGTCTTCCAGCAATGTGACGAACAGCACGAAATGCAAGAAAGATTAGAGCGGCGAAGAGTATGGAAAAAATGGAGAAAGAAGCCATGGAATGAACCTGAGATGAATGTTTTTGGTTGGGGGTAGAGATCCAGTATTTATAGACCAAAGGAAAGAGGGTTTTACTAAGCTGTGGGCAACATTTATGTTTAGCTAAAAAATAGAACATAATTTTTCTTTTCCCAATTAGGATTTGAGATTCCCACCTTAGAATCAATATTAGCAATTATCTACACCACAATGTTGGTAAAATTCAGTAGATGCAAATACAAGGGTTGTGGCATTCTTATTCTTAAATTCGCCATTATGAGCAATATATTTTAAATAAAGAAATTTCTAGTTAAGTATACTTCAAAATATTTTACATGGCAAATAATTACTATTTCCAAATGTGGGGTAGAGAAGGAGAGCATAGATCATGTGCTTCTGCATTGTAATTTTGCTACTTCCATAGGTTCGTTTTTCATCGGGGCATGCGAGATTGATGGGGTGATGCCAGTAAACATCATGGATGCCTTTATCCAGTGTAAGTCCAAAGTTTTTTTGAAAAGAAATGCCGGTTGGTTTGGAGACTTATCCCCTATGCGGTCGTGTGGCAAGAAAGAAACTCTAGAGATGGCATTGTTGTCGATGTAATAAGGCTTACATGTGCTCCTCATTTGTATTTTTTAAGGCATGCCGATTCTAGGATTTGTTCTGTTATTAGGAGCAAATTATAAGGGTTGTTCCTTCGGGGCCTTGCCACTTCCATTTTGTATTTTGTCTTTTTTTGGACAAAAAATTGTCTTTTAAAAGATAGGAGCAGGGGGTGGTTTCAAACTTTTAGGAAGAGCCATACGAGGCAACTACTACCCTATGTAGTAAATGCAGATAACAGACCCTTCGCGGTCCAAGACCAATTTAAGATTAAATGTGTTAATCGGGGATTAATCGGATAATCGGTCTATTTTTTATAGCCCCGTGAATGAAAATTATAGTAAAGAACATATCTTGACACTAAAGATTAATAAGACAATTATTGTAGAGCAAAAAAAGTCGTATTATAGAGTACATTATGTAATCATGTCCAAAACATCACACATTATAGAGTAACAACCACCACCACCCAACAGAACAATCTTGATTTATCTCCGATGTCTCACCAATTTTTTGGTAACCGATATTACACCGATTAATCAGTGACCGCTAACCCAGCCACTAAATACCTAGTTTGGATCAGTCTACCTCCGATTTACACTATCACCGATTAATTAGCGCATAAATAACCCAGTTACTACCAAAACTTTGTTCACTCAACGAATAAAGGTGGGGTTGAAGGGGGAAATCAGCTAGCTGCTTCAAACTTTTGTAATATTCTCCTATAGATAAGAAGCAAACTACAAAATCGGAAGTGAAGGTGTACTCACTAACCAGTAACCACGAATTCATGGAGAATGATTGCTAATATAAACTGCGAATTTTGTGATAGATTTGTCTGTTACATTTTTCAAAGTCTCCTTCATTGAATTGTGACTTGACCATTCTTTGAACTTATACGAATTGGTTCTCATTACAATAATGTGCTTGTGGCATTGGGTTTTGAAATTGAAGAACTTGACCTGCCCTTGCTGAATGACTCCCTTGAGTGTGTTAAGAGGATGTCTTTGTGTGTTTGTATGGGTCGTTATGATTTTTGGGTTATGAAGGAGTATGGAGTGAAGGGTCTTGGACTATACAATTTATCATTCGAAAACTTGCCATGGTATTTGGGGAAGGGGTCTTGCACTTCAGGCCTTTCAGTTTGTTGAAGGATGGGAAGGAGTTCATGTGGAAGCGTAAGGTCAAGCTGGCTAAGTACAATCGAAAGAACAAAAGATGTAGGGGTATTACTGTTCCTGGTATCCCATATTCTTTTCTAGCTGTTGACAACGTAGAAAGTCATGTTCCAACTTTCTATCAAGGATGAAGAGCCAAAATGCAAATAAGTGGTAAATTACCATAGTACTGTTATTCAGATTTATATAGAAAATGTATGTGTTATTCGGAGTTCTAATTTTGGTTTGTCGATCTAGTACTTCTACCATTGTTAGTGACCATTATGGCTATGATATATAATACATGTTTTAATTTGAATTGTCTTCTTTTGTTGCTTATTTTGATGTGACATGCAAGTAATACAAAGATTCATGTTTGAAAACCTTGCTGGATTAGACACCATGGGGATGTGTGTGATATTCAGAGTTTTGCTTTTCGTTTGTTGTAGTATTTATAATTTTGTTAGTTGCTATGATGATGTAGTACTTATATTTTTATTAGCTGCTATTATGACTACATTGTATGGGATTTATAATTGAAATATCTTCTTTTTGTTGTTTACTTGGTGCGAATGATAAGAAGGCTTCATTTTTGAAAACTTGCCGTATTGTACATCTTGAGGTACTACCTGTGTTAGGAAAGTAACACATAAATGGGTATTCCATGTCACATCCTTGTCGGAGAGCATATCAAGCGTTTTTTTACCCATGTTAGACATCAATGCAATGCATGTGTCCTTGGTGTTTGTTGAGTAGGTTTAAAAATGATATCAAGGGAAGTGGTAACATTGTTAAAAGCAGGGTAAATGCTAGTACCACACTGCAATGCGTTCAGTGCTTCTATGGTGTTGTTTTGATGCCTTATGATATGGTATCAAACGTTATGAACTTGGGCCTTTCAGGTTGTTGAAGGATGGGAAGGCTTTCTGATGTAGAGTGATAGAAAGCTGGCTATCTATGATCGAGAGAGAAAAGAAGTAGGGGTAGTACAGTTCCTGGTATTCCAAATTTGTTTCTAGCTATTGGCTATGTGGACAGCATCATCCCAAGTCGCAGTCAAGGATGAAGAGCCAAATGCTCATAAGTGGTAACATTACTCATGTTCTTTCTTCACTCTTATATATATATATATATAATTGTTTTTTAATTTTCAATTTTACTTTCAGTTTGTTGATGTAGCACTTGTACTGTCATTAGTTACCTTTACGAATACAATATATAATACATGTTTTAATTTGAATATTATCTTTTTTTATTGCTTACTTGATACGAGTAATAAAAGTACATTTTAGAAAACATGCCACATTAGACACCATGAGCATATGCTTGTCTTATTGCGAGTTTTCTTTCGGTTTGTTCATCTAGTTACTTTCTATTTGTCTACGTTGACATGTTTCAGCTTGAATTATCTTCTTTTAATGCTTACTTTGATGCGAGTGAGAGGAAGAATTTGTTTTACAAATATTGCTGCGTTAGACACCTTGAGGTGTTATCCATGTTAGGAAAAACAACACATCTAAATGGGGAGTCAATATCAAATATTTATTGACCCAATGTTTGAAATCAATACTAAGTATGCGATCTTTATGGAAGCAAATTCATAACATTGTTAAAAGCTAGTGAGATGGCACTACGATACATTCGGTGAAAGTATATAACTGCAGCAACTTCTGTGGTATTGCTTTTAATGTCTTGTGATATGGTATGAAACGTAAAGAATTCAAATGTGGATCTCTATCCAATTGCGATGCAGTTGTCATTTCCAATAGTTGGTAGCTTTAAGAATCTTTCATTGTCCCTGGCTGCTAGAACTTTTTTGAGTTGTGTCAGCTTTGGCGTGAGAAGGTAGGGAGGGGATTATGTTCATCTATAAGTATTTTTCTTGGAAGAACTTTTGTTTCATAGTTTTTGTTCTTAGCCATTTGGTCTTCTGGGAAAGATATTGGCAGTGTTTGGATTGAAGGAGTGGGGTTGTACTTATGAGTTGTGACTGGCTGCCTTGCACATCATTAAATTTGTTTGTGTTTCAATGCAAGACAGCCACAAATCTTGCCACCCAAAATTGTGTAGCTGATTCCCGAATTTGCTAAAATTATATCTATATGGTCAAGGAGAATAAGTAATGACTTCAGACTTCATCCCAACAAATAGGTGAGACAGCTCCTCCAAGGTGTGTATTCTATTCTTAAGGTTCAAGGAAGGGTTGCTGAAAGGACATACAGGGTCAAGTTGCTAGTGGTGGTGAACAAGGTTTTCTCTGCTAGATTTAATGCCCGTATGAATCTTCCAAACTAGTAATTGAGCTGTATGAAACTATGAATGATGGGAGGAGTCCAAATATGCTCGTTAGTGAGGCATTATCTCAAAGGATGAGTGGGGAGTGCATTGGGGCTAGTTATTGCAAAGGAATTGCAGCCTGGAGAAGAGGCCAGTTTTGGAGGGGTTCCAAGTTAATTTTATCTTTGTCATCTATAGGGGTATCAAGGATAGTTCTCCCTCGAGATAATTTTGATAGCAAGGATGTCAAAACATCATTTTTTTTCTTATTTACTATTCACACATTCAAACATGATTTTTTCAACATAAGAATGATGCTCAATGGCACACAGTAGATTCATAAACAAAGCTTTATATGGTATAATTAGTAACATTATTCAATACTTTCTGTAATTTTTCTTACATTCCTGTTGGAATTTCTATTCCTCGGTGACTTACAATGAAACCAGACTCTGAACATATGTGAAAAACTCTTGGGTAGCACCACCAAGCTGAAGATACTCAATCCAATGGGTAGCTGGATCATAAGAAACTATTTCTCCTGATAACCTTTCTAGTATGAGTTTTCCATTTTCCCAAAATTCTAATGGCCTCAAGATGTCATTTGGCACTATAACAATAAATGATCGAGTCCATGATTCTTTCTGGCCATACTCCTCCATTAACCATACATCTATAATGCGTTGAGCACTTGAATGGACATACTTATTATAAATTACATAAAGGCATCCTCTAAATGCCTGAAGAAATAACTTACTTCCAGTAATGGAGTCTGGGACTGGCAGAGTGATTTCACCAAACACCTCATCAGCCATATTGAAAGAAACAATGAATCTAGATACCCCATCTGCCACCCTTCCTTTCAGTGCCAGCCAATGCATTGATCCATGTACAATTGCTTTTGAGAAACTATCCTGAATAAAGTAGGGAATAGATGCCACAGTTCTCCATGAATTTGTATGGAGTGAATATACTTGAACTTCACTGCAACTACGACCAGCATAAATGATTTTAACCACCCTGTAGTCTTCAATTTGGGGATCGAATCCGAAACCAAGCGAAACATACAAATCCAGTTGCTCCTTACCAAGATCTGGAAGTTTCTTGTATTCTCTAGTAGCAGGATTCAAAAGAAAAATCGTGCATGCTTCACATTCCTCGTTATTCTCTAAAAGACACAACAAGCCGTTGGAAGATCCTACCAAATCCATTGACGATAATCTCTCCATCCCGTTGCAAAGCGTTACAGTCTTGTCCTCATCAAATGTACTGAAAGGTATGAAATGAAAGAGTTGTTCACTAAGGGACGGATAGGGTCGATGTTGCAGCAAGAAACCATGGGTTTCGTCGTTTTCAGCTGCATACTTGAGATGTTTCTTGATGAAAGCTGGATCACTAAGTAATCGATGCCAACCTTGATTTAGACACCTGAATCTTAAAACACTCTTGACAGGTAACCTTGCAAGTATTTCCTCTGTTATATAAGGTGGCATGTAGGGTGTTGTTTCTGTTTTCTCTTCCACCAGATCTGACATTTCTTCATTCTCGACTGTTCGGTGTCTTCCAGTCATGTAGCGAACAACTCGAAACACAAGTAAGATTAGAGCGAAGACGAGTATGGAAGACATGGAGAAAGGGGCCATGGAATTCAACTCGAGATGAATGTTTTTGGTTGGGGATAGAAACCCAGTATTTATAGACCGAAGAAAGGGAGCTTTTCTTGTGGGCAGCATTTATGTATAGCTCAAAAATAGAACATAATTTTGCTTTTCCCAATTAGGATTTGACATTCTCATCAAAGAATTATTACTGGTAAAATTCACTAGATGCAAATACAATGATTGTGGCATTCTTATTCCTAAATTTGCCCTTGTGAACAATATATTTTAAATAAATGAATTTCTACTTGGGATATTTCAAAATTTTTACATGTCAAATAATTTCTATTCCAAATGTGAGATAGAGATGGAGAGTATAGATCATGTGCTTCTTAATTGTAATTTTGCTAATTCTGTAGGGTCTTTTTTTATCGAAACATGCAAGATTGATTGGGTGGTGCTCGGAAACATCGTGAATGCCTTTATCCAGTGCATATCCAAAGTATTTTTGAAAAGAAATGCAGGTTGGTTTGGAGACTTATCCCCATGCGGTTGTGTGGTAAAAGCAACTCTAGGGATCACATTGTTGTGGATGTAATAAGGTTTACTGTATATGCGCTCCTCACATTTATCATTTAAGGGGTGGTGATACTAGGATTTCTTCTTTTCCTGGTAGCAAATTGGATAGGGACTCCTTGGCTTCTGCTTTGTATTTCGTCTTTGTTTGGACAAAGAAAAAGGATAATTTTTCAGATATAGGGGAAAGGGATCGAGGTGGCTTTATGTTCTTAGGAAGAGCCATAAAGGCAGCTCACGTATGATTCGGGAGCTGAGCCCCAGCACAGGGGCTTAGGTCAAGCATCAATTGGACATTGGAAGAGGGCAAGACAGTGATACATTGCGATTGGTCCAAATCTTCAACCATCGGGTTCATGCGACATGCCCAGAATGCTGATACATACCAAGACCTTGTTCACACAGTGAATAAAGGCCGGGTGGAAGGGGGCAGTCACCTAGCTGCTTCTTGGCCACACTCCTCTGCTATTTATGTTTTTCTGGAAGCAATTACGAGAATTCAAAGCTTTGTAATTTTGTCCTACAGATAACAAGGAAACTACAAAGTCAGAAGTGAAGGTGTACTCACTAACCACAAGTCCGGGAGAAGGATTGCTAATATAAACTGTGAAATTTGTGATAGATTTGTCTGTTACATTTTCCAAAGGCTCCCTTCATTGGATTATGACTTAACCATTCTTTGAACTTATACGAATTGGTTCTGACTTCCTTAATGTGCTTGTGACATTGGGTCTTGAAATTTAAGAGTTTGACCTGCCTTTGCTGGAAATCAGTGAAGGGTATATGAAGGTGAATGACTACCTTGAGTGTTTTAAGAGGATATCCTTTTTGTTTTGTGATAATCATAGTATTGGTCGTTATGATTTTTGGTTATGAATATGGAGTGAAGGGTCTTGGACTATACAATTCATCATTCAAAAACCTACCATGGTATTTGGAGAATGGGTCTTGCACTTTGGGCCTTTCAGGTCGTTGAAGAATGGGAAGGAATTTATGTGGAAGAGTAAGGTAAAGCTAGCTAAGTACAATTGAAAGAACAACAGACGTAAGGGGTATTCCTGTTCCTGGTATCCCGGATTCTTTTCTAGCTGTTGACAATGTAAAAAGTCATGTCCCAACTCTCAATCAAGAATGAAGAGCCAAAATGCAGTAAAATTACTGTAGCACTGTTTCTTCAGTGTTTTATGTAGAAAATGTTTGTGTTATCCGTAGTTTTACATTTGGTTTGTCGATCTAGTACTTCTACCATTATTCTTGACCATTATGGCTACGATATGTAATACATGTTTTAATTTGAGTTGTCTTTTTTTGTTGTTGCTTATTTTGATGCGACATGCAAGTAATACAAAAGCATCATGTTTAAAAACCTTGCTGGATTAGACACCATGGGTTTGTGTGCGTTATTCAGAGTTTTACTTTTCGTTTGTTGTAGTATTTATAACTTTGTTAGCTGCTATGATGATGTAGTACTTATACTTTTATTAGTTGCTGGGACGTATAACTGAAATATCTTCTCTTTGTTGCATACTTGGCGTGAGTCA
Organism: Berberis thunbergii; assembly: GCA_003290165.1. Taxonomy (NCBI): domain Eukaryota; kingdom Viridiplantae; phylum Streptophyta; class Magnoliopsida; order Ranunculales; family Berberidaceae; genus Berberis; species Berberis thunbergii. The sequence goes on along the minus strand of QNQO01000502.1, from coordinate 628,402 downwards.
TAAGAAGAATTTATTTTTTGAAAAGCCTGCCGCATTATACACCATGAGGTACCCATGTTAGGAAAAAGTAACACACGTAAGTGGGGATTCCTTGTCAAATCCTATTCTGAGAGCATATCAAGCATTTTTTACCCAGACATCAATGAATGTATGTGTCCTTGGTTTTTGTTGAGTAGGTTTTAAAATGGTATCAAGGGAAGTGGTAACATTGTTAAAACTTAAAAGCAGGGTAAATGATAGTAGGGCACTGCAATACATTTAGTGCTAGCACACTAATCCATCAGCTCCTATCCAATTGCGAGATGCAATTTTCGTTTCCAATAGTTCGTAGCTTTATGAACCTTTCATTGTCCTTGTCTTCACGAACTTTCTGAGTTGTCTCAGCTTTGGTGGGAGTGGTAGGGAGGGAGGGGATTTTGCTCATCTATGAGCATTAGTCTCGGAAGAACTTTTGTTTCTTCATTTTCATTATTACCCCTGGGGGACTTTGGGATAGGTAGCGACAATATTTGGATTAAAAAGAATAGGTATTCTATGGTGCCCGTAGGATCTTCCAAACTAGTGATTGACCGCTATGAGGATGGAAAAGTCCAAAAGACTGCTCAGCGGTTTAGTATATAGCCCTAAGGGATGAGAAAGGAGTGTGTTGGGACTGGTTACTGGAAGGAATTTGCTGGCTGGATAAGACGTCTGTTTTGGAGTGTTTCCAACTTAATCTTTCTCATCTACAGGGGTGTGAAGGATAGCTCTTCCTCGAAATGTTTTCAGTGTAACGGATGTTAGCACTTCATAATTGTGTATTCATACTTGAACATGACGAGCATGAATTTGTTGATGCAAGAATAAAGTTCATGGCACAAAGTAGACTCGTAAGCAAGTTTTAAATTAATTTAGTAATATTATTAAAAACCTTTCAATAGTTGTTTCTTACATTCCTGATTGGATTTTTCATTCCTCAGTTTCGGCAAAGAAATCAGACACTGAACATAAGGAAAAAAGTTCTCAGAGCCATGTTGAAGAAACTCAATCCTTGAATGGCTGGATTGTAGGAAACCATTCCTCCTAGTAACTTTTCAAGTATAAGTTTGCCATTTTTTCCAAAATTCTAATAGCCTGACGACACCTTCTGGTACTACAGCGGTAAATAATCGAGTCTGTGATTGTTCAGCCCCATACTCCTCCATCACCCAAGTGTCTAGAATGTGTTGAACTCTAAACATACTTATTATGGATAATATGTAGGCGTCCTCTAAATGCCCTAAGAAATAACCTACCTCCAAAATGGAATTTGGCAGAGAGATTTTGCCAAACACCTTATTAGCCATGTTGAAAGAAACGATAAATATAGAGTTCTCCATTTACAATGGCTTTTGAGCAATTATCAACGATAAGGTAGGGAACAAATTCAGAGTTCTCCATGAATCCGTATGCAGTGAATATTGTTGAACTTCACTGCAATTGTAACCAGCAAAAACGATTTTGACCACCATGTAGTCTACAATTTGGGGATCGAACCCGAAGCCAAGTGAAGCATGCTCATCCATTCCAAAAAACCATTCGTCACTAAAATCAGAAAGTTTCTTATATTCTCTGGTGCAGGATTCAAAAGAAAAATCATGGATGCATCACATATCTTGGTGTTCTCCGAAAGACGCAACAAGCCATTGGCAGATTCTAGCAAATCCATCAATGATCGCTTCATCTCTGGTTGTCAATCCTCACAGTCTTGTCCCCGTCAAATGTACTGGGAGGCATGTTCACTAAGGAATGGATAGGATCGAAGCTGCAGCAAGAAACTATGGTTTTCATTGTTTTCAGTTGCATGCTTGAGATGTTTCTTGATGAAAGCTGAATCATTAAGCAATGGACACCAATCTTCATTCACACTCTGGAATTTTAAGATGCTCTTGACAAGTAACCTTGCTAGTATTTCCTCTATTATATAAGGTGGCATCACTGGCATGTAGGCCTCTGTTTTCTCTTCCACCATAGCTGGAGTTTCCTCAATGTCGACTTTGTGGTGTCTTCCAGCCATGTAGCGAACAACACAAAAGGCCAGAAAGATCAAAGCAACAAAGAATATGGAAGCAATGGAGAAGGTTGCCATGGAATTAAACTTTGAGATTAAGGTATTTGGATTGGGGTAATAATCCAGTATTTGTAGACTGAAAGATTAGTTTTAGTAAGCTGTGGGCAACATTTATGTGGTGAGTTTGCTTAAAACCTGAACTTCTGAAATGTTGGTAAATGATGAATTTAGGGTATAATGTTTTTACTACTTGGCATAACCTCATAAATGATATTTTGGTCAATCTGAAAATGATGATAAACAAAGATGTGATTCTCAACAAAGTGATATATTACGCTAGAGATACAAAATGTTTCGCTTGCTCTATTGTCATTCTTATGGCCAGGTTAGGCGAAAGGGTATCGATGCTTACAAAAAAAAAAATGATGTAAAACAATCTCAGAACAATGAGCATGCCACCAGAAGGCACCAAATATAACTCATTCAGAATATGAATCACAATGACCATGGTCCAAAGCTTTACGGGTGAGAAATTTCACCCAGCTTGTGAGCTTTCTAATAGCCTTAGTAATCTGATCAGTTAGCCCCTTCGATGTGATACTAAATTGTTGATCATTCTGCATTTTCTCTCGCACGGTGATGATATACCAAAACGGTCCCAACTCTGCATCGTACATGTGTCATGATGATCTCGAGGAAAGATAGGCCTTAGCGTAAGCTCAACATTGATTCGACCCAAGCACTTCTAAACTCGCCCAATGCATTCTGCCGAACAGACCCGAATTCTTACAGCTTGTTAGGCCCACGTGTCTCACGACTATCCTCAATACCCGTAAGCCCTGTTAAGGCAAGTATCTCGAGGATTAGCTTTGGACGGGCAATTACAGTGGCTCTTTGCTTCCAACTAGGAAGCATATTCCAGAGTACAAATCACATATGAAGACTTATACCTATAGACCACTCTCGGAATGAGAACTATCTACCGCGTATCTAGGAGCACATGGCTAACAGAACACGACTTCTAATTAGAGAAAGATCTTCACGAAGATCCTCTTCCCTAAACTACGTCATCGATGCCCTGGTTGAATAAGGACTCTTGCATTATAAATAAGACATGAGGTTGGTAAGCTAAGGTATGCTACAAAATTATATGTTTACATCATTACACCTTTCTCAAATCCCTGTCTGACTTTAGCACAGGAGTGTCATCGACCACTACAATGGTGGTTCGTGGCTCACACGCGTTCCTTGTGCATGTCAGCATGTTTACAAGTCAAGGTCAAAACAAATAGCAGAAAACAACTGCAACAGTTTAGCGCCGTCCGTAGGGATGACAAAGTTCCTAACCTTTTATTAGCATTATCTCTCCTTAGGCTACGAAGAGATGGTGACCACCCGATCACGCAACAATGGAGAACAAGGGGACACGTCAAACGCCCAGACTGGTGATATACCAACGCTTTCAGCGACGCCGGTGGCACACGGGCAACAGACTCATGCCAGCCACGATGACGGACCCCAGGATGGATTTGTTGTTATCTCAGATACAGCAAATCGCCAAAGCAGTGGAGACTTTCATACAACAAAACCCTTCACCCGCTAATGGAGATCAGGAGCAACATAGGCCTTCGTCTCTGGAAGACAACGTAGAGCAAGCACAGGAGAGTCAAGCCCCTGCTAGTTCCCATTGGACTAGAGGAGGTGGCGCAGCTAACGCAGAACCTGAGAGAACGCAGAACCGACTCTCAGGGCGGAGAGGCTCGACCCTCAGAAGCCCCTCTGTAAAGGGGCGTATGACCCAGATGTGCTCTACCGTATCTCTGTTCCACCATTCATGGACCGTATCATGAACAAAGCCCTTCCAAAGAAGTTCACGCCTCCAAAGTTCGACTTCTACGATGGGACCACCGACCCGTTCGACCACCTATGCCATTACCAGAATGTAATGACACTAAAAAAATGACATGAGTCAGTCATGTGCAAAACCTTCCCCACTAACCTGAAAAAGTCGGCACTAACATGGTTCCACAGCCTCCCGCCGAAGTCGATCGACTCATTCAAGGCAGTAGTGAAGGAGTTTCTGACACGCTTTGTAGGAAGTCAGCGCCTCCGAAAGGGCCCACACTCATACTCTCTCTCAAACAAAGATCCAATGAAACACTCGGAGAGTATGTCACATGCTTTAATGACAAGCTAATACTCATCGATGATTGCAGCGATGACACAGCCGTGACGACTTTTATCGCAGGCTCACCTTGGAACCCCCTTTGGATATGACAGAGTTCTTCAAAAGCGCCCAGAGGTACATCACCTTAGAGGAGTTGAGAACTGTGAAGAGGAAACATAAGGAGATAAGAAGCCATCCGCTCCTAAAGACATGAATGAGGTGTGAAGATAAAGAAAGAGTCAAGCAAAAATGCAATGACAATAGGGCAGACCCTGGCCAGAGAAAGCATCCAACTACGTTGGATCCAGAGCCGTGACCCCCCTGAATTCTAGCCTTTCAGACGTCCTTCTGAATTCCATGAAAAATTGGAAAGATCTGAAGTGGCCCCCAAAGTAGCGCGGAGACTCCTTCAAGCATGACAACAACAAATACTGCTTGTACCACAAAGAGGGTGGCCGTGATACCAACGACTGCAAGTGTCTAAGGTATGAGATTGAGTACTGGATCCGCAGGGGCAAACTAAATAAATTCCTGGGCTCTGAGAAGTGACCAGAACGATCCAGGGACCGGGGGGAGTTAGTCAAGAAAATAGAAAAGGAGACTCCGGGCATAATCTATGTCCTTCATGGGGTCAGACCAGATGATGACCAGTCAAACATGTCTCGCAAGCAGACTCTACTGGAGATGCGGACACAACCTGCGGATGAGGACAAACACGTTTGCTACTTAAGGGTGCAAAACCCCATTCCCACCCTAATATTTACAGACAAGGACCTCGAAGGAGTCCGAGAGCTGCACAATGACGCCCTAGTCATCTTGTTCTCCATTGCAAAGTGGGAGATAAAAAGCTCTGGTGGACACTGGGAGCTCACTCAACGTTTTGTTTTACAACGCGTTCCGCAGTATGGACCTGAAGTCCTTAGACTACCCACTGATCAGATTCAGTGGAGAAAAATGTTTTCCAATTGAGAAGATAAGGTTAGTAGTAGTGGCTAGAGAGCCACAACTCAGAAAGGTTTTGTTTATGGACTTCATGGTAGTAGACGTGTCGTCTACCTACAACCTTATCTTGGGAAGACCATGGCTCCACCAGATGGAGGTTGTAATATCCACCCTTTACCAGTGCGTTAAGTATATTGCTAACCACTCTGAAGAAACAATACGTGGAGACCAGCCTATGACACGAGGCTGTCATTATGCCGCATTAAAGAAATATAATGTTTCCATATCCAATCAGATCGTACAACGCAACCTAAAACAGAGTCAGATCCTGCGACTATGGATGCACAACTCCACTCGCACGAGACCCTAATAGTGGTGGCTAATTTCAGAAACGAGGAACAATCAAGCGGAACAAAAGCAATCGTTCTTCAGCCCCGTAGAATGGAGAGGTCAATGCAGAAGGGAGTACAACCCCACGACATTCCTTCTGCACGAAGATTAACTCTCACACAAGGTTTACTCTTCAGTAGCCTCAATGACATCAGTGAAGCTCAACAGTCCGCTGAAAGTATCAACGATCCAACAAGGGCTATGTGAATTCACTTCAGGGTCGGCTCTTCGCCAAATATAGTCTATTTCAATTGTTTATTTTCCTTTCCATAGTCAATATAGCAATCATTTAAGAAAAAATAAAGAATTACGCAAACACACTCTATTGATTACTGGAAAGATATAACAATGGGAGCATTTGAATCTAATGTCACATAAAGTAAAGACTCGCTTAAATAGTCCAATGTCAGAAAGAGCAAAGGTACCCAAGGTAGACAATGCAGACTCTCCGATGTACGTTATCTACGAGCAACAACAGCTTCTGCAGACACAACCCTCAAATATGGTATGAGGTGGTACAAAATCGGCAACCGGGGGCCACACGACAAGCCACAACCAGATACGGCCAACTCACTTGCTCGATCCGGTCGACCGGTTGAACTTGAGACAAGTATCAGGTTGATACAAATCGAGTGCACCTTCCTGCTGCAAGGATGAAAGGGTGTCTAGGAGTCAATGGCTCAATCCGATTGACCATGTCCAACTCCTCTCCGTCCCAAGATCCCGAATTCCAACGCAAGGCGAGACAACGGGCTTAACCGAGAAGTGGGGAGGCAACCACTGCGGAGTTGGGCGCTTGTGTTATCTCTGAAATTAAGCACTCTAGAGCAGCGGCAATGCACCAGTGCATAAACGACGCACTCATCCCTTGGGAGTGAGTCTGTACTTTTCCGCAATATGAGAAGAAATCACGGAATCTCAACGAAAAAACTAGGTGCCCACCCAAAGCAGGTGACCACACATAACAACGATTCTCATTGTGCCTCATCGACGCAAATGTCAGAACATTCGAAGAATCTAATGATGAAGATCTCCCTTCAGCATTTGAAAACCCGAAACATTTTCTTCAAGTAAGAACATTATAGGAGATACGCTCTGCAGAAGATAGTGCCTACAACGATGAAGAAACACCATTATATAGACATAATGGCTCACCAACGAGCGCTTTAGCATTAACTGTTAGCATTGAATACCGAATGGGAAACAAGGAGACGCCGGTTCCCAAGGATACTGCGCGGGTCTATGTTCGTTCAATCAACGGGGTTGCATCCAACCACATTAATTGAGGGGGAATAATCGATACTCAACCATCTCACAATCCACGTCGTACACGTGCTACCATGCGATCTACGCTGTACACAACATATTGCGTACAGAGAACCCTAGCTTTCACTCTATGGGCCCATTGGCTCAACCCACTATTCAAACAATATTCTACCACGTGCCTGACACGAGCATGAGAAACCTTAGTCATTCGTGACACACTGATCACACTTGCTTACTGCCAAATGATACAAGGTACTCTTGTCTCTTCATAACTCATCCGCACAACTGACAACGCATTCCGCTCGCGGATACAGGCTCGCACGCCCTCAATTAGCAGAGCCTCCACTTGGCCGGGCAAGCTTAGTAAGCCTTAGCTGACAACGACGGCTTTCGGTCCACCCCGACACCTAGTCTGCCTAGCGCGGATGTCGATGGTTTAGGAAGTGGGAGTCTAATTAGCGTTGTCACACCTGGTGACGACTCGCTAGGGACCGTTGTACCCTTTGCGGACAACGGTTGTCGAACCCGATCAGGTAAGCCTAGCTGGTGACGACTAACAACGAAAGCTTCTGATCAAAGCCCAATCTTGTAGCCTCCACTGTGCGGGTGTAGATGGTTTGAAAGATGGGAGCCTAGTCAGTCCGGAATTGATTTTGACGGTTTACCACGAAACCACTGCTCTTCTACAGACCATGGTCGCCAAATTACCAACCCTGAACTGGTAGCCCCCATTGCACGGGCGTAGATGGTTTAGAAGGTGGGAGCCTAGTCAGTCCCGAACTAATTTCGACGGCTTGCTATGGGACTACAGCTCTTCTACAAACCATGGTCGCTGAAAACTCCCAAATTTGTAACTTGATGTGCATGTGTGTAGATGATTTGGAAGGTAGGAGTCTAGTCAGTCCTAAACTGATTTCGACGGCTCGCCACGATACCACTGCTCTTCAGCCTGGTCGTCGAACCTTCTAGTCTCAAATTTGTAGCCACGTACGGGTGTAGATAATTTGAAAGGTGGGAAGCTAGTCAGTCTCAAATTGATGTCGACGCCTTGCCATGTGATCATCGTTTTTCAACAGACCATGATCACTGAATCATCGCTCCCCGAACCTGTAGTCCACCATGCTCGGACATAGATGGTATTGGAGGTGGGAGCCCTAGACAGTGATGCGCTATTTTAGTAGCACACAACTTAATACCCTGCTTTGTGATTATAATATATAATAATTAAAAATCGTTCTAGACCGAGGATTAGAGGGTTTGTCAATTAACACTAATAATAACTAAAAGACAACTAACAACCTAATTAAGTAAATAATGGAGGATTGAATTTTCTAAATTAAACTATGAAAATAACTACGAAATTTACTGTAAAGATAATAAAACTAAACGGATGGAAAATATGAGAAAATAGCTAAGGGTTTATCTCCACATACCAAACATATGTTCATAAATTCATATTCAATAATCATTAGCTAACTCGTGAGAGACAATGCTCAAGATTAACCGTGATCAGCACTACATTAATCCTATTATTTTCCCAAGTTCGTTGAATTAAATTTAGCGTTGCTTTCAAACTATTCTTATCATGCTATCTAATTAGAAATCACAAGTTAGATAATAATCTAAGATCATTAAGTTTTGTGGAAAAATATGAACATTGACTAGGTAATTACAAGTATGATCAACATCTTGTTCTCACCTAGGTTTTTACTTAACTTTACCAATGTTCCTTGGTATTTACTACTTATGAGTACAAAATTATAATAATTATGTGAAACTTTCCTGTACTCTAGCCCCAAATCCTAGCACGCTTACTAAGTTGGCCACCTTAACAAACATACAAAGAAAAGTTCTCTATAAATCAGTTTAGCAAAACACAATCAATAATAGTAAGGAAAATTAAATTCAATTAATTTATAAAACACATGTTCGTGGCTTTAAATCCACCCCTAACTAAGAGGAGTTTAGCTAGACATATTAGTTATGTTCAAACAATAATCCATAATCAAATATCAAACTAAAATAAGTAAAGATATGAGAAGAAACAAAACACTATCACCTGTGTGTGGTGGTATTAAGTGGAACTGGTGGTGCGAATAACACGAAGAAAGAGATAAAAATATCTTTTGATCTCTTTATCTTCTTCTTTTTTACGATCTTCCTTCTGTCTGTGAACTTGAAGAGGGGTCGACAAACGATGAAGACGAGAGAGAGGGAGATCAGGTGGGTGGCATTGTGGAAGGGTTTGGAGAGGATGTTGTTTCAAGAAGGAGTGTGATGGTTGGGTGGAGATGGGTTTGTGCGAGATGGGAATGGTTTGTGAAGGGTGCTGGCAGAACTGTGAATGATATGCACGTGGTGTGAAATTGGCAATAGGGTTGACTGATGGTGTGTTTGATCTCGCAAGGATAAGCTGTGTATCTGTGATTGGGTTTGATGGTGAAGATGGATGAAGGGCTATGGCGGCTGTGGATGAAGAGGCTATGGATGAATGTGCTGAAGATGTTGTGCATGGATTTCTTTCAAAGCAAGGTATCGTTTCTTTTTATACTTGTTTTCTTCTTTATGTGGTTTCATTCTTTGTATGGAATCTTGTTATTGGAAACCTACACAAACACGAAAATAACAATTAATATCATAATTAACAAGAAATAACTAAAATTATATATAGAAATATGATACTAAAATAGCATAATTATGCTCCTATCAAATTCCCCCTACTTATCTTTTGCTAGTCCTCGAGCAAATCCAAGAAACAAAAATAAAAGGCTCAAATGACTCAATCTATACTTTCCAACATTTGTCTCGGAGATTTTTAACGGATCATGATATGTTAAGATTCTTTGTAAACACAAGATTAAATCCACATCATTCAAAAAATAATACACGTTCATAACAATGATGTACAAATTCACAATAATTAAATCAATCCAAGTGACTGTGAAACTCAAGCGCGTGCCAAGAAGAATTAACCCAAAAATCTCACTGGTGCCTTCTTTTCTTTTTCACTGATTGTTTGGTAAAATCACTCTTCCTATTCTAGTTATATGTGAGATGATTGATGTAAAAGGGAAACAAATAGCTCACATATGATATAACAAGAAAGATAAACATTTTCTGACTTTTTTTATTTTATTTTTTCTTTTCAGATATATGATCTCATGGAAGGAATGCTACTACTTGAATGCAAGAACTAGTGATACCATATGCTCATACCTCATTCGAATCTCCACAATGTGACATTGCAAGACACACTCAATCAAAAGGTCTTAATTCAGGTTGTAATGGGGCCAAGGGGTTAAAGGAAGAGAAAGAACAGATAGGGAATTTTCAAATGGCTTAAAGAAATGGTGAAAGCATGCAATAAGATTAGAGACATTAGCAAAGAATCATATGGTTCAAGACATACGTAGGAAAATGAAGAGCTGGCCCACTGATAATGAAGAGTTTCAACAATTATTTTGTATCTATTGAATGAAAATAATTGAATTATCTGTATGGTACTGAAATACTGAATGAATATAGACAAGGACTTGTATCCCTTTTGTAATTTTGTAACCGTTTTTTTTTTTTTTTTGCAACTCTTTCTTCTTGAACTGTCTACTATAAGGGTATTCCCCCACACTTATTTTTCAACGTACCTTGAATCACAATAAAGTCTCTGCAAATCAAATTATGCTCCACTCTTTTGATTAGGTTAGGGATAGAAAATGAGGGTAATGAAACAAAATGCTTAATAACAGGCTCAATGGGGTTAACCTAAAGGAAATATATCATGGATCAGGCTTATTTGGCAATGGTGGAAACTAGGTGTCTTTATCATGTTATGCAATTTAATATAATGTTTTGAACGAAATTAATACAAGTTCTAGTGTTTAATCCTTAATTATGAAAGCAATCCAAGTAGCAACCAAAGCAAACAAAATTGAGATCATGCAACGAGTTATTATTGACAAAAGAAATAAAAGATGACCTAACTAAAAACTTTCATACTCAAAGGAACAAGGCTCTAAACTCACATATGGGTTATAATGAGTTAAATTCAATTAAGCATGCTACGAATACCAATTACTCAGTTGATTACATGTGAATTTGCATATGATAATCATGATTAAGCATTAACCAAAGAATAATATTTGATCTTAACTCATGCTTATAAGCCTTAAAGTCATGCAATTAAAAACAAAATCTCATTATTGTGCTGGAAAATATCCTAAGACTCGAACAACTATAATTTTTTTAATGCCACTAATACCAACAAAGAAAAAAAAAAACCAACATTTTTTTTTTATGGATTGACACTTTTTATTAATTTTTTTTTCAAAATAAAAACAACGTTGTTTCCCCCACACTTAAATCTAACATTGTCCTCAATGTTAATATATTATAGCCATGTAATTAAATATTTAAAAGAGGAAAACAAACTACTAACAAACAAAAATAACGAAAATCAAATAAAGGGATAGAGAAAACAAATATGATTGGATTGTCTCCCAAGAACAGTTTGTTTTAACATCGTGCAGCCCGACGGTATCTCCAATCAATCCTCATGGAGTGATATGTTCTCCACGTCATGTTCCAAAAATGAACTCATAATAAGTTTTCTCAGGCTCCAGATCATATTATAATAAGTTCTCACCGGATCTCCTATTGCGCAGGGTACCTGAGATAAAGATAAAAAAGAAAAAAAATTAACAAAAGAGAAAAATTAAAATTAATAAAAAAACTAATTAAGTAATTAACAATTTTACTAATCCCGGGCAACGACGCCAAAAATTGATGCGCTATTTTAGTAACACACAACTTAATATACTGCTTTGTGATTGTAGTATAGAATAAGTAGGGATCGTTCTGGACCGGGGATTAGAAGCATCAATTAACACTAATAATAACTAAAAGACAACTAACAACCTAATTAAGTAAATAATGGGGGATTGAATTTTCTAAATTAAACTATGAAAATAACTATGAAATTTACTGTAAAGATAATAAAACTAAACAGATGGCAAATATGAGAAAATAGCTAAGGGTTTATCTCCACACACCAAACATATGCTCATAAATCAATATTTAATAATCACTAGCTAACTCGTGAGAGACACGCTCAAGATTAACCGTGATCAACACTGTATTAATCTTATTATTTTCTCAAGTTCGTTGAATTAAACTTAGCGTCGCTTTCAAACTATTCTTATCTATCTAATCAAGAATCGCAAGTTAGATAACAATCTAAGATCATTAAGTTTTGTGGAAAATATGAACACTGACTAGACAATTACAAGTATGATCAACATCATGTTCTTACCTAGGTTTTACTTAACCTTACCAACGTTCCTTGGTATTTACTACTTATGAATACATAATTATAACAATTAGGTGAAACTCTCCTGTACTCTAGCCCCAGATCCTAGCATGCTTACTAAGTTGGCCAGCTTAACAAACATACAAAAAAAATTCTCTATAAAGCAGTTAAGCAAAACACAATCACTAATAGCAAGAAAGATTAAATTCAATTAATTTATAAAACACATGTTTGTGGCCTTGAATCCACCCTTAACTAAAAGGAGTTTAGCTAGACATATTAATTATGTTCAAACAGTAATCCATAATCAAATATCAAACTAAAATAAGTAAAGAGATGAGAAGAAACAAAACACTATCGCCTGTGTGTGGTGGTATTAAGTGGAACTGGTGGTGCGAATAGCACAAAGAAAGAGATAAAAATATCTTCTAATCTCTTTCTCTTATTCATTTTCACGATCTTCCTTTTGTCTGTGAACTTGAAGAGGGGTCGACGAACAATGAAAACGAGAGAGATGGAGATAAGGTGGGTGGATCCACTTCGCTCAATCACTCCACAACTAGAACTGACAGTACCAATTCAAGCTCAGGGTCGAATGCTCGCTCACCTCACCAAAACTGGGGAAACTCAAGTCAGAACCGAGAAAACTACAATTCTCGGCCGTCCAACCAGAATTGGAGTTCCAACAAAAATTGGAATGCCAGCTCTAGCAACTCAAATTACAACAACAAAGGAGGGCAAAACTACTCTGGGCAGTGGAGAGCATCTGCCCCATGCATTCTTTGCAATAGTAGGGATCACCCAACAGGCAAATGTCCATCCAAACCAGCTCTACACTCATTAATGTCCTTGTTTCAACCAGAACCTTCTAACTCGACCGCATCGAGCACGAACCCCACCAACAGTGAGACCTCCTAGATGGGAGCTCTACGCAAGCTGTCAAAAGAGAAATGTATGAGCACCCACACAAGAAGGCTTTGCAATACATCGACATCACTATCAATGAGTTCCCTTCCCAAGCATTGTTGGATTCCGGAGCGACAGACAATTTTATTACCCCAGATGAAGCTAGACGTGTGGGTCTGAACTTAGAAGGAGATGTGGGTAAGTTGAAAGCTGTCAACTCTGAGGCAATCTCTATTAATGGTATGGCTAGAGCTGTGCCACTACAGGTTGGTCCATGGGAAGGAAGATCAAACTTCTTGGCCATTCCACTTGATGATTTTAAGGTGATTCTTGGCCAAAAACTCTTCCGAGGAGCTGCAGCAGGACCATTACCTTTCATGGACTCCTTGGGATTTTTCGAACCCAGACTAAGCATTGTACCAACCTCAATTTGACCAATAACTCATGATACAATATTGTCGGCGCTCCAAGTCAAGAGTGGCTTGGCCAAAGGATAAGATACATACTTAGCTGTGGCAAAGCTAGAGATGGAAGATGATACTAGCAAAATCCCTGAGAAAGTTGCCCAGGTTATTGCTGACTTCAGTGAAGTGATGCCGAATGAATTGCCAAAGAATCTACCTCCCAGAAGGCTCATTGATCACGAAATTGAGTTAGTCCCTGGTGCCAAGCCACTCTCACGTAGTCCATATCGCATGAGCCCTCCAGAGCTGACCGAATTGAGAACACAACTAGATGGCTTGTTGGAGTCGGGATTCATTCGACCCTCTAAAGCACCTTATGAGGCACCTGTTCTTTTTCAGCGGAAACATGATGGCAGTCTTCGCCTTTGTGTTGATTATAGAGCCTTGAACAAAGTCACTATAAAGAAAAAATACCCACTGCCGCTCATTGCAGACTTATTCGACCAACTTGAATCCGCCAGATACTTCACAAAACTCGACTTGAGATCAGGTTACCATCAGGTCTGCATTGCTGCTAGTGACGAACCCAAAACTGCTTGTTCTACTAGATATGGGTTATATGAGTTCCTAGTAATGCCCTTCGGCTTGACCAATGCTCCAGCTACATTTTGCACCCTTATGAATGGCCTGTTCCGTCACCTTCTGGACAAGTCTGTGGTTGTCTATCTTGACGACATTGTGGTTTATAGTGGGACTATAGAAGAACACCTACATCATTTGTGAGAAGTGTTCCAAATCCTTAGGGATAATCATCTCTTTGTCAAGAAGGAAAAATGCTCATTCGGCCAGACCCAGATCAATTTCTTGGGTCATGTTATTGGTAATGGGAAGATTCGAATGGACATGGAGAAAGTCAAGACAATCCATGATTGGAACTCTTCTAAGAACGTGTCTCAACTATGTTCTTTCCTTGGACTTGCAAACTATTATCGTCGCTTCATAAGGGACTACTCTAAGAGAGCTGTTGCCCTGACAAATTTGTTGAAACAAGACCGAACATGGGAATAGGATAGGTAATGTGAAGCTTCATTCAAAGACTTGAAATTGGCCGTGATGAAAGATCAATATTGGCCTTGCCAGACATCACCAAGCCCTTTGAAGTACAAACAGATGCATCTGATTATGCCTTAGGGGCAGTTTTACTTCAAGATGGTCACCCGGTAGCATATGAGAGTCGAAAGTTGAATGATACAGAGTCTCGTTACTCAGCTCAGGAAAAGGAATTGCTAGCCATTGTACATTGTTTACGAGTGTGGAGACACTACCTCTTGGGATCTCAAGTCCTTGTTAAAGTGGATAATGCTGCAGCATGCCATTTCCTCACTCAGAAGATGCTAACCTCCAAGCAATCTCGATGGCAGGAAAAATTAGCAGAATTTGACTTAGTATTGGAATACAAGCTAGGGCGCACTAACAATGTAGCTGATGCACTCAGTAGAAGGGCAGACCTCGCAGTGCTAACCCATACTGGTCCGAGTCACACCATCTTGGAGAAGATCAAAGTAGGCCTACAGATAGATCCACAAGCAAAGGCGATTACAGAGTTGATCAAGCAGGGCAAAACTCGACGGTTCTGGATAAAAGATGGAGCAATACTCACAATTGGTAATCGCCTCTATGTTCTGAGAACTTCGGGTTTGAGGAAAGAACTTTTGAGAGAATGCCATGACACCCATTGGGCGGGACATCCAGGTTGGAGACGAACACTTGCATTGCTAGAGAAGGGGTACTATTGGCCACAGATACAGGAGGATGTAATGGCCTATGTTCGAACATGTCTTATTTGCCAACAAGATAAGGTTGAAACAGATCGACCAGTAGGCTTACTAGAGCCCCTGCCTGTTCCAACTCATCCTTGGGAAAGTGTTTCCATGGACTTCATTACGGGGTTACCGAAAGTAGAGGATTTTAGGAGTATCCTTGTAGTTGTTGACCGATTCTCAAAGTATGTGACCTTTGTGCCGACCGGACTGACTTGCACAGCCGAAGATACGACGCAATTGTTCCTCAAGCGTGTAGTGAAGTATTGGGGACTGCCCGAAAACATTGTTAGCGACCGTGATGCTCGCTTCACAGGAAAGTTCTGGAAGGAGTTGTTCAAGCTCTTGGGATCCAAACTTAATATGTCGACAAGCCAACATCCCCAATCTGACGGACAGACTGAGCGCTTTAACTCTATGCTTGAAGAATACCTTCGTCATTTTGTAAGTGCAAACCAGAAAAATTGGGTGGGACTACTTGATGTTGCACAATTCTGTTCCAACTTACAAAAGAGCTCAGCTACTCACTCCAGCTCCTTTCAGTTGGTTACTGGTCAGCAACCATTGACACCACATACAGTACTTACTGGATACCAAGGACCCAGCCCAAGAGCTCTTGAATTTGTCAAAGCCTGGCAGAAAAACATTGAAGTTGCTCGAGCCTATCTTGAGAAAGCCTCCCGTCACATGAAGAAATGGGCCGACAAGAAACGACGAATTGATCCTTTTGAAGTCGGGGACTTGGTATTGGTGAAGCTAGATATGTTCAACAAGTATAAAAGGACAGCTAGAGCACACAACAATCTGTTTCGCAAGTATGAGGGACCGGTACAGATTATTGAGAAAGTCGGCAAAGTCTCCTATCGCGTCAAGTTTGGCTCCGTTTCACCCATCTTGTCTTCCATGCAAGTAACTTGAAGTCCTACCATGCAGATGCCACTGATCCCACAAGAAATGTATCTACACGAGCATTGCCTAAGCATCCTACTAAGCCAAATCGAGAAGTGGAAGAAATCTTAGCTGACCGCCTCATCAACAACACATGCCCGGATAGAGAGTATTTGGTCAAGTGGCAGGACGAACCTCCTTCAAAGATCAGTTGGGAGCCAGTCGAGCATCTGCTGCTATACCTCTCAAAGCTGGAAGAGTACTTGGAAAAGTTCGCTGCGAGGGCGTCAGTGAATTGAGTGTGGTAGAGTGTCAAGATTAGTATCGTTGGTTAGGGAAACCAAGGTCAGAGGCCTTTCAAGACTTTCCTAATGGTCTCAAAACTCAATGTTCCCTTTTGAAAAGTGCCCAAATGCTTAGCATCTATAATATAGGGGGAAGGTTTGAGCTCTTGACTGTGAGGATGTGTTGCCTCCATTGCATAGTCGGGCCGGACTGTACCGCTAGCATTTTTATTGTTTTTTTTGCATTGCTTTTCAACTTCAAACTTGTATTTCCATCGATCGATAGCATCGAATTAGTCTTGAGCAACGTCCTTCCGAACATTCCTCCCCATTGTAATCTATTGAATGTGAATGAGAGCTTTTACTGACTATTGTGCATTGTTATATTGTCTACAGATTGATATTGTACATTCTCAAGTTAATATTTGTGCCCGTCAAAGTAACTACTTATAGGCTTACTAGTGAATTGGATACCTAGTGCCGCACGGATTACTAGTCCGTGACAGCGAGGATGTTGTTTCAAGGAATAGGGTGATGGCTGGATGGAGATGGGTCTGTGCGAGATGGGAATGGTTTGTGAAGGGTGCAGGCAGAACTATGAATAATATGCGCGTGGTGTGAAATTGGCTATAGGGTTGACTGATGGTGTGTTTGATCACGCAAGGATAAGCTGTGTGTCCGTGATTGGGTTTCATGGTGAAGATGGATGAAAGGATATGGTGGCTGTGGATGAGGAGGCTATGCATAGATGCGTTGAAGATGATGTGGATGGATTTCTCTCAAAGCAAGGTATCGTCCCTTTTTATACTTGTTTTCTTCTTTGTGTGGAATCTTGTTATTGGAAACCTACACAAACACGAAAATAACAATTAGTACCATAATTAACATGAAATAACTAAAATTATATATAGAAATATGGTACTAAAATAACATAATTATGGTCCTATCAGATAGCTTGCTACACAACTGCCGTTCTATTTCGAAACAGTGGCCCAAAGACAAAACACAGCTTAAGCAGCATCTTCACGTTTACATGGACTGACATTCTATTACCGGCAAATGACGTTCATGCCAACCCATAAATCGTTCCGTCACGTACGAACGAGTGTTCTATGGAATGCCAGCTCGAGCTTATGAAACCCGACTCGGAACAAACACTCCAATTATAACGCATGTGCTCGATCACCACAGTTCACTCATGCCAGTAATTGCGACCAACAGTCAAATAGACAAAATGAGCCTCCAACAGCTTACCTTGAGAATGGACCACAGCTGGACAGCACAACCCACTCCTCAACCATACATGGAATGCTCACTATTGGACATGATTACGCAACATTGACTCTGAGTCACTCGCAACGCAAATGGTCAAACTCTCAATAGCTAACAGACCACTTGACTTCCTTTTGATCCAACCAGCCTATGCTAAAGTAAAACGACGAGGGGAAACAGAAAACACACAATGGGGATAGCGAGCACAAAATGATACAGAGTACATTCAATATAAAACTATTTTCATTAAACAGTCGAAACAAAAAAAAGGTACAAATGTGCAAAGTTCACACCTTATCAGGAGAAGGTACAAAAACAAAAGAGCTAAGCTTTACGGAAAAGGGAGCAGGAGTTGCGTTTGTAACCGACGCAGCCTTAGCATCGGGATCCAAACCACCCTCTTCGTCTAATGACGTGAAAGCCACTGACAAGTCTACATACGACATCTTTTTATAGCAGTCAAGGTCCCATTTCGGATGCTCCTCTTTCATCACTGCTAACATCTCCAATCTACAATCTACAATGTACAACTCAACGGAATTCGCACTTGCCTTGTTCCTAAAGAAGCTCTTTCTCGTGCGCCTTCGCATTAGCAAGTTCACACTCCAACAACTCCAACTTGCCTGTCAGCGCATCAACCTGAGATTGCTCAGTGGTCAAACTGCTCTTTACAGCACGAAGCTCATGTGTTTCCAATTCGAGCCGGTCCTCGACCTTCTCCGCCTCTCGAGCATTGAACTCCACATCAGACTCCAATTGTTGTTTTTGAACAGCCCAATCAGCATCATTCAAAGCATTCTCCTCAGCAAGGGACCGCAGTTCAGAACGCGCCTCGGCTGCAGTTTCCTGCACAACCTCCAGATTACAGCAAGCCAAATCCAATTCCTGTCGAAATATGTCTGTCACGGACCTTGCCTATGCTAAATCAGACTCGAGGGAGTTTAGACGAACCCTCTGAGCCTCAGCAGCAACGGCCAATCGTTCCAACCTCCTCTCATCAGCCTGCTTCCTCCGCAACTCAACATCATAAAGCGTGCCAGAATACAACATCTGCAAGTGCGAGAAGACACGCTCCATGGTGTACACCCTCTCACGAGCCACTCGACTTTCATCCCAACAATGACCACTTAGCTCAAATGAGACATTCCCAACATAAGGTACTTTAAACCCTTATCCATACGCCCTTCTAGCGTATCCTTCTCGGGATTTGGAGTGTGATTCATCAACCAGCTATAACACCTACTTATATGCTTCTTCGAAGCGTAGTCCACATCAACCTCCCAATGCCATACCTGAGTGCTCATCATTATTAAGTCCGGGGCAAACAGACTTATCTCTGCATCTGGATGAAGCTTTACCGGATGGGGGATTACACCAACACCACCCTGTGTAGTCACCTTTGTTCCCAGACGTTCCTCTACAGCCTTTTTTGTCACCAGCAATCGACCCCTTAATGCGAAACGGCTTAGCAGGATCCGAAGGAAGCGAGTTGTCAAACAGACCCTCCAACACCTTGAAATACAACCTGGATTGAGACGGGGAACAATGCGAACTATGAGAAACTTGGCCCGTGTCACCACGACCATTGTTGGACAGCCCGCCAACAACACGATCAAATTCCAAAACCTCAGGCGGGTCCTCACGGGAACCTTCTAGCGGAACGATCCCAGGCGAATTGGTACTAGTAGAAGTCGCCATTGCAGCTAGCATCAACTACTCGCTCAGAGCTTTCACTTGTGTGACACTAAGATTCGATATATCTTCAACCCCTGCTAATCGCAGATGGTCCTTCTCCCAGACGGATACATCATCCTCCGCCCTAACAGACCAATCAGACTCACGGTCTTCACTTACTGGAGCGGATCGTTTTGAAGATGACCTAGTTCAACGCGGGACTTTTTCGAGCTCGTAAATGAGGCAAGCGTCTCAGACGGCTCCTCCATGTCAGACAAGACATGAGCCTTGGCTCTGACGACCTTCCATTTAGAAGGGGACCCACCTTCATACTTGACTTGCGACAATACGTAAAGAGTGGGGGCCATATGCCATTTGTACCACAACCTACTACGAATAAAGTTGGTGACACATATGACATCCACCACATTCTTCGTTGGCAAGTCACAAAATGTCTCCATAGTGTTTCGTTCATTTGTGGTAAGAAGAGTAATGAGAAACCGTTTTGTGAGGAAACACGCACAATGATTAGCATACAATCAAGTGCGATGGAATTGGAAGAAAAATATATACTTACGAAGTGGCTTGAACTTTCGTTTGAGCAGGCAACCTTTGAACTGAAAGTACTTTGAATCCGCATGAGCCAAGAAGCAATACTTCTGCCAGAACTTGAAATCGTTAGGCATATTCACAAAACAATCCGGCAACATCATTTTACAAACAACGTTATTTTTCAACCGAGGAGAAGTCAGCAACTGAATTACTCACGAAGTCACGCAGACGTCAGCTTCCTTCACCCTAATCAAAATGAGAAGAACGATATTGTACCCATTAGGCCCCAACTGGGCGGGAGGAATTCCAAGGAAGTCTAAGAAGTCCCAAATCACATCCAGAACAGGAAAACATGCTCCAGTTTAAAGCATCCCACGATGCAAGTAGACGAACACCGTCGGTGGCGACATTGGCGTCTGTTCATCTTTCAGAGCATACAATTGCAGGTCCTCAGGAACCCCGAACTTCATACGGATTTCAGCAAGACTTGATTCAAAAAGCAACATGTCTTCGAAAAACTCAAGGCCCTTCCTTGGCCAAGTTGCGTCATCAAGAAGGTTTTGTTGAGCCATGAAGAAGATGAAACAATCTTTTCAGTCAGAAGATAAAAATAGCAAAATCTCTAAAAGGAAGAAAATATAAGAGTTAATCTCCGCACGAAGGATGACCTAAATAGGTATGGGATTCCCGCCTCTTCTCCACCAAACCGACGCACATTCAATTAATGAAACGTGCGGCTCAAGCAACGATTCAGACTCAATCATCATGAGCGGCGTATCTTTTCAAGAGATGACTTAGCAAACCGATGTGATGGCCGACTAACTCGGGGGGAGTTGCTGATGATACACCAAAACAGTCCCAACTCTGCGTCGTACACGTGTCATGATGATCTCGAGGAAAGATAGGCCCTAGCGTCATCCGACCCAAGCAGTTCTAAGCCCGCCCAATGCAGTCTGCCAAACGGACCCAGATTCTTATAGCCTACTAGGCCCACCTATCTCACAACTATCCTCAATACCCGTAAGCCCTGTTAAGGCAAGTATCTCGAGGATTAGCTTCGGATGGGCAATTGCAGGGCTCTTTGCTTCTAACTAGGAAGCATATTCTAGAGTACGAATCACATATGGAGACTTCTGCCTATAGATCACTCTCGGAATGGGAACTATCAACCGTGTATCTAGGAGCACACGGCTAATAAGGAAACTTCCCTCCACAACACGACTCCTAATTAGTGAAGGATCTCCACAAAGATCTTTTTCCCTAAACTACGCCATTGATGGCCTAGTTGAACCAGAACACCTACACTATAAATAACACACGAGGTTGGTAAGCTACAAAATTCCCTATTTACAGCTTTACACATTCCTCAGATTTTTGTCTGACTTTAGCATAAGAGTGTCATCGGCCACCACAACAGTAGTCCATAGCTCACGTGCGTTCCTTGTGCTGGTCAGCAGGTTTACAGGTCAAGGTCAAACCAAATGGAAAATTAGAAAAATTGACCAGTAATCAAACCCTAACAACTAACTCCATATTCATATTCATTTGTACGCCTAAAAAATATCAAATTTTGGTAAAATCAAGAACATGCACATTAATATTTTGCAATAGCGGCAAAATTATATTATCCGGAACTCTTATGTGCCTAAATAGAAAGACAGAAGGCACTGCAAATTTGGAGATGAGTTCAGGAACCTGTAACCTTCCTAGTAAATTGTGCTTTCTATGGTCACAAGCAAACTTGATTTCATTTGTGCATGAAACTGTATCAAGGCTCCATCTATATTCCCATCTCCCACACTTCTCCAACCAGATGATGAAGAGCAACCATTACCCACATGGGCGGACCTACTAAGGGACCAGGGGGGGCAGCTGCCCCCCCTCAACTTTTAAAATATTTTTAGTATATATATTTTAGTCTTAAAAAATCGATTATATAATGTAGCATACAATAAATTAATTGTTTATGAAAATATTCAAACATGTTTTTGTTGGTGTAGTGGTTGGAGGTTTATCACTTTTTGTAAAAGACCTGAGTTCGATACTCTTCGAGTGCATTTTTTATTTGATTTTCAATGCAATTTTATTAGTAATTGCAAACATTAAAAAATATTTAATAAAAAATTATTAACATTAAATAAATGAATTGTTTTTCACAAGCGATATTAAACCCCTAACAAAAAAATATTTAAAATTAATATCTAAAATAATAACGATAGAATTCAATGAAAATATATACCATTAGCTAACTCGTATAAAATTTGAGCCTCATATAAACTATTTTTTCTTTGAAATTGTATTATGATCATATTAGATTCGCAAATTTCAAAAAAAAATTTAGCTTCACCTAGAACTTATCCTAATTATTTTGTGATTCTCAATTCTAGACAACCAGGCTTTATAGTTACTTTTTGGTCTGGTTTTAAGTTTTTTACATTTCTATCCCTTCTATAGATAATGTTTGTTATTGTATTTTAAAGAGAAAGGGTAAAGGTGTAAAAATGCTTTAGTCTGGCCAAAAAATGGTTTTAAAGTCTGGCTGCCTAGACAAACTCTTTTGTGATATTAGTTATATATTCTAGTTATTATGCTTGTTTGCTTTTTGCTAAGGTTATCAATAGTGACCTTATTTTGGCTTAAAATTGACTACACTTGGATCCAATTTGATATATGCATTGTATTTTTTATAGTTGAATTTGTTTTATTAGTTACTAGCTTCGGTAAAAAAAAAATTGGTTTTACCATTGATAACTACTATTATCAACTAATAAGTATTTTTCATTTCGCCCCCGCTCGACTAAAATCCTGGGTCCGCCCCTGATTACCCAGAGTGTAAATCTTGGTGTTTAAATGAGAGCCACAACCACCATTACAGGCATTAAAACATGATTATTACAACCTTATAAAATTTGCTAACTTGTTCAAACTGAACCCAGACAAGATGCAACAAGGATCCGAGGGGAAATCAGATTGCAAGAGCTGAATATAAACTCTAGTTAAAGGATTACAAATGCATGTGTTTTGGGAGTCGTAAATTTGGTCAACTAAACACTGCAACCAATCTTCTTCACTGCAAGTGGTTTCTTTCAAATCTAAGTAATTCAGATTGCTCCTAAGAATCACATTCTCAAAATCAGAGAAGATGATGAGACTTGAAGGATAATCAGAAAAGGGAATAATGATTATCACAGCAGCATAGGTATACCAATGACAACTGCATCGCGCCAATAGAGATACAACATATGGTCAGTATCAAGGACAATACTATCTGACAAGACATCGAAACAATAAATTCAGATAGAGTGTCAGACTCGGGCTATGTTCTGGATGATCTTATGGATTATTGATGACATTTCAAGAGTTATGACTGCGGAAAACCGCCTAAAAAAATCCCCCCATATTTGCAAAGGTGTTCTCTTCACTTATGGGAAAGGGAGAGAAATATGAGTGGTGCTTAAGTCACTTCAAAGACTTAGAAAGCAACAGAAGAACAAATACGAGTGGTGCTTAAGTCACTTCAAAGACTTGGAGGAGTTAGCATCTTAAAATGTTAATCGGAACCAGCTTTCCTGAGATTGCTTGGAGGACAGAATGGATGTATCTTAAGCCGACTGGAAGGTGATCGGCTTGGTAAAGCTAAGTAGTGTTGTAACTTTTGCTCTGGGGTGATGGTGACTGTTAATGCCAGTGCTTGTAGGGGGACAAACCTACACAAGTTTATGCTATAGAATACTTGTATTGAATGTGAGACAATGGGGTTGACCCTGTCTGTCGAGTGTTACAGCTTTCCTTCTATTACATTTCTAAAATCTATATGTCATGCACAGGGATGCATACATGTGCAGTGAGTCTAACACCTACCTAAAAGAATTTACAAACCCCATTCAAGAATCAAAGCCGTCTTTGTAGACTAGAAATAAAACATGACAACGAAAGACTAGTCTGCTCCAAAAATAAGATCAAACGCAAACAATACCACATTCGAACATGTCATAATGCCAACTAACAAGAGTTCTTTGTAGATTAGAAATAAAACATAACAATGAAAGACGAGTATGATCCAAAAGTAAGCTTTTCCATTGCATCACACACAAATTATACCTCATTCAAACATGTCATAAAGGCAACTAACAAGAGTTAAATACTACATACAACAACAATAACAAAAAACCTTCAAACAACAAATGTCCTTCATACACATGAATGAAACAAATATAATGGTGAATTTTACCAATTATGTGCATTGTAGCTCTTCGACCTTATTGAGACAAGACTTTCCACATAGTCAACAGCTACATTCCAACTTACACCACCGCAAAGCGTAATATCCCTGCTGCTTTTGTTCCTCGGATTATAAACAGCCACCTTTCCATTACTCCTCCTTAATACAATTTCCCCACTCTTCAAAATCCTGAAAGGCATGATGTCCTGGAACGACATAACGCTTTCTGGTCGCGCCACACTGAATTGTCTGCTCCAAGACTCCTTCACCCCATAATCACTCATCACCCATACTTCAAAACTATTGGGAACATCACGAAGAAAACATAAACATCCTCTTAACACGCCCAACATATCCCCATTCGAACACTCATCACTAAACTCAGGCATGGGCACATAACCAAATTCCTCATTTTCAAAACCAAATGCCAAAATCCTCTTGGTCAAAAGAATCCCATTCTTGAATCCCCTTGTAGTCCAATGAAGCCATTCGTTGACCAGTGGACCACTCCCTAAATTGAATTGTATATATTTCTCATGAACATCTAAAATTCTCCACCATGAACAGGTGCCTATTCTATAAATCGAGACTTCTGCTTGTTGGAGCCCAGAGTAAAGAATCCTCAAAACTTTATACTGCTGAGTAAGGGAACTATAACCAAACCCCAAAACAGGGAATTTAGAGTAACTATCATGAGGGAAATCAGTCCGGGGTTCGATTAATTGGGCAAACCAGCGAGTTGATGGGTTAAAGAAGAAAATGGTATTGCAATCTATGCACAAACAGAGGACTCCATTGCAGGAACCAACAATTTGGAGTTGCTCAACGGGGAGTTGGAACTTGAGGGGTGAGTTTAAATCAATGGGGTGAGGGAGACTGAACAAACCAAGATTGGAATTGAAGAGGAGACTTAGATTGTCTCTCTGGGTTGAGTGACTGAGATGGAGATTGATGAAATAAGGTGAAGAGATGAGAGCAAGCCATGATTTTGATACGCACTTGAAGCGTAAAAGAGTCTTCACTGGAAGCCATGAGAGGATTTCAATCAAGACCTCTTGAGGAGGTGGACTCAAGAAGGTGAGATTGTTGGTCTCTGTTTTCTTACTGGTCTCTGTTTTCTTCTTCTGTCTCCACCAAAATAGCTTCATTGTCTAAACGTATGTAGTCAACAACCCTCGGTTGAAAATTGGGAGGGGGTTGCTGTGTTTCTTAGGCTAAATGTTATAGTGTTAATGTAATTTCTGTGAAGTGCTGATCGATTTTTTTTTTTTTTTGGCATTTTATTATGTTAACAACCCTCTGTTGAAAAAATGTGTTTGGGGTGGGGTAGTCGGTGGGGGTGGCTTGTGATGTTTACTAGGCCAGATGTTACAGTATTCCGAAATTCTAGGGAGCGAGGGGATGGAGTGAAACTGCCTCGAGATGCATGACATTGCTTATTTCGAGGGAGAGGGTTCGCTCCTTCCCTTGCTTTCTAGAAGGGCTCTATAGTATTAGTAGCGTTTGTGTGAAACATTGATCAATTTTTATTTTATTTTAGAGTTTTGCATTGTAAAATGATGGTTAACAACCCTCTATTGAAAAATTGAGGAGGGGGTGTGGTGGTTTGTCCTATGTCCATTATATTTATAGTATTAGTAGCGTTTGTGTGACGAGTTGATTGGACATTTTTGTAGTTTTGCAATATATTATTGATGAGTCAGGTCAACCTTAACACGAAAAGGTCTTGTCGTGGTCCCAAATAAGTCCAGGCCTAATCATTGCCCAAATTACTCGAGCCCGACATGGTGCACATCTTGGAGCTTGACTCAGGAAAATAAGCCCCGAAAACAGATATCTTAGCTTTCACATGCCCAAGATCCATTTGTATAGCTCATGATCCAATCAAGTATTGGGTCCCATACAGGGCCAAACAAAAGAAACCCAGTCATGGACGGGTAAGATCCTAAGTGTGATCTCCTCCCTCCATCACGCCCTTGACGATAGCGTCAGTTGAGGAGTGAAATACTCACTATATAAGGTGACAAAAGATATGAGAAATGTACGCACTTGCAACCTTGCTCAGTCATCTGATCCAATCAGAGTGCCTTAGGTCACCACAATGGTGGTCCTTGGTTCACCATTGTTCGTTTTGCAAGTTGAAAATCGGTAGGGACGGATTTGGATGAATTAGTTTGGCTTTCGTTTGTGGAATAACAAGTTTTCCTTAAAACAAAGACACAAACTCTTTTGAACCAACAAAGTCTCGAAACATGGTCACCAACACCAGATCCCGAGCTAACAATAACAATGCCGAACCAGATAACACTTCGACTGAGGAAGCCCTGCCGCAAGGCTGGATCGATCTAATAGATGTAGCAGAGCAGTCGCAAGGGCCAACCACCGAGGTAGCCGTGGCAGACACCGGTATAGATTACATCCTACTCCATATGGATCATCTCAAACGGATGGTCAAAAGGCTTACCCAGAATCGACAGCCACCATTAGAGAAAAACGAAAATCAAAGAAGGTCCATGACCCAAGAAGATGCCTGATAACACGTCCAAGAGAGCGAGAATATTCCCGTCGATGATCGAAGAACTGACCAGGAGGGAAACCTGAAGGATGAAAAAGGTCATGAGAACCACGCCTCAAGGACATACATGACCATAATCAAGAACCCACTTCGGCTAGGGGCGACCAATCAGACGTCCTATACAATCTAATCGTCCTATACAATCTAATCGTCCTTCTCGCTCCATTATCTAAGGAGATCATGAGCACGCCCTTGCCGAAAAAGTTCATCCCCTCAAAACTCGAGTTCTACGATGGAACATCCAACCCATCGGATCATCTACGCCATTACCACCATGCAATGTCGTTGAAGAAAAGTTCAGAAGCCATCTTGTGCCAAAAGTTTTCTACCAACCCAAAGAAGGCTGCACTGACTTGGTTCCATAGCTTTCAGCCAAGATCCATTGATTTATTTCAGGGTCTTGGCGAAGGCGTTCATCACCCGATTCGTAGGGAGCCAGCGAATTAGGAAAGAGCTCCACTATCTGCTTAGCCTCAAGCAGAGGCACGGTGAGACCCTCAGGTAGTATGTCACTTGCTTCAACGACGAGTTAACTCTGATCGACGGTTGTAATGACAACACATTTGTTACCGCTTTCACTTCTGAGCTCCAAGGAACTCAATTTTACAACTGATGCAGATTTTATTGACCTAAATTAATAGGCTAATTTGACCTGATTGTTATATCGCAAGTGCATGATTGCCTAACTAGTAGACAATGACAAATACAGGTTGATCCCACAAGGATTAAAGACACAATAAAAAATTACAATCTATTTAAATCAATTTGAAAGTGGGTTACAACAATCGACATTTTTTTCTAAACTAATGGAAATCAGAAAAAACAATTGAAAATTGGATTTGAGAATCAAATTGTAATACCCGCCAAATCACTTATCAATATAATGTTACTATCTTAGTAATTAATACTGTTTATTTATTGGTAATATTTATTTGTTAGTAATATTTATTAATTTGTAATATTTATTGCCAGTTGATTCTCAATTGCTCGATAAAGACAGTGCCCATCTGGCTTTATTTCATTAATGGTTAAACCAAGAGGCTCCTCAAGTTTTTTCTCCAATTTTACCAATTATGTGCATTGTAGCTCTACGACCTCATTGAGGCAAGACTTTCCACATAGTCAACAGCTACATTCCAACTTACACCACCGCAAAGCGTAATATCCCTGTTGCTTTTGTTCCTCGGATTGTAAACAGCCACCTTTCCATTACTCCTCCTTAATACAATTTCCCCACTCTTCAAAATCCTGAAAGGCATGATGTCCTGGAACGACATAACGCTTTCTGGTCGCGCCACACTGAATTGTCTGTTCCAAGATTCCTTCACCCCATAATCACTCATCACCCATACTTCAAAACTATTGGGAACATCACGAAGAAAACATTCTTAGATTTCAATCAAGGCTTCTTGAGGAGGTGGACTCAAGAAGGTGAGATTGTTGGGTTCTGTTTTCTTCTTCTGTCTCCACCAAAATAGATTCATTGTCTAGAATTTGGGATGTAGTTAACAACTCTCTGTTGAAAAATTCAGGGTTTGTTGTGTTTCCCAGGCCAAATGTTATACAGCATTTGTAGCGTTTGTGGGACGCGTTGTTCGATTTTTTTTTTGTATTATGATAGTTAACAATTGGGAGGGGGTTGCTCTGCTTCTTAGGTTAAATGTTATAGTATTAGTGTAGTTTCTGTGAAGTGCTGATCGATTGGTTTTTTTTTTTTTTTTTTTTGCATTTTATTATGATAGTTAACAACCCTCTGTTGAAAAAGATTCCTTCTAGGCGGCGAGGAAACAGACGAGGGAGGGGGGTTCTTCTTCGAGATTCACACGGGTGCGCATCTTGAGGGGATGGAGAGTCACACCCTATCCCTCGCCTGTTTCCTCGCCATTTAGAATCACCGGTTGAAAAAAATGTGTTAGGGGTGGGGTGGTCGGTGGGGGTGGTTTGTCTGTCATGTTTACTAGGCTAGATGTTGTTATAGTATTAGCAGCGTTTGTGTGAAACATTGATCGATTTTTTTTTTTTTTTAAGTTTTGCATTGTAAAATGATGGTTAACAACCCTCTGTCCTGTTTCCATTATAGTATTAGTAGCGTTTGTGTGACGAGTTGATTGGACCTTTTTGTAGTTTTCTAATATATTATCTTCTGAGCGCACTCGTATATGTGGCATAGGTCAACCTTAATACGGAAAGGTCTCGTTGCAGTCCTAAATAGGCCCAGGCCTAGTCGTTGCCCAAATTATGCGAGCTCGACAATGTGCACATCTTGGAGCTTGGCCCAAGACAATAAGGCCCGAACACATATATCTTAGCTCTCACAGGCCCAGATCCATTTACATAACTCATGATCCCATCAAGTATTGGGTCCCATAGAGCCAAGCGAAAAGACCTAGTCATGGAAGGGTAAGATCCTGAGTGTGATTTCTTCCCTCCATCACGCCCTCGACGGTAGCGTCAGTTGAGGAGTGAAATACTCGCTATATAAGGTGATAAAAGAGATGATAAATGTATGCACTTGCAACCTTGCTCAGTCACCTGATCTAATCGGAGTGCCTTAGGCCACCACAATGGTAGTCCTTGGTTTACTGTTATTCGTTTTGCAGGTTGAAAATCGGCAGGGACGGATTTGGACGAATTAGTTAGGCTTTCGTCTGTGGGAAAACAAGTTTTCCTTAAAACAAAAACATAAGCTATTTTGAACGAGAAGAGTCTCGAAACATGGTCACCAGCACCAGATCTCGAGCTAACAATAACAATGCCGAACCAAATAACACTTCGACTAAGGAAACCATGTCGCAAGGCTGGATTGATCTAATCGATGAAACAGAGCAGTCGCAAAGCCCAGCCACCGAGATAGTCGTGGCAGACACCCATATAGATCACACCCTACTCCATATGGATCATCTCAAGCGGACGGTCGAAAGGCTTACCCAGGATTGACAACCACCATCAGAGAATGACGAAAATCCAAGAAGGTCTTTGGCCCAAGAAGATGCCCATAGTGCGTCCAAGAGAGCGATAATGTTTCCGTCGAAGACTGAAGAACTGAATAGGAGAGGAACCTGAGGGATGAAAAAGGTCATGAGAACCACGCCTCAAGGACAGACATGACCATAGTCAAGAACCCACTTCGACTAGGGGCGACCAATCAGACGTCCTATACGATCTAATCATCCTTCTCCCTTCGTTCTCTGAGGAGATCATGAGCATGCCCTTGACGTAGAAGTTCATCCCCTTAAAAATCGATCTCTTCGATGGAACGTCCAACCCATCGAATCATCTACGCCATTACCACCATGTGATGACGCTGAAGCAAAGTTTAGAAGTCATTTTATGCAAAACTTTTCATACCAACCCAAATAATGCTGCACTGACTTGGTTCCACGGCCTTCAGCCAATATCCATTGATTTATTTCAAGTCTTGGCAAAGGAGTTCATCACCTGATTCGTAGGGAGCCAACGAATTAGGAAAGGACCTCACTATTTGCTCAGCCTAAAGGAGAAACACGGTGAGACCCTCAGGTAGTAAGTCACTCGCTTCAACGACGAGCTAACTTTGATTGACAGTTGCAACGACAACACGTCTGCTCTGGCCTCCAAGGAGATCAATTTTACAATTGATGCAGATTTTATCGATCTAAATTAATAGGCTAATTTGACTTGATTGTTATATCACAAGTGTATGGTTGCCTAACTAGTAGACAATGGCAAATTCGGGTTCATCCACGAGGATTGAAGACACAATCGAAAACTCAATTTATTTAAACCAATTTGAAAGTGGATTACAACAATCAATTTTTTTTCTAAACTAATGAAAACCAGAAAAGCAACTGAAAACTGGGTTTGAGAATCAAATAGAAAGATGCTAAAGCTTTCAAATCATCCATCAGGTTCATAAATTTATACTAATGTCAATTATTATCTCATAGCAATGCAGTGGACTGATTTGAGCAAAAAATGCAAATCTCTAGCATTAATTGTTTGTTTAAGGCATAAATAATCACAGGTTTAACTAGCAATGTAATGGATTGATTTTAGCAAAGACGCCAAACCCTAGCATTAATTGTCTGTTTAAGGCACAACTAATCACATGTTTAACTAATACGAATAAAACATGCTTAAACAAAAATGGAATGTGGGAGCCTAGTCAGTCCATAACTGATTCTGATGGCTCGCCACTGCTTTTCAGGGTGACCGCCAAATCACTAAACCTGGACTTGTAGCCCGCGCTGCGAGGGTGTAGATACTCTAGAAGATGGGAACCCAGTCAGCCACGACCTGATTCTGACGGTTTGCCACATGACCGTTGTTCTTTAGCATGGCCACCGAACCCTCCCATATTTGTAGCTTGGTGCACTCAGGTGTATATAATTTGGATGGTGGAAGCCTAGTCAGTCCCAAACTGATTTTGATGTTTTGTCATGGGACCACTACTCTTCAGCCTGGTTGCCAAATCTCTCTCGAATCCGTAGTCCCCCACTGCATAGGGAAGGTGTAGATGGTTCAAAATGTGGGAGCCTAGTTGGCCCTGAACTGATTCCGACGGTTTGCCATGGGACCACTGCTTTTCAGCCTGGTCGTCAAACTTTTACTCCCCAAATCTGTAGCCCACTTTGCTTGGTCATACACGATTCAAAATGTGGGAGCCTGGTTAGTCCCGCAATGATCCCAACGGCTTGCCACGAGACCACTCCACTTCAGCCTGGTCAAACTTTTACTCCCCGAATCTGTAGCCCACTTTGGTTTGTCATACACGATTCGGAAAGTGAAAACCTGGTCAGCCCCTCACTGTTCCCAACGGCTTTCCATGAGACCACTGCTCTTCAGCCAGGTCACCAAACATGAATATAGTCGAATCAGCGTCTTCACGCTCAAATGGACTAACATCCTAATATTCGCGAAGGTCATTCGCGCCGATACAGAGATCGTATGATCACTGCCCAGATAAAAACTATTTAGGATGCCAGCTCTAGCTTACGACACATGCGCTAGGCCATTGCAACTCGCTCTTAGCAACAATTGCGGCCTACCGGTCGGACAAACAGAATAAGCCTCAAGCAGCTAACCTCGGGAACAAGACATAGCATGGGCAACCCCCAGCTAAACTATGTGCAACATGCCCACTATCAGACATGGCTAGCAACAACGACCCCGAGTCGTTCACAATACAAAGTGGTCAAACTCTCTATTGCAGACAAACTAGTCAAGCGTTCTATTGACTCAATTAGTCTAAGCATGACAATAAGGCAAAAGGAAAAAAAAACATACAATAGAGACAACAAATACATTACTGATAAAACTGTTTTCATTAACGGTCAAAACTAAAATGGGTGCAATCACACTAAGGTCACTCCCTACCAGGGGAAAGTACAGAAACAGAAAAACTAAGCCCAGTTGAAGGTGGAGCAGGGATAACATCCACACGCGCCGCGGTCTGCGTATCAGAGCCCACATTTTCTTCCTCATCCAAAGATCCAAAGGCAACAGAAAAATCAACATATGACATCTTATATTGGCCAAGATCCCACTCCGAATGCTCCTCCTCCATCAGTGTCAACAGCTCCAGTCAGCCATAAACAATCCAGCGAAACTCACACTTGTCTTGTTCCTGAAGAAGCTCTTCCTTTTGCATCTTTGCTTCAACAAGTTCGCACTCCAGTAGCTCCAACTTGCCAGTTAGCGTGTCAACCTGAGACTGTTCTGTGGCCAAACTGCTCTTCACATCACTAAGCTCATGCCACCCCAGTTCAAGCTGGTTCTCGGCCTTTCTCACCTCATGGGCGTAGAACTTCACATCGGATCCCAACTGTTGCTTCTCAGTAGCCCATTCAGCTTCCTTCAAACCACTCGCTTTAGCAAAAGACTGCAGCTCAAAACACGCCTTAGTCGCAGCATCCTGCGGAACCTCAATTTCTCGGCAGACCCAGCTCAACTCCTACCTGAGTGGCTGAGTTTGTCCTTTTCGAACACCATCTCTGTCAGACTACACTCGAGGTCCTCCAGATGAACCCCTTGAGCTTCAGCGGCCACGGTTGACTGATCCAACAGCTTCTCCTCAACCTGCTTCTCAAGCCTCTCAATTTCATGAAGCGCATTAGAATACAACAGGTGCATGTGAGAGAAGACACGCTCCAAGGTATATATTCTCTCACGAGCCGCCTCGACTTTCGTTCCAACAACGACCGCATGACTCAGCATAAGGTACTTCATACCCTTATTCATGCATCATTCCAACGTATCATTTTCGGGGTTCATAGCATGATCCATCAACTAGTTGTGGCGCCTACTTATGTGCTTCCTCAAAGCATACTCTACATCCACTTCTTGATGCCAGATTTGTGAGCTCATCTTTACCAAGTCAGGTGCAAATAGATTTATCCATGCGTTTGGGTGAAGCCTTCCCTGATCGGAAACTACACCAGCGTCGTCCTTCATGGTTTCCACCGTCCTCAAACTCTCCTCCGTGGTCTTTCCTTGTCAAGAATAGCCGACCCTTTATTGCAAAACGGCTCAATGGGATCCGAAGGGAGATGAATGAACAAATTATCCAAAGGACCCTCCAACACTTCCAATTGTACCCTAGAATGAGATGGTAAGCAATGCGGACTACAAGAGACACGGCCGGTTCCGCGACCACCTTCAGGTGAATCAACAATAAGGCGATCAGGTTCTACCACTTCAAGCGAATCTTCACAGGAACCTCCAACAACAATGGTCCCATGCGAATCAACACTAGCGGAAGCTGCCATTGCGACCTGCACTAGATGATCATTCAAAGCCTTGACCTACGTGTCATAAGGTTCGACCTATCCATGACTCCTGCCAACCGCAGGTAATCTTTCTCCAAGAGGAAAAAGTCAGTCTCCGTTTCGACAGGCTCAGCAGGCTCACACTTCTCTCTCAGTGGAGCGGCTTGTGCCAAAGATGGCCCAACTCGAATGCGAACCCTCTTCCTCACGAAGGAAGCAAGCTTCTCAGACGACTCTTCCACATCGGACAGAACATGAACTTTGGCCCCAGTAGCATTCCTCTCCCTAGAAGGGGCATATCTTCCAATTTAATGCATGACTCACGATACAAAGTGGGGGCAACATGTCAGTTGTCCCACAACCAACTACGAATGAAGTTGAAAACTCTTATGACATCCTTTGCGGCATGACACGAAACGTCCCAGTGTTTTGCTCCTTTAAGGTGAGATGAGTGGTAGGAAACATTCCTGCAAGGGAACACAAGTAATGAGCAGTCGGCTAGCTACCAAGCATATCAAAATCGGGAGAAAGGGATTGAACTTACGGAGCAGTCTGAACTGTCGCTCGAACGGACGACCCTTGCACCGAAAATACTTCGAATCCACAAGAGACAAAAAACAGTACTTCTGTCAGAACTTGAAATCATCAGGCAGTTTACCGAAGCACTTCGGCGACTTCATCTTACAGACAACATTGTTATTCAGCCGAGGAGAAATCAAAAACTAGATCACCCGCGGAGTCAAGCTAACACCAGCCTCCTTGGCACTGGGCAGAATCATGAGAATGATTCTATATCCATTAAGCCCCAACTAAGCCGGAGGAATCCCTAAGAAATCCAAATATTCCCAAACCACGTCCAGTATCGAAAAACGCACTCCAGTTTGGAGCATCCTCAAGGTAAACAGATGAAATCGACAACAAGTGACACGGGTGTTTTGTTCCCCGTTAGGAGATACAACGGCAGGTCCTCAGGAACCCCTAAATTTGTACAGATTTCGGCAAGACCAAACTCGGATAACAACCTATCTTCAAAAAATTTCAAGACCTCAGCCAAAACAGCATCATCAAGAAGGTTTTCTCGAGCCATGAAGAAAGCGAACAAATTAGAAGAATCACACTATGCACTGCAGATGATCTAAATAGATGATGGTTTCCTGCCGAACCAACGCACGTTCCATTAATGCAGCGTGCAGCTCAAGCAACGATTCAGGTTCAATCATCATAAGCGGCACATCTAGGGGTGGGCACGGTTCGGATTGAGGCCTATCCCGGTCTTGGTTCAGTCAACCGATAACAGCCCAAGTCAGGAAAACCAATTTTTTTGGGATGACCCGGTTGGACCCGGACTGTTTGGAACCGGGACAGTCTGGGTCGAGACCATGACTACCCGTTTTTTTTTTTTTTTTAAATCCAAAATGAACAAAATATGAGATGATGTGTAAGAGATGTGATGTGGGATGATGTGCAAGAGATGTGATGTGGTGTGGGACGATGTGTAAGAGATGTGTGGGATGATGTGTAAGAGATGTGATGTGGTGTGGGACGATGTGTAAGAAATGTGATGTGTAGTAAGAGATTTGGGCTTGGGCTTACTATAGTAATCGGGACGGACCGTAACAGTCCGGGATAAAATTAGTGAAAATCGGTCCGGGATCGGGATACAAATTGTATAAACCGGTTGGTCCCGATTAATATCATTTCGGGACCATATCGGCCCGGGTCGGACGGGTCAGGACTGAGATTTTTGCCCACCCCTAGGCACATCCCTTCAAGAGATGACTTAGCGAACCGATGTGACGACCCACTAACTCGAGGGAGTAGCTGATAATACATAAAAACGGTCACACCCCTTAGTCGTACACGTGCTGTGATAATCTCGAGGAAATACAGGTCCCAGCATCAGCCCAACACTGAACATGCCCAAACGGTTCTAAGCCCGCTCAATTCAGTCTGCTAAGCGGACCCGGACTCTCACAACACGCTAGGCCCACACTTCTCACAGTTGTCCTCAATACTTGTAAGCCATCCTTAGGCAAGTATCTCGACGATATGCTTCGGACGGACAACTACAACTATTTTTTGCTCCCAACTAGGAAGCAAACACTATAGTATCTTCCACACAGGGAAACTCCCTTCTACGAAATATTCTTGGATTGGGAACTATCTCTCGCGTATCTAGGAGCAAAGAGCTAACATGAAACTTCTCTCCTACAGCACGACTCCTAATTAGAGAGAGATTTCCATGAAGATCTCCTCCCTAATCTACGCCTACGATGATCTTGTTAAACCAGGACTCCTTGCACTATAAATAAAGCATGAAGTTGGTAAGCTAAGGAACACTACAAATTTCTTGTTACAGCATTACATCTTCCTCAGAGCCTTGTCTGACTTTAGCATCGAAGTGTCATCGGCCACCGCAACAGTGGTCTGTGGCTCACGTGCGCTACTTGTGCAAGTCAACGGGTAAACAAGAACCAAATCGAAATAGGAAGAGAAAAACGAATGCATCAGAAATAATACCACATTCGAACATGTCATATGCCAACTAACAGGAGTTCTTTCTAGACTAGAAATAAAAAATAACAATGAAAGACGAGTATGCTCCAAAAGTAAGATTTTCAATTGTACCACGCACATTATACCACATTCAAACATATGTAATAAAGGCAACTAACAAGAGTTAAATATCACATCAAAACTAAAACTTTAAACTACATGATCTTTCATACACAGGAATGAAACAATATAATGGTGAATTTTACCAATTATGTGCACTGTGGCTCTTCGACCTTAATTGAGACAAGACTTTCCACAGTCGAGAGCTACAATCCAATTCGCACTGCCGCATAGTGTAATATCCCTGTTGCTTTTGTTCCGCAGATTATAAACAGCCACCTTTCCGTTACTCCTCCTTAACACAATCTCCCTACTCTTCAAAATCCTGAACGGCATGAATTCCTGGAACAACACAATGTTCTCTGGTCGCGCCATACTGAATTGTATGCTCCAAGACTCCTTCACCCCGTAATCACTCTTCACCCATACTTCAAAACTATTAGGAACATCACGAAGAAAACATAAACATTTTCTTAGTCAAATGCCACAATCCTCTCAGTCAAATTCCTCATCTTCAATACCAAATGCCACAATCCTCTCAGTCAAATGAATCCCATTCTCGGATCGCCTTGTAGTTCAATGAAGTGTTTCATTGACCAGCGGACTGCGCCATAAATTGACTTGTAGATATTCCTCATGTACATCTACAATTCTCCTCCATGAATTGGTGCCTATCCTATAAACCACGACTTCCTGACTGATGCCCAGAGTAAAGAATCCTCAAAACTTTATACTGCTGAGTAAGGGAACTATAACCAAATCCCAAAACAGGGAATCTAGTGAAACTACCATGAGGGAACTCAGTCTGGGGTTCAATTAATCTGGCAAACGAGTGAGTTGATGGGTTAAGGAAGAAAATGGTATTGCAATCTATACACAAAGTGTTCCAAGGGGAGTTGGAGCTTAAGGGGTGAGTGTAAATTAATGGGGTGGGGGAGATTGAACAAACCCAGATTGGAATTGAAGAGGAGACTCAGATTCTCTCTCTGGGTTGAGTGATTGAGGTGGAGATTGATGAAATGTGGTGAGGAGATGAGAGCAAGCCATGATTTTGATACGCACTTGAAGCGTAAAAGAGTCTTCACTGGAAGCCATGAGAGGATTTCAATCATATTGTTTCAGTTTGAGATTTGTAATACATCTCAGGATCAACAGTGTAGCTTTATCCACATTTAACTTGTCCTGGAGTGACCAAAATCATGGTACAACTAAAGGGTGTTTTGACTGTAAACATTCTTGCTTCAAAAGGATTGTATTTCATGGGTGTGATAACAAAAGCTGCATACAAAACTCAAAAGGAACAAATGCATGCAAAATGTGAGAACTTGTACGAGTCTACTGTCTTGTTTGGAGTAGAAGAAATTTCACTATTTCAGCCCACCTTAAGTTATTTTCAGGTCCCATGGCAAGAACAGAGTTTAACAGTACTTTGTAGATTAAAGAGAGCAATACGCTTCTCCCATGTGAAGTAACAGCATAACCATTGACTCAACTGAGAAGGTTTGTACAAACGAAGATATCTGAAGGCATGAAAGTAATAAAAGCAAATCAAAATCAAAACATTAGGTAAAAGAGCACCTAAACAGGACTCCAATATACTAAATCAACCCACTGGAAATAAAACTCAGAATACATACTGTGCAAACAGGATACAACTCTGAAACAAAATATAACAACTTTGATTTAAACGAATTTTTTTTTCTGATCACCTGAAGTAATAACTAACGGGCTGTTAATAAAAACCATCTTGCACATAAGTTTCGAAAACTGTATATGCATACACACATACATTGAGAGACAAAATTAGCTTCTTTTTCATTTTGCTGGTCAAAATTGTTGTACTAAGGGTCATACTTGGCTGAAAACAAAAGAACATTCGCAAAGTATGCTTTATATACTGGTGTATATATTTCAATGTAGCATGCCTCTGATCAGTCTTAAGACTACCAATAGATTAAAAAAACAGGAAACTTACTCTACAGAGATGTAGCTTGAACTTACAACACGAAATGAGCCCAACTAAAAGTTGTAAGAAGGAGAACGAAAATAAATCCTTCCACAAGTGGAGATACTCTGCAACCTACCTGATAGCATTGCAAACGACTAAATTGTAGTAGGAATGACTGAATTGTAGTGTTCACCAAGGCCAAATGCATGCTTATGATATGACAACATGATACTTGGAATATTCGAGCTGGGGTCATTTTTGTACTCCTTTCCCATTTCAACATCTGGGAAAGATCCCGAAAATACCGTGATATGCTTTCTTAGACAATGAGTTAAAGCACCCAGTTCTAGTTGTCCTCCCCATGCTGCAGTAGATTCTACTTCACTACAGTAATTTTCAAACACATCAGCCGGTGAACTTTCGGAGTCCACTTCTATCTCCTTGTCTGATAGGAAGAATGGGAGAAAGTCAGCAGCGTGTTCCCTCATATAAGTAGCCACCATTTTGCGAAGCTCCTGATAGCTATAAGGAGAAGAACCACCTGAAGAAATTGCCAGTTGATTTTCAATTGCTCGATAAAGACAGTGCCCATCTGGCTTTATTTCATTAATGGTTAAACCAAGAGGCTCAAGTTTTTTCTCCAATTTCTCATTTTCAATCATGCGATCACTAACCATGTTGCTCTGCTCTTCCTCTATCCGTTGCTCTCTAGCTGCTTCTTCCTGAGCTCTTTTGTGCCGTTGCTTTAAACTCTTGCTTGGTTTTGACCTTTCACCCTGACTGTTGACAGAAACGCCAGCTATAGCTTTTACCAAGATACCAAGGTCACCCTTCTCTTTATCAGAACCTTTGCTATAGCCTAAAGAAGCAAGTTCCTCTGCATGTTTTTCTTTGAGTTTAGAGGATAGGTTAGAGATCTCATCCTCAACTTCTTTCTTCTTGGCCTTCTGCTCGGCCTTGCTACCTTTTGCAGCAGCTTTCTTTAGAGCTATCTCTTTTCCCTGAAGCTGGGCAATCTCTTTCCTGCAAATGATAATTGATGCAAGGCTCACGCATATGGAAAGAGATATTGTTATAAACAACGATCAGTCTTGCATATCAACACGGAAAAGCATGAAAAGTACTGTCCAAATTTAGATTCTGAAATTCAGGAAGTGAGCCAGAACTAAACTAAACTGATTTTCTTCATGTACTTTCCTAGAGAAAATAAAAAGTATAACATTTGACTACAGCTAATTGACTCTCAGTTAAATAATTTTACTTGATCTCCAAGTGTGCTTCAATTCAAGATAACGACACACACTCGCTAACTATAGTCAAACACTTCTTAGGCTAAAAGACCAAGGTGCAAAGACTGTTCCGTTATACAATAGATTTTGGAAAACCCGACATCACAAAATAAAAGTGATTGGTAAGAACTGATATAAAAGAGAAAGTTATGCAGCAACGAAAGAAAGAGTGAAGTAAACTACCTGTGCCTAGAAAGCACCTCTTCACGAGTTTCTTGTTCCTTTTCAGGCTCGTTTTCCAAAGTTTCATTTGGTAGACTGTTCCCTAATGCTTGGGGATGCTCCATTTATGCTTTTGTCAAATTGAAATAAAGAAACAGCAATCGTCCAATGAAGAACCTAAAATAATTGAATAAGTAAATAACTATTCAACTAAAAAACTGTGGACGCTATAAGAGAACATAAAATGCAGAATACCGAATGCAAAAATGTCAATATAACAACTGACTGTGACAAAGAAGGCATGACAATGAATTATGTCACATAGTATTTTGAAAATATAGGATCAGATAGCATTTCAGAGATTCTAGATTTTTTTTTTCCGGATTGGTCGCCTCGGAACTATTTTACGTGAATGCAAATAAGGCTATCTTCTTATCATTCTGAAGATGTAGTCTGCAGTTCGTTCTACAAGAAAGATTTCTCAATCCTAAATGAGCTTTTTTGAGTTGACTTTTCTTGGTCATGACATCGCTTTTAGCATTTGTTCATGAACCCCAATCCTTTTCTTCTAATGATCAATTGCTCAACCACAAATTTATCCAAGAATATTTAAGAGAAAAATGCATATACATGTGTATAATTATTGCAAAGGAACTTTATAACATTTAATCTAGTTCATTGCCCAAGTTTAGGAGGTAGACAGCGTTCATCTTGATTGTTATATCTTAAATCACA
This sequence comes from Berberis thunbergii, assembly GCA_003290165.1. Classification (NCBI taxonomy): domain Eukaryota; kingdom Viridiplantae; phylum Streptophyta; class Magnoliopsida; order Ranunculales; family Berberidaceae; genus Berberis; species Berberis thunbergii. Next base: position 588,213 of record QNQO01000502.1, on the reverse strand, counting down.
ATTCGGCTGTAGAACAAGATAACAGACAATGACACACGATCTAAATAGATTACACATCTTGTGGAGAAAAATATTCTATCGATAATTTACTAATAGCTTATTGAGTCAAGAACTCAACGTGCCAAAAGCAACTCTGGTTATTGACAACGATCTAATACGCCAAAAGCAACATGTCTTCCACAAATTTCTTCACTTATTATAAATCCTCTGATTTGAATTAAAACACACACACACACTACACAAGAAATTAACAAAAATAAATTGAGGAGGCCTAGGCTACCTCAAAAGGCAAAAATCAATTGACAGAGACAAAGGGTTTCCCTAAGAAAATTCTCACTCTAAATATAAGGCACTGTTAACCGATGCTCCCCCTCTCATTTTTCTGTTGTGAGAACAACAAGAACCCACTCCCTTTGTACTCCTCACTCACTCTTTCTTCCAGCAACTAGATCGATTGTGTTTTACCCCATATAGTTTCATAGCATTCACAAACACATTGGATTCTTCCCAACTCCCTCTGTTGCAACCACCTTGAATAAGATGAGTATATGTGAGTATTTGACCACATAAGGAGGTATTCCAATTTCCAACATCTTCCTCAAAACTCCTGCCCTTATGAGCTATCAACATTCCCACAATTGCAAAAATTACTTATTTTAAACATTACGCATTCTACACAACAACATCAATACCTTGCTCGTCCATCTTATCTAACAAACCCATTACTTCATCCACTCTACCATCCTTATTTAGAAACCATCAACGAAAGAATTTACAAGTATCACATTGGGACAACAATTTGTGTCATCATCTTAAATCCACGAATTCAAAAGCTTCTTCCAATTACATTAGGTATGCAAACCTATTTATCAAAGCATTATAAGTTTTTTTTTAATTTATTTTTATTTTTTAAACACTCAATTAAAGATATCAAGGACCGATGGTAATATTGTTATAAGCTAGGAGAGTCGTATAGAGTACTCTCTCGACTTTGTGAGGATGTTAATAAGGAAGTTGCAAAGTTGAAGGAGATGGCTTAAAACCACAAAGGCTGGAACTTTGTATAAGATTGATTTCCTTCTACATGTCAAGGTATCACAAAAGTTCAATCGGCAAAGAAAGCCAAATACTGCTTTTTGGACTTTGTAAAGGAGGTGGGGCTTTAGGCCATAAAGAAAAACTTTGCACAAAAATCAATTGCCTTTGAACAAAATCTGTCATTGGGTTTTCCACAGAGCGATTGATATAGATTTCTAACAAGAATTGTGCAGATGAAGCAATGAAAAAAGGGTCGATTTCATTGGTTCTCACTAATGGAGTTTAAATGGGGGGATAAATAATAAACATCAATATCAGAGTATGCTATTCAATGAAAGGAAAGCTAGAATGAATGAAGAGAAGAGAAACTCATACCTGTTGCACAAAAGCAAGTGAAGACTGTGAACTGAGCAGCTTCGCGATAGAGAAGAAGAGAGGTGGTGGCTGCTATTCGCTATAGAGAGGTTTATGGGTTACAAAAGAAGTTTTGGCTACCCTGGCTGTACTTAGTCCATTGCCTGAGTGCACTTAACAGAAACTCAAACTAAAAAAAAATTGGATTCTATTTGAGGTTTAGGAAGGGTGCACTCCCAAATTTTGCTTTTGAGTTTTTTCATTTAGAGTTTTTTATTTTAATCCTTAACCCTTCCCACTTTCAAATGCACCTAACAAGGTTCGACCCCTAGACTTGTGATACTATCATCAACAAGCTTACTAGTCGAGTTCTAGACTTGTGATACCATCTGTCACAAGCCTACATTTTAGCCGTGTTATCATGTTGTGTTAGAAATTGTCACCCCTCACCATACTTTGCAAATTGAAATAGAGAACATCCGGAAACAATGGGGAAAATATCAATGATATGGGCGATATTTATACAAATTATTGGTCCATCGACCAATTAAACAATATTTTCAACCATGCAAATGACCATTTAGAACACGTCTTTGAGTTTTAGAGCCCTAAAAGCACTTCTTAACAATTTATGGAACACATACATATTGCATGTTATAAACTTTAAAAGACTTCATACACCACCAGTCCGACTGAACAGCCATTTCAGCAGTGATTTGGCAAGGCGAAAACAAAGATACAATGTCCAACCAGGATTTCAGTTCATTATGCTTCCCTAAACTGCACCAGTTACACCTTGGTTGATGATCCGGAGAGAAACTTCTTCTTCAACTTTTGACTAGAACTCGTTAAATGCTTACATAGAAAATGCGAAGTACATGGTCTCCTCACCATGAAATCAAACAAAACCTGTTTCTGATTATCGAATCAAATTGTAATACAAGTGTGCCCTGTAGTTGACTGTTTAGTCTTCCACCACCTTAGACAGTATTTCTGACAGAGTTGAGGAGAGTATCCTCACAAAAGATCGAATCATTATTTGGAAGTCCTGGGACGCATAATAAATTGCTCTCATCTACAGCACCATTATTCATCCAAATACCATCCAGGAAAAGAAGATAAATCGACATGTACACTACCAGATGCTAGCTTAACCTGGTTTGCCATTGAGTCTAAAACTCTTTGAAAAGTAAACAGTCACTAAATATAAAAAAAAAAAATTCTATATACATCTGATTTAAACATAATCCATCAGAGTTTCTCCCCTTTAACTTGTCCCATACTGGAGAGCCCTTTTGTAACTTTCTGCTGCACCAAACATTTCCTACAAGGCACAAATAACTGTCAGGAAAGTTCAGCTCATTTCCGTGCACACGGTCCTCATAATGAAAACATTACAGACCAATTGCCTCAAGTACGAACATGAGTTTGAACGAAAAATGTAAAATTGGCTGACAACAGGTTGGACCTATGTTATTGCAACTGGAAAACAAGGCATGTCAAGGAGAAAGAGACTCGTCTCAAATGTATTTAACTGTCCAATGAGTTGCTGTTGTTGGAAGAATATTCGATTCAGCCACTAAAGAAAGTAAGCTATTGATGAATATTGACCATAGCAACAAGATTCCAGTATGTAGATTTTATGTCATAAATCATAGTCTATGGATGCTGTGTTTTTAACTTTAAAATGATTATAACATCTTTTTCACAGAAAAAAGACTGAAGACCTGTGGATTTTTGTTTCCCTTTTATTTTGGCTAATCATGTGAAGGGTTGGTTTGTTAGTGGTCCCTTCAAAACTCTCCTAAGCTAATGCACACCAACAATAATGGCATCGGTGCAGTGTATAAACATAGAATATCAATATGAATAAGTTCACGTCAAGTTTATTCAACAAATAGCTTGAGGGATATTGACAGTGGTAGCCATTAAATAGAAACACTAATGCAGGTAAGTCCAAGACATTGCCAAATAATCAAGCTTCACTTCACAAATACTAAGAAACCGTGAGAAGTAGTAGAAACAAAAAATTAAGATTGTAAAACCTTTTGAGATAACAGCAAAAGCGGCCCTTGTACTTCATATTGCTAGGGAACTTGTGTCAATGCTGATGTGTAGGTTATTAAGGATTATGAAATTGAGTCTTGGACCAAATGTTTTTCATTTCAAAGGCACGATATAGTTAATAATCCTACTCATCATTGATAGCATAGGCAAAGAGGACTTTGCTGAAAATGATCAAACACAAAATTAGCAGCAGATTATGTGGATAGATGATTCTTGTTTCACTATCACAATTAGATAGAAAGTGACTGGGGGTAAAAAAGAATTCATGAAGTCTTGGTACTCTGCAATAAGGCAAGGTTTCTTTCAAACAAGACTCTGAATCTAGTAAGCTTTTGCCTATGTCGGAGAGGGTGTCACTAACTACTTTTTACTTAATGTTATTTACATCCCAAACCAGCTATCTTTATGTTGCTAACACAATGAATTGAGAAACCCGTTTCTAATTTAACTTTGGCCAATAGCCAAACATGGTATTCCACTCAAGTCCTCATGCCTTCATCAGTCTGTCAGTTGTAATACAACACACCCTTCATTTGGTATTTGGTGTCTCTTGTTTAGAATATGACATATACGACTCAGCCTACAAGAAACATCTTTGGGTTATTGGATATTGCTGCAGTTGATCATGTTGACCTGATGTCTGTGATGTTCTAGTAAGGGGTCCTATTCAACAATTCTGAGTTTCATACCTGCAGGACGCCAAAGACCTCTTTCTTCAGCAAATACGTTCTTCTTTTACTAAATATTCAATATATTATTCAAAGAAAACATAATACATACATTGCCCCAAGGTCCATAATCACAGCAATTTACTATTTGAAAATACTCGACAGACACTGGTGGGATGAGCGACAATAAAGGGTTATTCATGTCTTGTTAAATCTGTTTCAGTTTTTATTGGTGAGAGTAAATGACCTTATACATGATCCAACATCTAAGATGGACTCAACATCTACCAACTACCAAGGGATTTTCTACAATAAGTTCATAGCAATCCATGCCTGTGCTCCATGATATACTCAAATGGTCATTTAAAACTATATCATGTTGCTAAGTCTAGTGAGATCAAACAAAGTAGTATGTTCTTCAATGTAGAAAATCTTCATGTAAAATGTGTGCCGTGAGTGTATGCTTTCTGGTGTCAAATTGTTGCACCAAGTATAAACCTTTCTTGTGAGAGATGTTTCAAATTCTCAGAGCCTAAGGTTGTTACCTTCAAATGCACCCATGGCCTCCAATACACGAGAAATATGTTCTTGTGTGTTTCCATGTCCATTTACAAAGCTTGGTAGTTACTGCTGGATCTCATTATGATAACGAGGAAAGTTCTAGCGGTGGACAGTTGTGTTGTTTCACTGCTCAGAAAGTTGTTTGAAGCCATAGAAGTTACATTACGTACGTTGGATTTTTCAAGTGATGGCGTGTGTGGATAACTAGAAGGTTATTGAACAAAAACATTGTGATTGAGCTAAGTGTACTACTTGAGGGGCTGTTGCAGAGTTCCAAGTAGTTGTATGTGCCGTGCACTTTGTTTCTCCAATTGAAGTGCCTTTTGGTGTGATTGTGTCGATATGAACGGGTCATACAAATTGAGAGTGTCCTGGATATTTGGACACAAACCCCCAATATAACGTGCCACCATTAGTCCTCACTCACCATCAAATCTTTGCAGGTGATCAGATTGTAGAATTCCTCCATATACGCATCCACGGTTTTGTTTCCCAGTTGAAGGTGATGAAGTTGGTCAAACAAGGACCTCACGAAGTTATGAGTAAATACTAAGTACATAGGTGCTTCTTCAGTTTTTCCCAGGTTACAATCTTTGGTTTTCCTTGCCGCCTGCAAGTGGCTTTCAATTGTTGCCACCATCCAGAAGCCGGTCTTTATAGACGAGTTGCTACTAATCCCACCCTTTTGTCCTCCGGAACCTCTTTGAAGTCCAAGACCTCTTTCACTGCTGCTAATCAATCTAAAAGCTCGTCTCCTTTCATAGAACCATGGTACTCTGAAATTTCAATTTTCAGTCCTGCATCCCAACGACTTTTGTAAGTTTCCTAGGAGGGTCTTGTGGTGGAACATGTAATCCTCATATTCCCACTGATCAGGAGTAGGATTTCGAATTGCCCGAGGAAATTGTTGTGGCAATTGTTGTTGTCGTTGCTGCTGAAATCCCAAACGTAATTCCATCATTTGCATTAGTTTAGCAAATTGCACATCATGGCGTGCTACTGCTTCCATGATTTGCGCTATGTCATTGCACCCAGCAACATTTTGTACCATAGAGGTCTTTTTAGGAGGCATTTCCAGGAAATATTCCAGCTGCTCTGATAGGAAAGGGTAAGGCTTCCAATGTCGGACTCGACTTGCCTTTGCCCATTCCAACACAACCCTTGTGTGAGACCCTTGTGTGGGCGGACCTGAGGGTGAGGGTTGGAGCCCAATAGGCCCAACAGGCCCGTGGATCCCAAGAGGGGTTGGGCTAGCTACCAAGGGGGATCATAGTCTCACATCGCCTGGGTGCGGGATGGTTATGTGCTATATATGTGCGAGGTTGGATCCCCATAGTAAGAGGCCTTTTAAAGCCGTGCGGGCCGGTTGGGCCCAAAGCGGACAATATCTTACTGTGCGGATCGGGTCGTTACACCTTGACAGACTTGAGCATGGATTTTGTTTTGGGATTGCCTCGAACTCAACGAGATGTTGATTCTATTTTTGTGGTTGTAGACCACGTCTCCAAAATGGTGCAATTCATAGCTTGTAAGAAAACTATTGATGCCACACGTGTTGTTCAACCATTCTTTCGAGAGGTCTACCGTCTCCATGGACTTCCTAGCTCAATTATTTCAGATAAGAGACACAAGATTCTTGAGTCATTTTTGGCGAAGTTTATGGAAGTTGACTAACACCAAGTTGAATTTAACTAGTAGTGTCACATAATGTGTCGTACCCCTCTGAGCCAAGATAAGCTACCTGGGCGTGCATTTCTTCCTAGCCGGGTATCTAAAATAATGTTCATCATTTAAAGCAGTTTTAATGGTAAAGTCTAGAAATAGAATAGTCACAAGTTCATGAAAGTTGGATAATTTTGCAAGGATCATTGCACCATTTATTCCATGACTTTTGGGATGTTTTAGTAGGCATCTAAAGGGTTTCTTTTTAGCTATATATATATGTAATGGATGTCCTTGAAGAATAACATATGTATTTGAAGTTTATCATCAAAGAAGGGGGTTGTCTTCTTCGATTGGGCCTTTTCTGTTTTTGAGATTGTTGTTCTAGTTTCCTAGTTCTCTATATTTTGTAGTGTGGTGCTAAGAGACCGAACACACGGGTTTTCAGATCACTCCGAGCACACGGAGTTAGGGACTTCCGCTAGTAGTACATAATAATTAAACATATGTCATTATCTTGACGTTGAGCTACTTCACGAGTCCATAAAACCCTTTCAATGACATAAAAAACATCAAGCATGGACTATTCATTTTGCTTTCATGTTTTTTTAACCCTCCAAATGTAAATCCTAAAATAATCGTCCTACTAAGCCAAGATGTCAATGCTATTTTATAACATACATATTGGTTCTCACTTTATAGTATCTATAAATACTTGGAAAACTTCCCTCAAAATTCTAGTTATGAGTACCTTGTGCTTACTCATACTCCAACAATTCGGTGCAATTCAGAGTCATTTGCAAGTGAATCTTAAGAAGATAACATAGCAACTTCACTGATCTGTCATCTGTCCCCATCAGATCTAATACATTACAGAGTTTCAGCCAGCACCATGTCCAATCTAGTAATGCAGTCATTTACAGCTAATTTCCTTGGAGAAATTGAGTTTTCTCTCAATAGGACATGCCTAACATCCCCAAAGTTTTAGAATCCCAGTGAACAAGTAACAGCTAGTCAAATAGATTTCTTGGATTGATCCCACATTTCCACCTTCGCCTCTGCATATAATCCATTCTCCATCTTCTTTTGCTAGTATTTGGCTATCCACATAAAGATTCTCCATGTTTACTGACTAATGAAATAGCGAGTGATAGTTATGGCTTTGTGTTTTGGAATAGATAGGCTTGACTGTTTCTTATGGTTTTCGAATAGATATATAGAAGGATGTTCACAAAAAGGAGAACCTCTTGAAAGGAAGTATTTTTGTCAAGAAGAACAATAGCAACAAAGTTCTTATTAATACTTAAATAGGGTCACAAAATTCAATCTCATATAGTTCTGATGTAAAAACCCAGTCAAATCATCTTATACACCATAGTCTTATCCTGATATCATGTTTCAATGAAAAGAAAAAACAGCAATACAGAAAATGCATGCTCAAAAATCAATTGGTAGATCAAGTACACATAGTAAGAACGAACTATCTTGAAAGTATATAATAAGATATGAGACATGACATACAAAATGAATAAGCCAGCATAAACAACAAAATACACCACTGCAATCAACGAAATAAAATTGGATAAAATACTCACTTTTTCCTGGTATTGCAATTTTATAATCTCCATTGATGTCAAACAGGACTAATCACCTCTGGCTAATCTCTTTGGTGAAACAAGACTTGGCACATGAACAAATGCTGTGAATGGTTTTTGAGGCCTAAGGTACTCAAAAAGCTCAACACATCTCTTTCTAGGATCATAACGAATCAACCTGTTTCCACTATCCTCTATTAAAATCTCACCACTTTTCAAAGTGCATACCAATTTCACAGATTTCACAGGACTCATCCCCTGCAGGCGCTGCATTGGTACCACAAATCGTTTCTCCCATGATTCCTTCACACCATACCATGCCATTACCCATATCTCAATCTGTCCATGCAAAGAATGATCAACCAATGCAAGACACCCGTCCAACACATCAATCCGTACTAAATGCCTTTCCCCTCGCGGGATAAACTGAGTAGGAAACGGAATCATCCGAAACTCCTCATCCCCAATATCAAATGAATAAATTTCACCACTCTTACCCCCAGAACCCCATGACATCCAATGAAGTGCCCCATTCAAAAGCACATTCTGATTCAAAAATGGCGTAAAGGGGGCATCTTTAGTTTTCCGCCACAACCCCGACTCTTCACCTAATGTATATACTTCAACCTCAGTTCTTAAAGCTAAATCACAAGAATCCTCAAAAGTTATCAAAAATCTCAATACCTTGTATTGATTCGTCTTCGAGCTCCATCCGAACCCGACTAATTGACAATTGATACTAGCAGCACTGCTCAAATCACATGGTGAGAGCTCAATGTACTCTTCAGTGATGGGGTTGCAGACATAAATAATGGGATTACAGCTAAACATCTGAAACATACAAATCAACCCATTGCAGGAATCCACCATAGCTAATGAAGTAAGAGAAAATGGAGGCCATAGCTTCACAAACTCATTACCCACAAAGGATTCTTCAATGTAATAAAGATTGCTCCTTTCGGTCTGATTGAACGAATGGGTAGCCAGAATGAAATGGGTATTGTGGGTTTGCTTGAATTGTGAGGAAGAACAACGAGTGATGTGCATATTAGCAAAACTAGGGTCTGTGAGTAACGTACGCCAGGTTTTACATACGCACCTGCAGATCATGAGTGACTTGATGGGCAGCCTTGAAAGGGTGTCCAGAAAGACATCTCTTGGGAGGTTGAAGAGAAGCTTGGCTGTGTTGTTGCTCTGTTCTTCTTCTTCAACTTTCATTTTTCCTCTTTTGTTGCTCATTGTTTTGAGAGTGAAGAGTGAGAAAAGGGGGGGAGAAGGGCGAAATGATTGAGGCTTTTGTTGGTGAGTTTTTTAACTCGAGAGGTGAGATAGAAATTTTGTTTTGTGTACAACTCCTAACTTATGCCTCATGCCATCCCACTTTATTTTTTATTTTTTATTTTTTATTTTTTATTTTTTATTTTTTATTTTTATTTTTATTTTTATTTTTATTTTTTATTTTTTATTTTTTATTTTTTATTTTTTATTTTTTATTTTTTTATTTTTTTTATTACATAATAATATTTCTTAATTTCATTTTACTTATGCAATGGTAGACTCGAGCAAGATTTCTCGAAACACATGCCTCATGCCATCCCACTTGATTTTTTTTTTTTTAATGTTATTACGTAATCATATTTCTTAATTTCATTTTACTTATGCATTGGTAGACTGGAGCAAGGAATTTGATTTCTCGAAATATGTCGAGATTTCACAAAATATTTTCTATTTTGAAGTTAACAAAATTCAAAATATATCAAAAAAAAATTGAGAAAAGAAATAAGTATTTTAATCTCCTTATATTTTAACATGCTATAATGTTATCAAAAGTTTGTTGTGTGAGTGATTCTTATGTAATATGTAGTTTGTATGACACTACGAGTCTTGTGAGACTTTTTATGTAGTATTTAAAAGTTTAAAATGCATAAATTATATTGTTAAATTCAAAATCACAGCCATATTTTTTTTAACGTTTTTTCTATACAAAACGAAATATTTCCTAAAATCGGGGACTGAAATCAACTCGAAAAACGAAACCACAATCCTTGGACTGGAGATACCTAGCAGTGCAAGACAAGTGACCTACTTTTCCAAGTGTAAGGACGAAAGAAGAAGAGAAAAAAAAAAGATGGTAGAGATTCAATATTTATGCATTGATAGAATGAAAGTATATAAGTAGTCTATACTTATGCATTAATAGACTGGAGGTAAGTAGTAGTGGAAGACGAATGATTTACTTTTCCAAATATAAGAACGAGAAAAGGAAGATAAAGAAAAGAGGGTGAGAGACCGAGAATAAGAAATTGGTTAGAGAAAAAAAAAAGAAGAATGATGGAGAGGACAAGACAGCGAAGAAGTGAACGACAAACAGACAGTGAATGAACGGATAGAGTTAATAACTTTTGAAAAGGGGTGACTACAACAGTGAATTATTTGATTCGTTTGATCATCCTGATGATTTATTATCTGTATGCACACTTAAATAGTATGTTGTTTGAGTATTTCAAGCGAGCTCCGGTGGTTTCCCTTAACCAAGCCACTGCCTATGAGTTACCAGCTCATTCTTCAACATGCAAGCCCAGGCTTTTTCCGCTGCATGGAAGCTTACGGTTTCATGTTCTATTTCACATCTAGATGGGGTTTTTTTTCACCTTTTCCCTCACGATACTACTTCACTATTGGTCATGTAGGAGTATTTAGCCTTTCTTCTCGAGTTCCACCTCCACTTTGTTACAATAGAACTAAAACTAAAAGATGTTATAGTAAAACATAACAAATTATGTCGAGTAAAATGCACCTTATAGAAAAATGATGTATACAAAAGTCCACAACCGATCATGTCCTTCAAGTTGCATGTTGCTTTCTACCACATCACTTTAAACTAAGGGTGTGTTTGGTTGCATGGAATCCTATGCCATGGGAATCCATGAGGGGACCACTACATTTTAGGCTAAATTAATATATAACTCCACATTTACCATTTGACCACCATTTGATTTTGTGATCAATGGTGGGAATGAAAGTCCCATAAACATGAGAATCTCACTCCTTGGCCCCCCAAGGCATGTGATTCTCATGTTCATGGGACTTTCATTCCCACCATTGATCACAAAACCAAATGGTGGAAGTGGAGTTATATATTAATTTAGCCTAAAATGTAGTGGTCCCCTCATGGATTCCCATGGCATAGGATTCCATGCAACCAAACACACCCTAAGTTTTATTGTAATACTCCTCTTAATTGAAACCGGTATGAAATTGATTCAATATGGAACCATGAATAATCATTGTACCCATCGGAACATTTCATGCCAAATTAGCATTCAAATTGGCCAGTAATCCATATACTAATAAGTTTCCAAAAGCATACCCTGACAGAGACACAGAGTGGGTAGTCTTCATTGTAATAGATGACATGTAAATATAAAATATTGACAATAATAATAAAATCGTGCAAAGGTAGGTAAATAAAATTTCTTTTTCAAAAGAGATAATAGATGCATTCAAGATTTACAGGCGTTTGTTTCTTCTAATTTTAAGCAAATTATTGTCAGGCTCAGTAAATTTCAAAATGAACCCTAAAATAGTGAAATATATTACCCTAAATCAAATGGACTCAAAATTCAAATAATCAGTTCTTTTTCAATTATACTTGGATGATTTGAAACGTTGTGAACATCCACAATACATAATCAAATACTCATATTACTTTCACAAGATAATGGCAAACAAGTTTTTTTTCTTCTGTTCATTGATCTATTGTCTAAAAGGAGGATAACTTAAAAAATTCAGAATATTAAGCTATGTTTTCTTGAAATTTTCTTGGAAAATTATTTTAGCCCCTTAGAAAAAAAAATCCCCATGATTTTGAGAAAAGATCGTTGGTGGAAGGTTACAACTTCTATGTTTTTTTTGTCCAAACACGAAGATTTTTATTGAAGATAAGAAGAGAAACAAAATACAATCATCCATATATCAAGGAATGCCAAGGCAACATGAAGGTGTCAAAAAACAAGTCTCTAAAGAGATTACAAGCTGAACTCATCTTCCACAAAAATTCCCTAATTTCGATAAAGATAGAGTTAGGGGTGGGCAAACGGGTCGACGATCCGCGGATTCAACTCGAACCGGACCGTTTTCCTCTAAACCGTCCGGATTTAAATTATAAGTTTTTAGATACGGTCCGGATCCGTTATAAAACGGTCTGGTCCCGGTTCCTAATTTTAAAAACGAAACGGTCCGGGTTGGACCCGTCCGGACCGTTTCAAATCCCATTTACTATAAATTTATAAAACCCTAAACATAAACCAATTGTCTCTGTCTCTCCTCTCTTTGTCCCTGTCTCTGTCTCTGCAAAACCTAAACAGCTCCCTCTCCTCTCTCTGTCTCTGTCTCGAGAAGGAGATCTCCCTGTCTTCTCCTCTCCTCTCCTCTCCTCTCTCTGTCGAAGATGATGTTCATCAAGTAGATCTGTCTTCATCAAGTAGATCAGCCGCAGAGAAGAAGATCAGCTGCAGAGAAGAACATCAGCCGCAGTAGATCCGTCGAAGAACTCTCTGCATTTATCTTCTGCAGTACCATCTCTCAGTTTTCTTACTGACTTTTCCCCTTTATAACAGAGGGCTGATGCATCCACCGTATGGAAGAATTTACAACTCCAGAGGGAAGAAGGTGGGTGATTATTAACTACTTCTTTCAAGTTTTTCATCATTGCTTTGATTGTTGTGGCTTGCATTTTATTTGTTAAATATTAAGTGATCTGTAATTGATTTTAAGTTTGGCATGGACTTTTCAGGTATTATTACAACAAGGTCACTAAACAATCTAAATGGACAATCTAAAAATTATGCCTCTTCTGCAAACTGCGTCTACATAAATCTGTTTGATTTCTCTCTTATCAGAGTTTCTTCCATATCATTATCATCTTCTTGTTAATTTGTTGTGTCAAAGCAGCAGAGCCCTTAAGATCGCCTTTCAAATAAAATGAAAGCGTTTTGAGTCATTGTTCCGCAACATCAATCAATCTTTGTGGTCTCTTTGAGGTTTCTCATTCAGACCCATTCTTCCATTTTCCTCTTTTTATCCATGTTGCATACCTTTTTATTGTGTATTTGACTTCATTGTCTTGAAACCCACATAACAGATCAGCAAATAGTTTCAACTATTGGTTGCTCTGGTGAGTTTTATTACATTTGTATCAAATGCCCAAAGAAACTATCAAATGTCTCATGGTTGAAAGTGGAAGATACATAACTAGTTAAATTTTTTTTTTTTCCAGTTTTATTGGGATTTTTTTTTATTCATTAGTTATATTGAAAATATAGTGGCAGGGGTGATGATTCAATTAGATGTGTGAATGAGGGATTCCTCATGAACTTAAAACTTTTTGAGGCATAATTTTGTCTGACCAGCCACTCTTTCTCTGTTAACATAATGTTTTTGTTTAGGTTTACTTGATTATTGTTTTGAGTTGATTGAATTTGATTACTAGAGTTGTTCATTTTGTTGGATTTGTAGAAATACAAAAGTGTGGTAGGAATGATGATTCAATTAGATGTGTGAATGAGGGATTCCTCATGAACTTGAAACTTTTGAGGCATAATTTTTCTGACCTGCCACACTTTATTTTCCTGAAATTGAAAATACAGCCAGACGCTGCCATTTCTGAAGCACCAGTTACTGCTAACATTTCATCGGCTGAAGCACCATCAAACCTATCTGCTGTGTCATCTAGTGTGACATCGAGTCCTGTTCCAGTAAGGAGAGAAGAACCAGTAGATTTGGAGGATGAAGAAACCAACACAGTAATCATTCTGTGTTTGGTTGCTTTGATGTATCTGTGTGTAGCTTTTTGAACTATTGTTTGTATCTGTTTGTATCTGTGTTTGGTTACTCTTGTTTGTATCTATTTGTAGCTTTTTAACTATTGTAGGTAGTTTGGTTGTTTTGATGTTCTTGTTTGGAGTTAGTCCAAAAACAGTAATCATTCTAGCAACTTCTAATTAGAAATTGATGCATTTTTAGTAGGAACCGGACCGTTCCAAACGGTTCGAGTTAGGTTCGATTCCAATGTTCAAAATGAGGGGATCCGGACCGGACCGGATCCGTTATTTTTAAACGGTTCGAGTTAGGTTCCTCCAAATTTGGAACCGATCCGGACCGTGCCCACCCCTAGATAGAGTGTTCCAATCTGTTAAGCCATTCAAAAACCCTCTTATTTCTCTTTTTCCACACACCACATGAGCGAATGAGGAACCCTACACCATAAACATTCCGCACGATGGAAGGGATTAGCTTGGAACCACCAACTTACCAGTCCAAAATGGAACATTGAAACATAAAACTCATACCAAATTCTGACAAGAAACTGTTTCAATTGGATTTTGAGAATCTGCAATGAAACATCAAGTGATCTAGAGTCTTGTCATTCTCGTTACAAAACACACAAAGAGTTATTGTAAGGATTTCTCTCTTCTTCAACCTGTCTTTAGTCAGGATCTCCTCATGAAATACTAACCAACAAAAGAAATTAACACGAGGAAGAAGATTTTTCATCCAAACTAGATTCTAGTGAGAGGAAATGAAGGGGTTGGAGTGGGTCTCATAATGAGATGCAGCCAACATATATGAAAAAAATTTCACCGAGAAACCCACACCTTTATCCTTCCACACCAAACTATCAGATCCCTCTGAGATCATCTGAATATCTAACAAATTCCATGCTCACTCCACTATCTCTCATGTATTTGTAATGTCTTCACTATTTTCATGTTTTTCATAGATAACAAAAAATCAAACACACCCTTAAATGAACTAAACTATAAATTTATCCAAAACAATGAAATTTAGCCATTCCAAGACGATGGAGTAGGCAAGAATTATGATTTTTTTTTCGAGGTAGTTTCGGTAAATAAATTTTAAGAAATATTTCGTTGTATACTACATAAAGAGTCCCACAAGACTCATAATATCATACAAACTAGATATTGTATAAGAATCAATAATATAACAAAATTTTACTACTAAGCTACAGTTATGACAAGTTAAAATGCAAGGAAATTGAGATTGGCTTGATAAAAGAAATAAATACTTTGAATTTCAAAATAAATTTCGATAACTGGAAGAAGAAAAAATATTTCGTGAAATTTCCACATTTTTGTAGAAATCGGAATTAGGTGACAACCTCTCACGTGCTTCTTACCTTTAACGCGTAAATATTTTGTAGGTCAACATATGTTATGCATTATTAGTGAACTCCAAACAAGTTAGTAAGGCTTGTCGGTCTAAGGTTTGAACCTAACCACGACATAATTTTTTTTTGAGCATTTGATGATCATCTATTAGATAAGTGCTCCATCATTGATGAGTTATTGATGTGCCACTTGCATGTTCATTCATGTATCCCTACAACCAATTGTACACTCGTACTCATGTGTCATTTTGTATATTCATTTACACTTTATTATAACATTATATACATTGTCAATATATTTGTTGAAGCCACTGGTAGCTTGATTGGGTGGTTAAGGTTGTGGTGGTTTATCCTTCATGTCTTGGGTTCTATACCCACCAGTGACACACTTCCTTTCAATATATATATATATATATATATTACCCTCCTTTGTTCATACTAGGATTAATACTTACATTTACGTGAAAATATCATTGATTGTTCCAATATTATTATTCGTTTTCAATGATATTTGGATGATTTGATATGTTGTGAACATCCACAGTACATAATCAAATACTCATATTACTTTCAAAAAATAATAATGGTAAACAAGTTTTTTTTTCCTATCTTTTCGTCCATTGATCTATTGTCTAAAAGGAGGATAACTTGTAAAATTCATAATGTTAAGCTATGTTTTCTTGAATTTTTCATGTAAAATTATTATAGCCCCTTTGAAAAAGAAAATTTAGAAGATTGTTGGTGGAAGGTCACAATTTCCATGCTCACTCCCCCATATCTCCTGTATTTGTAATGTCTTCACTATTTTCATGCTTTTCATAGATAACAAAATCGAATACACCCTTAAATGAATTAAAACTATAAATTTATCCAAAACAATGAAATTTAGCCATTCCAAGACAATGAATTAGGCAAAAATTGTGATTTTGTTCACTACAAGAAAAATGTCCATTAATAGCGTTTTAGAAAATGATGTGTCTGCCGAAGCTATAATAGATACATGGTCTATTATAGCGTTTTTAAAACGCTATTGTAAGTTGACTATTTATAACATTTCTGAAAAGCTATAGTAACATTATTTATAGCGTTTTTGAAATGCTATAGTAAGTCTAAAACGCTACAGTAACAATATTTATAGCGTTTCTGAAACGCTATAG
Organism: Berberis thunbergii; assembly: GCA_003290165.1. Lineage (NCBI taxonomy): Eukaryota > Viridiplantae > Streptophyta > Magnoliopsida > Ranunculales > Berberidaceae > Berberis > Berberis thunbergii. The sequence goes on along the minus strand of QNQO01000502.1, from coordinate 571,919 downwards.
TAAGTCTATTATAGCGTTTTAAAAACGCTAGTGTCATTTATAGTGTTTCTGAAACGCTATAGTAACAGTATTTATAGCGTTTATGAAACACTATTGTATAGTTACCAATAGTGCTTCAAAAACGCTATTGTTTTCTCTCACGTAGCATTTAATAAATGTTATTGTATTAATTTCTGTAGTGTTTGTCAAGGCTCTTTTTTTTTTTTTTTTTTTCTGTAGCACTCATCAAGTGCTATCAAATGACTTTTTATAACATTGATTTGTTTAACCATAGACGATAATATTATGTAAAACATTCAAATGATCCAAAAATAGATATTAATTAATTATCTCATGAACATACGAACTACCATCACAATTTCAATACAATACAATAAAAATATTATCTCAATGACAACATTTGTGTCAAAAGTACTACACTATATCTCAATGAACATTTGTCTCAACTAACATATTGTAACTTCTCAATACGAAGACAACGCTAAACTCACAACACAATATCCTCATTAGCAAGGTAGCTGAAAACAAACAGCAACAACAGTTCACATAGTTCTGGTCCTGCACTCCAATTTTCCAAGCTTTTAATCCGCAATGGTGTGCATGTTACCATTACCGCAAGTTTATCAGCTCACTGGCGTATTTTATCCAACAACACCACCACAAGAGTACTAGTTACCTCTGTATTGAAGTGTGAATATGCTAATGGATCCAAGTATTCATTGAAGGTCTTTTTGTAGAACTCATTTTAATCCTCTATAGGGATTTCCCTAGGGATGCGAAGCTGAACACAAAACACACATAATGAGTCCCCTGAAGCACAAATGATAAAAATGTTTTACACTGGTATATTAACAATATACAAATGGAAATCAATATAAATGCTCACCCAAATGGGTTTGGTCTCATTAGCAAGCTCCCAGTCCCAGTACTTCTCAACAACTATCTTAGTTTTCTTTTTCTTCTGCTTCAAGCAAAAAATAACCCGCCAAGAGTTAATCCAAACTGTTGCATGCTAACACTAATCAAAGGATAGTGGAAAATAATTGGAAACACGAAAGCTACCTCCGACTTTCCCTCTTCTCCATCATTTTTAACTTCTGCTGGATCTTCATCAACCTCAACCTATAATACATTCCATTAGATGAAAATATCAAATTGCTTTTCCTGCAACTAATTTAAGGGGGAAAAAAGAACACCAAGAGTATATACCTCCGTTGTGTATCCCTTCTCTTGGCAGGTATATATAGGGAAAGAAACAAACAGTGAATAGTTCTTCAAAAGCTTTTGTATCCTTTCGGGATGGGCAAATCCTTTGTCATCTCGCTGAATTAAACATAAATAAAGTATTAGCATTAACAAGATAGTTGGATGTCAGGGGACAAGGCAACCAGCCACAACACAAGAAACACTGCTAGCTGACCTTTAAGATGTAATGTAAGTCTGGTCCCTCTAGGATGAAGCTTTTCAGGGTCTGTCTCCTCTCTAATAGTATAGGAGCTGGCATCTGCTCGTCCTTCCCAAACATATTGCTTATCCCATTTGGGGCTTTTGGTTGAAACAACAACCTAACAATTAGTTTCAAATTACCAATGATAAGCATCACAGTCAACCAACGAAAGGATAAACCAAGAAGTCAAATTTAACAAATACCTGATCGAAAACCAGGAATGCAGAATAAAACCCCACACCGAATTGACCTATTAAATTGTTGTCGCCGCTAGAATCTTTACTATCCTGTGAATGCTTCTAAATTGTTAGTTACACAACGTTGAATCCACTGTGACAGGAGAAAGAGAGATGTAGGTTAATTCATACTTTCACCGCCTTCAAGAATTTAGCAATTCCACTCTGTGTAATAGTTCCAAGACAGTCAATGAGTTCTTGCCTGGTCATCTTCAGTAAATGGTCGCTTATTCCCTTTATTTTCATGATTATCTCCATTAGCAAGATCCTTCAATGTAAAAAATTGCAAGATAGGATAATGAAACCAAAACAAATAAGACAAGTTGACTACAACTGTGAGAAACAAAATGTGATTACCTTGCCCTCTTTCCACTTGATTTTTGTAGCAGTCACTACATCATCAGTAAAGGAAAATGTCTTTGTAAGCTTTTCAATCTTCAAAGTCAGGATTGGAGTTAAAGCTCTGATTCATACAACATCAAATTTGCAAAAATCAGTCCTCTGATAGGCATTTGAACTAATAAACATATCTACAAAAATCCATGCACATAAACCTAGTTTCATATATATATACAGGGAAAAGAGAGATAACTTACGAATGTGATAGAGTACCCTGACTTTAGATCTTTAAAATCCTCAACATCTATATTACGTAGGTACTTGAAAATCTGGCAGAAAAATGGAGGCATATGTGAGCAAGGGTTCCATAGAGTTCCTAAGGTTCCTCAAATAATGTTAAATTAGTTCTAATGGTCCATGTCTACAAGCGTTCCCAGGAAATTAGTTACAAAGAAATGGATAACGGATATCTTCAAGGTCAAACAGAAGTTGGATAAAAGAAATAAAATTCTAGTTCGTGCATGGCATAAGGGCCAACCTTCTGGTCTTCTTCATTCAACAGATCACCTAGTGCAGAATGGCTCATAACTACAAACAATAACCTTAAACAAGTCAACAATGTGATAAGCAATTGAGGAGACATCAAACAATAATAAGTCAAACCTACAAAATGATACAAGCTAATATGAAGTTAAATTTATCACGTACATCAGTCAACCAGAAGTTAACATAAACAGGCCTTCGTAATTCATTATATTTCGTTGACTTATCAAATCCAAACAACTTAATGGAAAGCTTGAAAAAACATGAGTAAAGTCTAAAGGTTCAATTTAGTAGACAAAATAAAGTGAGTTCTGGAATTGCTTATTTTGATTTAGTTGGCATTATGTTTATTCCAATTCTAGGAGTCAGCAAAGTTCCAAAGAATAAAAAGAGGCATACGGAGAAAAAAAATGCAGGGTAATATACTATTGCCCATGCTTCAAGATAACAAATTGTAAAAAATCCAATAGTGCCCAAGACTAGTAACTAGTAGTCATACATTACATAATCTGTGGAGTTTCTTTCATTTCTCATTTGATTAACAAGCATTGAAGAAAATGAAAATGAGTGCCATGACAGCAATGTACTTCAACTGTCGGCATCCATTACCCCTTGAGCATCTATAACCCCTCTAAACCTATAAATCAATGCAATGGTAAAACTCAATCAATTTCACACTAGTGAAAGAAGAAAACATTTCATTCTTCTTCCTCTCATTTTCAAATATTAAATTGAAGATTAAATACTGACCAACAAAATTCACATTAGACAGAAGTTATACAATAAAACTGAACAGAGGAACAAAACCCTCTCTTTCTTGAGTAGACAAAAATAAACCATTCCATGTAAAAACTCATAACACCCTCCTTAGTTTAGTTGATATAAAGTAGAAGACTAGAGAGAAAAACCCAGATAAGATAGAATATTGAGAGGGTGCATTTAGAACCAAAATCGAAAAATTGGTATAAAACGTTTTTAGCACAAAAACAAACTACATTGTGCCATCCTGCAGAATGAAAATTTTAGGGATCTTATTCAACTGGGAAGATCAATAAAAGTAGCTTTTGAGAACAGAAGTCATGCAAATAAGCAAGAAAATAGAAAGTGTAGAAATGAATAAGCATGTTGAAAGGAAAACAACCATTTGCATAATTTACAAGCATGTTGAAAGGAAAATTAACAATCTAAAGCTTTTGGAAGACCTTGCTCTGCTTGTATTGCCTGCTCATATCTTGAGGAGTATGTGCCCCGCTGGTAAATCAGGCCCCAAATTCTGATGGTGAAAAGTAAACACCTTAGAAGAGAACACTGTTGATAAAGGAAAGATTGAAGGTTCATTAATTAGCCTAATGAACATATCATATTTGGAATAGTATTTATCATCCATATCAATGACTTAAAACATTCAAAACAAAATGTGAAACTAACTTCAAATGTGGAATATTTTGCGTATCAAGTTCACTCTGTCAAATCAATTTCACACTAATCATGACATCTAAAGAGGCTTGTGCAGGCCACTTTTCACGAATTTTGAAAGTAGCTCATGTTCAACTATTCTCAAGTGTTTCGAAAATCCACTCAGCTCCATACAATTGAGTTTTGAAAATGTGGGCAATGAGTCTTCTAATGAACTTTCCGCTCTCAAAGGATTCTGTGCACAAAGATAGGAAAGGGTCTGAAAGTGAAAACATATGCCATTTCGAATGATTAAGTTCTTTAGCACAAGTGCATTTATGCTGAGAAATTGTCGCTCTCATCAACATGGTATTGACAATGAATACATTAATTTGAATGCACTGTCACCCTCACCGTGACAATCATTAGGAAATTCAAAGTACAGAGAGTGGGAATTGAATACCAAATGAACAAAATGCTTGACTAAACTAAGTACTGAATAATTGGATCAGGCAAACCATTGTTATTGTTACTCACATTGATCAAATCATCCTTTGTGTTATTGAAATTTTGCCACTCAATAGACATTGAAAAACTAAGTAAAGAAGGTGAGGAAATGAAACCTTGAACAAAGGGTAGATGAAGCGCTAACCTTCACAAATTTGCCATGTATACTCTGCTCCAAGCCTAAATGTTTGCTTTGTCTTTCTTTCAACCACTCTGCACTGCAATTGAATGAGGTTTGTTTACGTAGTTTCCTTCCCTTGGAATTATGGAGCAGTAATCTCCTTTGAGGGGTAGCTGTCTTCCTAGGCCTTTGGAACAAGGGACATTGGGTGCATTTGGTTTAAAGGAGCAAACCAGTTTTTCATATGAACTAGGTTTCTAGCTAATTTGTTTGAGCGCTGAAATGAGGAATTGTGCAGATCAATATCACGAATAACATGGTTAAAGTTTTAGCTCAATCCAAAATGTGCTCCTCCAGATAAGCATAAAAATAGTTATCTGATTGTACATGAACTATATTGAGGGAATTACGCGGATTAATATCAAAATATTGTGTTGAAGTACTGATTCGGCAAACTCTCTTGAAGATTAATGTACATTGGTGTGGCTCTAAACCAACCAAAAACATAAACATCAAAATATAATCTAAACCCCATCCTTCAATTAAGCATCAAATGGATGACGAACAAAAACCCCAAATAACAATGGATTCAAACTCTACAAACTGAATAAATAAAAACCCAAAAAAAAAGAAAGAAAATGAACAAAGCCTTAAACATAAATGTAGATACTTTGTTTGAGAAGAGAGCTTTTCTATGTCTTACCTTTTCCTTATATGTCCCTGCAAAATCATACCACAATCAACCAAATAACACAAAATCCATAAAACAAAAACAACAACATTTCCCAAAAACCCAAAAAAAAAACCCCAATCACCCAAATCAAATAGATGTAAAATCCCAAATCATAGTTTTGCTTACTAGCTTCGGCAAATAAACTTCTATAGAACAAGTTAGAAGAGATCAGGACAGTCGTTGAAGAAAAAGGGACAATGAGAAACCTTGGGGTTGTTGTTTTGGATGATGAGAAGGAGACAAATTTGGCAGATGAGGCATGGTTGGAGCTGAGAGGAAAGCCTTCTCCACATCTTTGGTTCTAATTCCTTAGAAAATTATCACTGTGTGTTCTCAGTCTCCCCTCTTGGAAAACTTTCAATTCTCCTCCTTTGGAAAACTTGTTTTTCGCTTTGCGCTTTGCACTTTGCATTTTGCACAGTCTCTCTTCCCTGTACCGAAAACCAAAATCCATCAATCAAAACAACCTTAAACTCGCCATCAATAATTATAAACCAAAGATTGAAAGAGAAAAAATAAACTAAACCAACCAAAAACCAGGCTTCAAGTTCCTCCTTTTTGTGATAAGTAGAATAGGTATCACATCTTCAATCTTCTTTCCTTTAGAGAGAACAATATCTACAAAAGAAAATAACATCATTTTGAAAAATAAGAAACAACCTAATCATCCAAATCAAAAGATCTGAACCCCAAAGAAAAGATTTCCTTACCAACTTCAACAAAAAAACTTCTTTGGGACAAGTGAGAAAAGATCGGGGTCGTCGCTGAAGAAGAAGAAGAAGGGGCAATGAGAAACCTTGGGGTTGTTTTGGATGAGCATGAAGAAACGAATATCGTAGATCGGAGGCATGGTTGGAGCTGAGAAGAAAGCCTTTTCCACATCTTTGGTTCCGATTCGTTAGAAGATTATCACACATCTTTTGCTTTGCACTTCTCTCCCTGGATCTATCTCTCTCCCTTCTCCCTCAACTCTCTCCCTCGATCTATCTTTGTCGCTCATATTCCTAAAAGAGAGGTGTGTGCCTTTTGGTTAGAGAGGAAGGGAGTGGCTTTCTAAAATTTCTAACAAAATCGAGCGCCTTCATCATTTTTAATCTCCCACTTATTTTTGGTAGCGTTTTAATATAGTGATGTTAAAATTTAGCTTTTCATAGCAATGAGTATAAAACCGCTATCATCAACTGCTATTAATGAACAGTTGTGGTGTAGTGGTTTTTCGAGGTAGTTTCGGTAACTCAATTTAAAAAAATATTTCGCTGTGTATAGAAAAAACGTAAAATAATTAATTATAATTTTGATATTATCAATATAATTTAAGCAATTTAAACTCTTGCATACTACAAAAAGAGTCTCGTAAGACTCATAATGTCATACAAACTACATATTATATAAGAATTAGTAATATAACAAAATTTTACTTCTAAACTACGTTTATAACAGGTTACAATGCAAGGAAATTGAGATTGGTGTGATGAAAGAAATAAATAGTTTGAATTTCATAATAAATTTCGATAACTCGAAGGAAAAAAATATTTCGTGGAATTTCCGACATTTTTGGAGAAATGGGAATCAGGAGACAACCTCTTTAGTCAATTGGCTAAACCAAGACCACAATGTGGATGCTCTGAGTGCAACCTGTACCCCCCAATTCTATCAAAAGAGATTTACACGCGTCTGTGGCGTCTACTTCTTTGATTCTGCCAAACCCTATAGTCTCTGCAACTCTCCGAAGCTCTTCAACTTTCTCAACAGCGCCTCACTAACCAGGTACTCTACTTCATCTCTCTTTCGTAGTCGAAAGCTTAGAGTCTCAATTTACGTTGAAGTCACAAAGGTGTAATCTTTACCCTCTCTAAAAAACTAATAAATCTGATAACTTCATCTTAAATTTCTTAGAGTTTTCAGCTCTGAAATCAATTGTAGACTGGGGGAAATTGTTCGTATGAAACAATAAAGTGATTTCCATGTAGTATTATCAAAACCCCACTTTTGAAAAACCCATTTTTATGAAGAAAACCTAGATGGATTTATTGGTTTAGAGGTGAGACTAGCTTTAAAAAACCATTTTTGTGATACCCATTGATGAATTTGATAGTTTAGATGGAAAAGGTGTGTCCTTTATGAGTAGCACCACCCATTCATGTAGGTTTTCAGTACATGAAAATATTCAATATTTGTAGTCTTATCTAAGACAAAAATATTTGCAGAGGCTTCATTGTGAGGGTACAATCTCTATCTATTTATGTTGTTAAAAGGTAATAAGTTTAGTGAAACTTACTAAAGCCCCAAATTTTGTCATTTTTGTTTTTTCAATTCACATGCATTGCTTGAAAGAACAGCCCATGAGAGGAGGAGGATGGACACACCACCAAAGAGTGATGAAAATCTTCTTAATCACTATCCGAAGCCTTATTAGAAGGGAAAAAAAATGCTATTTCATTCATTCCAAATCACCCAACACACAACAAAAGGGAGCATCTTCCTATTTTTTTCAAGAAGGCATTCTATTCGTAAATGCATGTCTACTGCACTATTCCTCTATAATGACAAATGCATTCCCATAAGTTTGCTTGTAGGCTATCTCAGCTTTGTTTATTTTTTGGTTCTCTTTCTTATAGATGATATTTTACCAACCAAAAACAATAATTAAAAAAAAGGTTTAGGCCTGACAGTTGTAACCATGGGTCATTACTAAGAAATTATTAGCGAAATTGCAGATTGAATGACAAAAGCTTTTATTTTCAGGCGACAATTGATTTATTTGCACCACATAGACGAGCTGTTATGAGCAGGTTATGGAAGTACTGATAGGGAAAACCCATAGAAACATGCTGTCATTAGTATCAGCAAGGTCATTTCTCACTCAGCAAGACCCGTTATCCTTAAGGAAGCTGTCCTGGATTTCTAAGGTTGCCAAGGTTCACACGAGTGTGCGGTCTCACAGACGGGTGGATCGTCAAGATGTACCTCTCAGTCTTGCAAGCCTTGGTTTCAGGTGTGAATTTGAAGGAGTAAAGACAGATAAAAAGGATGAACTGGGGCAGAGAAATTCATCCAGTGATTTTTTTCTAGTGAAAGCTAAACCGATTAAAAGCAATGCTGTTAAAGCACTTACAGCGAGAGCTCCAGAAGCTGCGCCATTTGCTGCCAAGACATTTGAAGAGCTCGGTCTTCCACCTTTGTTAATCCAGAGATTAAATAAGGTTGGTCTGACTATTCCCACTGATGTTCAGTCAATAGCAATTCCCACTATTTCAAAGAATCACGATGTTGTCATTCAATCATACACTGGTTCAGGGAAGACCTTGGCTTATCTCCTTCCCATACTTGCTAATATTGGTCCACTGAAATCTCCGTTGAACATAGAAAAATCCGAAAAGAGAAAAGGTATAGAAGCAGTAATTGTAGCACCTTCGAGGGAGCTCGGGATGCAAATAGTAAGAGAGTTCGAGAAGTTGTTAGGACCTGAAGATAAAAGGATGGTCCAGCAGCTTGTTGGAGGCGCAAATCGATCAAGACAGGAAGAAGCTTTGAAGAAAAACAAACCTGCTATTGTAGTTGGGACACCGGGGAGAATTGCAGAGATCAGTGCAACTGGGAAGCTACACACTCACGGCTGCCGTTTCCTTGTCTTGGATGAAGTTGATCAACTCTTAGCATTCAATTTCCGTGAGGACATGCATAGGATTTTGGAACATGTTGGAAGAAAGTCAAGTGCAGATCAGGCCAGTGGTGTACAGGGTTCACTTGCTAAGCGTTCTGAGCGTCAGACAATCATGGTCTCTGCCACAGTGCCATTTGCTGTGATACGAGCGGCAAGGAGCTGGGGATGTGATCCTCTTCTCATCCGAGCCAAGAGCGTCCTCCCACTTGACTCCATCTCTTCACCGGGACCTGTTACACTTTCAGGTGCTAATTCTGATTCCACGTTAAACCAAGGAACAGTAGAGAGTTTGCCACCAGTGCTGAAGCACTATTATTGTGTAACGAAAGTCCAACACAAGATTGATACCTTGAGACGATGTGTCCATGCTCTCGATTCCAAGTCTGTTATTGCCTTCATGAATCACACCAAAAGACTGAAGGATGCTGTATTCAAATTAGAAGCACGTGGTATGAAGGCTGCCGAGCTTCATGGGGACCTCGGCAAGTTAGGCAGGTCTACAACTTTGAAGAAATTCAAAGCTGGGGAGGTGAGAGTGCTGGTTACAAATGAGTTGTCTGCCAGGGGGTTGGATGTTACAGAATGTGATTTAGTAGTTAACCTGGACCTGCCCACAGACTCAATTCATTATGCCCATCGAGCTGGCAGGGCTGGACGACTAGGCCGAAAGGGCAGTGTTGTCACCATATGTGAGGAGTCAGAGGTGTTTATTGTGAGAAAGCTACAGAGGCAACTTGGTGTTCCCATTCAGGCTTGTGAATTTACTGAAGGAAAGCTCGTTATATCCAAAGACGAAAAGGTAAAAGAAGAAAGTACCTCGGAGGTAGCTCAGTAATGTAATATTCCTCTCTCTATCTATCTCTTTATCCCTCCCTCCCTCCCACTCTTTGGACGTCTTTTGTTCTGCTATAGGCATATATTTTTTCCGTTAAATGTTATTTATACCTAACAAACTGTTCAGATTTAGCATGGTTTGGAAATCAATGGAAACAAGCAGTTCAATTATTAGGAACTTGTCGTCACTTTACATCATTAACTTTGTTGTAGTATAAGCTTCCATATTTGTTATTCTTAGTCATTTTAACATTGCTGATAGCTTAGCCGTTCTTTTCTCTTTGAACCTAGCAAACACAGATAAACTGTCTTCTGATGTTCAAAATTCTAACACTAATATTGTTGTAAGGAGTTAAGGACCAAGAGTAGTAGTTCATAATTTGGGTTTCATGTTAAGAGCTCAGAAATCTTTGAATGATCATTAAAAACATTGCCCGCTAATATATGTGGGATCATCGCTGAAGCAAAAAATTATGGAATGAAAAGTTATACAGAGGGGGTGCCTTCAAGTTAATTAAGAGTATTGTGCAAACCATTTCCAATATACAGATATACTACACCTGTCCTTGTTACCTTCCCACAGCTATGGAAAAGCTTCGAAGAAACTTTTGTGGAACTAGTGAGTGCTATCTAGTATGTCATGCTTCGAGATGGAATCAGTGTGTGTTCAGAAAGATCTTGGTGTTGTTCAGAAACATCCTTCCAGTGACTAGCCCTTTTTAAAAGTTCACACGAAGAACCAGTATGTACTCGACAGGGTAAACAGTATTTTAGAAGATTGTTCACGTAAAATGCTGCAGTCATCAACTACGCTGAAGTACAGTAATTCTTTCGATACGGAGAGCTGCCCGTGTTTGGTTCAAAGCAAATTTTCTCAAGAAAATTGGCCAAAAGTGAGAAGGGGGAGGGTGAAAGAGAGAGAGAGAGGAGAGAATAAAGAACGTTAATTTTGTGATTGATGTCCATTGTCTCGGTTTTCTACAAAATCGTGGAAAATACTTTCTTAGGAGATGCAACGAAAGTATTTTCCTAACTACATGGATAGATTTTTTCGAAGCAATCTCCAGTCTCTAAATTTTTTTTTGTAGTATTCCCATGGCAGATTTTCCTTATAATAAAACTTGCCCTGAGGTCATTACAAACAAGTGAAACAGTTTTCCTCATTAGGATTTCACCATTCTAGGACAGTTCAGCTTTGTTCTGCTTAGCCTACAGTATAAAAAATAATGCTTGAAACACAATAATAGGAAGACACTGGGATTTCTTATACTCCATATGAAATGATTGAGATGACATAAGCTGCTTCTCTGCCAAATTTAGTGAAGTGCTCACTAGTTGCAGTGACGAGTTTTGGATCATTTTACAAAACATTGCTTATCATTTTCTAGCGATGGATTTAGATGTCAGTAACATGATCAAATGAAGAAGATCATACACTCAGCCGCGAAAAGAACCTGCAAAAGGTGGATGCAGCTTTGGGTTTCTTGAAGTGATACTGAGATGTGTGTGCTCATCAAATGCCAAGGCTGTCTGACATGATCATTTTTGTTTTTCTTGAATATCCACTTCAGGCTTTTGAAACTTTGTGGGGATGAAGAGATTGTAGGAAATGGGGCTTTAGCAGATAAAACATCTTATTCATTACAAAGATAAGGTGATAAGATCTCGAAATGTTCTTTTTAGTGCTCAATTTCATTCTTGATGGGGTCTTAACTTAAAGCATTACAATCACCTTTTAATTTGTTGAATTAATCACTAATCCCTGTTCTCTGACCTTGAAATAAAGTAATGTAGATCTGACAAACAAATGTTGCACCAAATCTGAAATGACCTCTGAGATTGAGCATAACTAGGGAAGAAGGGGAATGACTAGAATGCTATATTGTGTTCAGTCTTCAGTGTAGGGTGAACAATGATCATTGTAAGAAAATGGTGTATTCGAATAAGCACTTTTTTTGTCATTAACAAGCTAAAAATATGTTCAAACTAGCGTAAAAAAGCTCGCATTTACATAAGAACTGAATACTGCAAACCATTATGACCTACCATAAAAATATCCATCTCTGTGTTCCTACTAGGTTCCCCGGACACCCACACACGGTTTCTGCTGCCGCTGCCACCATTGCTACAAGGAGGAGGAACTATACAAGGAATCATGCTGTACAAAACCGTGTTCCGATTCCTATTATTTTGTCTACTATCCATGTTGTCAACAAGAGCAGGCAAGTCAGCTACATTATAGTAATCTATGATGGTTTCATCAGCTACACGCGAACTCTTGGTCATGTTACGAAGAGTCCGTTTCATCGAAGACAATATCCCCGACATCTTTACAAGCTGATTGGGTGGAGATATTGGTGAAATTCTTGGCCGGAATCTGGTGGGAGAGAAAAAAAGCTTTTGTTAGGATGGTTTCAGTATCATTTTTATACCAAATTGCTTGTGATGGTATGGATTGCTTTTTAAGGGGCCATCCTTGGTTTTTTGTTTTCTACATGTGGTGTTTCATCAGAGCCACTAGCAAGTAAAGTGGGCTAACTTTATCCAATTCCTTTATTAGGATAATTTTTTTGAAACTATTTACTAAAATTGGGTATAGGTATCTGTTTCTGGTACTGTTTTTTGACTGGAAATACTAGACATATTCTGCGTATTTATCCAAAAAAAATATTTAAGCATTAATCAAACGGAAAACAGGGTGACTTCCAACTTCGATGCCCTAATAAAAGTTTGTTTTGTGTATAATCTTTTAAGAGGTGTACAACCAACCTACAAATTATACTGTGTTGGAACCTATAATACCACTATGTTTGATCTCTTACTCTTCGTCACAATTTCATCTCAACAATATAAGTTTGCACTTCTCCTGATTTATAAACTACTAGACATTTTACTTTTGAGATTAAGCAGTGTTTCCTTAAACCCATTACCCACCTATTTGTTGTTTCAAGTTGGTTTTTGAAACAGTGAGGTTCACCATGTGTAATATGGATTGGGTTTTATATATGATGTGAGAAACCATTTGTTAATATGGATTGGGTTTTATATATGATTTGAGAAAACCATTTGTTATTGTAGAAATAGACTTGAAAAAAACATTTAAAGCATGATGAGTATTCTATGCATCTCCATCAACTTTTCTCGCATCTACCGCACAATGTACTGAAGCCATGATACGAAGGATTTGTAAACCTTTTAAAGCAAACCAAGATGTGTAATAGCTTGTTTAGACATAAATTCAAATGTTTAATGGAAAGTGGTTTACTCTTTCTTAAAGTAATAATGATGTTGAGTAACCAGCATTGATAACTTAGCTAGGTCATTTGTAACATGCAGTCGTAAAGAATATTTCATGAGTTTTATTAAGTATAGATACTAAAATGTTAAATACCAGTTGAGGGAGGAATAAATTGATTTAAAAAGAACCTTTAAATATGCACTAACAACTAAAAAAATGTCATATTTTTCGATTTAGCACTCCCCAAAGACTCTAGTGTGGCATGATGGAGGCTTGCCACATTAATAATTGTCCAAAGGCATGCGTACATGCGAGGGGGAAAATCTTTTTTTGGAGAGTACCAAAGATAGGTACAAACCGCAAAGAAAAAATGTGTGGCCGTCCCAACTACAAGTTCTCATGGTGTAAAGCTACCATATATATGTGCCATATCAAACCTAGCCAAGTTCAAGTTTGGAATGCAGAGAACTCAAAGACCAAGTAGGTGAACCAAAGCTAAACAACCCCAAAGCTAACAGACTTGGTAAAACAAATTATTTTTATTATTATTTTTAATTTCACTAACCAACACTCAACTGAGTACAACAGCTAGTCCATAGATTCCATGGTGGTATCAAATGAGCAATGCCTATGATAACAAGATAAGCCACATGGTTATTACAGTTGCGAAACCAAATTGCAGATTACGATGGAAAGTATAGGCGATAACAAGAACAAAATCCTTGTAAATTGCTGACAACTTATTTTCTCTATTTTTCCTCTTGCAGTATATATACTTCTCCTTTTCCTTTACTCTTTCATCTCCTTGATCTCCCTCTTTGCTTCACACCAGAAAAGGTAAGAAGAAAATGTAACTGGTTTGAACGGGACAACTGCATGGTTTCTAAAATAATGATGCAACGACAACATCTTCTTTAGATCCTCCAAATTATGATTGTGTGTTCCTCTTAAAAGAATTCAGGTATAGATCGTATATAAAATCTAAAAGTAGACATTAGTCACATTACAACACCCTGCTTGCGTGTTCTAACAAAGAATGCTAAAAATAAAAACGAGGATATATAGGAGAGAGAATCGAAGAGTATGGAAGAAGAATTCTAGCGTAGAAAGGTGCAATTAGTAATACAACATAACGACAGTGTTCTAATGGAATTTAAACCATAACATTACCATTAAAATGTTGGAATTCAAGTAGTTATTGCTATTTAATAAAAAAATGGCAGTGTTTTTTTATCTTCCAGTGTTTTCAATCATCACTGACTAATACTTGTTCAGACTTCATCCACCATCTCCAACATAACACGATACTTATGGGTGGGAAGAAGAAGAATCCTAGGATGGATGGTGACAAAGATAAGGAAGAAAATTAATCTGAAAAGGCAAAGCAAATGAGGAACGAGGAGAAGCAAGGGCATCACGTTGTGAAGCAAATTTATTTCCCTATTATTAAAAAATTGAAGGATGATAATGAGAAGATTGGGACGAGTGGGGCAAAGGATGTTCAAGGAATAGAAATCATGAACTCGCAAGATGGTGAAAGGAATATAAAATCCTCGGATAGGGAACATGAACAACTAAATTTGAAAAACAAGTTCACGGCTTTAGTTGATATGTCAACGGAAGATAAGAACATGGGGGTGATGAGGATTCAATAAATGTGGAACATGTCAATCCATCCTCACAAGAAAAGCCACTGGAAAGGAATTTAGTAGGGGATAAGGAACAACTACATGTGGAAACCACCCAGGAAGCACTAAGGGAGGCCGGATATACCAAAAGTGAAACAAAAAAAGTGTTAGAGAAGACAACGTTTTCAGATGGGAACAAGTCAGTTAGGTCGATGGAGGGTATTAAGATTGAGAGTTTGAGGAAAAATATGCCCTCTAACTCAGTTTCGACGAGCAATAAAATGGCTGCAAGTTGGATTAATAATGTAGAGGTCATTGATAACGTTTCAACAAGACTGGCGGAGGATTATATTGGCCAAACAAGGACTAGACCAGAGGAGGCGTCTCCTGTTTGTGCTGGAACTCTAGTGGTGGAGGGTTACGCAGACAGTGGGGCAGTGATTAAGGAGGAAACGCCAGCTTCTCGAGCTGGAGCTGATGCTTGCACTGGTCCAGAACGTCATCACATTGGCAGAGACACTAGTGATGACTGTGGTTCTAACAATGGTGATGATAGCGATGCTGCCAGTGACGTTCATAGGGGTGTCCACAGTGATCAAGGTGGTCACAGTGGAGATCATGGTGCTCACATCGTTGATCAAGGTGATGCTCACATTGGTTATCAAGATACTGCTCACAGAGATGCTCAAGATGTTCACAATGGTGTTCTATATATGTGGTGATCAAGGCGTTGCTCACAGGGTTGTTCATGGTGCTCATAGTTCAGCTCAAAATACTGCTAACGGTGGTCCTCATAGTGTTGCTCGAAATGCTCGTAGTGCTGCTCACAGTGGTCCTCATGGTGCTCACAGTGCTGCTCAAAAGGATACTCACGGTGGTCCTCTTAGTGTTGCTCAAAATGTTGCTCACGGTGGTCCTCATAGTGCTGCTCACGGTGGTCCTCACATTGGTGCTCAAGGTGAGGCTCGCTGTCGGGCTAACTAGGGTGGTCGAAGTCGGGCTATTAAGGATGATCACAATGCTGGTATTAGTAGGTTGCATGGACATAAGGCAGAGGATTCACATCTTAGCGGTAAAGAACAAGGATGTGATACGTTGGTTGATGTTGTAGTAACTGAAGCAGCAAACATTGAACGTTTGGATGTTGCTGGCTTGCTCAAGAAGAATCCCGAGCTTGGTAAGAATGCGAATATGGGTGAGTTCTTAGATAAAGCAATAAATTTGATCAAAGTAGGACGTAAATTGAAAAAAAAAGGATGAATATAAATACTTTTGAAGTGCCAGTGATAATAGTGATGGCGTGACTCAGAATTGGGTCCTCAGCTTTCGTTGATCAAAGATTTGGATCTAGGGGCCAACTCAGATGGGAAATCAATAACCAGAGACAGAAAGTCAAATTGGCAGTACTTCCGGGTGCTTGTTATATGACAGAAAAGGATGGCGCTTCTTCCCAAGTTCAAAATGATTGAAAACGTTATGTTTTGGAATGTTTGTGGAGTTGGCAATAGATCCACGGGATGTCGTTTGAAAAGAATGGTGGCAGACTACAATGTTAAAATACTTATGCTAGCAGAGCCAATGATGGAAGCTAGTAGACATTTGGAGATAGGAAATAAAGTCAGATTGTCGGGCTGGGGATCTTTGTTGCCATTGAGCAGGAAATTTGTAGCTGATAAGTTGATATTGGAAGGCTACCAGTGAATTTTTGGTGAGCCCCTTTCGCAGTGGAAATGGTTGTAGGCTGTGTGGTCTTATGGTCTCATGGAAGTGGTGCGAGATTTTTCCGAGCAACGTAATGTACTCCCACTAGATGTAACTCTTTTTTTGAGAAGTAATAAAAGTTTGACATTCTCTAAAAAAAAAAAAAAAAGATGCAGGAGGGTCCGAGTCAGATGAATATTGAGTTGTCAGATACCACGTTGTTGGCACTGAGATACCTTAAGTTGGTAGATCAGCGCAAAGATGGGAGGTAATCGTGATCTTTGCCTAATTGGGCAATTTTGGGTGCGTTTCGGTATTTTAGCCATAACTTTGGCTACGGGTATCAAAATCATGCATATGACCCCAATTCGGAAAGCTCTTTTTAGCACGCACATATTTTCTGAGGTTAAAATCTACTGTTTTCCCTTCCAAACCTACAATTTTAGTAATTTTTTTTTCCTTTTATGATAATATTTCATTTATCGTTTAGGAAGTGATTTTGAACTTGAATTGGGCCAGATTTTTGGCAAATTACTTCTTTTATTACGTATTTTATTTTAGCATGATTTATGGGATTTTGCTATTTTTGGTAAAATTATGATAATAGCGAATTTTAGCTATAAAGTCCGGCTTGTGGGCTGACTTTAGAGATACTTTTGATTTACATAATTTGAATTGAACATCAGAGGTGTTTCTTTGTGTTTTGTTGGCAAATTTCTTGTGTTTTTCTCTGTGAATTGTCTGTTGAAACTAGCCTGCAGAATAATCGCTATTTTGTCTGGCGTCAGTTGGTATCAGAGCATCAACATCTTTTTGGGGTGAGATTTCATCAGTGTCCATGGTTGGTGGTCGTGATCGTTGCGGGCATGTTCCTAACGAGGAAGCCCCACACCGTGATCGTAACTTTCAGGATGTGATGATTGAGGATTTACAAAGGCAAGTTGCAGAGTTAATCCAGCGTCTAACAACGCAGAATTTCGGTGATCATGAGATGGAAGATCACAATTCAGATTCCAGTTTCAAAAACCCATCACAAACATGCTAGATTCTGAGAGCACTGTGGTTGGGAGGATCGTTATGGATACATCGGTTTCAGAGTGGATCTGCCCGAGTTTTCTGGTACGTTACAGGCCGAAGGATTCGTTGATTGGTTGAATGAAGTAGAACGTATTTTAGTATAAGGAAGTTCCAGATCATGTCAAAGTGAAATTGGTCGCCATCAAACTCAAAGGTAGAGCATCTGCGAGGTGGGAGCAGTTGAGACGATCACGGGACAGGCAGGGCAAGGCCAAAATC
This sequence comes from Berberis thunbergii, assembly GCA_003290165.1. Lineage (NCBI taxonomy): Eukaryota > Viridiplantae > Streptophyta > Magnoliopsida > Ranunculales > Berberidaceae > Berberis > Berberis thunbergii. The sequence continues at coordinate 554,237 of QNQO01000502.1, read as the reverse complement.
ACTGATTAAGAGATGATGATGAAGAAAATGAAGGGTCACTTCCTTCCTTTTGGCTACACTCAAACCTTGTTTTAGCGACTTCATTCGTTGAGGTAAGGAACGAGATTGGTTGATGATTACACGGAGGAGTTCTATCAATTTATAGCCCGGATTGATTTATTTGAGACGGAAAAGCAAATGGTGGCACAGTCTTTGGGGAGATTACAACAGCCCTTGCAGGATGTCCTCAGCTTCACTCGTTGTGGACCGTTTCAGAAGCATACTAGCATGCACTTGCTGTTGAAAAATAGTAGAACCGGAGGCCAATGATCAGAAGTGATCAAAGTGGTCGGCTAGTTCGCCCTCAAGAATCCCGTCCTGCCCAGCAGCCACCGCAGGGTAATTCCAACTCAAATATTAGATGTTTCAGATGTGGTGAACAAGGAAATAGAGCGACTGAGTGTAGGAAGCCTGCTAGTAATAAGAACAACAATCTCCTGATTGAGGAGGATGTGGTAAACAAAACTGAGGAGTTTGGAGAGCCTGCATGTGTATGATGATGATGAAGATGGAGATGTACTGTATGGAGATGGCCATGAGACTCTGGTGATTCGTAAGAGTCTACTGACTCCTAAGGACGATTCAGGGGATGATTGGTTGAGAACCAATATTTCCACACGACCTGCACAGTTGCAGATAAAGTCTGCAAGATGATCATTGATAGTGGCAGTTGTGAGAACGTAGTGTCTGAAGAGGTTGTCTAGAAATTGCAGTTGAAGACAGATCGTCATCCCAAGCCGTACAAATTGTCGTTGCTGAATAAAGGCAGTGAGGTAATGTAGATAGGCGATGCCTAGTGTCTTTTTTGATTGGCATGAAGTATTTGTGTCTATGGATGCTTGTCATGTATTGTTACGTAGACTTTGGCAATATGATCGCAATGTTATTCATGATGGGCGAAAAATATATATTCCCTTAGCATCAAAGGGAAGAAGATTGTGTTGGCACCTCGTCGGGAAGGAACCACTCCTACCCCGGTATCCAATAACACTAACCTGCTTTCTAGGTCTAGGTTTTAGTTGAGATGGAGCGTGGGGATGTGGTCTATGCTCCGCTATCTTGTGGGAATAGTGCAGCAGACGTGAATCTAGATTTGCCAGCAGAGGTGCAGTAGCTGCTAGCAGAGTTTTTTGACCTGATGCCAGAGGATCTTCCTCCTGGGCTGCTACCTATGAGGGATATTCAGCATCAGATCGACCTTGTTTCGGGGTCCAGTTTACCTAATCGATCAGCTTATCGCCTCAGTCTCAATGAATTTGAAGAGTTGCAGCGACAGGTGGTAGAGTTGTTGGAGAGGGGCTACATTTGTGAGAGTATGAGCTCATGTGCAGTTTCTGCTCTGCTGGTGCCGAAGAAAGATGGCTCTTGGCGTATGTGTGTTGATTGTAGAGCAATCACTAGGATTATAGTGAAATACAAGTTTCCAATTCCCCGCCTGGATGATATGTTAGACTAGCTGTCCGGTTCTAAGGTATTCTTGAAAATTGACTTTAAAAGCCGATACCACCATATCAGAATAAGGTCTGGAGATGAGTGGTGGAAGACATTGTTTAAGACGCAACATGGGTTGTATGAGTGGATGGTCATGCCTTTTGGACTGTCCAATGTGCCCAACACATTTATGAGATTTATGCATCAGGTTTTACGACCTTTCATGGGAAAATTCGTTGTAGTTTACTTCGACGACATTCTCATTTATAGCCCGACATGGGCTACACATTTTGATCACCTCCGTGCTATTTTTGATAAGTTGAGGATGGAGCGTCTGCTCATCAATCAGAAGAAGTGTTATTTCTTCACTACTTTTGTCACTTTTCTTGGTTTTGTTGTGTCTACTGATGGTGTTCATCCAGATCAGTCGAAGATAGATGCGGTCTTGGAGTGGCCCAAACCAAAGACCTTACACGGTGTCAGAAATTTTCATTGATTGGCGTCCTTCAACCATTGGTTCATCAGAAACTTCAGCACTCTGATTGCTCATATCACAGAGTGCCTCAAAGGACGTGATTTCCAGTGGTCCTAGGAGGCGGAGGCCAGTTTTCAACTGGTCAAGCAAAAGATGACAAAGGCACCAGTTTTTGCACTTTCTGATTTTGAAAAGGTGTTTGAGGTAAACTGTGATGCATCTGGGGTTGGCATTGGTGGTGTTTTGAGTCAGGAGGAGCGCCCAATAGCTTTTTTCAATGAGAAACTATCAGGATCAAAGAAGAATTATTCCACCTCTGATCTGGAGTTTTATGCCATAGTTCAGTCATGAGGCCCTGAAGTACATCAATGGCCAACACAAGCTGAGTAGACGACATGCCAAGTGGGTGGCGTACTTCCAGGAGTTCACGTTTGCGCTGAGGCACCAAGCAGGGAGTCTGAACCGTGTCGCAGATGCACTGAGCCGTCGTACGTTACTCCTCACCACCATGAGCACCAGAGTTGCAGGATTCGAGGCTTTCTCTGATATGTATGCTACAGATCCTTCCTTCGGGAGGTAACTGATAGTCAACGACATGACTTTATTTTGCATAATGGTTATATGTTTCGTGGATTACAGTTGTGCATTCCAGATTGTTCACTAAGGCAACGGATTATTAGTAAACTTCATAATGATAGTCACTTTGCGTGAAATAAGACGTTGGCCTTGATCTCTTCTAACTATTATTGGCCCAAATTGACCAGTGACGTGGCTCATTATGTGGAGCGTTGTTATGTGTGTCAGCGGTCCAAGGGAGTTCTCACTAATGCGAGCCTGCACACACCTTTACCTGTACCTGAAGCCCTTTGGTTTGATGTCAGTATGGACTTTGTGTTGGGCTTACCCCGTACCCAATAGGCCTTAGATTCTATTTTGGTTGTGGTTGACAGGTTTTCCAAGATGGCCCATTTTATAGCTTGCAGAAAAACAATGGATGCTGCCCGAATCGCCCATCTTTACTTCAGGGAGATTGTGCGTTTACATGGTGTTCCCCGATCCATTACTTTAGATCGTGACACCAAGTTTATGAGTCATTTCCGGAGGAGTTTATGGGAGAAAATTGGGACAAAATTGAATTTTAGCAGCGCCTACCACCCCTAGACGGATGGTCAGATCGAGGTGGCGAACCGGAGTTTGGGGAACCTTTTGAGGAGTTTGGCAGGAACTAAACCGAAACAGTGAGATTTGGCGTTACCTCAAGCAAAATTTGTCTATAATAGGTCAAAGAACATAACCACAGAAATGAGCCCATTTGAGATTGTCTGTGGTCAGAATCCATTCGGGGTGCTTGACTTAGCCCCTATTCCACGTGTGGGTCGTTTGAGTCACAAGGTAGATGCGATGGCAGAACATCTTTGAGGTATCAATGAGTAGGTGAAGCTGGACATTCACGAGAGTAATTCCAAGTACAAGGTTCAGGCCGACAGTCATCGTCGTCATGTACTTTTTGATATTGGTGATTTTGTTTGGACAATATTAACCCATAATTGTTTTCCTGTTGGAGAATATAATAAGCTTAAGAAGCGGTAGATTGGACCCTATGAGATCCTGCAGAAGATCAATGATAACGCCTACAGACTGTGCCTCCTCAGTCATTTGAGGACTTCTGATGTCTTTAATGTAAAACACCTGAGTCGTTGTTTTGTGGATTCCGATGAAGCTATTGTGAACTCAATGACGAGTTCTTTTCAACCCGGAGCGACTGATGCAGGAGGGTCCGAGTCAGATGATACTGAGTTGTCAGATAGCATGTTGTTGGCACTGAGATACCTTAAGTTGGCAGATCAGCGCAAAGATGGCAGGTAATCGTGATCTTTGCCTAATTGTGGCAATTTTGGGTGCGTTTCGGTATTTTGGCCATCACTTTGGCTACGGGGATCAGAATCGCGCATATGACCCCAATTCAGAAGCTCTTTTCGGCGGGCAATTTTGTCAAAATCCACTGTTTTCCCTTCCGAATCCACAATTTTAGCAGTTTTTTTTTCTTTTTATGGTAATATGTTTTTATCGTTTAGGAAGTGATTCTAAACTCGATTTGGGTCATATTTTTGGCAAATTGCTTCTTTTATTACCTATATTATTTTAGCATGATTATTGAGATTTTTCTATTTTTGGAAAAATTCTGATAATAGCGAATTTTAGCTATAAAGCCCGGTTTGTGGGTTGACTTTAGAAATACTTTTGATTTTCATAATTTGAATTGAACATCAGAGGTGTTTCTCTGTGTTTTTGGGCAAATCTCTTTTGTTTTCTCTGCAAGTTATCTGTTGAAACTAGCCTGCAGAATAATCGTTATTTTGTCTGGCATCAGATTGACAAGTCTTTTGATACATTTTACACGTTAAAAGAAGTGTTTATTGTCACACACCAACACAAACAATCTGAACTTAAATGACTTGATACTAACTTTTACCGAAAAAAATGCCTAATAAAAAAGGTCAAGCTTACATTACGACTTTACCATTCGAATATGATTAGGCAAGACTTTGTGGTTGGCCAACTCGAAAACACAGTTGTGTTTCCATGTTCCATAGCTATTGCTTCCTTCTTGTATCCTGAAGAAAATGGGAGAAGAAATAAAAAATAATGTTATATCTGTAGAAACGAATGGATCAAGGGATAATTTCTTCTTTACTCACATGCATGTCAAAAAGGAGTGCAAGCCATATTATTGCCTATGTACATTTCATTCGACGATGCATCCTTGAGTGAAACTAGGCTTGCAAAGTGAGGAGTTGCGCGAAATGTGGTGCATGGAAGAGCACCAATCCTGAGATAGTTTGTAGAATTTTGGATGGGATCATAGGAGAAAGTGAATCAAATTTCCTGTACAAACAAAATATTACCATTCTTGCAAATCCTTACTGGTTCAGTGCAGGGCCCTTCCCACAGATCATATCTAGATGTTATTAAGATAACGTATTTTTTCAACCAGGACTCTTTCACCTCATAATCCATCATCATCAAAATTTCCATTTTATATGGGAGGGTGTAATCAACTATGCATAGTTTACCCCCAAGTACTCGTAAATGCAATGACACCACACTTTTTTGAGAAATATCAAAATCAGAGGGTGGTGGAAGTTCTGCTACGAATTTCTCCTCATGCAAGTTGAAACAACCAATAAGACCAACAGATTTAGTATCCTTCTTTTCATATATATATATCTTCCAATGAATAATATCGTTTACAAATGCACCAGGATTTCTGCTAAAAAGAGAGTAAGGCGTGTCTCTTAAATGTTTCCAACCCATAGAGCTAACTGTATGAATTTCCATACCTAGATTCAATCTATGATCATTGCCAGGGGTACATATTAGGATCAAACATTCTTATAACTTTGTACTGATTAGTAATGGCATCGTATCCGAACCCAGAAACAAACCAAAAATGGGGCTGGTTGATGAATTTTGTGTTCATGGGGAGATTCATGTATTCTCCAATAATTGGATTGCAGATATAAATGGGATCATGAGCAAGGGGATCTGCTAAACAAAGCAACCCATTTGAATAACCAACAACTTCAACTTTGAACTTAAAGCTATTGAATTGGGTGTTGAAAGCAGTTACGAGATGATCAATAGAAGTACTACCATTATCAAAGTGGTTCTCGCTCTCTACAAAATAGAAGTCTTTGGCTAAGCCCATAGTAGCATTCTGAAGAATAAGACCAGGGGTTGATCTGGGAAGGTGTGTTTTAGTTAAATGAGGGTGTGTGGCAATGGCTAGCCATGGTTTTGATATGCACCTGCTGAAGGCAATAGACTTGATAGGTAGTCTGGAAAGGCTGTCAATCATAACCTCCTAGGGGAGTTTTGCAATCGTTGTTGGTTCAGTTTGATGTTGCTACTGCTCTGACTGAGTATTTGATCCTTTTCCTCATTCCATGTCATAGAAATTTTTTATGGAGGCAACAAACAACGAATTGTAAATAGACTATCTTTTTTTTTTTTTTTTTTTTTTTCTTTCTGTGAAAGAACAAAGCTCGAATGCGAGAAATCTGACTGGCAATCGGAATCTATACCATTGTTGTATTTACGTGCATGATTTATTCATTAAGTAATCTTTATATACCATGGGTTTCTAGGGTTCTTAATTTGCTTTCAAAGTTATTTACTAAATAACTTATTTTTAGTCTTTCAAATTAATTAGTAATCTTTTTAATTTCCTTTTAGGATTAGGCTTTACTTTTTCTTTTAGGAATAGGCTGCTTGTTATTTTAGTATTTGATTCTACTTTTTCTTTTAGAAATAGGTTGTTTGTTATTCAAGTTATTTGAGCACTATAAATAGAGCTCTTTCTTAATATTGTAGGTAGACTTTTGATAATTAATAAATTTGGTATATTTTCTCTGAGGAGATTATTGTGTTCTTTTTTTTCATACTTTTCGGATTATTGGTGCGTCAATCAACGAATTGTAGAACCCTTGTTTCCGGATTATTGGTGAGTCAATCAACGGATTCAAGCCTATCATTTAATTTTTTTTCTCATCCTTCTTTTTCTCGTTTCCACAATGCATTAGTTGGTATCAGAGCCTAGTACGTTCTTGAATTATGGCGCCTCGTCAACTAAGGGAGGTGACAATTGAAAACATATATGAGAGGGATGAAGAAAGGCAACGTGTCGAAGCTGGTCGAATTCTTCAAGTTGAGGCGCATGTAGCACAGGTACAAGCCCAACTTGAAACCACAAACGTTAATCTTGAGCTCACAAATGCTAACCTCACGGCCTTAACTGAACAAATCACGAGGCTCGTATGAATTCACCCTGGTAGACAACCAAATCGGTAATCACACGCCGAGGAGGGAGATGCCAAGTTTGATGATCACTTCGAAGGACCTTTGAGGGGTCGTGGTGGAAGGCATGACACTAGAAGACGATTCTTCAATAACCATCAATATCGTCATGCATATGAAGAAGACACAGATGATGACTTCGAGAATCCTTTCAGAGGACGCGGTGGAGGATGTAGACATCATGGAGGTGGTCGGGGTTTTGCATATAATTTGGAGCCTAAGTGATGAGAATCTGGTATGAAGATAGAAATACCGGAGTTTCAGGGGAATGGTCAACCTGAAGAATTTTTGGATTGGTTGGCAATAGTTGAGGAAGTACTCAAGTATAAGGAGGTTCAAGATGATAGACGGGCTGCTCTTATTGCTACAAGGTTCCGTGGGAGAGCAACGGCTTGGTGGCAATAATCAATACTGACTCATCAACGATAAGGAAAGCCGAAAATTACCTCTTGGAAAAAGATGATGAAACATATGCGCGCTCAATTCCGACCCCATAACTATTCAAAGTTGATGTATCAACAACTTAAAAACTTGAAGCAAGGAGCGTGAACGGTGGACGAATACACGACAGAGTTTTACAAATTGGTGGTTCAAAATGACCTCATTGTGACCAACGAACAATTGATCGCAAGATACATTAGAGGTATGCATGATAATTTTCAAGATACTCTTAACATGTATGATGCTTTTAGACTTTCAGAAACGCATCGAGTCTTACAGTTTGAGAAACAATTACAGAGGCGATCCACTAACCCTTCATGTGGATCGTCTAATAGACTAATACCAACAATTCTCAACCCACACGAGCTACAAATCCTTCACAAACAAACACCACGAGGGCTTCTATAGGTGGGGTGCCAGGCAATAGACCCCAACTGAATAGTTTAACTTACCGTTGCTTCAAATGCAGGGAAGTAGGACATCGTATGGCGGATTGTCGAAAGGGTGACAGGAGCAGAAAAGGTCTATTCATAGACAATGAAGAATTGGGAGAGGACGAGGCAGTTCCAAGTCAACTCGAATGAGGGTAAACCGCTATTTGATTCAAATTTGGTGCAAGAGGAGGTTGTCGGAGGAGACGAAGGTCAATTACTTGTAGTTCAATGAGCTTGTTTTACACCACGAGGAATAGACAGTAATGGTTGGTTGAGGAACAATATCACCACTTGCACAATGGCGGGAAAAGTGTATCGTTTGGTAATAGACTCAGCTTCTGTTAAAACATAAGCTAATTACGACTTCTGCTCTAATACTACCTGATTTCACCAAACCTTTTGAGTTGCATTGTGATGCTTCCAAAGTGGGCACTGGAGCTGTTTTGAGTCAAGAAGGAAAGTCGGTAGCATATTTCAGTGAGAAATTGAATGGGAGTAAGTTACGTTACTCTACTTATGATGTTGAGTTTTATACGGTAGTACAGGCTTTGAGACATTGGAAATCTTATTTGCTACATCAGGAGTTTGTGCTTTATACTGATAATGCAGCCCTTAAACATATTAACTCTCAAGAGAAGTTGTCGGATTGTCATGCCTCTTGGGCTGCTTACTTACAACAATTTAAATTTGTCCTCAAGCATAAATCAGGAGTTCTCAATAAAGTAGCCGATGCTCTTAGTCGACGTTCTATGCTCATAATGACTATGCAAACAAAAGTGTTGGGTTTTGATACTTTTTCTGAGTTGTATTCAACCGACCCCTTCTTTTCTCTTGTGCTTGAAGAAGTTACTGCAGGCCAACGATCATATTTTCTATTACATAAAGGTTTCTTGTTCAAAGGAACATCTTTGTGTATTCCTGACTCTAGCTTACGAGTCAAAATTGTGTCTGAATTGCATAATGAAGGACACATGGGGAGGGACAAGACGTTTCAATTCGTTTCTCGAACATCCTATTGGCCTACTTTAAGGCGTGAGGTGGAGCATTTTATTTGGAATTTTCGAGTGTGCCAAGTTTCAAAGGGTACTTCAACGAATGTTGGACTTTATATGTCTCTTCCTATGCCTGAGAAGCCTTGGGTTGATGTGAGTATGGACTTTGTTGTCGGGCTTCCTCGTACTCAGCGAAGAGTAGATTCCATTATGGTTGTAGTGGATAGATTTTCGAAGATGACACATTTCATTGCTTGTAAGAAGACCACCGATGCTATTAACGTTGCCCAAATGTATTTTCAGGAGGTCTATCGTTTACATGGCCTTCCATTATCTATTGTATCTGATCGGTATTCTAAGTTTCTTGGTCATTTCTGGCGATGTCTTTGGAGGTTAGTGCGTACAAAATTTGATTTCAGTAGTGCTTATCATCCGCAAACAGATGGTCAAACGGAGGTAGTTAATGATTCTCTGTGCAATCTGTTGCGTTGTTTGGTTGAAAAGAATGTGAAGACGTGGGATCAACAATTATTCCAAGCTGAATTCACTTTCAATCGTTTTGTTAATCGGAGTACGGGTAAAGTCCATTTATTATTGTGAACGGTTATCAACCACGAACTCCAGTAGAACTAGCTCCTATTTCAGATATGAAGTGTGTTCATACGAAGGCAGAAGATTTAGTGAATAATTTGCAGTAAATTCACCAACAGACACGAGCAAAGTTATTGGAGTCTAACACTCATTATAAGTCCATAGTTGATCAAAACCAACGTCTGGTGGAATTTGAGAAAGGCGATTTAGTGTGGGCTGTTTTGACCAAGAATTTTCTTCAGTGGGTGAGTATAATAAGCTTTCTGCTAGGAAGATTGGACCTTTGGAGATCATTGAAAAAATCAATCCCAATGCTTATCGTCTTAAGCTTCCTAGTCACATCAAGACCCATGACGTGTTCATTGTTAAAGACCTCATTCCATATACAGATGATTCTAGCTGTTCTGAAGATTCAAATTCAACGGCGAATTCACTTCCACCCAGGGAGGATGACGTAGAGAAGGTTTCTAGGGTTCCTAATTTGCTCTCAAAATTATTTACTAAATAACTTATTTGTAGTCTTTCAATTTAATTAAGAGTCTTTTTAGTTTCCTTTTAGGATTAGACTATACTTTTTTCTTTTAGGAATAAACTGCTTGTTATTTTAGTCTTTGATTCTACTTTTTCTTTTAGGAATAGTCTGCTTGTTATTCAAGTTATTTGAGCACTATAAATAGAGCTCTTCCTCAATATTGTAGGTAGACTTTTGATAATTAATAAACTTGGTATATTTTCTCTGAGGAGATTATTGTTTTTTTTTCCTACTTTTCAGATTATTGGTGTGCCAATCAACGAATTATAGAACCTTTGTTTTCGGATTATTGGTGAGTCAATCAACGGATTCAAGCCTATCATTTATTTTTTTTCTCATCCGTCTTTTTCTCGTTTCCGCGCTGCATCACCAACCCAAGGAGTTTTCAGGGATCTCAGAGTTTCTGGGCTTCCGGGCTATTGTTTTCGTGCAACTCCTCATGTTGCAAGCCTTATTTCACTAATGAATGCTACAGAGGATGGCATCTCAATGAGGTAAACACTGTTGTTTCCCATCGATCTTGATAATTTATGTTCTTGTGTATAGTTTTAGCAGTTCTCCGACTAAAGTCTTGTTGTATGACTTTATTCTTCAAAATACTAGTAGCAAAAATCATGATGAAGGCGGAAATCAATATGGTAAATGGAGCAAAACTTTGTTTCCGGTTTCTAAGGAGCAAAGCTGCCTTGATGAGGATTATTACGTCACATACTATACCCCATTCAGTATACCATCATACTAGTATTTCAAAATAATGTACTTGGTTTTTTATTCCGTCTATTGATATTTAGTTCTTTTTAATCTTTGTGGGCTTCTCTGAGCAGTGATCAAAGTGGACAAATGGGAGCTATGACTTGGCATTTTTACAATACTACTTAAAATACAAGGGTTTCAACTATGTGTGCGGCTGTTTATACGTCTTGCATCCAAAAGGGCATCTGGAATAGTTTGGATCCTAAGGTGGCGTGTGGAATAGTTTTTCCGATTCGTACTTTGTGTGCGTGTTTGTGTTGGGGGGTTGGATTTGCTTTGGTTCATATCGTTTGTATGGACTTGTAACATGTTTACATGCCATATGGCTTTGGAAATCTGTTACAAAGATGTTTTTATCATCAAAATGTTTGGGTAATATTTTTCATAATTGCCTCAGCTTAACTCCGCATCCCTCTCAGTTACTGTTGTATTTTAATATTTATGTAACGTGTTTTATTTGCAATTTGGGATGGAATATGCAAAGTCTAGCTTATAAGTAAAAAAAATACAACAATGACCAATTTCTTCGTTTTGTCAGGCTTGTAGTCTTTAAAGACGGTGGGTTCCATTCAACCCCAACTTGCCTTGAAAAAAAAACTTAAAAACTAAATCCCCTATGGTCAGGTTAGATCCCTTCCAAAGGATTAGGGATATAGAATACAAAAACTTCTTAGGAATTACCTATAATAATCCCCAAACGTACGCCTTTACTGGGGTTTATGGTCAATGTGTACATCATTAGAGATTGGAAAACACACGTAAAATCAAATTATAGATGGACACTAGGGGGCAGCGCATGCAATTCTTCTGCTGATGACAGAACTGCTAGAATACTAGATTTTGAATAACATGCACATAAATGATGTAGCTCAATTGTTCCCTGCTCATAGTTCCTAGTTTCATGTTGATGTTCTGCTCACAACAGGAACAAATTTGATAGAGCTACATGCATATGATGCATATGAAGCCATTTCATTTACTTATGATGCTAGTTTCTTTGAATTGACGAAATGGGAAAACTGTTGGCATCTATGCTTTTGATGTACATGGGACACTTTAAGTTCATAATGCTTTTGAAATAGTTGGCCAGGAGAGTGCTTAGCACCATGGCTGAATGCTTTGCAGCTAAAACTTCCTGATGTTGGTTAGATAATAAGTTTGCCCAATGGTTATTTGTGTACTCTAAATTCTGTCTCGAATGAACAAGTTCTGATGGTATGGATAATATAGAATGGGTATGGAGACCTATTATTAGGAGACTTAATATTGCAAGTACATCAGCAATCGAGTACTATATTAGGTTCTTTTAGTGATGATATATGAATTCATCATCATCATCATCATCATCATCATCAAAGCCCATTCCCATTACTTTTGGGGTCGGCCACATGAATTCTGGTTCTCCAAGCAATGCGGTCTTTTCATATATCCTGATCCAATCAAATCTCAAGGATGTCTTCATTCACTGCATTCATCCAAGTTTTTAACTGTCGTCCCCTCCGTCTACACCCTCCATTAACTTGTCAATCTAGACATTTTCGAATTGACGTCGTATTTGGTCTCCTCCGCACGTGACCAAACTACATTAAACTCATTTCTCTAATTTTGTCCTCTATAGGCGCTACACCTAAATATCTCCTAATTCTTTCATTATGGTAATATATGAATTATGAAAGAAGAAAAAAAATAAAAACTTGCCATGGACAAAATAAGGAAGGGTGACTTAATTAACAATGAAGACTAAATCTCCTACAGTCACATTCCTGCATCGGATATTAGGATAAAATAGGAGGACTTCAATTACCATGTGATGATTATCAAACACCTGTTAGTATGGTTTATGCCATTTCTATACATGTCAATAGAGACTGGAAAACACATGTAAATTCAAGGTTTTTTTTTTGTTTGACGCTTATTAGTTTATACCTATTAGAGTTTGACGTTGGTTTTGAAAATTATTTGAGTCTAACCCTCGTTTTCTGATGGAACCGTTAAGTCAAAGTCATTGACTAGTAAAAATTAATTCTCAGACCTTTTTGCCCTTGCCTTAGGTTAAACTAAGGAATGAGATTTTGCCCTAAAATCACAATTTTTTTTTTCGTTGAACCTCCTCCTCCCTACGATGCACCTGCTTCCCTTCCCTCGTGACAATCTTCGTCCTCCCTGCGATGAAGGCACACCTCCCTTGTGACGAATACGCACGAAGACGAAGATGCACAACTGCTCCCTGCTTTTTGCTTCCTGTGGATGCTCCAACGAAAAATGCTCTTGTATCAGAACATACATCATCGTGCATTTTCTCAGGAGAGATGCAAGGTGAAGCCATCTATGGTGACAAACTGACATTTTTTTGCATAGTGTCTGAATGCATTCAATATAGGCTTTGACTGAAAAGGCTTAGATTTAGATTTTTTTGGTTAAACACTTTGTTCTTCCATGTATCTACAAAGTAGCAATCCAAGTTCATGTTCGACATTTTACACATGTATATACAATGAAGTGATCCGGGAATAAACTAAATATGGTTTAACTAGGGCTTGCAACTTGTCTAACTTCTTCCTCTTCAAGACACCTAGACATACTTCATTTGTTTCTCCATTAAGGGTAAGTTTATCTGATAACTACTATAGATTTCCCTTGCCATTTTAAGACTTCAATAGAAATACTTTGTGATTTCTCTGAAATTGCACTTGCCTCAATATGTGTCCTGTGTACAAAATAAGGTTGTTTGAAAACTTCCAACAACGAGAGATGCCCACTGGTTATTTATTTCTTTTGATCATTTCCCAATGGGATCCCTTCTTTCTTTTCAACATTCTAGCTATAAATCATTACTGAATTCACAAGAAGCAGTCTGGGCGGTGCACAATTTGTGACTATGATCATCTCAGCGATCCACCTATGCTTATAGTTCTTTATGGATCTAGTCACAGGGAGCAGGGAGATCGTCGCGAAGGAGCATGAAGAAGGTGCGTTGTAGGGAGGAGGAGGAGGTTCAATGAAATATTATTTTGTAATTTTCGGCAAAATCTCATTCCTTAGTTTAACCTAAAGCAAGGGCAAAAGGGTCTAAAAATAATTTTGACTGGTCAATAACGTGGACTTAACGGTTCGGTCAGAAAACAAGGGTTAGACTCATGAGTGTGAAACCCTAATAGGTAAAAACTAATGAGTGTTTAATTCAAATCCTTCATATACCAATTTTATGGTTTTTACTTCTCATAAATCATCATTAAACATAAACCTTAAATCGGTGAGTCTTCACTGATTAAGAGTGATTTCAGAAGAACATTAGCTACAAGATTTCCAATCTATAAAGTACTTCAATAACTCATTTCATTTAAGGCATTAAATTAACCGTGTCGATATATACATGGGCCTAATTACCATTGATGCGTTCAAATTTGGTCTCCTATAAATCTGACCTTCAAAACAAATGTTACATTGCCAAGGACCACCTGTTTGGTGGCTGAAGGCATTCCGATGCTTAAGTCAGTAACTTTGTTGGAGATGGAGATTAATCTGGACAGAACTCAGTTAAAATTGCATACCTTTGTCGAATGTTCCATTTACCTTATATAGTGGTCGTTATTAATTCTCTACATGACTTAAGCATGTGAGGCTCAACGAGGGGAGACGTTCTTTGTAACAGTCTCGTTTTTTATAATGATATGTCCTTGGGGGAGTAACTCCTTTCACGACTCTTTTTCTCTGTAACGTTCTTCCACTTTAAGGGAGAGCTTTGTTGGGTCTAGAGGGCATTTGATTATGATTTATTCCGACTGGCCAATTTTGGGCTTTAGTGATTGGATTTGCTATTTTTTAGCTTTGTGAGTCGGTCTGGACTTGAGATACTTATTCCTCGTGATGGGCAATCTTTGTCACGTGTATGGTCGTGATGATAGTCATATTTGATGTATCATCAGCTACTCCCCCTTAGTTAGTGGGTACGCTGACGTGGCCATTAACTCGACGATGGTTGAATTTTCAAATTTCATCATTGCAGCGCATTTAATGTCGTTAACATCTGCTGCTACGTTTGTTTATCCGATTCTCATCTGCTTATTCGTTTTGGCGTAAATTTTGGGACTTCATGCAGCCATCATACCTCGTACATCTTCCCATGAGCGGTCCTTTCATTGCTCAATCGGTATACATACACCATTCTTATGACTTTGTACTGATTGGTAATGAAGTCGAATCCAAACCCTGAAACTAATATCATAACTAGTCTCTTTTTCACTCATGGGAATAGTCATGTACTATCCAATAATTGGATTCCACATATAAATATACATACATATATATATATATATATATATTGTATCACATTTTAGAGTTTCGCTAAGCAAAGCAAACCAATGCATGAACCAACCTCATAGAATTTGACATCAGAATGAATGAATTGGGTGTTCAATGGCATTACCTCATTGTGAAGAGGAAAGTTGTTGAAGTGGTTCTTGGCTTCAATATAGTACAAGTCGTTGTGATCAGAAGAATAAATGATAAGACCAGGGGATGATTTAGCGAGGTGCATCTTAATGAAGTCAGGATGGGTGGCTATGCTGTGCCATGGTTTTGAAACACAACGGCAAAAGTCAATGGACTTGATGGGGAATCTACAAAAGATGTCAATAGAACCTCTCACGGAAGCATCATAATGGATGTTGGTATGACCGGCTGTTGTGTTGCTGTAAAGAAAATAATTGAGAATTGTATTATTGTTTTGTTGAATTGTATTATTGTTTTGATGTTTCTTGACTGAATACAAACTTATATAGAGCTAACTTTGATATAACTTAATAGAAACAGGAAAGTTAAAACTTCTTATACAAGATATTCTAATTGTGTCATATTTTGACTTTCGTTTTTGTAACTTTCATCTTCTTGTACTTTCCTTATTGTAGAGGTGAATCAATATTGGACTTGGGCTTGGCTATGTTGAGTGCAAGCCCTATATATTCTAACACTCCACCGCAAGCTGGACATGTAGACGCAGACGAAGTGTGCAGCTTGGAGGAAACTTTGAAGTCCAATTTGGTGAAGAAATCATGATTGTCGAGTGAAGTTGCTAATAGTTCGACTCGATGCAACATGATTGTCAAATACTAGAAAATTCTGGATGATTCCTGTATCGTGTGCGTCAGAGAGAGACGTTGTTGCTGTTCTTTGTTGCGTTGAGAACTTTTTTTTGTTTTGTTGGAAGCTTGTGATCTCTTCTTGCGCTTGTTGCTTGGCATCAAAGTGGAGGATTTGGCTGCGTGAATTTTCTGTTATTTGAAGATTTTGTTGGTTGAGTCGTGATCTAAAAATCTATTTGTTGTGTGAGTCGGCGGAAGCTACAATATCGAATCTGTTAGGGAGAGAGGAAGCAAGGCGATGGCTTGTGATGGTGCGTAAACTCTATTAGAGAGTGCAATTTCTTTTATTTGGCTGAACTTGCTGTTGAGGATGTTCAACCTGTGTCATCCCTTCACCGCCTCTTGCGTCTATCATAGTCATCGAAGGCGGGGAAGAGCTTGAATCCCCGAAGTCTTAGGTCACAAAAGAAAATGTATTTGATACCATGTAAAGAATTGTATTAAAAAATATTATTGAATTGTTTCAAGCACATCTCCCTAAACATTTTTTTGGGAGAAGCAATTGTCACCGCTACTTATCTCATTAATCGTACACCGTCCTTTGTTCTTAAAGGCAAAACGCCTTTTGAACTTCTCTTATCATATGCATGGAAATTTTAAAATACTAATTATTTCAAATGGAATAGCTTCAAATGATATATTTCAAATACTAATTATTTGCA
The DNA here is from genome assembly GCA_003290165.1 of Berberis thunbergii. NCBI lineage: Eukaryota > Viridiplantae > Streptophyta > Magnoliopsida > Ranunculales > Berberidaceae > Berberis > Berberis thunbergii. Next base: position 537,889 of record QNQO01000502.1, on the reverse strand, counting down.
TTCTAAAATAGCTTCAAATGGAAATTTTCATATGTTTTTCCATGTAAAGGCGTGTCTAATGGATATGTTGGATGGTTATAGTGAAGATTCAGTACATGACTGGTATAGATTGAAGATTAATATATAATTACTATATATGCAATAATAAATAGAGAAATTGACCTGCTCGACATATCTGCTCTCCTTCTTGACAGATTTGCTCCTCCTGCTCAATAGATCTAGACTGTTTTCGCAATTAGATCTGGTTATCTCGACCATATCTGAAGCAGCAACGTGAGCGGTGTCTTAAAAAAACTGCGCCGCCCCCTATATTTGGACGTCACCACGACCGGTCGCCCTCGCGATCTTGACGTCCTGCTGAAGTTGTTGCTTCGGTGAAGAGGAAAAGGGAGGCTCTGGCCGCCCGCTCTGTTCTCGACTGATCTCGCCTAACTGTATGTCTGGCTAGGTCAGGGCATAGTGTGGCATGACGGCTCCTCTAGCCGTCAGTACTTCCCCTCCCCCAATGGGGGTTAGGGATCATGCGGAAGAGGTCAGTAAGCCTACTTTCGCTCAAATACTGGGAAAAATACTGGTTGATGAGGTTAAGGAAACACATGTTGAGGGAACTAGATTCCAGAAAGAAGGAGAGTCTGCCATTGGGCTTACGGCATCTGACGAAACTCGTGGGGAAGCGTTCATGGAAAAACATGTGATAGTCTTAAAGTTTTTTAGCTACAAACCAACATTGGAAGATATTCGAGATTCGATACATCAAACCTGGGGGATTCTGGGCGATTTCTCACTAGGTTTGCTAGATCAACGTCACGTTCTTGTCCGACTTCAATCTAAGGCGGAAGCAAAGAAAGTCTTGGCAAGGGACTCGTTTTTTATTCGGGGAGTTCGATTCAAAGCTTTCCGCTGGCATGATGGTTTTAGTCTGAAAGCAAATTCGATATCGGTTCCACTATGGGTAGAGTTGCCTACCTTTCCTTTGCATTTATTTTATCCCTCTCTTTTGAAAGTAATTGTGAACTCTTTTGGTGGTTTTTTGCTCATGGATGATCATACTCGATGTCTTTCACGCCCGGGTTATGCCCGTGTTTGCGTGGAGATGACTTTGGCGGAAAAGTTACCGAATAGAATTTGGATAGATAGATCTAATAATAGGGGCTTTTGGCAAAAGATTGAATACCTGGGTTTCAAATATTGTGATTATTGCTCATTGCTAAGGCATTAGGAGGATTATTGCAGAAAAAAGTTAGGTCATAAGGGCAATGTGAGAACACCCAACTTGGTGAAAGAAGAGAAGACTGAGAAACAAAAGGTGGAAGCCAAAGTCCTCAAGCAACAATATGTCCCAGTGGTAAAAAAAATAAAGTTTCAAAGCCAGAAGCTGGCACTAGTGGTGTAAAGAATAATTAGGGTGAGGAAATCCAGGAGGGAGTTAGTGCTGAGAGGCCAATGGTCAAAGATTCGGGGAATGTCATGTTGTCAAACAAATTCAAGTCACTTACAGAGAACATAGTTGAAGACGAGAGTAATCTAATGACTAATCAATTGCCTTGTAAGGAGAAGGCTCCAGTCAGTGACATGGTAGAGCCAGAAACAACGGAGGAAGGACTTCTTAAAGCGGGGTACACAGCTGTTGAGATTGAAAAAATGATTGAAAAATAAGGAGAGACAATTTCCGGGCTTGCTTCGTCCCAGCCAGAGCGTGTTCTGCCAATAACAGGGCTTGCTTCGTCAGAGCAAGTTGCATTCGGAGCAGAGCATGTACGCTCTGTTTCTGCAGAGCACGTAGCGTCGCCAATAGAGCAGGTTGATTTGGTGAACAACACATCACATGTTGTAGATGATGATCCAAAGAAGTTGATCCCTAGGAAAATGCGAATGATGGCCAAGCTTTTCTGCAAGAATGTGATAATGTTTCAGGTAGCAGCTCAAGGCCGCAGAGAGCGCACGAGTATGTTAACCAATTGGAACCAGGGAGGGCGCAGGGGGTTTTGATCAAGGCTGTAGGCGGGGATGTCGGGATCTCTAGCCCAGAGAAAAAGAAGAGCAGTAAAAATGCTTCTCTACAGATAAATGCAATGATTCCAAGCAGCAACTCCGGGCCAACAAAGGAGGACACAGTAGCTGAGGATGATCACGTTGACAGTGGGTTTGTCTATGGCGCTGGCAATGGTGTTGGCAGTGGAGCTCACGTTGGTGCTCAGACTCGCGTTCATAGTGGCGACAAGGTGCATGACCGGAAGGTAGGGGTTCCAGCAGATGCGGGTATTGTACAAGATGACGAAACTTTAGTGGACGCAGTAGTACTTGAAGCACCGGATAAAAAACATATTAACTATTTGGTTCGTAACACTAACAGCGAAATCGAAATGGAGACCGATACCGACATTTCGGATACAATCATTTCAGAAGAAGAAGATTTGGATGAATACACCATTAGGTCAAGATTAGTGTCAAATTTAAAGACAGACCAACCTCGATTATCGAAAAGATTTGATGCGACGGACTTCAAAGACATCAAGGTATTTCCTTGAAGATCATCTAGAATGAAGAAAAGTAACAGCAAGTACAGACATTAATCTAGGGGTTTGGTCAGTATTTATTTTGGGTTTGCTATGATGTATGTCCTCTGGTTCTTTTTATCGGGTAAAGTCGTCATGTACCCCCGACTGATGTAAAAGATTTTTTTCAAGTAATAAATATATTTTTTTTAAATGGAGAAACTTCAAGCTTAGCCATATCTCTTATGTAATTTCTTATGTTTTTTTTTTCCATGTAAAAAGCATGGCTGGTGGAGTGGATGATTAATATAGTAAAATAATATTAGCAATTGTTTGCTATAGATGGATATAGACTAATTTCAAGAATATTTTCACATTATGCACTATATCAAATTGACATTTTTGTAACAACCTCCAAAACAGTATCACTTTTGAAGTGTAACAATCTACCCAACAATTTTACACATTTTCACAAATAAAATGATACAATAATAGTATCACCATGAAGAGTATGGTTATAAAAGTGATACTATTCATGGTGATCCAACTTATTGTATCATTTTTTTTTGTTACTGTTTTTCATTTTTTTTTACTAAATTTAGTTTTGATTTGAAATTGTTTGTGGATTGTAACATCTCAAAAGTGATTGTTTTTAGAGTTGTTACAAAAATGTCAATTTGATGTAGTGATGGGGAAAAAATAGATCAATTTCTTAACATGGTGAGATTTTCTAATTTCACCCATGTTAGCAATTGTATTGTATAAACCCAGCTTTGGGTTGGCCTTAAGCCACATTAAATTTTCATTCACATTTTTGAAATTCATCATATACAGAGAAAAATAGACTGTTTGCTCCTTGTTTTTTCTTTGCTTCCTTGAGAAAGTTCAACAAAATGGACAAAGGAGAAGGATCAAAACCTCAAGAATTGCAACAAGTTTTTGAGGAAATGAGCATTTCTGAAGGGAGAAACAACCTGCAGTTGGAGCAGCTACAACTACAGGCGATCATACCAACATCCATATAACGACAACGACAGAACTGCTAGAATACTAGATTTTGAACAGCATGCACTTTATTGATGTAGCTCAACTGTTCCCTGCTTATAGTTCCCAGTTTCATGTTGATGTTCTGCTCAAAACAGGAACGGATTATAGAGCTATATATGCATATGATGCTTTAATGTTTCTTAAGCCATTTCCTTTACTTATGATGCTAGTTTCTTTGACTTGACGAAATGGCGGAGTTGACATCTGTGCTTTTGATGCACATGAGACACTTTGGGTTCAGAATGCTTTTGAAAATATGGGGAGAGTGCTTAATATAACACTATGGCTGAATGCTTTGCAGCTAAAGCTTCCTCAATGTTGGCTAGAAAATAGGAGTGTCCTATGGTTATTTGAGTACTCTAAATTCAATTTTGAGTGAACAAGTTCTGATGGTATAGATAAAATAGAATCGAAATGGTGAGCTATTATTAGGAGACTTAATATTGCAAGGACATCAGCAATAATCCAGTACTGTATTAGGTTTTTGAGTGATAATATATGAATTATATAAAAAAATAATAATAAATAAATAAAAACTTGCCATGTACAAAATAAGGAAGGGTGACTTTTTTTTTTTTTTTTAAATAACCTCCAGTGGGGAGGGGCAATTATGGGATGTCAGACCTTTATTACTTATCAAAAATTGATTTACAACCAAAACGGAGGTACATTACGACTTTACCCGTATAAAAACCGATCAAAAAATGAAACTTGCCCAAAACTAATTACCGCTACCCCAACCACAAGCTGGTTGAGAATATCTGAAGACTAAAAGTCCACTCACAATCACTTAAAACAAACCAAAAGACAAACATTTTAGCATAAAGAAACACCAAAAAAATAGCACCTTCCTGCTCATGCCACATCCTCGCTCCGACAGCACAATCAAAGCCACACCAAGCAGCAACGAAACCATCAATGCCACACCAATCAGCAATGCCACACCAAATCAATGCCAAATCAATACCACACCAAACATCAACAAACCATCAGTCTCGGTACATGAATAAGGCGCCATACACCACTCTCATTTCCTGCCACCAGACAGTACGCTTCCTCAGCCAGACAACATCGCTTCGCTTACCATAGAATGACCCTGCAGGCAATCCTAGCAGCTGCTCCAGTGTCGAGCTCGGCATTGTCGCTCCCTGCTCAAAAACAGAGTGCCACAAAGAGCAGCTCCAGAAATCCGTAGCATCGCAGCAACCGCAGCAACGCAGCCACCACACACAGCTCTCGCATCCAGGCGTAATCTGCTGCGCAGACAGCGTCCCCTTTAACCACTGCCGCACCTGACAGCATCAACAGCCGCACCACCAGGCCTCAGCAACTCCTAGGCAGTCAACTCAGGCCCACTCCAGCGCTGAAAACAGGGGATACTCTGTTTTACAGCAGAGCATCCAAACATCACACTGTTCCAGCACCTATATCTACCCAACCTGGTTGCGACTACTCGTTCCCGTGACGTATGTATGCCGTATGCCAGCGGTCAAGCACTGATAGACCAGCCACCCTCCTAGGAAGATCACTCGCATCGAAAGAGACAGTATAATGGTCTCGTTGTGCTCTATCTGCTAAAGCATCCGCCACATCGTTTGCTTCTCTATAAATATGGGAACAATCTAGCGTCATTTGTTCCGCCAAACCCTTAATATCTTTCAAAATATTTTCCAAATGGCACGGTATTTTAAAATTGCCCTTAAACCACCCACAAACAATTTTCGAATTCGTCTGAACAACCACCTGTTTAAAACCCAATGAAAGACAAAAGCGGAGTCCCTCAACTAGGGCCAAAATTTCCGTTTTATTATTAGAGTTTGTACCAAAAAATATTTGCTTTCCCACTACACAAAGACCCCTAGAGTCTCTAATGATCACACCTCCGGCAACCATGTTCTTACGGGAGGACCCATCCACATTAAGAGCAACAAACTCTGGCGGAAGGGGATGCCAAAAAACAATTCTACTTGGCTTTCTCAAAACTGGAGTCTCTTGTATTCCCAAAGCCCGTAATGGATCCTTATGCCAGGTGCAAATTGGGCCGAATATTCAAAATCACAAAAGCAAGATTAGGAACAACATTTTCATAAACACATTTGCACCGCTGTTTCCATATCTCCCATAAAATGAACATAGGAGTGCGAATGGATAATACACCTGTTTGTGTGCTCGTCTTGGCTCGCCTGAACCAAATGGCAAGGGTCGTGGAGATTTCTGCCGATTTTCTGATGTGCACATCAAAAATCAACTCAAAAAATGTCGCCACACCTGCATCGCCAGTTCGCCATCCAAAAACAAATGATTTAGATATTCTTGCTGTGGCATGTGGCAACATCTACATCTAGATGCCAGACTAAATCCGCATCTGTACAACTCCCCATCCACTGGTACCCCTCTACGGAGCAATTTCAACACCAAAACTGAGATTTTAGACGGAAGAATATCATGCCAAATCATTTTATAGAGATCATTTACTGTCCCTTTTCTTCGTAACATGTCATATGCCGACTGAAGGGAGAAAATTCCATTTGGGTTCGGAGCCCATACACATTCATCATCTTTAAATTCCTCGCCATATAATCTATCGGCAAAAATTCTCCTTGTTAAATGTCTGATTTCTGGGTTAACCAATTCAAAATTGGTTGAAATCACCTCATTTACCGAAGGCCACACACCTTGACCAATTAAAGCCGCCGGTCTTCTGAAGGACGCTACCGTATTCCAATTTTTCTCAAAAAAACTGATATTTCCCTTACCAATTCGCCACATCGAATTGCTCAGAATAAGGGATTTGCCAAGCATGATCTCTTTGAAAAACGGTGAAGAGCCAATTTTCACAACCTGACCATTCAATGCCACTCCATGCACCCAGTATTTATTTTTCATAAAGGTAGCCCAAAGAGAATCCAAAGTAATTAATCTCCAAAGTGCCTTGAGGCGAAAAGCCCGCATTACCACCGTCAAGTCTCTCACACTCAGACCTTCCTCATCATGTGGGAGACAAATATTAGTCCATGACACCCATTTTTTCTTCAGTCTTCCTTCACAATCCCCTCAGAAAAAGTATGCCAACAAACTATTAATCCGGGATAAAACTTTCATTGGAACACACATGGTACTCAGGATATAAATTGGAATCAAGCTAAGGACATGTTTAATCAAGATTAAACGGCCTCCCGGGGATAACAATTTCGCCTTCCATCCCTGAATCCGCGATTGAATTCTAGCAATCAAATCTTCAAAATATGTAATTTTAACTCTTCCTGGGAAAGCTGGTCCTCCCAAATATTTCAAAGGAGCATCTAGAAACTGGAATCCTGTGTAGGTTTCGAATCCTACAATTTTCTCAGCACCTGCCTTGTCATTCAAGATAAAAGAGCTTTTGCCTTCATTTATTTTTTGTCCCGAAGTCTCACAATAACGAGTCAAAAACTCCATGCATCTCCGAATAGAAGACTTTCTTCCATTTAAGAAAATGAGAGTATCATCTGCATATAAAATGTGTGAAATAGGACTGCAAGCCCTGGGAGTATATAAATACTTAATTTTTCCTTGAACAAAAGCCTCTTTTAGTCCCCAACTCAACACTTCGGAAGCAATAATAAATAAGAATGGAGACAAAGGATCGCCTTGCCTTAATCCCTTGGTAGATCTAAAAAATCCTTTGTAGGTGCCTTGAAGCAACACTGAAAAACCACAAGAAGCAATACAGTTAGAGATGATATGACAAAATTTACCATTAAAGCCAAAAAATTTAAGCACCGCAAACAAAAAATTCCATTCCAATCTATCATAGGCTTTCTCCATGTCGATTTTCAAAGCCACATTGCCGCCGAAAACCTTCCGATTATTAATATCCCGAATCAATTCTTGTGCAAGGCCAATATTTTCATCAATGAACCTTCCTTTAACAAAAGCCCCTTGTTCCGGAGAGATAAGTACGGGCAACAGATCTGCCAGTCTAGTGCAAAGAATTTTACTGAAAATCTTATAAATTACGTTGCACAAACTAATAGGGCGAAATTTCGCAAAGGATCCTGGATTCTCAGTTTTAGGAATCAAAGCCAAGAAATTAGCCGACATCGCCTCCCCTTCAAAAAACTGAATAGCAGCCTCCCAAATATCCTGACTCATGAAATCTCAACAGACCTGAAAAAAACCAGCAGTAAATCCATTCGGTCCCGGTGCACTATTTTTTGGGATGTCAAAGACCGCATTTTTCACTTCCTCCAGAGAATGACGTTTGACCAAAATGTCACATTGACCAGAACTCATCAGTTCCGGAATACAATTCAACAAATTTGCACCCACCATACTAGTACCTTGGGAAGACAGCAAAGAGGCAAAAAATTCAGTGGCATTATTAAAAATCTTACCAGGTTCCAAAATAGTCATGCCGCATGGTAAGGTAATCTAAGTGATGGCCCTTCGTTTTTGTTTAGACTTGGTGGATGCGAAAAAATATTTGGTGCAGGCATCCCCCTCCTTAAATTTTTTTTCACCTGATTTCTAAATCCAGTGGAGCTCCTCCTGTTTGAGAGCTAATCTATACTCAGCTGACATCGATTTAAATTGCAGAAATCATTAGTATCCCAATTGGCATCAACATTTAGACCATTATTGTTTCCATTATCAAAACCTACCAATAAAATAGTTTTCCATTGTTGCATTTCGTCCTCTAGAGCGCGTATTCTGCTAAACACATTCCCAAATACCATCCTGTTCTACTGTATAAGAGCTCGATGGGTCAATTTAAGTTTGGCATCCACTCTATCTATGGGTCTAGCAATAGCCAAATCAGACAACCAAATTCCCTTAACCAGGTCTAGAAACTCCGGATGTGTAGTCCATATGTCTAAGAATCTAAAAGGTGTAAAGTCAATCCTAGGTTGAGAGGGCATAGATGCCAGTAGAGGGGAATGATCAGAAAATGTGCGACTGAGATGTTCAACTCTAGGATGAGTCAAGACTGTGGTCCACGCCAAATTGACTAAAATCCGGTCAAGTCTGGCCCAAATACGTTCACTGCCCCGCCTATTATTACACCAGGTGAGTCGAGGACCCGAATATCCACAATCAATTAAGCCACAGGTTTCAATACACACTACTACAAATATTAGCTTAGGTAACGCCACTTAGATAGCGTTTTTTTAAAGAGCTATCCAAGTGGGCACTAGGATAGCGCTAATTTGTCTTAAAAAATAAAAAAAACAAAAAAAAAACACTACAATAGCGCTTTTAATTTTTTTTCCAGTTAAGCGCTATCTTAGTTATGTCTTAGATAGCGCTTTAAAAAACGCTATGGGAAAAAACGTTACCAAAGCTACCATAGCGCTTTTAAAGTGCTTGCATAGCGCTTTCGAAGCGCTATGTTACTTTACATTTAGGATAGCGCTCTCGATCTAACCTAGAAGGGAGAACAACGCCTCCACTCTCTCGTCCCCCCTCTGTGCATAGCTCTGCCTCCCTCTCTCTCGCCCTGCTCCCTATCTCCATTGCTCTCACTCTCTCCATTGCTCTCTCTGCCTCCCTCACTCCACCGCTCTCACTCTCTCTCGCATTCGAGCTTTGGCTCTTTCTCGACGGAGCGTTGTTACTGGCTTTCTCGATCAAACACTTTGCAAGCAATCAAAACCAATCAAGCTCTCCCCTTTCTTCTTCGTCAACCTCCGAAACAGTTCTCCACCGAACCAGAGAACCCGCCACAGAAGACAGATTTAGCCGACCCAGAGAACCAGAAAAATCGATACCCAGACTCAGCAATCGACCCCATTCTTCAATCTTTAAGCAATGGTAACTTTCTACCCGAACTAGGGTTAGGGTTTATTGCATTTGGGAATTAAAAACTTTGGGTTTTGATTGGAATGTAAATTTTTTGTGTCTTTTGTTGTGTAGAAGCGATCTATGGGAAACTGACTGGAATTGGGAAGCATACGTTGAAGACGGACATTGTTGATATGCTTGAAGGCTGTGCTTTGAGTATATTTTATTTGAAACAGTCAACTTTATGGGAAACAAATAGGCCAGTTTTTTTTGTGATTGACTATATTTTATTTGAAAAACATGGCTAAAGCAGCAAGAAAAAGAAGAATTCCTGCCTGGTCTTGGAGAAAATTGGAGTTTGGGGTATTCATTTATGTCAAGATGGTGAACTAAGATAATTCTTTTCCTCTTATTTCAGGTACGTTAATCGAGCATTATATCTTTTGCATTTAACTTGTGGGCCTTCCCACCCAAATACTGCTGCCACTTATATCAATGTCGCAATGATGGCTTAGGAAACATTCACGTTGCACTTAGATACCTACATGAGGCTCTCAAGTGTAACAAAAGGCTACTTGGAGTTGATCATATACAGGTCTCTCTCTCCCATGGGCGGACCTACTAAGGGACCAGGGGGGGCAGCTGCCCCCCCTCAACTTTTAAAATATTTTTAGTATATATATTTTAGTCTTAAAAAATCGATTATATAATGTAGCATACAATAAATTAATTGTTTATGAAAATATTCAAACATGTTTTTGTTGGTGTAGTGGTTGGAGGTTTATCACTTTTTGTAAAAGACCTGATCGATACTCTTCGAGTGCATTTTTTATTTGATTTTCAATGCAATTTTATTAGTAATTGCAAACATTAAAAAATATTTAATAAAAAATTATTAACATTAAATAAATGAATTGTTTTTCACAAGCGATATTAAACCCCTAACAAAAAATATTTAAAATTAATATCTAAAATAATAACGATAGAATTCAATGAAAATATATACCATTAGCTAACTCGTATAAAATTTGAGCCTCATATAAACTATTTTTTCTTTGAAATTGTATTATGATCATATTAGATTCGCAAATTTCAAAAAAAAAATTTAGCTTCACCTAGAACTTATCCTAATTATTTTGTGATTCTCAATTCTAGACAACCAGGCTTTATAGTTACTTTTTGGTCTGGTTTTAAGTTTTTTACATTTCTATCCCTTCTATAGATAATGTTTGTTATTGTATTTTAAAGAGAAAGGGTAAAGGTGTAAAAATGCTTTAGTCTGGCCAAAAAATGGTTTTAAAGTCTGGCTGCCTAGACAAACTCTTTTGTGATATTAGTTATATATTCTAGTTATTATGCTTGTTTGCTTTTTGCTAAGGTTATCAATAGTGACCTTATTTTGGCTTAAAATTGACTACACTTGGATCCAATTTGATATATGCATTGTATTTTTTATAGTTGAATTTGTTTTATTAGTTACTAGCTTCGGTAAAAAAAAAATTGGTTTTACCATTGATAACTACTATTATCAACTAATAAGTATTTTTCATTTCGCCCCCGCTCGACTAAAATCCTGGGTCCGCCCCTGCTCTCTCCCATTAGCCAAATTAACAACTTTTGCTATGAATGACTTAAATGGTGATTTTGGTGAATCTTCATCATATAGAATCACTGCTACAAAAGATAGAGCATGAGATATTGTTTGGGAAGCTACCAGTAAAACGAGACCGCCAAGAATTTATACAATACTTGCTTCTAAAACAGTCATGTTAATTAATTTTCCTTGGAATATTTGCACAGACTGCTGCCAGTTATCATGCCATTGCAATTGCTCTTTCATTAATGGAAGCATACTCCTTGAGTGTTCAACACGAACAAACCACTCTACAGATACTGCAGACAAAGCTTGGGAAGGAAGACCTTCGTACACAGGTAACTTCATAACCAAAGCTTGATGTTCATATCTTAGCTCCACTTGTGGTCTTTTTTCTAAAACTATATCTTCTTGCAGGATGCTGCTGCATGGCTTGAGTACTTCGAATCCAAGGCCCTAGAGCAACAAGAAGCCGCACGCAATGGTACTCCAAAACCAGATGCCTCTATTGCCAGCAAAGGTCACCTGAGGTAAACAATTCTTATTTATAGCATATTCTTGTTTTTGCATGCTGTTCCATATTCAGTCTTATCTTATTCAACTGCGTGTTGTTCAAATAGTTCAATTGCTTTTATAAGCATACTTTTCCATGGGAATATATGTCGACTTAGATTTTAGTCCACTCTGCTGAATTACTAAATGCTAAAGGTGTTTCAGTATATTTGCTTACTCATATGTTATCTTGCCAGTGTATCAGATCTTTTGGACTACATAAACCCTGATGCAGATCTGAAGCGAAGGGAGAACCAAAGAAAGCTAGCTGCACGCGCGAAGGTAATTCCTTTTTCCTCCAGAAACCTTTTGAACAATGGCTATAACCACAATTCTAGTAATGTAATTCAAGTCTCCATATTAAACCTCTCTCTTTTACTTTTATCAGATTAAAGGTAAACCGGAAGAGGACACAGTCACTGATGAATATCAAAAGAATCCTCCAGATTCATCACCAATTTATGAAGAGATGGAAACCTCTAGCGATGAAGAAAACAAAAAAGAAGCTCAATTGGTAGAGCAAAGGGAAGAGAAACCCATTGCTATCGTAGTAGATGAACCTACATTAAACCAACAAGATGACTTGTTACATGAAGACATCTCGGACGAAGGATGGCAAGAAGCTGTTCCAAAGAGCCGTTCTCTTGCAGGTCGTAAGCCTTCTGGTTCAAAAAAACCAAGCTTAGCTAAGCTAAATACAAATTCCATGAATGCCCCCGAGTCTGCAAGGCACAGAGGAAGACCTTCCAACTACATATCCCCAAGGACTTCTCCTAATGATGCTAGTCCCATCACTTCTGTTTCGAGGAAGTTAGTTAAGAGTTCAAGTTTTAGTCCAAAAGGAAACAGTAGTACTTCACCAATGACTAATGGAGAGAATTCTGCTAACACGAAGTCAGCTCCGGTAACTCCTATACCAACCATTCAACCTGTCAAGTCAAGTCCACTGGCCAGCTCAATCAATTCCCAACCAACTGGAAAGCTCTTGTCTTACAAAGAAGTTGCATTGGCTCCACCTGGGACAATAGTGAAGGTTGTGGCAGAGCAGCAGCCAAAAGGGCACGTTGCTGATGAGCAAACATCTAAGGAAAGTGCGGAAACTGTGATATCAGAACCTAAGCAAACACTACACCAAATTGGCACTTTTGTAACATCTCTCAAAACAGTATCACTTTTTAGATGTTACAATTCACCAAACAATTTCAAATCAAAACTAAATTTAGTCAAAAAAATGAAAAACAGTAACACAAAAAAAATGATACAATAAGTTGGATCACCATGAATAGTATCACTTTTATAATGATACTCTTCATGGTGATACTATTATTGTATCATTTTATTTGTGAAAATATGTAAAATTGTTAGGTAAATTGTTACACTTTAAAAGTGATACTGTTTTGAAGGGTGTTACAAAAATGCAAATATGGTGTAGTGAAAGTGAAGAGATTGCAGTAAAAGATGTAGTGGTAGAAAAGGTCCAAAGTACTGTCAAAGGAGAGAAGCATTCTTCAGTTGCTAATAAGGAAGGTAAGGGTTCTGTAGTTGATGGAAAAGAAACAGAAGCGCGGCACACAGTTGGAAGTGAATCTCCCATGGAAAATGATGGTGTTGATTCAAAAGACGCAAAAGCTGATCAAAACTTAACACCTGAACTTAAGGAAAAATCAAATGTCACTTCTGAATTGAATGTCAAGGAGAGCAATGGAGCTTCCTTAACTTTGGAATCTCAACCTGTTGCAACAGAAGGTTCAGCTCCGCCACCGAATAAGGATGTGACAGCTGTTGAGGAAAAAGTGACAGTGGAAGCTGAAAGTCCGCATGATGGGAAGTCAGAAGGAGAAAAGCAGGATGAAGCAGATATGGCTGCAAAAGAAGCAAGCAGGAAACTTTCTGCAGCGGCACCTCCATTTAACCCAACACTGATTCCTGTATTTGGCACAGTTCCCATGCCAGGCTTCAAAGATCATGGAGGAGGAATTCTACCCCCACCAGTCAATATTCCACCAATGCTGACATCTAATGATTCCGGAGAGAGTGAGCAGATTAGTCCCCATCAGTTCCGGATAAACAAGATAATGATTCCGGAGAGAGTGAGCAGATTAATCCCGATCTTGAACAAACTCAAACTTCCACATCCGCTCCTGATGACCTTATGGTGGTAGAAGAGACTTGTACGGATTCAAAGAATGACCAAAAGGTGACCAAGTGTTGGGGAGACTATAGTGATAATGAAGCTGATGCAACTGAGCTTGCTGAAGTAAAGAGTTAAAAAGATTGATAATTAACCTTCTGTAGAAAAAAAGGTGCAAGTTACAGTAACTATGCAGCTCGGCAGTAATGTGAAGAGTGAGAAATGAGAAGTGAGAAGCAAAGCTTGTCATTGATAATCAAATGACCAGACAAAATCGTTCGAACGGACTTTGTTGGATGTGGTGATGCCTATGTTACAGTTACCATGTCTTGCTCTTAGAAGTGACAGAGGAGACTGTTGGTTGGAAGACTAGAGTTGCATGTTATGCTAAAGAAATCCACTGGCAGCTGAAGGAACCATCACTAGTGGGTTGTCTGGTGAGTCGAATGCTTTTCATTCATATTTTACTTTGATTTGTTGCTCAAGTAAATAATAGAACAGTGTCATGCTTATTACTTGGCAAACGAATTAAAACTACGTACTCTTTGATCTCGATAAATGTTCATTTCTGTAAAATTCCATGTATTACAGGCTTGTTCAACTTTTTTGTTGCTTGGTTAGCTGCTTCTGTGTAGGATTTTGTTTTTTCCGCTTTGCCTGATTTTGAGGTTTTTTGTGCAACCTGCAACATTTTTTTGCACTAAGCAAGGCCTTAGTAACAAGTTTTATGTCATGAAGCCGTTCCATCTACCAAAGGGAAATTTGCTGATATCAATAGTACTAGTAGGTGAGGATGCGTGAATGCATTCTAAGAGAAAAGTCAACTATTGGAGAAGTGGCAATGCCAGCAATAAATGTTGCAGTTTATGATGTTAATTCAGATTCCAGAATTCTTCTAGGCACAACATTGAAAGTGGAGAAGTCTCAAGGTAACAAGATTGTCCCTTTGTTAGATAGAAGCTATTTTGATTCTTGCTTCTATGAATGATTATCTGAAGTTCTATGGCATTCATCAGCTGATAATTTAGGTTCAATGGGATGAAACTTCTTCCAATCTTGTGCTCCCTGAAAGAGTGTCTCCATAGAAAATGAGCTGCTTGAGATCAGAAACATGAGGTGCCCTTCATTTGTACCCAAGCCAAAGAGAGCTCGTGCCCGTCATTCATCATCATCATCATCATCTCCTGAATCTTCTTTATTGATAAATGATGGTTAGTAATCATTTTCCCGCTTTTCATTTATGAAAAAGAAAATCCCTTGCAGACTTTAATTGGTGCATTATATGTATATTTGATTGGTCTGGTTTGATTCTACATTTTAGACTTGCTTCATGTGCCAATGGTCAGTATATGTGTGTTTCCTGTTGTTCGGTCTCCTCTTCATGGGGTTTGTAATAGGTGGAGTTACCATGAGATATGTTGTAGAGGAGCCAATTCAGAAGACAGAAAGCTTAAACTTTGATTACACAGAGCAGCCTTGTAGCTCTGGTTCCTATGATGGCTTGCCCCACTGTGTCATGTGGTGTAAATTGTAGAGAAAAGATTGAAGTTGAGAGGTATGATGGATTATGCGTAATGCGTCCTAATCACAAGGTACAGCTGGGTATTACATTGAACTTGCCAGAGTCTGAGTATAATCGGAAGTTTGGGATCTTCCAGGTATATAAAATCTTCATTTTGGAGTGTTTTGTTTCCTGCATTTTCCCTCATTTCCTATCAAATTATCTTGGACTAATACGGCATGTCTTCGTTATTTGCCTTTTCGAATCTTTAATTGCTTCTTACAATATTTACATGAAAAGAACAAAATCTTAAAGTACTTATGGGCGATTATACGAATCTTAAAACATATTTCTTGATGAAATCAAAATAATTGCAGAATGGGTTGTGATGCACTATATTGATTTATTTTTTTTCCTTAATGTTTTGGTGGCTATAAAGATCAGAGTGGAGTACATATCAGCAAACGGGGAAGTCACTGCCAGTCCAGCATATCCATGCATGCTACAATTCAAAAGCCATCTTATTCGCTTGGTGGAGACCTCTGTAAAGAGCGTTCCTCTCCTGGCTGGCTACTCGTCAGAGTCTCAAACGCTTGATCTCAAAATGGAAGGTTTTATCGAAGGGAATGACCCAACCTCTTGCATAAAAGTGACAATTGAACAACGAGTAGAGTACAGCCCTGGAGCTGGCATCCCTGAAATATATGCAGCATCACTCGTACTCGGTTCCGAGCTTTCTCTGATAAAAAAGGCTGTTTGGTACTGGAGGAGAACCATATTCATCTGGATAAGTATGACATCGTTTGCGATGGAGTTAATGTTTGCACTAGTTTGTTGTCAGTCTATTTTTATGCCGCGAGCAAGGGAAATACATTTTTCAACTAAAAGAGCAGCACTTGAAAATGATGTAGCCAGAATAAAGGGAAACTGAAAACCAGAGGTGAAGAAGATTTATAGGGATTAGGCTCAACATTGTCTAACATTCGAATTATATTTGGTGTGCTACTAATTGTATCACCCCATTATTCATGTTTATTTTGATTTTGGGCTCCATTTTGTCCATCCCAAGCTTAGATCAGTGTAATCTTCCCTCTGAGGTCTCTGTTTCTATTCCTTGTGCATGCCTACATTCTTACTTGCTAGTAACTGTGGTTACTTGCTTAGTGACTAACAGATGATACTTTGATGATTGTTTATTTGGTCTTTTATAATTTTGCTAATTATAGTTCTACTGCTGTGAAGGTTAGTATTACAATAATTTGAATGTTGTCCTATAATTGACTTCTCAAGGCATTCAATACTAGTGCACAAATTTATAGTTGAAAATGGAATGGTGAGCAAAATATTATATGGTAGTTAATAAAAAAATTCACCGAAATTAAATAGTGCTTTAGAAGCTAATTAAAAAAAAAAAATCAAAAATCAAAAAAAAAAAAAATTTAAAAAAAAAATTTTAAAAAAATCAACAAAATTAAATAGCGCTCATAAAAGCGCTATTCAAGCTAATTTAAAAAAAAATCACCGAACTTAAATAGCGCATTCTAAAGCGCTATGTAAGTTAATTAAAAAAAAAAACAACGCTTAGATAGCGCTTTATTAAGCGCTATCTAACGAAGCGCTATTCCAGTACGCGACTTGCATAGCGCTATCTAAGCCTATTTTTAAGCGCTATGCAAGCCTATATTTGTAGTAGTGACAAGCTGAGAATTGAGCCATGCTTGCCAGAGATGGTGCAACTCCCCCTACCTTTTCCCCCGAATGTAAATATGTATTGAAATCCCCATCGACCATCCATAGAGAATCAAGATTAGCCGCAAAAGTGACCATATTTGACCATAGTGTCCTTCTTTCATCCACAGAGCCTTTAGCATAAACAAAAGAAATAAAAAAAACTCGTGAAGAAGAATCTGTTACCTGGCAATGGATGACCTGGTTCGACATGTCCACAACCGAGAAAACAAGATAAGAATCTCACATAATCCAAATCTTGCCGCCAATCATGTCATTAGAAACAAAACCGCCAAGTTTTATTTTGTTATCAATCTCCATGTATCTGCTAGCATCAATCATAGGCTCCGCAATCATAAGAATTCTGACATTGTGTTCCACAACCAGCTTTTGTAATCGCCTTCTCGTGGCTCTATTACCAACACCACGAGGCACGAGCATTCCAAAACATAAAGTGTTCTATCATCTTAAACTCGGGAAGAAGTCAAACCCTTCTTAGTCTTACGACGAGTGCCCGTAGGAACCACTTTGACGTTTTTCTTTTTCTCCGCATCAGATAGCGCCCCCAATTATAAATCCTTGATAGCCTGTGTGCCCTGTCCAATCTCCGAGTCAGACTCCGCCTCGTCGCTGTCATCTGTCGAGCTTTCAAGAGTATTGACATTCATTTTTTTTTCTTTTTTCCGCAAAGAACGTCCCTCTTTCATCAAATTGCTAATCTCAGCCAGCAAAACATATGTTTCCTGCTTGTTACATTGTACTAAGCTCCCAATGGCTGCCGTTTGTAAACGCACCACGTGAGCATCCGACAACCCATCCTGGACTAGCTGCTGCTCTGTTTCAACACTAACCTCCTGAATTTCAGCAGCATATGGCTGCTTCGTAGAGACGGTTCGAGGAGCGAGCATTGCGTGGCCTGATTCACGTACTGGAGAAAGGTCGCCAGCTTCGGTATACACTGTCCTGCTAAAATTCTCATATGCTGTTGCCGAACAGAGCCCTGGCAGGGCCAATGGCTCCTCTGTTTTGGTGTTGTTTTGGTGCTATGTGTTGCTGTGTTGACTCTGATGAGATATTGGTTTGGAGCTGTTCCCCGGCTGAACTGGACCAGTATGTTCTGGCTGAGACAAATCTGCATCGTTTGTATCCAATTGCACCATTGGCTGGGGAAAAACCGAGGGATGTCCTGCCGTTGTTAATTCGGCTATGCGTATCTCACCCTGCCCAGCCCGAGTCTCGCAATTTACATGCGTCGCAGTTTGCGACGCTGCCATTTTATTAGATAAACTGCTCTTTGATTCTAGATTAACCTCATCTTCTTGTGGAAACGGCGATTGCCTCTGTCCAAGAACATTTTCAATCTCTGAAGTTATATATCTCGCTTCCATTAAACGTTCTTCCGTTGATTCTTGCTTGACCCCGGTGTTAACATGCTCTATTATCTGACCCACTGGTTGTAGTTCCGGTGGAGCTCCCTCATCGTCCTCATTATTCTCCATTACTGACTCAAATTTGTTGGACAATCCCACCTTTACCGGATCAATGGCCACATGCTATTTTTAATGCCACTCACCCCCACGTAAAAATTTGAAGATTTGTCTTTTCGGAACACTGGAACATATTGTTGCCTAGTAGTATTACTTGCGGCTTTTGAATTGACAACCTTCTCAACTTTGCCTAGTTCCGAAATTCGGCCGCCGCCCTTAATGTCTAGCTTCTTTCGGCAAACACTCTCCTGATGACCTATCAACGAGCAAAAGTCACAATATTGGAAACCTGGATATTCTATCTTCAGCTTGAAACCTCTATTATTTGCCCTATCAGTCCATACTCTGTTGGGTAATTTATCCGCCAACGTCATCTCCACACACACGCGGGCAAATCCCGGGCGCGATAAACATCTAGTATGGTCATCCATTCTCAAAAAATCACCAAAAGAATTGACAATTTCTTTTAAAATAGGGGGATGAAAAAGATGTAAAGGTAAGTTAGGCAACTCTACCCACAGTGGCACCGAGATCGGGTCCTCCTTCAGACTAAATCCATCATGCCAACGAAAAGCTTTGAAACGAACGCCACGAATCAAAAAGGAATCCCACGACAAAATTTCTTTGCTTCCTCCTCCGATTGAAGGCGAACTAACACATGCCGTTGATTGAGTAATCCAAGGGAAAAATCTCCTAGAATTCCCCAAGTTCTGTGAATCGAATCTCGAATGTCTTCCAATGTTGGGCGATAACTAGAGAATTTTAAGACGATCACATGTTTTTCCATAAACTCCTCCCCACGAACTTCATTTGTTGTCGTAATGCCAATTGCAGGAGCTCCCTCTTTGCGGAATCTAGTGCCTTCGACCGGAGTCACCACAGCGTCGGCCACTAAAATTTTTCCCAATATTTGTGCGAAAAAGGGCTTAGCCGCTCCTTCCACAATTCCCCTAGTACCGGATCTCCCCATCATGTGGGGAGGTGTGGCGGCAGGAAGCGCCGACATCACATCCAGTACGGTGCCAGTGTCAAAGATTCAAAGCAGGATCATATCAGCAGAGTCGTATCGATGCGCAAACCGGTCTGTATCGGCGGCGGTGACGAAGGTGTCACGGCAACCGAAACACCAGCACCAGTCTATATCGCGGCAAAAAAGGAGAGCAGATCACACTGCATGATGGACAATCGAGTTATCGGCCTGTATCGGTGTTGTGCCGGCCAGTATCGTCCAGTATCGGCGTACCGATACAAGAGAAAGTCGTGTTATTCCGGCAATCGGTGGCTGAGGCGCCTAGGGTTTTCTCTGTGGCTGCACTAGCCGCCACCAGTCGATGGCTAGGATGTAATCCCACAGAAGAGGAACGGTTAAGATGAGATATCGGCCAATGACCAAAATACCCTCAGAAAACCAAATCGCCCTCCAATTCGCCCAAAGTAAGAGTCATTACACCAAATTGACATATTTGTAACAACTTTTAAAATAGTAACACTTTTAAACTGTTACAATCTACCAAACAATTTCAAGTCAAAACTAAATTTAGTCAAAAAATGAAAAATAGTTACACAAAAAAAGTGATACAATAAATTATATCACCATGAATAGTCAATTATTGTATCATTTTATTTGTGAAAATATGTAAAATTGGTTTGTGAATGTTATAGCTCAAAAGTGTTACTATTAGGAGCACATTTGCTCCGCCGTTGATAAGCCTTCGGGTATTGAATGCAGCTACTTAGATGGACTAGATCGGGAAGCGAAAGCGAGTCTTCATGCAAGGTGAAGGCAATGGATCGGAGCGAAAGCAAGTCTCTATGCGAGATGGAGGCGACGAGGACATTAAGTAGCAACAATATTGTAGCCTTCGGGTCTGGTTTGGTTAACCCAATTGGGTCAGTCATGTAGCCTTCGGGCATGGATTAATAAATAAAAGGGTCAACAACCCAAATTTAAAAAAAAAAAAAAAAAAAAAAAAATCTCCTATAGTCACATTCCCGCATCGGATATTAGGATCCAATAGGAGGACTTTTCTCAATTTACCATGTAATAATTCTCAAACACCTGTCATTAGGGTTTATGCCATTTCTATTTATGTCAGTTGAGACTGGAAAACACAGGTAAATTCAAATAATCCATTTTCCAATTTTGTGGCTTTTATTTCTCTTTAATCATCATTAAACGTAAACCTTAAATCGGTGAGTCTTCACTGATTAAGAATGTTTTCAGAAGAACATTTGCGACAAGATTTTTTGCGTCCATATGCGGCAACCACAACTTAGTCGCCCAAAGAAAATGCTCATTGAAGATCTTCGTGAACAAAGAAGGCAAATCCTAAATTCAGGGCTTAACCCAAAAAAAGAGAAGTTAGATGAAGATTATTATCATCAGCTGCTGGAATCTTTCAAGAACTAATATAGTCCTAGTGTTTAATGGCTTTTCTTTTCGAGTTCATGTGCTTCAAGAACATCATCTCGATCTTTTCTATCTGCTAAGGAAGGGAAGGGAGAATCACATCCTCAAGATGATCAAGCAATTGACAGGTGTCTACCAAGATCACGAATTCAAGCTTGTGCGCTAAGAAATCATCTGGACAATAACTCCTTTGGTGAGTTTAACTCTTAGCTTAAACCTTATTGATTTACCTTTAACTTGGTTGAGGATTTGAAGGAAATTTTCTTTCCTTGTTTTGATATAGTGAATGACGAAGAGATAATTGAGTCATGTAAAATCGATGTACTTTTATGCTCTTTATTTTAATGATAAGCTTCGGGAATCCTCAAAACCCCAGCTTGCTTTAAAAAAAACAAAGATTTTTCGATTTACATTTAAGGCATCAAATTAACCGTGCCAATATATAGATTGGCCCAATTACCATCAAGGCTGAGTCTGGACTCGGGCCCAATCTTCTAGCCCATACTGTAAGCCGAATGTATACCAATCTAAACCATCAGCATGACACATGAGAACTTTTGGAACTTTCATTCATGCTTTCATGGTCAATGAACACAAAAACACAAAAATATAATAGGGTGTTGTGTAGCTCACAGTGTCACTATCAATTTAGGAAAATTCTAAATGTCGAGGGAAAGAGCGAGGAAACCAGCGAGGTAAACGAGGTGGCGGGGGTGAACCGTTCACCCCCTCGAGATGTTTTCTGCGCGCGCATCTCGAGGGGGGTGAACGGTTCACCCCCCGCCACCTCGTTTACCTCGCTGGTTTCCTCGTCCTTTCCCTCGACACGTAGAATCACTCATCAATTTATGAACATAAACAATGAGAGAGAGAGAGAGAGAGGGAGTTTTCTTGACCAGACAAAGTAAATCTAAATCCCATTTTGTGACTCTTTCCAAAGAGGTTTTGTGAGCTTAATTGATTTGTATTTTATGAAAACCAAATCTCCTCTCTATATTTCGTCATGCTTTTGTAGTATGGATGTCACAATTTCTCATTAACTCTATCCATCTTTTTTCATGGCTCAATAAAGAATTTGGTCCAGTACCGTTTAACTAGTGACGGCATAATCATGAAGTCATATACACAACAAAATTTTAGAGAGCCATGCCCCTAGCGCCAGGGGCTTTTTGTTTTTGTGTGTTTTTGATTGATGGATTATGAAAATCTCTAGGATAATGGAGGGTATTGAGGTTCTCTGGCATGCCTAGCCTGGCTCTCTAGTTGTACTGTATGTACAAATGTTAATTATCTTGTATGAGAATGCAATCGAAATAAGTTATATTCATCGATATTAGCATGGAATCTGAAAATATGGAGATGTCTTGTCAATGGGGTACCAGTTCAACGGTAGATTTCAAAAGTCTAAAGTTTGAACCTTACTAACGATATTTGGGTGGAGGGGTTGAGGGATTGAAAAAAAATAGATGTCCTCATTCATATGTGAAGTTATTACTAGCTAAGCAGGCCAACATTAGTTTGTATATCCCATTGATTATCTGTTCGATATTACTTATTTTCAATTTTTAATTTTAAAAAAAATTGTGCAGTAAAACATGAAGAGAGTGTTAAAAGGACGAAGGAAAGAAAATTACACAAAGTAAAATCCTAAAGCAAGGACTGCCACAATACCATGTCAAAAAACATGTCCCTAAAAATTGTAAATGCATATGACTTGCCCATTCTCCACAATAATTCCCTGACGTGCTCCGATCTATTAAGCTCCTAAATTACCCTCTTATTTCACTCATTCCAAACACACCACATAACCACATGGGAAACCCTACACCACAATCATTCCGCGAGACGAGGGGGATTGTACGAGATCACCAACTTAACCAGTCCAAAATGGAGTTATGAAACACAGTACTTACCCCGAATTTGGCAAGAAAAATACTCCAAGTAGACTTAGAGAATCGACAATGAAAAAGTAAATGATCAATAGTCTCACCATTCTCGTTGCAAAGCACACAAACGCTTCCCACGAAAATTCCCCTCTTCCTTAATACCTCTTTAGTCAAAATATCTTCCAATGCGAGGCTGACCAACAGAAAAAATTGATCATTGGAAGAAGATGTTTCACCCAAACCAAGTTATCATGGGAAGTGATGAAAGAGTTAGAGTAAGTCTCATAAATTGGGTCGGCCAGAATCTCAGAAAAACTCTTTAATAAAAAAGCCAACCCCTTTGCCTTTCCACTCCAACTTGTAATGACCTTTAAAAATAACCTGGACTTCAAGCAATTGCTTTAAATTTTGTCACCTCCTCTAACTCCCCTTCAATTAGAGGTCTCCGAAAGGGAATATCCCAAGAATCTTCATTTACCCTGAAGCTACCGACCCGACCATTTTTTAGAAAGTAAATATTAAACAGACAAGGGAACAAATCCTTAAGATGATGAATGCTACACCAACTATCTTTCCAGAAGGAAATCATTTGTCTATTAGAACATCGGATCGAGGTGTGAGGATAGAACTCATTAGAGTGACGAGAGATGGAGTTCCACATGGAGCATCCGAAGGGGACATACTTTGTGAGACCCTGAGTGGGCGGACCTGAGGTGAGGGTTGGAGCCCAACAGGCCCAATAGGTCGCGAGGGGTGGAACGAGCTACAAAGGGAATCATAGTCCCATATCGCCTGGGTAGGGGAGGAGGATGATCCTTCTATGTGCGGGGTCAATTCCCCATTGTATCGAGACCTTTTACAGTCGTGAGGGCCGGATGGTAGCCTAAAGCGGACAGTATCGGTACAGTGTGGGAGAGGGGTTGTCACAGTTTGGTATTAGAGCCTAACCCAGCCGGAAGTATGCCACGTGGAGGTGAGCCCTCGAGCAATGTGGACTATGTGCCTGTGTAGCCGACGAGAACGTTGGGCCTTAAGGGGGGTGGATTGTGAGACCCTGAGTGGGCGGAGATGAGGTGAGGGTGAGGGTTGGAGCCCAACAGGCCTAATAAGCCGAGAGGGGTTGGACGAACTACAAGGGAAATCATAGTCCCAAATCGCCTGGGTAGGGAAGGAGGATAATCCTTATATGTGCGGGGTCAACTCCCCATTGTATCGAAGCCTTTTAAAGTCGTGAGGGCCGAATGGTAGCCCAAAGCAGACAATATCGGTACAGTGCGGGAGGGGGTCGTCACAGTTTGGTATCAGAGTCTGGCCCAGCAGACAGTGTGCCACGTGGAGGTGGGCCCTCGAGCAACGTGGACGTTGTGCCTGTGTGGCCAACGAAGACGTTGGGCCTTAAGAGGGGTGGATTATGAGACCCTAAGTGGGCGGACCTGAGGTGAGAGTTGGAGCCCAATAGGCCCCATAGGCCTAGAGAAGTTGGACGAGCTACAAGGGGAATCATAGTCCCATATCGCCTGGGTAGGGGAGGAGGATGATCCTTATATGTGTGAGGTCAGCTCCCCATTGTATCGACACGTTTTAAAGCCATGAGGGCCGGATGGTAGACCAAAGCGGACAGTATCGGTACAGTGCGGGAAGAGGGTCATCACATATTTGGTTGAAGCTTCCTACTCCCATTTGTTTCGGCTGTATTTTTCAATGATAATCCACACATTACCGACCTCTTCTGCAAATCTCCAAAGCCACTTAGTGAGGAAAGTCGAGTTAAAGATATTCCCAACCAACCAATTAAGTGCATCTTCCGAGAGTGTGAAGTGGAGCCCAGAGGAAATCTCACATAATTTGATCTATTTTGGCAGCAATTGAAGCCAGCGCCTCAATAAGGGACAGGAGGTAAATCAGGATGGAAAAGAGTGTGGATTTAATCAGGGTCAACCTTCTAGCTTTTGAGAGACATTTGCGCTTCCAAGATACTCGCCTAGCTTCCATTCTTTCAATTATCTCATCCCACACAACTTTACTTTTGTATCTCGCATCCAAAGGCGTGTCTAAGTAATTGAGAGAAAGAATACTAGCTACACATCTGAACAACCCAGCAAGTTGGGGAAGATTGGGGAGCTCGCCGATGGAGAGAGAATAAACTGCTTAGGTCTGGTCTTAGGTTTCTAGTTCCAGAGATCTTTTGGGATTATCTGGACTTTTTGGGCATTGTTCCTGCTCAAATGGGTCCCAATGGTTGGAGGGTTATGGTTTCTACTTGTGCGAGTGTCATTTTTTTGGCATACCTTTAACTCTTACGGTCTTGCATTCTGTGGTGGGACTTCTTGTGAGCAATAAGAATATTTGTTTTCTCCGCTCTCCTGCCTGTTTTGGAAAACTCAGTGACGATTACAAAGACTAGTCGAGGTTTTGGTTTTATGCTTCCATCGATTTTGGCTACTTTAAGTTTCGGGGTCAATAAATTATGAGGTCATTTTGAGTCCCTAAGAAGAAGAAGGATCTGCACTTGTCTGCAAAGGAACAGGAGATCAATGACTATTTTTCGAAGCTCCCTCGAGATATTGTGGAGTCGTTTCTCGCTATTGAGGTTCTAGAGCGTAATGGTTTGTACACTATGAACGAGGCAAAACGGGTGGTGCTTACAGAAGCTCGAGCTGCTCAAATCGTTGCTCGTGCTGATCCTGTTGATGTTAGTGATGGCATTGATGGGAAATGAGCTCTAACAGGTTGGTTACGGATCTCAATGTTTCTATTAGCTTTGCTGGTGCAAGTTCGCTATTAGTAAGGTAGTCCATCGAAGCAACTGGTGATAAGTCATGGTCGTGTTCCCAAGAAGAAGCGGCTTGCTAACTTCGAAATGGGATCATCATTTTGATCTACATACACCATTCTTTTTTTTGGAAAGCTTTTTTTTTTTTTTACCTACATACACCATCATTTTGATCTATATACACCATTCTTATGACTTTGTACTGATTGATAATGGAGTTGAATCCAAACTATATCATAACTAGTCACTTTTTCACTCATGGGAAGAGTCATGCACTCTCCAATAATTAGATTACAGATATAAATTGGATCACCATTTGAGAGTTTTGCTAAGCAAAGCAAACCATTGCATGAACCAACCTTATGAATTTGGCATCAGACTGACTAAATTGGTTGTTCAATGGCATTACTTCATTGTGAAGAGAACTGTTGAAGTGGTTCTCGGCTTCAATATAGTACAGGTCATTGTGATCAGAAGAGTAAATGTGCGGTCATCCCAACGACACATACGGGTGTACACTACTACTAACTACATATTAAAACTCTTTCTATATACTTCTAATAGTGTAAAGCTGCCATATCAAACCTAGCCAAGTTCAATTCTGGAATGCAGAGAACTCAAAGACCAAGTTGGTGAATCAAAGCTAAACAACCCCAAAGCTAACAGACTTGATAAATGTTTTTTTTTTATGTTTTTTTTTTCACCAACCAACAATCAACAGAGTACAACAGCTAGTGTATTGATTCCATGGTGGTATCAAATGGGCAATGTATATGATAACAAGATAAGCCACATGGTTATTACAGTTGCGAAAACCAAATTGCAGATTACGATGGGATGTATAGGCGATAACAAGAACAAAATCCTTGTAAATTGCTGACAACTTCTCTATTTTCTCTATTTTTTCATCTTGCAATATACTTCTCCTTTTCCTTTACTCTTTCATCTCCTTGATCTCCCTCTTTGCTTCACACCAGAAAAGGTAAGAAGAAAATGCAACTGGTTTGAACGGAACAAGTGCATGGTTTCAAAAAAAAAAAAGATGTAACGACAACATCTTTATTAGATCCTCCAAATTGTGATCGTGTGTTCCTCTTGAACAAATTCAGGTATAGATCGTATAAAAAATCTAAAAATAGACATTGCAGCCCTGCTTGCGTGTTCTCACAAAGAGCGGTAAAAATAAAAATGATGATAGGAGAGAGAATTGAATGGAAGAACAATTCTAAAGTAGAAAGGCGCAATTAGTACATAACATAACATAACATAACGACAGTGTTCTAATGGAATTTAAACCGTAAAATTACCATTAAAATGTTGGAATTCAAGTAGTCATTGCTATTTAATAAAAATTGGTATTTTTTTTTTTTTGCAGTGTTTTCAATCATCACTTATTCAGACTTCATCCACCGTCTCCAACATAACACGATACTGATTGATTGACAAGTCTTTTGATACATTTTACACTTTAAAAGAAGTGTTTATTGTCACACACCAACACAAACAATCTGAACTTAAATGACTTGATACTAACTTTAACCAGAAAAAAAAATGCCTAATAAAAAATCAGGCTTACATTACGACTTTGCCATTCGAATATGATTAGGCAAGACTTTGTGGGTGGCCGACTCGAAAACATGGTTGTGTTTCCATGTTCCATAGCTATTGCTTCCTTCTTGTAACCTGAAGAAAATGGCAGAAGAAATAAAGAATAATGTTATATCTGTAGAAACGAATGGATCAAGGGATATTTTCTTTTTTACTCTCATGCATGTCAAAAAGGAATGCAAGTCATATTATTGCTTATGTACCTTTCATTTGACGAGGCATCCTTGAGTGAAACAAGGCTTGGCAAGTGAGGAGTTGTGCGAAATGTGGTGCATGGAAGCGCACCAATCCTGAGATAGTTTGTAGAATTTTGGATGGGATCATAGGAGAAAATTAATCTACCATCCTGTATAACCAAAATGTTACCATTCTTGCAAATCCTTACTGGTTCAGTGCAGGGCCCCTCCCACAGATCATATCTAGATGTTATTCCAATAATGTATTTTTTCAACCAGGACTCTTTCACCCCATAATCCATCATCATCCAAATTTCCATTTTATATGGGAGGGTGTAATCAACTATGCATAGTTTACCTCCAAGTACTCGTAAATGCAATGGCACCCAACTTTTTTGAGAAATATCAAAATCAGAGGGTGGTGGAAGTTCTGCTACAAATTTCTCCTCGTGCAGGTTGAAACAACCAATAAGCCCAACAGATTTAGTATCCTTCTTTTCATATATCTTCCAATGAAGATTGCCGTTTACAAATGCACCAGGATTTCTGCTAAAAAGAGAGTAAGGCGCTTCTCCTAAATGTTTCCAACCCATAGAACCAATTGTGTAAATTTCCATCCCTAGATTCAATCTATGATCGTTGCCAGGGGGGTACATATTAGGATCAAACATTCTTATAACTTTGTATTGATCAGTAATGGCATCATATCCAAACCCAGAAACAAACCAAAAATAAGGATGGTTGAATTTTGTGTTCATGGGGAGATTAATGTATTCTCCAATAATTGGATTGCAGATATAAACGGGATCATGAGCAAGGGGATCTGCTAAACAAAGCAACCCATTCGAAGAACCAACAACTTCAACTTTGAACTTGAAGCTATTGAATTTGGTGTTGAAAGCAGTTACGAGATGATCATTAGGAGTATTACCATTATCAAAGTGGTTCTCGCCCTCTACAAAATAGAAGTTTTTGGCAGAACCCATAGTAGTATTCTGAAGAATTAGACCAGGGGTTGATCTGGAAAGGTGTGTTTTAGTTAAATGAGGGTGTGTGGCAATGGCTAGCCATGGTTTTGATACGCACCTGCTGAAGACAATAGACTTGATAGGTAGTCTGGAAAGGATGTCAATCATAACCTCCTGGGGGAGTTTTGCAATCGTTGTAGGTTCAGTTTGGTGTTGCTGCTGCTCCAACTGGGTCTTTGATCCTTCTCCTCCTTCCATATCGTAGATATTCTTCTATGGAGGCAAAGAACAACAAATTGTAAATAGACTATCTTTTTTTTCTCTGTGAAAGCACAAAGCTCGAATGAGAGAAATGTGGGCATAAGGCAATCCCTGATGTGTGCATATATAATTCATTTACCAACAGGTGATATTACAAAATCTCACTATATTAAGAAATTCATCCCCAAGGAAATCTTTGTTTAGAAGAAGATCTTCTATGGTTTGAATGATTTGGTCATATACACTATCTGATATTCATTTGGTTACATTTTTACCTTTTTGAGATATGAGAATCAATCTTTTTTATTGTATGGAAATTGATCTATGACAAACACTTGCCAAATGATTTCAACATAATTATGCACTTATCCGTTGGACGCATGAGGAAAAAAGTGAGAAATTCCATTTAAAGTTATTTCAGATATTTTACATCCACATATTTCAAATTTGTCATTTGTAGTAGGAATCTTAGTATCTTGCAGGGCAATGCTTCAGACATATACCAATTACTGATTTGAAAAATCAAAAGGATGAAGCAATTCTAGAATTATACCACTTACTCACTCCATGAAAACTCAAGCACATCGTATCTAGCCTTTTTTTGCTGAGCTAATGGGGCTAAAACGCCTGATTCAAAAATTAGAGCATATCTTGTATGGAATTATTTTTAGCAAATGACGATAGAATTATAGAAAGTGAGATCATGAAACAGATCAGCAGAGGAAAGGTACTTTGACATCAGTTGACAGAAGCCATAATCTCATCCTTGTGGTCTAATAGTCTCAAATCGTCTGTACTCTAGCCTTTTGTTGCTGAGCTAATGAATTTCATTGAGCATTGCACATTTTACTTGATTAATTTCTTGAAAATTAACCATGTACCCACTTATACACAGATAAGAGTGTTTAGTGTACTAGACATTTTGATTGTATGTGATAACATATAGATTGATTTTCTCATATGATCCTGTCAGAAAGGTTTAGAGATTTCGGGATATTGCATGTACATTTCACATGCCTTCTCATGTGGCAAGCCTTGTTTCACTGAAGGAAGCTTTGTGGATGAAAGGTACGTAAGAAGTAATATGGCTTGCATTCAGAATCTATACCATTGTTGTATATACGTGCATGATTTATTCATTACGTAATCTCTCTTTACATTATCATTTCAATCTACGCACACACACTAGATATGATATGTGCCACAACTTCTACCATGGTGCCATGTATACATTGCTTTTATTGTGACATTTTGTTGTTTTCTCTTACATTGTTCTTCTTTTGTCAAAGACATTAATTGAAAATCACCAATTCAGTCTTAATTAAGACATGGATATTGAAAAAAAAAATTATTAGTTTTGTTCGTTAATTGTTACCAGGGTTCACCTGACTGATTTTGCTTCGTTGTTGCTAGGGTTTTAGTATTTTCTTTTTTCTTTGTGCAGGATGGGAAAAGAAAAGGCTTAATTGGAACAGGGAGCACTTGGGTTATGATCGTACAGAGATTGTTTGTATTACAGATGCATAAAGTACATGAGCCAACTAATTCATACATTCGTTTCCTCATTTTTTTTTCACATATAATCCTTGTACATTTAATACCCCCAAGCAATTCCAAATGCAGTTTTGGATGTGAGAAACTCTGCCAGGACCTTCTAGGTTTCAATCTTAGTGCTGCTCTTCAACTGCTCAAAAGAAGAATGCAAATCAACTAGAATTATTTGTTCATAAAGCAACCAAAACATTAATGTGAAACTAGTACATATGGTGGTATACTAAACGGGGAAGAAACCATAAACAAAGTGTTGCTCCATTTTCCATATCAAAAGATGCTTTCATTGTCTCTCCTGAAGATTTTTTGGGAACAAATTAAATTAGCTTCTTCAAAGGAATTAACAGTGGAAAACATACATTTGTTGCCGATAGGCATTCTTAAAGCAAAATTTTGGAAGAATAAACTCATTATTTACCCTCATCATGCTTCCAACCAGTGTAGTAGCAGTCGTAGAAGCATCCTTAAGAGAAAAGGGGCTTGCTACATGAGGAGTTGCATCAAAGGTGTCGGGAAGCCCTGAAATCCTGAGATCCCTAAAAACTCTTCAAATTGGATTGTAGGAAGCAAGTGAAGTCTTTTCCATTTAAACAAAATGTCACCATTCTTGAAAATTTTAATTGGGTCAATAACCCTCTGTATCTCTCTGAACGGTCGTTTGACCCCATACTCCATCATCATCCATCACAAGAGAGTTATCAACTTTTCATTGATTTTGAAATTGAAATCAGCTGCACATAGTTTGCCTTCTAGTACATGTAAATACATGTCAAGTTGGCGTTCATCTAGAGATTCATCTTCCTGACAAGCAGAAGGTAGTTGAAGTGGTGGTAGGAATTCTGCTTCATGAATATTGAAACAGGCAACAAAACCAACTTTTTCATCAACCAGTATCTAGTGAAAATTACCATTGAAGAATGCATGCTTGGGAAGATCTAGGTTCAAGTGCATATGGGGCATCTCCTAAACTTTTGACATCAGAATGATTGAATTGTATGTTCAATAGCATTTTCCACCAATTGTAGCCCAGTTGGTCAGACATCCACTCTCCTTGTGAGAGGTCGCGGGTTCGAGACTCACCATTTAGGATTTTGTGAGTTTTCACCCGATTATTGATAAGCCTTTGGTATTGAATGTAGTTGCTTAGATATTGAATGTAGTTGCTTAGATGGACTGGACCAGAGCGAAGCGAAAACAAGTCTTCATGCAAGGTGGAGGCGATGGACCATAGCAAAAGCAAATTTTCATGCCAGATGAAGGCGACCCAAATGTTTTTTAAAAAAATAAAAATAATAAAAAAGTATGTTCAATAGCATTACCTCATTGTGAAGAGAACTGTTGGAGTGGTTCTCGGCTTCAATATAGTACAGGTCGTTGTGATCAGAAGAGTAAATGAAAAGTCCAGGGGATGATTTGGAGAGGTGCATCTTAGTGAAGTCGGGATGGGTGGCTATGCTGAGCCATGGTTTTGAAACACACTGGCAAAAGTTAATGGACTTGATGGGGAGTCTACAAAAGATGTCAATCAGAACCTCTCACGGAAGCATCATAATGGATGTTGGTATGGACATCAACAGATTAACACAGATTAAAATTTTAGGATGAACTGCACAGATTAAAATTTTATCAACAGGTGGATGTCTAAGAGTTGCAATTTTTCATTTACACCAAGAGGCCTGTTCCAAGACGTACCTTTCCAACTTTTTATCTCTATCCTTCAGAACTTCTTTTTTCACATAATCTCTTACAGCACCGATTAATTAGATTCCTATAATATGCACTACATAAGATGTCGCCACAAATGACATGTTTCAAATACTAATTATTTGGAATCTAAAATCGCTTCATCAAATGGAAATTTTCATAAGTTTTTCCATGTCTTTGCGTGTCTAATGGATATGTTGGATGGTTATAGTGAGGATTCAGTACATGACTGGTATAGACCGAAGATTAATATATAATTACTATATATGCAATAATAAATGGAGAAACTTCAAGCTTAGCCATATCTCCTATTTACAAAAAAATATCTGGAATTACTTCAAATGGAATTTCTTATGTATTTTCCATGTAAAAGGCATGTCTAATGCATAAGTGGATGATTATAATAACAAAATGGAAATTGTTTGCTATAGATGAATATAGATTAATTTGTTTGCCATAGATGCATATAGATTAATTTCTATAGGAAAAAGATTAACTCTCATATCTCAAAATGGTAAAAGAGTAACCAAGTGACTATAAAATTTGTGGAAAATAAATATATATCTTTAGGGAATATTTTCACATTTATGGAGAAAAAAAAATTAGATCAATTTCTTAACATATATGGTGAAATTTTCTAATCTAACCTATGTTCAATTGTATTATATAAACCCAACTTAGGGTTTGCCTTGAGCCACACTAAATTTTCATTCACATTTTTTATTTTTGTGCTTCATCATATGGAGAAGAAAATTAGACTATTTGTTCCTTGTTGTTCTTTGCTTCCTTGAGAAAGTTCAACAAAATGGACAAAGAAGGATCAAAACCTCAAGAATTACAACAAGTTTTTGAGGAAATGAACATTTCTGAAGGGAGAAACAACCTGCAGTCGGAGCAGCAGCAACAACAGGTGATCATACCAACATCCATATCGATGCTTCCACAAGAAGTTCTGATGGACATCTTTTGCAGACTCCCTGTGAAGTCCATCGGCTTCTGCCGGTGTGTTTCAAAACCTTGGCGCAACATAGCCACCAGTCCTCACTTCACTAAGATGCACCTCTCCAAATCGTCTCCGGGCCTTCTCATTTGGTCTTCCGATGATGATCTGTACTATGTAGAGGCTGAGAACCACTTTGATGAGAGTGCTCCTTCTCTTCACAAAGGCACAATGGCATTGAATGCCCAACTCAATGGATGTGATGTCATAGACGTGGAGTCATGCAATGGTCTTCTTTGTTTCTCACAATTCATGAATCATGAGCCAGTATACATCTGCAATCCGATCCTTGGAGAATACATGACTCTCCCCAAGTCCGAAAAAGGCAAAGGCTATGGTACAATTTCTGGGTTCGGATTTGATCCCATTACTAATCAGTACAAAGTTGTACGAATGGTTTATACAAACAGAGATGATGATGGACCCTTGTTGAAGTTAGAAGTGCAGATATACACATTTGGGTCCGTGAGTTGGAGAAGTTTAGATGATGCCCCATACGCACTTCTATCTGGAACCTATGCATTCGTGAATGATAATCTTCATTGGATGCTGAGCGACGTAGACTCTGGTTTTCTTGGATGTTTTGACATTCATGAAGAAAAATTCCTGGCTCCACTTCCAACACCTTCTGCCTTTGTTGGGAACGAACTGTTATCCCAACATCCACGTCTTGGTGACATCCAGTTACGGGTACTGGAAGGCAAACTTTGCGCTATTCCTTTCAGGTACAATAATATGGCTGTTGTGATCTGGATGATGATGGAATATGGAGTCAATGAGTCCTGGGTGAAAAAATATGTTATCGAACCGCCGACCAGCGTACGGAGCCTGCAGACTAACCCAATTATAAAAATTTCCATCAATGGTGACATTTTGCTTTTATGGAACTTTACTGTCCTTTCTTCCTACAATCCAACCCAAGGAGTTTTCAGGGATCTCAGGGTTTCTGGGCTTCCAGGCTGTTGTTTTCGTGCAACTCCTCATGTTGCAAGCCTCGTGTCACTAATGAATGCTACAGAGGATGGAAGTTCAATGAGGTAAACATTGTTATTTCCCACTGATCCTGATCATTTATGTTCTTGCGTATAGTTTAGCAGTTCTCCGACTAAAGTCTTGTTGTATGAGTTTATTCTTCAAAATACTAGTAGCAATTATCATGTGTTTATCATTATTCCCCTCAAGAAAGACCTTGTTCACATCTTCAGGAGAGGAGACGATGAAGGCGGAAATCAATATGGAAAATGGAGCAAAACTTTGTTTCCGGTTCCTAAGGAGCAAAGCTGCCTTGTTGAGGATTATTCAGTCACATACTATACCCCGTTGAGTATACCATCATAATAGTACTATAAAATAATGTACTTTAATTGTTTTTATTTCGTTTATTGATATTTAGTTTTTTTTTTCATGTTTGTGTGTTTCTCTGAGCAGTGATCAGAGTGGAGAAATGGAAGCCGTGACTTGGCATTTTTATGATACTGCTTAAAATAGCAAAGGTTTCAACTATGTGCACGGCTGTTTATATATGTTGCATCCGAAAGGGCGTCTCTGTTTATATATGTTGCATCCGAAAGGGCGTCTGGAATAGTTTCTCCTTAATGGAGATGCATTCGTGGAGGCGTCCATGGCTCTTTTTTTTGTGCAACGTTCTTCTTCTTTATGAGAGAACACGTGTCAAGTCTGGATTTAGGCTCTGATTTGATTGGGCTTAGATTCAGGCTCTGTTTACGTCTCCTCATTGGCGGGCCTCGTCTGGGCCTCAAGACCGACTTCAGATAATGTTGTTTTATTCCCCGCAGTTCTTCTTGATATAAGTGGCTCTTCGGCCTTTGGAACAAGTTTTCCAAAACAATTGTAACTTTTGAAGTAATTTAAAGAGTGTTTATCAAGTAAATTTGTGTGCATGTACCCTTTGTATCTAGATTGTGTTATCATGTTATTGCGCTAGTCTGTTTCTTGCATGCTTGATCCTGACGCTTTTACTTTTCTTACGTTGACTTCTTTTGACTTTCTTAAGTACTGGGTCATAGCTTCAGTTTTGATTTTATATCAGTAGCCGAAGCTTGCTAAGCGTTGCTCCCAACGATCCAGGTGAGCATATGTCAGGTTATACAGGTGTTGATTGTACTACCGTTTTTATCACTGGTCTATTATTTACAAACAGGATGTTTGAGCAATAAGGTTCAGCGATCATTGTCTGCGAAAGGACCATGATCACAGGCAAGATGTCTTCACCAAGCTACATAAGTTCTAACTAAGCTCCCATTTTCTAAGTCGTCATCTCCCGTTTTATTCGGACTAGGCTTCAAGAAATAAGTTCAGCGATCATTATCTGTAATTGGACTATGATCCCTGGCAAAACCGTTTTCACCAGGCTACATGAGCACTGACTAAGCTCCCACTTTCTAGGTCGTCGTCGCCTGTTCTATTCGGACTAGGCTTCGAGCAATAAGTTTGACGATCATTATTTGTAGTTGGACAATGATCCCTGGTAAGTCATCTTCACCAAGCTACATGAGCACGGACTAAGCTCTCATTTTCTAGGTCATCGTCGCCCGTTCTATTCAGACTAGGCTTCGAGCAATATAAGTACAAGTTTGACTGTGGTCGTCCTAGCTCGCTCAATAAGTCTGACTTGGGGGTCCTGACTTATGTATAAAGAGTGCAAGCCTGATTGTGGTCGTCCTGACTTGTGTTCTAGAATGCAAGCTTGATTGTCGTCATCCTGACTTGTGCGATAAGTCTGACATTGGTCGTCCTGACTTGCGTTCATAGAGTGCAAGCCTGACTGTGGTAGTCCTAGCTTGTGCGATAAGTCTGACTTTGGCCATCCTGACTTGCATCTATAGAGTGCGAGCATGACTGTGGTCGTCCTGACTTTTGCAATAAGTCTGACTTTGGTCATTCTAGCGCACTCAATAAGTTTGACTTGTTGGTCCTGACTTATGCTCCTTATAAAGTAGGTAAGGAGTCAGACATTGGAAGGCTGATTGGAAGTAGCGAAAATTTGAAAAAAAATAAAAGTTTTTTTATTAGTAATATTTTTTAAGGTGTTCTACATTCCATGGTCACATAAGGCTTCTACCATCCATGTCTTCCAACCAATATGTCCATGGCCTATTGAAACACTAACATATATAAATTAAGGGATATATTATGTAATAATTACGTGAATATCACTGGCCCGTACGTCAGAGTGCAGTATCCAACCTGGCTCGTCTGGTCTCTGCTTTGAGCTGTTCGGATCCTATTCCCTTTCGCCTATAAACTCGGTGATGAAGTCGGCTAATGCTTGGGCTTTTATGGCCGTTCTTGGAGCGTAGATGTCAAACTGTCCTAGTTCCACCGACCATTTAACTATTCTACCAGATAATTCTGATTTGTGAAACACTGTGTGAAGCAAGTGTTCTGTCAGAACTGTGAGTCGGCATGAAAGTAGGGTCTTAGCTTCCTGGAAGAGATGACCAACGCCAAAGCTAGCTTCCATAGACCCGGATAATTTTCTTCGGCTTCGACGAAAGTTTTGCTGGCATAGTATTCTGTACCCCTTTATCATTTCATGCAGGAGCTGAACTGACGGCCTAATCCGAGACGGCTAGATACAAATAAAGTGTCTCTCCTAGGGTTGGCTTTGAGAATAGCTCGGTATTTCCCATGTATGACTTTAGGTTCTGAAAGGCATGTTTGCACTCGTCATCCAAGTTGAAGGCTTTACTTCCTCTGAGAATCTTGAAGAAAGGAAGGCACTTGTCTGATGATTTAGAGATAAACCTATTAAGTGTTGCTACCCTCCCAATCATGCTCTGAGTTTCCCTGATGGAGGTCGAGGACTTCATATCGAGAAGAGCATGGATCTGTTTTGGATCTACTTCTATTCCTCTTTGGTTCACTATGTAATTTAGGAATTTGCCCGACTCGACCCCAAACGTGCACTCCTGCGAGTTGAGCTTCATCCGATACTTGAGTCGACCAAATGCTTCGACAATATCAGATATGTGATTTGGGCTGTAGAGGCTCCTAACTGGCATGTCGTCTATGTAACTCTCCATGTTCCTTACAATTTGGCTTTCAAACATCTGATTCACTAACCATTGGTATGTTGCACCCGTGTTTTTTAGGTCGAATGGCATTACCCGATAGTAGTGTATCTCTCTTTCGATTATAAAGATGTTTTCTCTTGGTCCGGGGGTGCATCTATATATGGTTATATCCGGAATAGGAGTTCATGAAACTTAGGAGGCCATGTCTGAAAGTGGTATCTACAATTTGATCGATGTAGGGAAGTGAAAAATTGTCCTTCTGGCATGATTTGTTCAAATCGGTGTAGTCAACATAGACTCTCCACTTTCCATTTTTTTTTACTAGGACGGTGTTCGTCAGCCAATCTGGATACCGTGCCTCTTTGATTATGTCGGCGTTTAGTAGCCTCTGCACTCCTTCATTTATAATTTGGTTCCTCTCAGGGGCCACATGCCTTTTCTTCTGTCTGATCGATTTTTGTGTTGGATCTACAGTCATTCGATGGGTGATTATTAAAGGATATATTCCCACCATGTCCCTCATTGTCCAAGCGAAGACGTCTTAGTTCTGTCACAGCAGTGTTATCAGCTGTTCGCGAACTCTTTGCTTAGACAGGAACCTATTTGGATGGCTCTGTTGTTACTAGGGTTGTCCAGATACACGGTCACAGGTTTCTCTTCGAGTTGACCAACGTTGGTCTTCCTTTCGAGTTGACAAGGGCCTCCTGGTCTAGGTTGGGAGAGTCCACGCTCAGTTCCGAACCCGAGCTTTGGGTAGCGTCAGTCGTGGTCTCGATCTGTAGTTCAAATATTTCCTCAAGAGTGGTGCAAGCTAGGGCGGAATTGAATAAAATCCAGGGCGTTGTACAGCAACAACCCTTGGATTCTACCTTATGTCATGAACCTGTCGAGCCACTCCAGTGCTGCGTAGTGGCAATCTCCAGCGGTCAGCTTATTTCCTCGTGTTGTGTCCATTGTTTGATTGACAGTGTATTTGACGCACTGGTGTAAAGTGGAGACCGCCACCTCCATCAGGTGAAGCCAGGGTCTCTCCAGGATGATGTTGTAGGTGGACGGCGCATTGACCACCCTGAACTCCTGAAGGATTATTTTTTGGAGTCATGGTTCTCCTGCTACTACTGTTAATTTTATCCTCCCCATTGGGAAGTATTTCTCATCGCTGGGTCCGACTAGGGGATGTGTCGAGGGGCTTAAGTTTTCTTCTTTCAGTTGCATGTTGCAGAACGTGTACAGGAACAACACGTTCGTACTACTTCCAGTGTCCACTAAAGATCTTCTCACTTTCCAATTTATTATAGAGACCGATATTACCAGGGCATCATTATGTGGAGTGCAAACGCCTTGGAGGTCCCTGTTCGTGAAAAAGTTAGAGACAAGATCGAGCTTTAGGAGTGAATGCGTTGCATCCATTGGTCTTCATAGGTTGATTTGGTCTGCAGTTTGCTGAGCAACCTTTTTCGAGATCGGTTGGAAAACTCGGTTTCCAAGTTTACTCCATGTAGGACACACACTTCATTGCAGTACTCCTTATTTTTCTCCTCTACCTCGTAGGGGTGTTAATTGGTTACTGAAAACCGACCGAACCGGACGAACCAAATCGAAATATAATCGAAAAAGTCCGAACCGAGAAAAACCAAAACCGAACATTAGAAAACCAAACCGAGTTGGTTTGGTTCGGTTTCAGTTTTTGTTTTTCACACATCCAAAACAACCGAACAGAACCCTTTTGTTTATCTTGTTTTTAATCCCCTAATCCTCTCTCTCTTATTTAATCCCCCACCAACTCACTCTTATTTAAATTCTCACCCCATTCCAATGCACCCCACATCCCCGCCCTCAATGTCTTTTTTTTCTCTTTTTTAACTTGCAAGTTGAGGTAAAGAGACAGAGTTTGACTCAATCTTATTGAAGAAAACCAAACTTTTCACTTGCTTGCTTGCAGTAAAGATGAGTATTGGTGATGGCGACTACTTCAACACTTCTAATTTGATAAAAAAAAACTTCTTGCAGGATGAAATTACGAGACTTGTGGAATCGTCATAGAAGGTTTCAGTCTTATTCAGATCATCACATGGGTGTGGTGGAAATAGATTAAGATGCAAACAATGTAGTCATGGACTCATGGTTATAGTTTTTTGTATGATGTTATTGTATTGTGTATATGATAGATAGGGCAAAAAAAAATTAATCTTATGGAATTATCAAGAAAAATAGGCAAGAAAAAATTGAAAGAATTCTCTATAAATGAATAGTCGAAGCTTTGAAACTATCTGTGTTCATCTGAAATTTGTTTTTCCTTTACCGTTTCCCCTTCTATTTTCTCTTTTATTTTATTTGCACTATCTCTGTCTCTGGGTTCTCCTCATTTGCAAACCAAGCTTCATTTCCTTATTTCCATTCTTTGTAGCTTTGACTTATTCTTTTTGTGCTAGAGCCAACTCGGTTGTATGTAGCAACGAAAAATAAATAAAAGAAAAAGAATAAAAGGGAAAAAACCAAAATTAACCGAACCGGAACCAAACTGATCGGTTTGGTTATTTATTTGATAAATGTGAACCGAACCAAACCGAAAATCGAATTCCTGGTTCGGTTTGGTTTTTGTCCAACTTTGAACCGACCAAACCGATTAACACCCTACTACCTCATCCCTAGGGACAGAGGTGGTTAATTTCTCGTCTATAACGATGTAATTATGTGTTTCCTTCAGTAGGTCTACCATATTTGACGAGGGGTCCAAAGTTAAGAAGTCATAGAAATTGTCGTTCCTCAGACCATCGGTGAAGGCTGTGATGGTTGTTGCATCGTTACAATTGTTGACGAGAGTCAACTCATCATTGAAGTGCGTGACGTATGCCCTCAACGTCTCATCCGGCTTCTGTTTCATGGATTTGAGTATCTTCACTGTTTGCAAGATTTGTTGTATATGAGTTGACAGTAGATTCACCCTTGAGTCTACCATGGCTGCTGCTGGTACGAGGGTCTGCAAAGGTTCCTTTCGTAGTTGCTGTGGCGCTGAAGTGGACGGCGCTCTATTGCTTCAAGTGTTTGAGGTTTTCGTCGCGACTCCACTGCTGAGAGACCTTGTTGTCACCATCTCATTGATTCTCTGGAAAAGGAGGTACTATTGTTATTTCTGAGAAACTCTGTTATTCCCCACGGACAGCGCCAAACTGATGTAGTTGATTCCTGCTCTTTTTCCTCGCTACTTACCCAGACCTGCACAGGTAGCAAACTTAAGCCAATGACCACCGTGTGGCGGCCGATGGCACTCCGATGCTTAAGTTAGATAAGGCTTAAGAGAGGCTTAAATTGTAAATTGAGATCATGTAACATACCTCAAGCTCATTGACCTTATCTCCTTTTTATAGTGTAGGAGTCCTTGTTCGACTAGGCCTTTGGTGGTGTAGTTTAGAGAAAAAGATCTTGTTGTGGAGATCATTTCCTAATTGAGAGCTGTCTATGTGGGATAATTTCCCTACACGACTTGTGCTCTTTGATCTGCAGGAGAGGTTTCCCTTTCTGAGTGTTGTCCATGTAAGGAAGTTTCTTTGTCCGACTTATACTCTAATATATGTTTCCTAGATAGATCCAATGTGTTGTTGGTTTGTCTGTCTGTCTTGGGTAGATCTCTCAGATACTTGCCTTAAAGGTCTTACGAGTATTGAGCCTGATTGCGTGACGTATGGGCTTACTGTTTCATTGCAACTCGGATCCAACAGTCTAGATCCTGCGAATAATGGGTTCAGATATTTGGGCCTCGCTGGACTGAGCATGCGATCGGGCCTGTTAAGTTTTGTTGACGAGATCATAACACATGTACATGCCAATCAGATGACGATTTAATGTATCATCAACAGGTAAATTCAAATCATTCATTTACCAAGTTTGTGGCTTTTTTTTCTCTTTTAATATCATTAAACGTAAACCCTAAATCGGTGAGTCTTCACTGATTAAGAGTGGTTTCAGAAGAACATGTACTTCAATAATTCAATTTCATTTGAGGCATTAAATTAACCACGTCGATATATAGATGGGCTTAATTACCTTCAATGCTGAGTCTGGACTCAGACCCAAACTTATAGCCCATACTGTAAGCCGAATGTATACCAATCTAAACCATCAGCATGACATGAGAACTTTTGGAACTTTCATTCATGCTTTCATGGTCAATGAACACAAAAATACAAAAATATAATGGGGGGTGTTGTGTAGCTCTCAGTCATAAACAATGAGAGAGATAAAGATTGTTTGACAGACAAAGTAAAATCCCATTTCTCATCACCTTCCCCTTCTATTTGTATTATATGACAATCTAATCTCTTCTCTATATATTTCGTCATGCTTTTGCAGTATGGATGTCACAATTTCTCATCACCTTCCCCTTCTATTTGCATGGCTCAATATGGTCTACACTTTAACTAGTGACCTTTATAATAGTAGTACTTTATGGTTTACATAATCATGAAGTCATGTTTACTATTACTAATGCTAATTATCTTGTATGAAAATGCAATCGGAATAAGTTATATTCATCGAGATCAGTTTGAACTTTAGGGATTATTCGAGAAGTTTTTATTCATATATGTGAAGTTATTCCTTTTGATAAATGGGAATATTGTAACTCCTTATACTCAACCTATATTCTAATTAGCTTTCGAGCACGACTACTATGCCTGATCCAGGGTGCCTGTTTGGTGTCTGGATCAGGCACCGTAGATTCAGGCATGGGTGGACCTACTAAGGGACGAGGGATATAATGCAGAATACAATAAGTTAATTGTTTATGAAAATATTCAAAAATGTTTTTGTTGGTGTAGTGGTTGGAGGTTTATCACTTTTACTAAAAGACCTGAGCTCGATACTTTTCAAGTGCATTTTTTATTTTATTTTCAATGCAATAAATAATTAAAATTAATATCTAAAATAATAACGATAGAATTCAATGAAAATATATACCATTAGCCAACTCGTATAAAATTTGAGTATCATATAAACTATTTTTTCTTTGAAATTGTATTATGATCATATTAGATTCGCAAATTTCAAATTTTTTTTAGCTTCACCTAGAACTTATCCTAATTATTTTGTGATTCTCAATTCTAGACAACCAGGCTTTATAGCCACTTTTTTGTCAGGTTTTAAGTGTTTTACATTTCTATCCCTTCTATAGATAATGTTTGTGATTGTATTTTAAAGAGAATGGGTAAAGGTATAAAAATGCTCTAGCTTGGTCAAAAAATGGCTTTAAAGTCTGGCTGCCTAGACAAACTCTTTTGTGATATTAGTTATATATTCTAGTTATTATGTTTGTTTGCTTTTTGCTAAGGTTATCAATAGTGACCTTATTTTGGCTTAAAATTGACTACACTTGGATCCAATTTGATATATGCATTGTATTTTTTATAGTTGAATTTTTTTTATTAGTTACTAGCTTCGATAAAAAAAATTTGACTTTACCATTGATAACTACTATTATCAACTAATAAGTATTTTCCATTTTGCCCCCCGTGACTAAAATCCTGAGTCCGCCCCTGAATTCAAGGTTAGCTTTCAGACTCATCTATCACAGGTCTACTAGCTAAACAAGCCAGCAATGGTTAATATTGAGTAATTTCATCCCAAAAAAATCTGAAAAATCAAAACAAAAGCACAATTCAAAGTTCCTCTTGTGTGTTTGATAAGACAGAACTGTTAGCTTAATTAATACAAACTTTTCAACTTTAAATCAAAATTAGAGTGACACAAAATTCGTAACCCTTGCGTGGGGGTGATGCAAACAAAAAGGTCAAAAGATCATCAAAACTGCCTAATGTCATCAAATTAAGACTCCTAACACACATCACATTGACATCAAAGTGACCTCACTAAACCCAAATTAAATAACCATTAAAAAAAAGTCAGAAGTAACCACCATGTGGAAATGATGCCCCTGCCAACCATGCATATTGATGACCCACCAAATTAGAAACCCTGTCTAAGAGAACATGTTCCTGTAGAAAGTAGAAACCTAGCTAGCCACCAAGTCTTACTGCTCTTCTTTCTTTCCCTCTATAAATATAACACTTTGAATCCTCAATCCCTCCAATTCATTATTCCTCTATTCTATGTTGCTTAGACAACTCTTCTTAAAACCATCTTGTGTTTTCAGAACAAATAGATCAGCAAACATGTCTGTAGAAGCCATTGTTAGAGAAAGTCGTGTCGTTACGAAGAAGTTACAAGCCACCCCTCAAAGTGAAGGGGATGGTGCCATTGTTAGAAGGAGCATTGGAAGGTATTTATGTTCATAATATAAGTATATACAATGTGTTGATTTTGTGATTAGTTTTCTATTAGTTACTTCTTCTTATATATTCTTGTTTGGCTAAATGGGGTTGTTGATTTCTTCAGGTTTGAGTTGAGATACTTTGATCCTTTTCTTGTACTAGATGAATTCTCAAGTGGGTATTTCTTCTTCTTCTTCTTCTTCTTCTTCTTCTTCTTCTTTAATGTTGATGGAGTTTCAGTTCAAACACTTTTTTTTTTTCTTTTTTTCTCTAGTTTACTTTTTTTTTTTGTTGTTGTTGCAGTCACAGCACCAGCTGGATTTCCTGATCATCCACATAGAGGTTTGATTTCCTGTCCTAATCATGATTAATTTTCTCAATAAAGTATTTTATATTTGTTTATGAAATGGAAAGTGGGCCTAATTTTAGGTGTTTCTTTCTTTTTCCCCACTCTACAGGTTTTGAGACAGTCACTTACATGTTACAAGTAAGGCTACTAATCATATTTCAACAACAATATCTCTCTTGTATCATATATTTTATAAGCAAATCTTGTGAAATTCTCCATATTACTTGATTTTTCTTCTTTTTTTTTCTGGGGGGGGGGATAGTATATCATTTTGTATGTTATTTAGTAGAAACCTCTAAACTAGAATGTTAATGAATGAATCAAAATAGTTATTTCTTTTATGATTTTCGATATGCTTTGAGCATCATTTTACATGCAATTAACCTCACTTTAAGGATACGGGCTTTTGTCATCCGATTAGCTCATTGCTATCTCAATAACATTTTATGATAAAAACATCTCACGAAGAGATAAATCTGTATATTGAATATCTTGTATTAATTACAATCAACTAATACATGAATATATATACAACTCTGCAAATCAATCTAGATCATAAAATATTGGTGACTTGATGTACAAGGATTAAACTAATATGAAACAATAAAATCAACAAAACATACATACGAGGTTAACCTTAACCTCATGGGATCTTGACACTTTTTATATTTGAACCTTG
Source organism: Berberis thunbergii (assembly GCA_003290165.1). Lineage (NCBI taxonomy): Eukaryota > Viridiplantae > Streptophyta > Magnoliopsida > Ranunculales > Berberidaceae > Berberis > Berberis thunbergii. The sequence goes on along the minus strand of QNQO01000502.1, from coordinate 493,923 downwards.
TTAATTAGGTATCTCTATATTTTACAATTTAGATGATGAGTGTGGGTCACTAATGTTTCAAGATTTTTTAATATACACTTATTAGGAATGCATTATCTTTGTTTTGTCTTCCATTAGATGTTATCTCTCATTTGATTTATGGGACCCAACCAGAAGAAAAAAAAATTGGAGTACAAGAAAGTCCATTTTGGAAGATAACAAAGTGCATACATATACTCTATATGACTACGCACCTACAAAAAGAAGAATCCAATTGTCTTCCAACTAGTGGTAAAGCCAAAGAGTCAATTTAGTGGGACATATTTAAGCTGTCTTTTAAGCTTGATTAGATAACATGTTTAATCATGTCAATGGAGACTCTTATGTTTTTTTTTTTTTTTTTGTTACAAATATTAGAAAAAATATGCTTAAATTTCCGAGTTTTCGAATTATCAGGGAGCAGTGACACATGAAGACTTTGAGGACCATAAGGGTACGATAGGAGTAGGCGACTTGCAATGGATGACCGCAGGAAAAGGGATCGTTCACTCAGAAATGCCTGCCGCCGAGGGTACTAATAAGGGCTTACAATTATGGATCAACCTAGCCTCCAAGTACAAAATGTAAGAACATGTTTGTTAAGACTCTTTGTTGAACTATTTAATATGAGTAATTCTACGCGCTGCCTTATTTGGGTGTCTCTTTGGGATTTTTTTTTTACACTTCTACCTCTTTAATACTATCTATATCAAATTATCAATCAACAAACCCTAGCTAGTTGCCTCATTAGTGATGCTTTCGGTCTTTTTCATTTTCTTCGATACGAAAACTAACAAACCCTAATCTACAGGGTGGAACCAAAATACCAAGAATTACAAAGCAAGGACATAGCTGAAGTCACAAAAGATGGAGTCCATGTTAAGGTGATAGCTGGTGAGTCATTTGGAACAAAGTCACCAATCTACACAAGGACCCCAACAATGTACTTGGACTTCACTCTGCAAATGGGGGCCCATATCCAACAGCCCATTCCATCGACATGGAATGCTTTTGTTTACACCCTTGAAGGAGAGGGTGTTTTTGGAAAATCAAAATCTCAGCCCACTAAGGCCCACAACCTTCTCCTTTTGGGCTCATCTGGTGACTCTCTTGAAGCATGGAACAGAGGCCCAAGCCCATTAAGGTTTATTTTGGTTGGAGGTGAACCATTAGGTGAGCCTGTTGTGCAATATGGGCCTTTTGTAATGAACACTGAAGAAGAGATTGATCAGACTTTTGAAGATTACAAGTTTTGTGTTAACGGGTTTGAGAACGCTAAGCACTGGAAATCAAAGGGGTGATTTGATTTTGATTGAGGGCTTAATTTCCGATTTATAATATTCTTTCAGTTGTTTGCAATAAATGGTGCAAAGAAATTTCAGATATCAATGAATCAACTTTGATTATAGTTTTCATAGAGTTGAATGTATTTTGTCACAACCCGATTCTGTCACAACCCGATTCGCACAGTAATTTTAGCAGCTTTTTTGTCATAACCTGATCCACACTGTAACAATGCTCTGGGCCCAACCGGCTCGCACGGCACCCAGGCGATGTGGGACTATGTCCCCCTTTGTATCTCGTCCAACCTCTCTTGGGCCTATTGGGCTCCAACCCTCACCCTCAGGTCCGCCAACTCTAGAGTCTTACAGTCCATCCCCCTTAGGGCTCAACGTTCACATTGGCACACTTCCGGTAAGTCTTACAATATTGTCCTCTCTGAGCTCAACTTGCCCGCACGGCTTTAAAACGCGTTGTTACTATGGGGATCCAATCTCGCACATAAGTAGCACATCCCCCTCCCACACCCCAGGCACATAAGTAGCACATCCCCCTCCCACACCCAAGCGATGTGGGACTATGTCCCCTGTGTGGCTCGTCAAACCTCTCTCGAGCCTATTGAGCTTCAACCCTCACCCTCGCCCTCAGATTCGCCCACTCCAGGGTCTCACACCTTTCGTAGGGTTGTGTACATGACCGAAGTCAGCCAAAGTATCAAACATCGGTTAGAGCTAAATCTAGGCCCCAATATTGGTCAGTGGTTCTTAGGCCCAAACCCAAGGCCCAACCATTTTATGTTGGATTCATATTTCAACAATCCTATCAGCTAGTGTATTAGCAAGCAATTGCTTAAAATCTTTTTTATTTCTCTCTATTTTTATTAATAATTAATTAATATATACATTTAGTGACCTGCCAAAAATCTAGTTGAGCTCATCGGCATGAAGTGTACATTATGAAATTTGCTTTCAGGAGGCTCAAAAAGTGAAAACAAGAAACACTGTGGTTAGATATATTTAGTTCTTTAATATGCAATCAAAATCAAAAACGAACTTGAATACTGATCGATTTGAACCATGACATGAAAACGCGAAAGCAATTTGGTGTGTAATATGTCATCAGCACACACTTCATATGGCGGCAATATTTTATATAGCAATATAGATTAAACTATACACTAAGAGTGTGTTTGGTTTCATGAATCATATGTCATGGAAATTCATGTGTGATTCTCATATTCATTAGACTTTAATTTTCACCGTTGATCATGAATCAAATAGTAAATGTGGAGTGATACATCAATTTATCCTAAAATATAGAGTCCCCTCATGAATTTTTATGACGTATAATTCCATGCAATCAAACATATCCTAAGTTTTGTATAGTTAAAAAATAATGAATCAAATCTAACATTTTTTTTTCCTTCCCCATTTTTCTCAAGAGCTCATATTTTAATTTTTGGGGAAATCTTTATTAAAATATAAGCTAATTATTGTATATTTCAAGAGATTGGTCTTCCATTTTGATTCACATTTTGAGAGGTCTCTACATTCATCCATGATACTTGGAGAATATTCTAAATATCTAATAACAAACAAGAGGAAATGGGGAAGAGGGCCCTCCCTTCATCCATTATTTACTTGAAACATATCTTCCCCAAAGTCCTTGATATACATAAATCCCAAACTCTAGCTAATAATGCACCAACATGATTCATTTTCTGAATACCTTATTGACAATTATTGTAGGAAGGAAAAGACCATGTAATCCTCCATCCATTTTAGATAAGCTTTGTTTACCATACAAATCTCATGTTGAGGTGGCAAAATTACAAGAAGATTGCCGCTTAAGCTTAAAAAATATCCATGTATTTTAGACCCCATTGTTACATAATAATCTGTATGTCACAAAAAAGTTTGGATTATTGATTGTGTCTCCTAGCATCTCATGATAATAAACAGGATTTAGTCTCCTTTTTTTGTTAATCAACTTATAAAAGAATCGAAAATTTTTCTATGACTTGCATGGACAAGGTTTTGATCCTTTTTCTTTCATGTTGAGAGAGTAAAAATTTTCATTCTACTAGCTCTGAGCCTTTTTTTTTTGGCAGTAAGAGCCCCATTACCGCAATCTCTATTCTTTGAGATTCTCTCATTGATTTCTTGTCCCAAGTATGGGGCAATCATCTTTCTCCAGATCTCGTTGCAAAAAAGAATTTTGCAAGGTCGTTGATAGAGTTGTCTGCTTCAGTGATTCAGTGGACACATGTTGCTCTTCCGTTTGAAAACACAACTTTCTTGGTCTTCGCTAACTCTCCACACGTGATCTCATGCGAGGCATACGAGCCACCTCCTAGGTTGCCGACACTGAGTGATTAGTCCCCCAGCAATACGCAACGCTTCCCCATTCCCCTGCTTCTCGTGTTGTTTTGGCGGGTAAAGTTGTTAATTCGATGTCTGAGTCAGCTCGTCCATCTCAACAGGATAAAGGCAAAGGTATTGTTGGGCCTTCACCTGGCAAGGGGCCCATGTCTTTTTCGGAACATAATTATGCCAAGTCTAATGATCAACAGACATCTGGCAATTATTGGAAGGTTTTAGAAGCGGTGGAAGAAGATGTCTTCAAGTTGGACCCCCTTTTGACCAAGATGTCTATGCAGGCTCGCAAAGATCGAAAGCTGGCTAGAAAAGCACAGTGTGACAAAGCCGCTGAATGGGCCAATTTTTAAATTTTTCCCACCAGATCTAGGTTCATGCTTAAAAAGATATCCACCAAATCCAATTCAACCAACAAAGCAGGGCAGATAGAACTTAAAGAATGTAGTGCCCCTGCTGGGCTGACAAGGGGAGAGTCTTCCAACCAGACCCAAGAGTGTTCAGTATCTCTCCCTTACCCGTCGAGTTTCGAGCCACTAGCAGAACAATGTATTGAAGTCCATGATTTGTCTACAAAACTAAGTGTTTCTCTTTTGGAGAGTTCCTCATCTACACCAGACCACGTAGGCGCTCCCCCAGGCTTCAAGGTCCCACAGATGAAAAATCTTGGGTTTCTACTCCCTAGATAACAGACTTCTGGCAAGTCTCCAAGGTTTGTTTCTAGGGTCAATAAAAGCGTGGAGCCTTTTGTCTCTGACTGTATTTTGACTCAGGAAGAAGCATCAGATCGTTCGGCTTTCAAAGAAATTGGCTTGACAGTGGGAGTAGACCTCAGTCAGGATGAAAAAAAGCCTTTAGATATGGTTCAAGCTGCAGCGCAGGGTACAGTATCTGACAAAGCAATGGACAAGTGCAGCAACCCCGGGGTTGAAGGTCTTTCATGAACCTCAAAATTCTTTCGTGGAACTGTAGGGGGCTTGAAAATACTGAGAGGCAAAGGAGTTATCATAGATTAATTTTAGAGAATCGTCCAGACCTTGTTTTCGTTCAGGAAACGAAATTGGAGAGATGCTCTAGAGAATTTATCAGAAAATTGTTGGGTGATAGCTCTTTTGATTGGGCTATGGTGGAATCCATTGGCAGCTCAGGAGACCTTTTAGCTATTTGGGATGCTGATCTTTTGCAGATGAGGGAAGTGTTGAAATGAGCTTTTTCACTTTCTATTCAATTTCAAATGATCTCAGATAACTCATTTTGGTCAGGGACTAACATTTATGGTCAGTGTGATCCTTCCCTAAGAGAACACTTCTGTGAAGAACTATATGGCATTGCTGGTTGGGTGCAATCGCCATCAGTGTTAGCAGGAGACTTCAATGTTGTCTGTCATATGAATGAAAAAAAGAATGCAGGATGAGGTCCATGAGCATGCAGAAATTCAATCAGTTCATTAATGAGGTGGAACTCGCTGATTTCAGTCTAAAAATGGGAAAATTCACATGGTCAAATCGAAGAGATCGTCCTATCCTTTGTCGACTTGATCGATTTCTGGCTTCGGTGGATTGGATTGACAAATTTGGTGATAAAGTTGCTTGCGAACTCGTCTGTTGGTGGCTGTACTCGCCTTTTTTCATTTGATAATTGTTGGTTTGATCACCCTACCCTGGCAGAGGAGATAAAAGCTTAGTGGAACAACTCAGTAGTCTCTGGCCACCCTAGCTACTGTTTATGGTAGAAACTTAAGGCACTCAGATGCAACCTTAAAAGTTGGAGGACTAAAGTTTGGGGTAAGACAAATTTATATATTCAAAATATTTCTACCTTAATTGCTAACATTGATGCTGATGAAGAAATCAGAAACCTGACTGCTGAGGAGAGGTCTTGTAGAGTGTAGCTACATCAGGAGTGGGCAACATTAACCAAAAGAGACGAGGAGTTTTGGAGGATCAGATCAGGAGTCAACTGGGTTTGTCATATGGATCAGGGGTCCAAATTCTTTCATAACTTGGCTAACAGACGCAGACTGTTTAACTCCATTGAAGCTTTGAGCATGGGTCAGGAGTTGGTAGTGGATGAAGTCAGTATTAGAGAACTTTTGATATCTCACTTCAAGGAGTTGTTTTATGAAAAAAAGGAGTGTCGACCTGTCTTCTCGGGGATTACCTTCAAGTCTATCTCCCAGTCTACATCTACCGCCTTGGTAGATAATTTTTCAGAGATGAAAATTAGAGCGGCAATGGAAGATCTAAAATCTGAAGTTTCTCCAAGTCTTGATGGTTTCTCAATGATAATCTACTAGAAAATGTGGGAGGTGATCAAAATTGATTTTCTAAATGTTTTTGAAGATTTTAACTCAAAAAATTTTCTTGATTGGCGGTTGAATACCACTATCATCTCGCTTATTCCTAAATGTGCAGGAATGCGGACAGTCAAAGATTTTAGATCTATCAGTATTTTGAATGGGGCCTATAAGATCATTGCCAAAGTGTTGCCTAATAGATTGAAAATAGTTCTTCGTTCAGTCATTTCTCCTTTTCAAAGTGCAACAGTCAGTGGAGGACAGGTGGTTGATAGCCCTTTGATTGCCAATGAAATTATTCATTCTAGGAAAAAACAAGGTGTTCCGGGGCTCGTTATCAAATTAGATTTCTCCAAAGCCTTTGACAACGTCTCTTGGAGATACTTGAATTTGGTAATGGCTCGCATGGTGTATGACTCCAAATGGATTCATTGGTTTCACATTTGCAGATCTACAACTAATTTCTCTTTGAAGATTAATGGTCAACTGCACGGGTTTTTCAATAGCTCAAAAGGCTTGGGCCAAGGCAAGCCCCTGTCTCTTCTTCTATTTACTATAGCAGTAGAAGGTCTAACACAAATGATTTTTAAAGCTGTTGATATTGTTCTAGTGAGAGGGTTTTCTGTTGCGGAGGGTAGTCTTCCTGTTTCTATTCTCCAATATGCGGATGATACTATCCTCTTTTGTGATGCTTCCGCTTATCAGGTTATTGCTCTTAAAAGAGTTATGCTTTGGTTTAAAGTTATTTCAGGTCTGAAAATCAACTTTCACAAATCAAGGGTGTTGCCTATTGGAGAAGTCCCTCATCTACACTAGTTGGCGGGTTTATTGGGTTGTCCAGCGGGTCATCTTCCAGTTAAGTACTTGGGCATGCCTTTGGGTGCTAGTTTTAAAAGTAAAACTGTGTGGGATGAGACGATCGAAAGGATGGAATCGAAACTAGCGTCTTGAAAACGCAAATTTCTCTCTAAAGCATGCAGATTAGCTCTTGTACAATCCACATTAGCTTTTATCCCGGTGTTCATTCTGTCTCTTATCAAGGTTCCATGTTCAATAACAGCCAAGATGGAACAATCATGCATGATTTCCTTTGGAGTTCTACTCATAACTCTAGAAATATGCATTTAGTGGGCTGAGAGAAAATTTGTTGTTCCAAATCTCGAGGTGGTTTAGGCATTCGTCAGGTGCTCACATTCAATATTGCATTACTTTCTAAGTGGCTTTGGCGATTTGCAGAAGAAAATTACAATTTATGGAGATTTCTCATTATGGACAAATATGGGTGCAATAGATGGGTTTGGAAAAAGAGAACTAAGTACACTTCCTACGGATGCTCTTTGTGGAAGTCCATCTCCTGGTGTGCAAGTGGCTTCTACCCTCGCACCTCTCTCTAATGTGAAAATGGTGATCTCATATCTTTCTGGCATGATTTTTGGTGTAGTAAACAATCTTTGAAGGATATGTTTCCAATGTTGTTTATCATTAACAACAATCAATATGGGAGTGTGAGCAATTTTTGGTCTAACGGCAATTTTTGAGATCTTTCCTTTCAAAGACCCCTAAATACTGGGGAGCTAGAAGAGTTCACTAATCTAATGCATCTGTTGGATAGACAAATGCTCTCACAGGGATCTGACAGTTTGGTGTGGAAGGATAAAGGTGTGGGATTCTCGGGGAAAGAATTTTCGGATATGTTAGCTGCATCTCATTATGAGATCTACTCTAGTCCCTTCATTTCCTCTCACAAAAATTTGGTATGGGTGAAAAACCTTTTTCCTCGGATTAATTTCTTTAGTTGGTCAGTGTTGCATTTAAAGATATTGACTAAAGATAGGTTAAGGAAAAGAGGCATTCACACAGGAAGTCTTTGTATGATTTGCAATGAAATTGATGAGACGCTGGACCATTTGATGCTTCAATGCAGTTTCTCCAAATCCATTTGGAGCAGTTTCTTGTTAGAATTTGATTTGAGTTTAATGTTTCAATGCTCCATTTTAGATTGGCTAAGTTGGTGGTCCCAAGCTAATCCTTCCCGTCGGGAGGAGTGGTTATGGCGTAGGGTCCCTCACTTTCTCATATGGTGTGTGTGGAAAGAAAGAAATAAAATGGTATTTGAATGAATAAATAGATCATAGCACTCTATCTTTATCGAGATTAGAGAATTGTTGCGGAGGATGAGTTCGACTTGGAATTTGTTTAGAGATTTGGGTTGTGACACTTTCATGGTGTCTTGGCATTCATTGATATAGGAATGTTTCTCTTTATTTATTTATTTTTTCTTTTCTTTTCTTAATAAACATCTTCGTGTTTGACCCAAAACACACAAAAAAAACTACTCTGAACCTTCAAACAACTAATCTAGACATGGTCATTTTCCACAAAGATATTATACAAATGAATTCAATTTATGATATAAGAAACAAAGATAAGGTCATTTTCCACAAAGAGAGGAGGTAGCAAAAAGCAAAAGCTTATCTGACTCCCTTCCTGTCTCATTGGCTATTCTAAGCTTGTATATAAACAATGGACCAAAATGATTTAATTCATATGATAGGGTCACATGCTGTATGGCCATTGGTAGTGATGAATTCGCCAGTTGGAGTCCATGTGTTGTCGATGGGTTTGCTGGTCTCTTCACTAATGATTTATCTCCCCATTTAAGTATATATATAGCACCACTTTGTACAATTGGACTAATATTAATCTCCTTCCCTGCTACCAATATATCAGTTGATCTCTCATGGATCATTCAGGCCCTCATGAAGACACCAAAACACCTTTACTACCATGTCAACAAACCTCAATTCAGAGAACACAAAGCTTCAACTTAACCCTGAAATCAATAATCACACCCAACTTTTTCTTCATTCTATTAGGCCCCTTGTCATGCCTAGTTATTTGTCTATGTGTGGAACTCAATGGCCCGAAAACAAGCACAAACATGTTGGGAGTGCTTGCATGGGTGTTCTTGTGGTGGCTCACCGAAGCGGTGCCCATGCCAATCACCTCCATGGCGCCTTTGTTCTTGTTTCCACTCTTTGGGATCGCTTCAGCTGATCATGTTGCTAAGACATACATGGATGATGTTATCGCCCTTGTGCTCGGTAGCTTCATCCTTGCTCTTGCTGTTGAGCATTACAACATTCATAAGAGACTAGCCTTGAATGTGAGTAGTACCAACATTTTCTTTTATACCCGTATTTTTCCAAGCTCAATTGGACCTTGAAAAAAAAAGGCTATGGACTTTATTATGAATTATTGATTGATTGGAGATGCTCATATAATTGTGAAATCTGTAGATAACAGTATTGTTCTGTGGGGACCCACTAAATCCACCACTTATACTCCTCGGGATATGTGCTACCACCGCGTTCATCAGCATGTGGATGCACAACACTGCTGCCGCGGTGATCATGATGCCAGTGGCCACCGGGATCTTAGAACGATTTCCCACTGGCATCGATAGATCAGTCAGTGTGAGTAAATTCTCCAAAGCTGTGGTGTTGGGTGTGATATATTCCGCGGGGATAGGAGGGATGAGTACGCTGACTGGTACAGGTGTCAACCTTATATTGGTGGGGATGTGGAAGTCCTATTTCCCACAGGAGCAGCCTATCGGTTTTGCTACATGGTTTTTCTTTGGGTTTCCTCTGGCTTTGCTGATCTTCATCGTATTGTGGGGTGTGCTATGTTTGTTTTACTGTCAAAGGGGTACATCAAATGCTCTATCAGCTTATTTAGACAAATCCCAGCTGAAAAGGGAGCTTCAAATACTTGGTAAGCCACTTTCCTACTATCTGCCCAAAACATTTGGTAAAGGCACCCCAAAAGAAGCGATTCATTTCACCTTTTTTTCGAGCATAGTTATGATATAATTTCGAGGAATTTGTGATTATAGGTCCAATGGCTTTTGCTGAGAAAGTGGTGATATCAGTATTTTCGGTATGTTACAATCTACAAAAATATTGCAGAAGGGTGTTGAAAGTAGAGTATCTTGTAGCTTTAACATGGCTATGTTTCTCTGCAGATGCTTATTGTTTTGTGGATGACAAGAAGTATAACTGATAGTGTGCCGGGGTGGGGGGTTCTCTTCCAAGGTCGCGTCGGTGATGGAACTGTTAGCGTACGTATTTTTTCAAGTTTGTAGTGATAAGAGTTTCATGATCTCTACAAAGATTCAACCCGAGGTAGCATCAATAGGTAAAATTATTTTGGCTTATGTAGGTGATGATGGCAACCTTATTGTTCATAATCCCAAATGGAAAGCTGAAGGGAGAGAAGTTGATGGACTGGAACAAATGCAAGAAACTTCCATGGAACATTATCCTGCTACTTGGGGCTGGTTTTGCCATAGCTGACGGTGTGCACAGGAGTGGTCTAGCTCAAATTCTATCATCCAATCTAGCCTTCTTGGAGAGTGTCCCTTACATTGCAGTGGCACCTGTCGTTTGCCTCATTAGCGGAATCATCACTGAGTTCACATCAAACAATGCTACAACCACCCTTGTTGTTCCTCTGCTAATCCAAGTAGCAGCAACAATGCATGTCCATCCACTCTACCTTATGGTTCCTGGAGCTATTGGTGCCCAATTTGCTTTCTTGCTACCAACAAGTACACCTTCGAATATTGTAGGGTTCACAACTGGACATATTACGATTAAAGATATGATCAAGACAGGGTTACCCCTTAAAATTGCAGGCATTGCTATACTAACAATGCTAATGCCAACATTAGGAGCACTTGTGTTTGGGACAAATAGACCAGTTCAACAGCAAATGAGCTTAGGCACACAGTTTCATCTAGCCATGAAGAAATATTATGACTAATAGAGGAGTCTGAAATGCTAAACCACAAATGGCTTTCTCAGCAAATAGATGCCAATGTCAATGTGACGCAAGACTTACTTTTCTCGTCTGGCTAGAATTTTTTTTGTTAGATTGATTAGAGGTGGTAGTTCTGTATGCAGCTTGTATATTCTGTGTAATTTTCTGATAATTCAATGAAATATTTTATATGCTTTGCACTTTAAAGAGATTAATTAGTCAATTTCACTCAACAGATAAATACCCATACATCATAATGTTCATTAGCATTTTTATACAACCATACTATCAAAATGTCAGGGCATAATCAGGCCAAACATCATATGAAGCAACATTCCTTCTTATTCTAATGCAATTAAATCTGAATAAATATTGGACAGATAATCTACTCTTATTGTATGTGTACTATAAATGGAGAACTCTATGTAGGCGCTCACCATGGCAAACTTCAACTCGAATATCGCTGGCTCAGGCTCTCAATCTGCTGGTCAGCTTTTTACAGTATTCAAGTTGGAAATGCATACAGTACGATATTATAAGGTTCAAAGTATAGCAGATTTGTATCATTAGGATGTAAATTTTTTTGGTAAATATAGTGAATGCGAAAGAATATGCGAAGGATCTGAATTTGCAAGCATTGGCTGTGTGTCTGTGACAGGTAAAATACGAGCTTGGATTGGCGAAAGCCATAACGGAAAATCAACAAAACATACATACGAGGTTAACCTTAACCTCATGGGATCTTTACACTTTTTATTTGAACCTTGTTAATTAGGTGTCTCTATATTTTACAATTTAGATGCTGAGTGTGGGTCACTAATGTTTCAAGATTTAGATTTTTTAATATACACTTATTAGGAATGCATCATCTGTTTTGTCTTCCATTAGATGTTGGAAATATCTCTCATTTGATTTATCGGACCCAACCAGAAAAAAAAATTGGAATACAAGATAGTCCATTTTGGAAGATAACAAAATGTTTACGGGTGTGTTTGGTTACATAGAATCTTATGTCATGAAAATTTATGAGAGGATCCTTACGTTTTAGGCTAAATTGATGTATCATTTATAAACATGGGAATCACATGCCTTAGGAAAACAATTAGTAGAATTTTCATGTTCATGTGACTTCCATTCACACCATTGATCACAAAATCAAATGAATTCCATACAACCAAACACATCCTATATGAGTAAGCACCTACAAAAAAAAAGAATCCAATTGTCTTCCAACTAGTGGTAAAGCCAAAGAGTCAAATTAGTGGGACATATTTAAGCTATCTTCAAAGCTTGATTAGATAACATGTTACAGCGGTGATTCTAAATGGCGAGGAAACATGCCGAAGGGAAGGGTTTGTGACCTTCCATCCTCATTGAGATGTGCATCCATGTAAATCTCGAGGGATTGGAGGGTCAAACCCCCACGCTCGTTTCCTCGTCGCCTAGCATCACTCTAAATCATGTCAATGGAGACTCTTATGTATTTTTTATTTTTACTTTTTTGTTACATATATTAGAAAAATATGCTTAAATTTCCAGGCTCAAAAACTGAGAACAAGAAACACTCTGGTTAGATATATTTAGTTCTTTAATACGCAGTCAAAATCAAACTTGAATACTGATCGATTTGAAGCAAGACATGAAACAATCGAACTTGAATACTGATCGATTTGAAGCAACATGAAACACGTGAAACGTGAAAGCAAAAAGCAATTTGGTGTGTAATATGTCATCAGCACACAATTCACATGGCGGCAATATTTTATATAGCAATATACATTAAACTATAAACTAAAGGTGTGTTTGGTACTATTTACAGGATCAAGGATTTTCTTGAGCCGCCGCACAACTGGAGAGAAGGCTCGTGGAAGCTCGACAAATCCAGGCCACTGCCGCTAGGGTTTGGGAAACAAGAGCCGCCGCCACCAATCCAGGCCACTAGATCGATCAGCCGCCGCCTGGGCCGACACCTCAAGGCCGCAAGATCGACCGGTTGTCGCTTTCTCCAACCGTCTCTGCCTGGAGTTAGATCGACACTGATTTAGATCGACCAATCCAGGGTGCTCTCTACCTGGATTTAGACCGGAACTCTGCCTGGATTTCGATCGATCGGTTGCCGCTTTCTCAAGCCGCTCTCTCTGCCTGAATTTTTCGTGCAAAGGAACGGGTTGCTGCTGTCTTCTCTGCTTTAGTTGCTCTGGCAGACCTGGCTAGGGAAGGGAACAACGTGATAAGACGGCTCCTCTAGCCGTAAACACTTCCTCTCCCCCAATGGGGATTAAGGAACATGCGGTAGAGGCTACTAAGCCGTCTTTCGCCCAAATACTTGGGAAAATACTAGTTGATGAGGTTAAAAAAACAAATGTCGAGGGGACTAGATTCCGGAAATAATGAGAGCTAGCCATTGGGCTTACGACATCTGATGAAACACGTGGGGAAACTTTCATGGAAAAACACGTGATAGTTTTAAAGTTCTCTAGCTACAGACCAAAATTGGAAGATATTAGAGATTCGATACATCGAACCTAGGGAATTCTAGGCGATTTCTCGCTAGGTTTGCTAGACTAACGTAACGTTCTTGTCCGGCTTCAATCTGAGGCGGAAGCAAAGAAAGTTTTGGCAAGGGACTCTTTCTTTATTCGGGGAGTTCGATTCAAAGCTTTCCGCTAGTATGATGATTTCAATCTAAAATCAGATCCGATATCGGTTCTACTATGGGTAGAGTTGCCTAACTTGCTTTTGCATTTATTTCATCCCCCTCTTTTGAAAGCAATTGTGAACTCTTTTGGTGTCTTTTTGCGCATGGATGATCATACTCGATGTCTTTCACGCCCGGGTTATGCCTGTGTTTGCGTGGAGATGACTTTGACGAAAAAGTTACCGAGTAGAATTTGGATAGATAGATCTAACAATAGGGGCTTTTGACAAAGGATTGAATACCCGGGTTTCAAATATTGTGATTATTGCTCATTGCTAGGACATCAAGAGGATTATTGCAGAAAAAAGTTAGGTCATAAGGGCAATGTGAGAACACCCAACCTGGTTAAAGAAGAGAAAACTGAGAAACAAAAGGTGGAAGCCAAAGTCCTCAAGCAACAATATGTCCCAGTGGTTAAAAAAACTAAAATTTCAACGCTAGAAGCTGGCACTAGTGGTGTAAAGAATGATCAGGGTGAGAAAATCCAGGAGGGCATTGGTGCTGAAAGGCCGATGGTCAAAGATTCAGGGAATGTCATGTTGTCAAACAAATTCGAATCACTTACGGAGAACATAGTTGAAGACGAGAGTAATCTAATGAATCATCAATTGCCTTGTAAGGCGAAGGATCCAGTCAGTGACATGGTAGAGCCAGAAACAACGAAGAAAGGACTTCTTGAGGCGGGGTACACAGCAGTTGAGATTGCAAAAACGATTCAAAAACAAGGAGAGACAATTTCAGGGATTTCTGTTTCTGCAGAGCACGTCGCATCACCAATAGTTGGTTTGGTGAACAAAACATCAAATGCTATAGATGATGATCCAAAGAAGTTGATCCCTAGGAAAAATGCGAATGATGACCAAGCTTTTTTGCAAGAATATGATAATACTTCATGTAGCAGCTCAAGGCCGCAGCAGAGAGCGTATGAGTATGTTCACCAATTGGAACCAGGGAGGGCGCAGGGGGTTTCGACCAAGGCTGTAGGCGGGGATGTCGGGATCTCTAGCCCAAGGAAAAAGAAGAGCAGTGGGAATGCTTCTCTACAGATAAATGCAATGATTCCAAGCAGCAACTCCGGGCCAACAAAGGAGGACGCAGTAGCTGAAGATGATCATGTTGACAGTGGGTTTGTCTATGGCTCTGGCAATGGTGCTGGCAGTGGAGTTCACGTTGGTGCTCAGACTCGCGTTCAGTGTGCTGACAAGGTGCATGACCGGAAGGTAGAGTTTCCAGCAGATGCGGGTATTGTACAAAATGACGAAACTTTAGTGGATGCAATAATACTTGAAGCACCGAATATAAAACATATTAACTATTTGGTTCATAACGCTAACAGCGAAATCGAAATGGAGACCGATACCGACATTTAGGATACAATCAGTTAAGAAGAAGAAGATTTGGATGAATACACCATTAGGTCAAGAGTAGTGTCAGGTTTAAAGACAGACCAAATAAGATTATTGAAAAGATTTGATGCGACAGACTTCAAAGACATCAAAGTATATCTTCGTAGATCATCTAGAATAAAGAAAAGTAACAGCAAATATAGGCATCGATCGAGGGGTTTGGTCACTATTTATTTTGGGTTTGCTATGATATATGTCCTCTGGTTATTTTTATCGGGTAAAGTCATCATGTACCCCTGACTGATGTAAAAGATTTTTTCAAGTAATAAAAATCCTAGTATTCTTTAAAAAAAAAGTGTGTTTGGTTGCATGAAATTTTATGTCATGAAAATTCATGAGGGGACCCCCATGACATAAGATTTCATGCAACAAAACACACCCTATGTCATGGGGAATTCATGAGGGGACCTATATATTTTAGGTTAATTTAAGGTATTACTCTATATCAAAATCAAATGGTGGGAATGAAAGTCCCAAAGGATCAAGGAGTGTGATTGTCATGTTCATGGGACTTTCATATTACAAATCAAATAGCAGATGTAGATTCTCAAGTTCATGAATTTTCATTTCCACCGTTGATCACAAATTAAATAGTAAATGTGGAGTGATACATCAATTTAACCTAAAATATATGATCCCTTCATAAATTTTTATGACATAATATTTCATGCAACCAGACACACCTTAAGTATTGTATAATTCCAAAATAATTAATCAAATCTAACATTTTTTTTTCCTTAACAATTCTTCTCAAGAGCTCATATTTTAATTTTTGGGGGAATATTTATTGAAATATAAGCTGATTATTGTATATGCATGTCAAGGGATTGGTCTTCCACTTTGATTCACATTTTGAGAGGTCCTCCCTTCATCCACGACGCTTGGAGAATATTCTAAATATCTAATCACAAACAAGAGGAAATAGGGAAGGGGGCCCTCCCTTCCTCCATTATTTACTTGACACATATCTTCCCCAAAGTCCTTGATATAAACTCTAGCTAATAATGCACCAACATGATTAATTTTCTGAACAACTTATTGACCATTATTGTAGGAAGGAAAAGACCATGTAATCCTCCCTCCATTTTAGATAAGCTTTGTTTACCATACAAATCTCATGTTGAGGTGGCAAAATACAAGGAGATTGCCACTTAAGCTTAAAAAATATCCATGTATTTTAGAGCCCATTGTTATATAATCATCAGTATGTCACAAAAAAGTTTGAATTATCGATTGCGTCTCCTAGCATCTCATGATAATAAACAGGATTTAGTCTCCTTTTTTTGTTAATCAACTTATAAAAGAATCGAAAATTTTCTCTGACTTGCATAGACAAGGTTTTGATCCTTTTTTTTTAATGTTAAGAGAGTAAAATTTTTCATTCTACTCTGAACCTTCAAACAACTAACCTAGACATGGTCATTTTCCACAAAGAAATTATACAAATGAAATCAATTTTGGAATTATACAAATGAATTCAATTTATGATACAAGAAACAAACATAAGGTCAATTTCCATGAAGAGAGGAGGTGGCAAAAAGCAAAAGCTTATCTGACTCCCTTTCTATCTCATTGGCTATTCTAAGCTTGTATATAAACAATGGACCAAAATGATTTAATTTATATGATAGGGCCACATGCTGTATGGCCATTGGTAGTGATGAATTCGCCAGTTGAAGGAGACCATGTGTCGTCGATGGGTTTGGTGGTCTCTTCACTAATGATTGATCTCCACATTTTGAGTATATATATAGCACCAATTTGTAAAATTGGACTAATAGGCCTCAACACTCTTTTCATTAATCTCCTTCCCTGCTACCAATATACCAGTTGATCTCTCATGGATCATTCAGGCCCTCATGAAGACACCAAAATACCTTTACTACCATGTCAAGAAACCTCAATTCAAAGAACACAAAGCTTCAACTTAACCCTGAAATCAATAATCACACCCAACTTTTTCTTCATTCTATTAGGCCCCTTGTCATGCCTAGTTATTTGTCTATGTGTGGAACTCAATGGCCCGAAAACAAGCACAAACATGTTGGGAGTGCTTGCATGGGTGTTCTTGTGGTGGCTCACCGAAGCGGTGCCCATGCCAATCACCTCCATGGCGCCTTTGTTCTTGTTTCCACTCTTTGGGATCGCTTCAGCTGATCATGTTGCTAAGACATACATGGATGATGTTATCGCCCTTGTGCTCGGTAGCTTCATCCTTGCTCTTGCTGTTGAGCATTACAACATTCATAAGAGACTAGCCTTGAATGTGAGTAGTACCAACATTTTCTTTTTTACCTTTATTTTTCCAAGCTCAATTGGACCTTGAAAAATAAAATATATGGACCTTATTATGAATGATTGATTGATTGATTGGAGATGCTCATATAATTGTGGAATCTGTAGATAACAGTATTGTTCTGTGGGGACCCACTAAATCCACCACTTATACTCCTCGGGATCTGTGCTACCACCGCGTTCATCAGCATGTGGATGCACAACACTGCTGCCGCGGTGATCATGATGCCAGTGGCCACCGGGATCTTAGAACGATTCCCCACTGGCATCGATAGATCAGACAGTGTGAATAAATACTCCAAAGCTGTGGTGTTGGGTGTGATATATTCCGCGGGGATAGGAGGGATGAGTACGCTGACTGGTACAGGTGTCAACCTTATATTGGTGGGGATGTGGAAGTCCTATTTCCCACAGGAGCAGCCTATCGGTTTTGCTACATGGTTTTTCTTTGGGTTTCCTCTGGCTTTGCTGATCTTCATCGTATTGTGGGGTGTGCTATGCTTGTTTTACTGTCAAAGGGGTACATCAAATGCTCTATCAGCTTATTTAGACAAATCCCAGCTGAAAAGGGAGCTTCAAATACTTGGTAAGCCACTTTCCTACTATCTCCCCAAAACATTTGGTAAAGGCACCCCAAAAGAAGCGATTCATTTCACCTTTTTTTCGAGCATAGTTATGATATCATTTCGAGGAATTTGTGATTATAGGTCCAATGGCTTTTGCTGAGAAAGTGGTGATATCAGTATTTTCGGTATGTTACAATCTACAAAAATATTGCAGAAGGGTGTTGAAAGTAGAGTATCTTGTAGCTTTAACATGGCTATGTTTCTCTGCAGATGCTTATTGTTTTGTGGATGACAAGAAGTATAACTGATAGTGTGCCGGGGTGGGGGGTTCTCTTCCAAGGTCGCGTCGGTGATGGAACTGTTAGCGTAAGTATTTTTCAAATTTGTAGTAATAAGAGTTTCATGATCTACAAAGATTCAACCCGAGGTAGCATCAATAGGTAAAATTATTTTGGTTTATGTAGGTGATGATGGCAACCTTATTGTTCATAATCCCAAATGGAAAGCTGAAGGGAGAGAAGTTGATGGACTGGAACAAATGCAAGAAACTTCCATGGAACATCATCCTGCTACTTGGGGCTGGTTTTGCCATAGCCGACGGTGTGCACAGAAGTGGTCTAGCTCAAATTCTATCATCCAATCTAGCCTTCTTGAAGAGTGTCCCTTACATTGCAGTTGCACCTGCCGTTTGCCTCATTAGCGGAATCATCACTGAGTTCACATCAAACAATGCTACAACCACCCTTGTTGTTCCTCTGCTAATCCAAGTAGCAGCAACAATGCATGTCCATCCACTCTACCTTATGGTTCCTGGAGCTATTGGTGCCCAATTTGCTTTCTTGCTACCAACAAGTACCCCTTCGAATATTGTAGGGTTCACAACTGGACATATTACAATTAAAGATATGATCAAGACAGGATTACCCCTTAAAATTGCAGGCATTGCTATACTAACAATGCTAATGCCAACATTAGGAGCACTTGTGTTTGGGACAAATAGACCAGTTCAGCAGCAAATGAGCTTAGGCACACAGTTTCATCTAGCCATGAAGAAATATTATGACTAATAGAGGAGTCTGAAATGCTAAACCACAAATGGCTTTTTCAATAAATAGAAGCCAATGTCAATGTGACGCATGACTTACTCTCGTCTAGTGATAATTTTTTTTCTTTAGATTGATCAATGCTAATGCAGCTTGTATATTCTGTGTAATTTTCTGAAAATTAAATAAATATTTTATATGCTTTGTACTTTAAAGAGATTAATTAGTCAATTTCACTCAACAGATACCGATATATCATAATGTTCATTAGCATTTTTATACAACCATACCATACTATCAAAATGTGAAGGCATAATCAGGTCAAACATCGAATGAAGTAACATTCCTTCTTATTCTAATGCAAGTAAATCTGAATAAATATTGGACAGATATCTACTCATATTGTATGTGTACTGTAAATGGAGAACTCTCTGTAACAGATAAAAACAGTTGACAATGGATGAGATTTATTTCTATTTCCTGTGTATTCAAATGCACAAAGAATACTTAACTGGTGCTGTCAAGGTGATTTACAGGACTGCATGGCTTCTAGAAAAGGTCCATTCTAAAGCGAAGTCTTGTTTTCTATAGCGGATTGAATTTTGCTCATGAAGTCCTCAACACTCATGGTTCCAAGCTCCCCACCGAACCTAGATCTGACAGTAACAGATTGAGTCTCGACTTCTTTGGGTCCCACAACTGCCATTAATGGAATTTTCTGCTTCTCCGCATTTCTTATAAGTTTTGGTAGGCGTTCACCATGGCAAACTTCAACTCGAATATCACTGGCTCTCAATCGGCTGCTCAGCTTTTTACAGTATTCAAGCTGGAAATGCATACAGTACGATATTATGAGGTTCAAAGTATAGCAGATGTGTATCATTAGGATGTAAATTTTTTTGGAAAATATAGTGACTGTGAAAGAATATGCAAAGGATCTGAATTGCAAGCATTACCTGTGTGTCTGTGACAGGTAAAATACGAGCTTGGATTGGTGAAAGCCATAACGGAAAATCTCCTGCATAATGCTCTATGAGGACCCCAAAAAAACGTTCTAGGGATCCTAGCACGGCTCTGTGGATCATGATAGGCTGCTTCTTGTCCGAGTTTGAGTCTACATAAGTAATGTCAAAGCGCTGCGGTAGATTAAAATCAACCTATTCACATCAAAGACATCCATTAGTTAGTTCATTCCATAATCCTGTAATATTTCATGTGAAACAGAGTTCTAGTTTGCAAAAGAAAAGAGTTAATACATATTTCTATAAAAATCATACCTGTACTGTAGAGCACTGCCACTTTCTTCCGAGGGCATCCTCGATCTTGAGATCGATCTTTGGACCATAAAAGGCACCGCCGCCTTCATCAATTTGGTAATCCCAACCCTTGTCATCAAGTGCCTCTCTAAGGGCAGTTGTAGCTTTTTCCCATATATCATCACTTCCCACAGCTTTCTCAGGCCTTGTGGAAAGGTTAACCTCGTACTTGTCGAAACCAAATTGCAGCAATATTCTTTCTGTTAGATCCAATACACCCCTGATTTCATCTTTGATCTGATCCTCTAAGCAGAATATGTGTGCATCATCCTGCACGCAGATACAAGGATATGGACAATGAAATTGAAACATCTATAGCAGATTTAATCCAGAATTAATTATATAACTAAGTTAACAAGAAGAAAAATAGCACTTTATAAAAATATTTAAGTTTATTAGGTCAGGTTTTACACTGAAGGTCACAAGTTTTTCAGTGTGTGAATTGGAGTGTTACCAATGAATGTAAAAATATGTCAAACATGTTGGACAATCTACACAATGTCAAGAAGCAGTCCTCTACACTACTGCAAAATGGTTCAAGATGAATGCCAGTCGTGAGGGGAAAAAATCAAGCTATTTATCATATATCTATTTTGTAGGGGAAGAAAGAGTCAAGTTCAAAATTAGAGTCAGAACAACTGCCATGGGAGGATATTATGAGATCAGATGGAGAGAATGGACATCTTGGAGGCTTTGATGGGACTCAAGGCACCGGTTTGGGCAAGGTGCAATGTAGTTTTTTGTGTATTAGACGATTGCGCTCTCAAATTCTCTTTGGGCGCATTTTTTCATTTGTAGTAATTCTGTTTTTTTCTTCATTTTTCTTTCCAAGTTGTCATTGGTATATCATCTTGGATTTGCAGTGAAATTGAACTTCAATAAAAATAAATATAACTGAATGAAATAAATAGGTTGAGTAGGAAGTGTACCTGAGTGAAACCTCTTACACGGAAAAGGCCATGTAAGCTTCCAGACAACTCATATCTATATACTGTTCCCAACTCTGCAACTCTAATTGGAAAATCTCTGTAGGAGTGCAACTTACGTTTGTAAACCAGAATATGGTAAGGGCAATTCATTGGTCGAAGTTGATATAATTCATCCTCAATCTCCATCTGATCATACATGTTCTCTTTGTAGAAATCCAAGTGACCACTTATCTTCCATAGATCAGCCTTTGCTACATGTGGAGTATAAAGTAGCTCATAACCATGTTGTATATGCATTCTTTTCCATGAATCTTCTATAATGTGTCTAACTGTCGCACCCTTGGGATGCCAAAAAACTAAACCGCCACCAGCCTCATCCTGCAATTAACATATTCACCAAGA
This sequence comes from Berberis thunbergii, assembly GCA_003290165.1. NCBI lineage: Eukaryota > Viridiplantae > Streptophyta > Magnoliopsida > Ranunculales > Berberidaceae > Berberis > Berberis thunbergii. Next base: position 472,474 of record QNQO01000502.1, on the reverse strand, counting down.
AGTTTGAATATTCCAACCCAGTCAGTTCCTCGAGTCAAAAGTCTAAGAAAGGCATGAAGTTTTTATTTTTGCCTCAATGAGTAAAGCAACAGTACTTACTACAAGAGGCTACCTGTATAGAGAACAGATCAAGATCTTGACCAAGACGTCTATGATCTCTGCGTTTTGCCTCCTCTTTAAAGTGAAGGTATGCCTTCAACTGTTCTTCATTCTCCCAAGCTGTACCATAGATCCTTTGCAGCATTTGTTTATTTTCATCCCCTCTCCAATAAGCCCCAGCAACGGATTCAAGTTCGAGAGCCTTTTTGTTAATCCTCCCAGTAAAATCAACATGTGGGCCAGCACATAGATCCCACCACTCATTTCCTGGAACGAAGGAAATACTGAATTCAAATACATAATGACATAATCTGAGAAATATATATAGCAGAAAACACATCAAATAAAATTGGTCAAAGTTATTGCTTAAGCTAAAACAGGCATACGCTAGAGAAGTTCAATGAACAGCACAGGCAGAATGTTAAAACTAAGAAGGAAGAAACAGTTAGAATCGACAGGAATTTTAAACAGTTAGATTGGCGCCATCAATTGAATGCAGAAGGGGATTCTGAGGTGTTCTCACAGCCGAATATAAGATGCCAATAGGAAAGCAACCGGTTTAACCAATCACATAAAGACTAGATAAAACATAGAGACATTTCACTAAAAAATGAAAATGAAACAAAGAAGAAATGTACCAATATGATAAACAGAAATGGGATCTTCCTTGATACTGTCCAAAATTTCCATTTTGTAAGGTTCATTTATGGCCTTTATTCTCTTTTCAGCTTCTTCTCTGGAAATTTCTTCTCTTATTAGAGGTAAGTTCCGGCTGATAATACGGTCCTACAGATGATGCAAGAAATAAATTCCGAACCCTGAAAGCATTACCTAATGAATATTTTCCCATAATTTTTGGAAATAATATCTTGTTATGATAGTTGAAAGAAAACTCACCATCTCCTTTTTTATTCTTTTCAAGTCCTTGTCTGTCAAAGGCTCCATATCAAAATCATAGTAGAAGCCATTATTTATCCACGGCCCAATGGTCACTTTTGCATCTGGAAAGAGCTTTTGAACAGCCATTGCCATTACATGTGCACTCTACAACCATGCACAAAAATTTTAGGAAAAGTTGCTTTTAGAATCATTTCTTTAATTCATATTTAAATTTAAAAAATAAATACATAAACTAGTTGAAGTTTTACTTTGGAAACCTTACTTTTTTTAATCAATAAGACGACCAAAACAGGAAGAATAACAATAGACCAGCTAGACACTGAGCTAAGCAGACTAGCTGAGAGAAAAAGAAAAAAAATGTACATGAAAAAATCCTGTCCCAGTTGAAAATACACATGAAAAGGTTGTTCGGTGATTACACCTCAGGTGATTCCCCATTGCTAGACCAGGGACTTGGTTACCTTAATACTAACAGATGTAGATTCCATTTGTAAAGGCTAAGAAAACTCAATTTTAGTTTTCTATACACTCAACATGCACGCAAACAACTCAGTAAATATCTTCAATGAAAAAGAAAAAGTCAACTAATACTAATGCATGCTTAATGAACCTTGTATTGACAGAGACCTAAGCAAAAGAGTGAGTTTGGTTGTTTGAAGGGTTCAGCCATCAAATTTATCTGAGACACTCCTGAGATGAACTCCAAAAGTTTGGGAATGGGAAATTTCAAAACATTGTACTAAGTATTAGAGTAACTTTTCAGGTGAGTAGTCATATCCTTTGAGTTTTTCTCATATATCTCAATAAGGTATCCCTTGGATTGTTTCCTTATGTTATAGGACATCTTCCGTAGGTTTTTTGTAGGATCTTCTTGTTCATGGTGAATGAGATGATAGGTACTGGCATATAGAGAGTATGATCCAGGCTTATTCGATTGTAGCTTGTTTTCTTCACATTTATAAGTGGAAAAATGACATTGTCTAGGTCGTTTTACTCCAAAGTTGGATAATTCAATCTAGATGCTTTTTTATGTTATTAACCTATAACTATAAATACCCACAGATAACCTTTACTCCTTAGAGAATTCATCCCATCAAAATCAAATTGATAATGAACAATCAAGCAAGCAGAATTGGAAACACTAAACCAACAACTAAACTAAATTCAATATCAAATCCTAACTTTCCAGTGTCTTGAATTTGAAGCAAAAAATTTAATACAGCAGAAATGGAAACAAGGCTAAGTACTTCATCATCAAATTTCCTAACTTTCAATAAGCATTGAGTGTCGAATCCCCAAAGAGATAACATTGAAACTGACAGTGCGTCCAATTTGAAGCAACTAAAACAAAAATTCATAATGGATAATACAGCAGAATTGGTACCACTAAACCAAATAAGCTAACCTCACTATCAAAGTTGAAAACTTTCAATACCCAATAAGCAAATTTAATCATAAAACTCCCAAAATTCATCTAAAGATCAAAACTTACAGTGTGTCGAATGCGAAGCAACTTCTCGGATGAGTCATTAGTGGGAAGAACAACCTTCTCTTCCACACCCTCCTCCTTCTTTTGAACTTCACTTTCACTTGCTATCTGAGTCGAATCAACCGCAACAGCAGCTGAAAAAGTCGATACCCCTCTCCCACTCTGACCCTTTTTTGCATAAACCTTAATTCGATTACTTGGGGATGATCTTATGGAGATGAAGGTGGTGAGAGGTGAAGAGGGGAGGGTGAAGAAGGGCTTGTGGATTGGTGGGTTGAGATGATTGGGGTTTGAGAGACGGAGTGGAGAAGAGAAGGGAGTGTGTGATGAAGATGTTGAAGCCATTCGTTGAAGAACCAACACGGCGTATTGAGAGATCGGGTTCTCTCTGTGTATTTGAGAGAGGTGAAGAGGTGAGGTGAGTGTGTGGTGGAGTTTGTTTGTGATTGACATTTAAATCTACCAGTGTAGCAGCCGTGCCAACACACTTTCCACGTAGCATGTATGGACCCATACAGGTCGGCGTGATACCGTGGCATGATATCGTAATCTTTCGGTCGTACCTTCGACAATTTTCAAATAAGTCACTAAATTATTAAATATAAAATAAATATTGTTTAAAACAAAAGAAAAGAAAAGAAAAGATGGTCTATTAAAATCTAATAGTTTTAATCAAATGGTAATAGGCGATTGAAATGTTGGGCAAAGTGGAGTAATTGAGTTTAATAATTTGATATGGTTAGCTTTAAAGTTGATGAAAAATGTATTTTCAGGATTTGACGAATAGATACTACATTTTCGTAATTTGGGGAATGAATGGCGTTTTCATAATTTAGCTAATGGTAGGGACATTTTTGCAATTTAACAAATGAGAATATGCATTTTCTGAATTTGGCGAATGGGCTTTTAGCCTAGAAGATCAAAGGCTCTTCTGAATCTATATAGACCGACAACAACATATGTTCGTAGAAGGTAGTTCATTGTGTTGGATTATGTTAGAATATTCTAAGGTAGTTCATTTTAAATTTTAATATTGGTCCTCACAATTTGGAGGGTTTGAAACTCGAAACATTTTGTCATCATTTTCTCTCTATTACCATTACCATTACCATTACTATATAGAAAACAATAAAACTTATTTATAGAATATTGTTGAAAATTTTTGGCTTAGATCGATAGTAGAAATAGACGTACATGGTGAGGAACTCTCACATTGACAAAAATAATAAATTACATACACATGATAACATTTTAGTTTCAAAAAATCTAGATAGCTAGGCCATTAGAGCCAGGACAACGACAAAGAACCCCATGTTTATATGATTGTGTTTGAATGGAGGGTATTGGACATCTCTAGGATGATAAAGGGCATGGGGTCTGCCCTGGCCTCTGGCCTGACTCTCTAGAATGGTTCAGCTTCAAAAAATCTAGGCAGCCAGGACAGCAACGGAGAACCCCTTGTCCATGTGATTGTGTTCGAGCATCTTTAGGATGATAAAGGGCATGGGACCTGCCCTGGCTATCTAGAATGAACTTGGCTAACTGGCGAGGAAACCAGTGAGGAAAACAGCGAGGGAGGGAGGGGAATGGAGAGTCATCCATCCCCCTCGCAATGCATGCGTCCCATCCCTTGCACGTATTGCAAGGGGAATGGAGAGTCCTCCCTCCCTCCCTCGCTGGTTTCCTCGACAATTAGAATTGGGGATCTAGAATGGTTCTTTTAGTTTTGTGGATTGCAATCATTTTGTCATCCATGTTTTAAGAAGAAAAAAAATTCATTTGTCATCCATGCACCCACGTCTTTGGTCAAATGAGACATGGGGCCAGGTACTATCATATCATCAAGCACAGGTATCATATAAAACCTATTGATAAATTGTTAGACACAAAGGAAATGATTTGTGTGTATTGTGTTATCTTTCTCATTCACAATCACCTGTTTATATACAAACTAATCCAGAGAATATTGTGAGAATATTCACAATATAATCTGCTAATTTCCTTAAAACTATTATACAATATTGACTCTATAAGCAACTTTCCTAATACAAATATTCCCAATCAATCAGGATATTCGTAATATATTCTCAATACCCCCCCTCAAGTTGGTGCATGGAGATCCCGTATGCCCAACTTGCGAAGTAGATACTCATATTGTCGTTTGCCCAATGCTTTTGTGAAAATGTCAGCGAGTTGCTCATTGGATGGGACAAATGTGGGATTTATATGTCCAGCAACAATTTCATCACGGACAAAGTGACAATCGACCTCAATATGTTTTGTCCGTTCATGAAAAACAGGATTTTGAGATATATGGAGAGCCGCCTGACTATCACAATGAAGAGACATAGGACGTGTGTGAGGCATCCCGAGGCTAGCTAAAATAGCTTTAAGCCATTTCAACTCACATGTAGTCATAGCCATAGACCTATATTCCGCCTCTGCGGAGGAGCGGGATACTGTATGTTGCTTCTTTGTCTTTCAAGATACCGGCGAGTTCCCAAGGAACACCAACCAACAAGTGAGGGACCGCCGAGTCAAAGGGCATCCGGCCCAATCAGCGTCACACCACCCATGTAACTGCAAGTCACACTTACTACTCAAATGGATACCTTGACCTGTATTACCTTTTAAGTACCGAACCACCCGCAAAGCAGCTTCCCATTTGTCCGCCCGAGGATGTTGCATAAATTGAGATAAAACATGAACACTATAAGATAATTCGGGTCGAGTGAAACACAAATAAATTAGCCGTCCCACCAAGCGACGGTAAGGCTCCGGGTCAGCGAGCTCTGGACTCTTGGACAAGGCGAGTCGATGATTCTGTTCCAATGGCACCGCCGCGGGCCTTGCCCCTAGCAATCCGGCCTCAGAGATGATATCTAGCGCGTATTTGCGTTGACAAAGCACAAACCCATCTGGTCCGCGTGCCACTTCAACCCCCAAGAAATACTTTAAAGGACCCAGATCTTTCATATGGAAACAAACACTGAGGTAATCCTTGAATTTCTGTATATCCCCCGGATTACGCCCAGCGATGATAAGGTCGTCGACATAGACAAGAACACTGAGCTGAACCGCACCTCTTTGTAGAGTGAACAAAGAATAATCTGAATAAGATTGCCGAAAACCATAATTCTTCAAAACAGTTGACAGTTTAGCAAACCAGCATCGGGGTGCCTGCTTCAACCCATATAATGATTTCCTAAGCTTGCACACCTTTCCAGAAGTCCCCACCTGAAAACCAGGTGGTAATTTCATGTATACCTCCTCCGTAAGATCACCATGTAGAAATGCATTATGAACATCCATCTGATGGACTTCCCAATTCTTGGCAGCCGCAACGGCAAGAAAGACCCGTACTGTAACCATCTTAGCTACTGGAGCAAAAGTCTCTGTATAATCAACTCCTTCAATTTGATGATTCCCAAGAATAACCAGCCGAGCCTTCAATCGCTCAATGGTACCATCAGAGTTATACTTGATTTGTATACCCACTTGCATCCGAGAGCTTTCTTTCTTGGTGGCAATTCTGTTACAACCCAGGTTTCATTAATCTCAAGAGCCTCAATTTCTCGTCGCATGGCATCCCTCCAGCGGCTGTCTTTCACGGCCTCAGAATAGCACACAGGTTCCCGATTTGTTGTCAAGGCTGCAAGAAAATGTCTATGTCGCATAGAAAAATTATCACAATTCACATAATGTGCTATGGGATAGGGTGTACCTGAGGAATGTCGTGGTACGGGTGAAGGAGGTACGGATGGACTCATTTTCCGAATGGTATGAGTAACATAATCACGGAGTCGTATCGAGGCTTGTCTTCTGCGGTGACCCCTGCCCAACACATCTTCCTGACTTGCGTCCGGGTTGTCCTCCTGGTTCGCACAAACCGGCTGCCCAGCAGCCTCATCCGGCTGTACAAACGCCTCGACACCAGCATTTGCCCCATCCTTGGCACACACCGACTGCCCAGTAGCGCTATTTGGCTGAACAAACTCCTCGGCACTAGCCGACTGCCCAGCAGTCCTATCCGGCTGTACACACTCATCGGCACCCCCCTCAAAACAGGCGTAGATGTCTCCTCAAAGTCCTCTTGAACCGCCTCGATATTAGGCAGACCATCGTGGTCTAAATTAAAATTTATCTGCAAAGGGAAAAACTCCTTCCGAGAATACAACATTACGAGAAACAAAGAAATCTTGTTTCTCCAAGTCATACAAACGCCACCCTTTTTTTCCATAAGGGTACCCAACAAAGACGCACCTTCGACTTCTACTGGCAAACTTATCCCCCGTCTGCACATGCGCATAACACAAGGACCCCATAATGCGCAAGTGATCGTAAGTTGGTGTGCTGCCATACAAGACACTATAAGGTGTTTTCCCATTCAAGACCAAGGAGGGAGTCTTATTTATCAAGTATCCAGCCGTCAACACACATTCTCCCCAAAATTCAATAGGAAGAGAGCCCTGAAAACGCAGCGCCCGAGCTACGTTCAAAATATGTTGGTGTTTCCGTTCAACCCGTCCATTTTGTTGAGGTGTTCCCACACAGAACGTTTGAAAAACAATCCCATGATCAAGAAAATATTGTCGCAGGCAAGTGAATTCAGTGCCGTTATCACTCCTCAAAATTTTTACCTCTTTATCAAATTGTCTCTTAACCATCGAGAAAAACATTTGAAGAGTACGGGAGACCTCTTTCTTATCAACAAGTAAATAAATCCATACAGCACGGGAAAAATCATCAACAATGGTCAAAAAATAAGAAGCACCACAAGAAGAAGTTGTTCGATAAGGTCCCCATAAATCAATGTGAATAAGTTCAAAAATAGTCGAAGCTTTATGTTCACTAACAGGAAACTTATCTCTACTTTGCTTTGCCCTCTGGCAGACGTCACAGTTTTTATTCAAGCGATTTTTCTTTTCACTAAAACTGACGTCGAGAACTAACTTTGTTACCTGTAGAGATGGATGACCCAGTCGCTGGTGCCATAGATCAAGAGACACCGCACTATTGGCCTTTATTGCGTGAACCTGTGGCAGCCCCCGGAAGTAATAGAGTCCATCGCGTCGTTCACCAAAACAGTAATTGCGACACAGATCATTAGTGAATTGGACAAAACAGTTATAATGATCAGTCAATTGCGACACAGAAATTAAATTGCAAGTTAGCCCTGGCACATAAAGAACATTTTGCAAACAGAAATTTCTGTCAAGAAGGATCGTCCCCTCCTTAGTGGCGATAGCGCTACTCCCATCTGGCAATCCCACGGGACATTGAGCAATTTCCCTTAAGTCACGGAGATCCCCGATCGTGCCAGTCATGTGATTCGAAGCTCCCGTGTCAATAATCCAAGGCATACCAATCATCTTATCGGTCGTTGCGGATTTTGACCCGCCCAGCATTTGGAGAAGTGTCTGCCACTGGGTGGTATTCAGCCCGGGCAGTGGAGATGCATTTGTCTCAGTCACTTCTGCCCCAGAAGAACTTGTCTGAGCAGCGTTGGCACCGCCAGCCATGAGCGGTGTTCACAGAGAAATCTCAAACCGCCACAGAAAGTATCAAAGTTGTACAGAAAAAATTTTCAAAATACCGCAGAAAGAAGTAAAGCTACAGCTCTGACTGCTCCTCACGCAGAGAAACAGAGATGTTTTTTTTTTTTTTCGTTTCTTTTCTTTCTTTTACTGATGCATTACACAAACAGAGAAACAAAAAAAAAATTACAGAGAAACGCAGAAAGAAGGAAAGCTGCTTCTGCTGATCTCTTCTCGCTGAGACAGAGAAATGAGAGGAAGAAGACAGAGAAAGGAGTCTGTGGTTTCTTCACGTCTTCTTCCACTTCTTCACGTTTCTGTTAATAGCTGGTGATGACCAAGGCGAGGAGATTGATGGTGTTCGATTTATGCTTGATGGTGGCCTTATTGTTGTGTAATATTGTTGAATATCAGAAATGATATGAGTTCATCGATCTGTGTTGATGGATCTGATGATCGGTTCGATTGCACCGAATGACCGGTTAGATTTCAATGTTGATGAAGATTGCTCAACGATGATGATTGATCAGTGATTGATCTTTGTATGATGATGAATTGATCTTTGTATGATCGAGATGATTTCTGATGGCGATGATGATCTATGTTGGTTTGATGATGATGGTCGATGGTGGTTTCTTCTCTTCTACATAGACAGGGTAAGGAAGGTTCAGTTTAGTTCGGCAATGGAAGCCGAAAGGTTCGGTTTTTCGATTAGGATCGATTAGAATCGATTAGGATCGATCAGGTTCCTGGAACTTCGATCAGGATCGATTAGAGTTTCAATCAGATCTGAATCAGTTCAGATCTGAATCGCACAGGTTCGTCGATCTGGCCGAGGTTCTTCTTCTGCGTTCCTTCTTATTCAAAGAAACCCTTTTCATTCAAAGAGGTTTCGATCAAGTACCTGTTCTCCCTTTATGATACTCGTATGACTGGCTCTGATACCATGATAAATTGTTAGACACAAAGGAAATGATTTGTGTGTATTGTGTTATCTTTCTCATTCACAATCACCTGTTTATATACAAACTAATCCAGAGAATATTGTGAGAATATTCACAATATAATCTGCTAATTTCCTTAAAACTATTATACAATATTGACTCTATAAGCAACTTTCCTAATACAAATATTCCCAATCAATCAGGATATTCGTAATATATTCTCAATACCTATGCATGCAAGAAGGTCATCCCATTCGTAGCCAACTTGTGAAATTTGCACACAAAAACATGGGCAATTCCATAATTCTCAATACACAGGACATAGTTACACTACGGGCACCAATTCTCGTTAGAGAATAGACATACCATCATGGTTCAATACTTATATATTTATCATTTATGTTCAAGTCTAAATCTTATTGTTACTAGCTAGTTGGTAGGCTTTTGATGGATGGCATCACGGATCAAGGGTTTAAACATATGGATGGCATTTGGTGTGGAATGGGCTAAGGGATTAAAAAAAAATTTCTTATTGCCATGAACAAATGAGACTCTCCTATTACATCCAACATAAAAAATAAGTTACTTTTATGGGAAAGATAAATCCAAGCTTAAACACTTTGGTAACGTTCTTTTTTTGTTTTTTATCAAAACTTTAGTAAGAAATTGTTCACTTTGACCAAATGTTTGATTTACTTATAATCATAAATTCTTAATAGGTTCTAAATTCAAAACAATTTAATTAGCATCAAGGAGATGCTTAGCATTTAGTGTTGATGACTGAGTGCTTAGTGTGGAATGCTAAAAAAAAAAACCTTGTGAAAACTATAAAAAGTAAAGCCTGAATCTGAACACTATTAAAAAAATATATATATATATATATATATAGCGAGCTCGAGATGAGAGTATTTTGATATTTTGATTTATAAAAACGGGTGTTAACTAAATTTGCCAGTAAATTTGTGGCTACTTGAAAATTGCATAGAAAGGAAATTCCAAAAAAAAAAAAATTGTTTGTCTTGATATGCACAATAGTGATAAGGCAGTGACTTTTTGACACCACCACTTCTGCTGAAGCACAACACCACCCTTTTTTTGATATGCTGAATATAAGATGTTCTCTCACCATTGTTCATCTTCTTCTCCACCTTTTCTTTTCTCTTCACAGCAACAATGCAGTAGCACCACCCTCTCACCACCTTTGACTGGCCGCACCACTCCGCCACCACCTTTCCTCTCTTCCTTTTTTTTTGTTTCTTCTTCTTTTTATTCTTCTTCTCATTTTTTCTTCTTCCTCTTCTCTTCTCAGCCACACGAATCTGCTCAAGGGCAGGAAAAAATTAAAGAAGAATAAGGAGGCGTGAGAGGGTGGTGACGCCGACAATGGAAAAGAAGAACATGAAAGGAGATGAGGGGAAAGGAGATGAGAAGAAAATAGGATAAGGAGAAAAGAGGCAGTTAGGCGGAGCAAAACGGTGCAGTGGTGGTGGGTGTTATTTTTGTTTTTATTGGTTGTGCCATTCAGTAATTTGTGGTGTTCTTCATAAATGTGATTGTATGCTTCAGAAAGTAGGGATGGTAGTGTTCTATAATAATAATAATAATAATTGAGTTATTTACCTTTTAGCCCTGTTAATTTATATTAAATCTTAGTTGGGTGTCAATGATTATTTAAATTCAGTCTAACCCCCATTTTGGCCCTTGGCCATTAAGTCAACTCGATTGACTAGCAGAAAACATCAACTTTTTAATTTCTCTTTTACCCCTCAACAGCACGTGCCAAACACATGTTTACTTCCATTTTCCCCCCATTTCCCTTCCCCAACAAACTCTTACTGGTTTACTTACAATTTGTTGAGTTGAGAAAGAGAGAGAGAGCCACAATCTGAGAGACTACAATCAGAGCTAAGGAACATCAAAGCATAGCCGGTGGACACGTCATTGTTGGTGGAGAGGTAAGTAAATACTGTATTTTGTAGATTTCACTTTGCTGTTGGTTGAACTGTGCAAAAATTAGTTTGGGGAATATGGGTACCAAATGGAAAATTTAGAAATTATGTGCGGGTCAAAAAAAGAATTATGTGTATTTTTTTTTGTTAAAGAATAATGTGTAAAAATTATTTTTTTAATTGACTTGCATTGTTTGTTAGGGTATTGATCATCATTTAGCATGTAACAATGGTTTTTACAAGTTCTGATGTAAGACTAACTGAAAATCTGATGTAAGACAAGAAACAATGGTTTAGTATGTAAACAATACATTAGTTCAACGATTCAGTTACAGGGTATTGATTACTATTTATTGCATTGTGTGTTGGCAGAGTATTGCATTGTATACTGGTTCAATGGTTAATTGTATTATGTTCAGAGCTGTTCAATGCCAGGTTGTTTATTGCATTGTGTTTAGCAAGTTGGTTCAATGGTTAATCACTGTTTTTGGGCAAATTGTTCATTTCATTGGCAGGTATGTATGTTTCAGGTTGTTAATTGTATTGATCCCTATCAGTCTAACAGATTGATCATTATTTTGGGGTTGTGCGGCAGGTTGTTCATTTCAATTTTTTTTTTAATTTTTCATTGCATTGCATGGTATTAATCATTGTCATAATATTGATCATTGTCATTGCATTGCAGGGTATTGACACTGTCACTACATTGCATTGGCATCCATTGCATCGCAAGTTGTATTACATTTATGTTGCATTACATTTGTGAAGTTTTATCGACCTAACAACCCAAATAACAAACATTTGTAGGGTAAACTTCATTAGATTACTATTGAACTTCATTACATACGTAAACCAATTTTTACTACTATTACATTATTTGCCGATAAATTCAAAAAAAAATTGTTACAAGCTTACTATAGAACTCGATTATACACCGAAACGTCATCTCTCCTACATCGTACACATGTCATGATGATCTCAAGGAATAACAGGCCTAGGCGTCAACCCAGCATTGATCCAACCCAAGCAGCATCAAGACCACGTAGCGCAGTCCACAAGATGGACCCAAATTACTACAGTCTGCTAAGCCCACACGTCTCATAGCCATCTCCAATACCCATAAGAACTATTGAGGCAAATATCTCAGAGATCATCTTCGGACGAGCAAGCTAGTAGCACCTTATTTTCAACTAGGAAGCAAATACCAGAATATGCATCATACATAAAAACTCTCATCTATGGACAACACTCCAGTTGAAAACCACTCTCGCGTATTTAGGAGCACAGATTTAACAAAAAAACTTCTCCTCAAGACGACTCCTAATTAGATAATGATCTCCAAGAATACCTCATTCTCACGATGGCCTGGTCGAACCAGGATTCCAGCATTATAAATAAGACATGAGGTTGGTGAACAAATGTACGCTACAAATTCCTTGTTTACAACATTAAGCCTTCCTCATATCTTTGTTTGACTTTAGCATCGGAGTGTCATCAGCCACCACACAAGGGTGGTATGTGGCTAACGTGCATCCCTTGTGCAGGTCAGTAGGTCAAGGTCAAATAGGGAGCGAAAATCGACTGCATCAAAACTCAACACAAAAGTCTTTCAATTCCATTTTCATTTCAACATTGACCTTTACACGTACATTTATATTTGGTGTCGGAGTTGCCTTATCTGCTTTCAAATAGTCTTCTAACCAGTTGAAACTACCATATTTATTGCACACGAAGAACCTCTTACCTAGACTCCATGTTTGGTGGATTTCAATAGTTTCTTTGGTGTTGAGCATCCTTTCGGATACTGGGTACTTTTTCAAGGACATTCTTTATACCAGTGACCATCTAAATCACACAGAAAACATACATTCAAGATGTCACTCAAAGTAGACCATCCTCCAACATTGATAAACTTTCCGTTACAATCAGTGATAATTTCCTCAACCTCATTCATCAAATATTTCAGCCACTTAAACTTGCCACAAGATGGGAATTAACATTGTAAGTACTTCTTACCTAATGTTAGTAGTTCGTCCGAAGTCATCAACCACATCAATCCAAGACATCGATTTGCCCCACACACACTGTATACCAATGACAAGTAGAAGTGTAACCTTCTAGGTTATACAATATGACAAATATCCTGACCATTCACAAACAAAGCAAGTCAATTAAATAATAATTTTACACATAATTCTTTATAAAAAAAAACTACATTATTTTTTTTTTTACCCCCACATAATTTATAAATTTTCCATTTGGTACTCATCTTCTTCAAACTGATTTTCGCACAGTTCAACCAACAATGAAGTTAAATACACAAAATACAACATTTACGTACCTCTCCACCAACACCGACGTATCCACCGGCTATGCTTTGATGTTCCTCAGCTCCAATTGCAGTCTCTTTCTTTAACATGTTGTGATTTTTTCTCTCTCTCTCGACTCAACAAATAGCAAGTAAACCAAGGTTCATTAAGATAAAAGATAAAAATAGGGGGAAAGGGAAATAAACATGTGCTTGGCACTTGTTGATGAGGGGTAAAGGATGAATTTCAAAAAATATGTTAATCTACCAAGTTGACTTAATGATCATTGGCCAAATAGGGGTTAGCCTGAATTAAAATAATCAATAGCACTCAAATAGGTTCATCTGAATTAATAGAGGCTAAAAAGTCAATAACTTGTAGGAATAATAATAACAACGTATAATTGAATATTCAAATCATTGTGGTTGAGATTTGAGATGACACACTTTGTATGAAAGATTTGCTGGCAAAATTCTTTGAATCGTCTTGTGTTTTTAAGACAGGAAGATAAACTGACATATAAAAGTGAAACTGTGAAAGTGAAATGATGAGTTAAGCTCATTTGGTTGTTCAAACCAAAGACAACAGACCCTCGTGTCACTATCTACTTGGTCTTGAAATCACAGCTCTCTCTCTTGTCTTCTTCACTTGTTGCTCTTGTTTCAGTTCCATCAAAACCCTCTAAACAATCTCTCTGGTTGACAAGAAGCAGAAGATGAAGAGTTTGTTCAAGCACAAACCCAAGACACCTGTGGAATTGGTCCGTCAGACTAGGGAGCTGCTCATCTTCATTGACTCCAAACCCAATCCCCGGGAAACCAAGCGCGAAGAAAAGGTCACTTGTTTCCATTCCTTCATTTTTTTTTTTTTTTGTTAGTTTAAATGAAAGTTCCTATTGCAAAAGTAGTTTAATTTCTCGTGTTTTGGTTCATTAATCATATTATGTTTCCTAAGTTGTGTTTTTTAAGAATCAGTAACTAATATAGTTTCAAAGAAAGTGCTTACAATTGATGGATCATTTTGGTCTAAAGTAAGAAAGTGGAAATTGAAAAGTGATCAAGTGACCTACCTCTTTTCTTTCTACAAAGTTATTGAATTGCCTGGGTTGGGATAGTGGATGAAACTGGGCAAAATTTTAACTTGGGATGACAAACCGTACTGGCACATAAGAAATGTTGGTCTAGTTAGAACAAAATAGATATATGGTAATGATAAATAGCATGTCATTTTAGATCAAATATAGTGGCAATCATCTAATAACATGTTGGGCTGATTCTCGATTGATTGTAGATATTGGCAACAGAGTGTATTGGTGGTTTCCATGGGCATATTTTATGGGAGAATGGTTCAATAAAGTTTAGTATCGCTTAGGCATACGGATGTTAATAGCGCGGATATACATTTAGCATTTGTGTATAACTCAACTTTTGTCTTGGATTGGGTTTGGCATCCTCTTTTATGTAATATTAGGTGCTTTTTCTTTTTGCTTTCTAAATGTCAATGTAATTATATCAGTAGAGACATCAATACTAAGGCTCACAATTTGGCAGTTGTTGTTGGCCGTACGATGTATGACTTATCCTAGTTTGCTCTATTAATATATGTGTAATGCTTTAACAAAATAAATAAATAAATAAAATAAATGCACTGTTTGGAAGTTGGAATGGCTAATCTTGCTATTTTAGCGATTACACTTTCATTGAGTTGAGATGGCCGAGTTGGTCTAAGGCACCTGATTAAGGTTCTAGTCCGAAAGGGCGAGGGCCCAAATCCCATAAGTTTTTATATTATTTGAAGCCGACTTATATATTTTTTGAAAATAATTATTTTATTTTTATATATTTTAATGCTTAATATTATTGGAAGCCGGTTGTATAATTAGGTGACACGAGAAGGTTATATTTTATTTGAAGCTGACTTTTATATTTAATTTAATGCTTTATGTTATTTGAAGCATACTTTTGTATAATCAGGTGACATGAGAAGGTTATATTTTATTTGAAGCTAACTTATATATTTTTTGAATAATTATTCTCATATTTTATTATAATTTTATATATTTTAATGCTTTATATTATTTGAAGCCAACTTTCGTATAATCAGGTAACACGAGAAGGTTATATTTTTTCGGATAATTATTTTCCTATTTTAATGTTTTTATATTATTTGAAGCCGACTTTTAGATAATGAGGTGACACAAGAAGTTTTTATTTTCCGGATAATTATTTTTAACAAGTATGCGTTCAAATCCCATTCTCAACAATAGTTTTAGATATTTTAATGTTTCTATATTAGTTAAGTTGACTGTTTTTATAATGAGCTGACACGAGAAGGTTTTATTTGTATTTGGTTTAGTGACGGAGAGATGACTTAAATGATGCAATGTATCCCGCAAATTCATTTTAAGTGGATATATGATGATACTATGAGCAATTTCCATTCTTATCTCATTACATATTAGCCATCCAAACTAAGAGATGGTAAACAAAATGCCTTGTCTTGTATGGGTGTCATATCTTTGTTTGCATCAGCAGTTTGTGAGTTTTTGCCTTACTCGAGCTTGCAGTTACTGGTGAGGCTTGGCTGAATAATCATAAAGACTCATGTAAATGAAACACACATAAAGTTATCTATATTCTAAGTAGTTTTTTGTTAACAACACTTCCATATACATATAGAGTGCAGCCTGTGTTGAGCAGGCTGTTAGACATACAGTGTGTTGGAATCAAGCCCATCCCTGGTGTCGGGTCCAAAGAAAGCTAGACTAGAATGGTACCGAGCAGGGCGGACCCAGGATTTTAATCGAGCGGGGGCGAAATGAAAAATACTTATTAGTTGATAATAGTAGTTATCAATGGTAAAACCATTTTTTTTTTACCGAAGCTAGTAACTAATAAAACAAATTCAACTATAAAAAATACAATGCATATATCAAATTGGATCCAAGTGTAGTCAATTTTAAGCCAAAATAAGTTCACTATTGATAACCTTAGCAAAACGCAAACAAGCATAATAACTAGAATATATAACTAATATCACAAAAGAGTTTGTCTAGGCAGCCAGACTTTAAAATCATTTTTTGGCCAGGCTAAAGCATTTTTACACCTTTACCCATTATCTTTAAAATACAATAACAAACATTATCTATAGAAGTGATAGAAATGTAAAAACTTAAAACCTGACCAAAAAGTGGTTATAAAACCTGGTTGTCTAGAATTGAGAATCACAAAATAATTAGGATAAGTTCTAGGTGAAGCTAAAAAAAAATTTGAAATTTGCGAATCTAATATGATCATAATACAATTTCAAAGAAAAAATAGTTTATATGAGGCTCAAATTTTATACGAGTTAGCTAATGGTATATATTTTCATAAAACGTAAAAAAAGGTTGCCAAAATAACCTGGTTCCTCTCAACAAGCTCTATGATATGGGCAAGCTTAAGCAAAGAAGAATTGAAAGAGGATATGAACTCTATTATTTTTTTCTGCAAACTAATTCATTGGTCTCTGTAAGCAGTTGCATTCATCTTCTTATCATTTGACGCGTTCCTGGTTTTTGTTATGCTGAAGAATGAAATCGGATATAGAACTTCTGTGTAATTCTTTTATACTTCAGAAAAATCTTCACATGTACGTTCAAATACGAGAATGCCAGTCATCAAAAGTTTATTAGCTGATTGCAAGTATGCATGCTGTGCCACGTTAATTTTCATTTTCGTTTAAAAGAATATATGGTTTTCACAGATATATTGTCTTGTGCTCCTGACATTCTATAGCTATCCAGATGGCAGAACTAACTAAACTCCTTAGGGAGTTGAAGAGTATACTCTATGGAAATAGTGAAACAGAACCAGTCCCAGAAGCTTGTGCACAGCTGACTCAAGAATTTTTTAAACAGAACACTATGCGTCTTCTGATAATCTGTCTTCCAAAACTGAAATTGGAGGTGAAACAGATTTATGACTGTTAAACTCTAAATGCCTGCTTTCTATTGAAGACTTCGTTGTTTCTCACCCTGCTGGTGATCATCCATTGTAGGCCCGTAAGGATGCTACTCAAGTGGTTGCAAATTTGCAAAGGCAACAGGTGCATTCACGGTTGATTGCTTCAGATTATTTGGAAGCAAACACAGATCTAGTGGATATTTTGATATTAGGGTAAGCTATTTAGGAGACTAATGGCATGCACATTAGATGAATTAATCTTCTTATTCTGGAACTATTATCTGGCTTTTCAAATTGATTCTGATACTGCCTTTAAAACAAATAAATAAATAAATCTTGCCTTGCCTTTCTTTCAGTCGGTCATTTTTCCTATATAACGTCAAAGTGTTAATTGAAGAGAATCAGGTTATGCTATTTTTCAGAGGTCATTGGAAACATTATAAGGTCTACAGCTATGATTTTAGGGAAGTAAATTTTGTATTTGTGAAAAGAAGTGATGGCAACGTCAACAAATGGCGTTAAATAATTGTTTCATTGTACATCATATGGTTATATGAAGATGGAGCAACATCTTTACTTACAAGTTAAAGTAAAAAGGTATTAGCATATTTCTCTAATGCATTGCATATACTTGGATCTGGTACATCTGTCACGAAAAGTGATATATTAATACAGTTCTTTGGAATTTTCATGTCTGCAATTATGAATGTGTCCTTATAGAAATTCCTCTTTTTGAAGATCATGGATTTTTTAGCACTCGTTTACGGTAGACTCCTCATTTATTGAATGTATTTATTGTTTATATTGTTTAGGTATGAAAATGCAGACCTTGCTTTACATTATGGTGCTATGCTGAGGGAGTGTATACGCCATCAGAGTATTGCCAGGTATGAAATATGATTGAGTTGCTAGTTAGTCATGTAACTTAATAATCTATGGTCGAAGGATTGTGCAATTTACCTTCTTTGAAATGTCGATTTGTCAGTCATTGGTGTTTGAAAGTTTCTGGTGCTACCTTTCTTAGCATATGTATGAATGCATCTCTATTGTATCTTCATTGCAGATCATAGAATAGCTTTTAATGAGCTGCATATTTTATTAGCAAATAAATTTTGTGAGCCTATAACTGATGTTTAAATCCTAAATATGTTTCATATGTGAAATTTAGAATCACTTCAATATTCTCACACTTTTTTTCCGCAATTACGTATATTACGGATTAATATATGTAATAACTAATGAGAAATAAATGTTTTTATCAATTACTATATCATCTTGCGTGCTACACAAAATTGCTAACATTGCAAGATTGTTGAGATAGCGGGCAAGAGAAAAGTTGGCCTAGCATGTGTATATTATCTTTTATTCTCTATTTTTAATGTAAGTGCAGTAAATTTGTATGGATGCCAATTTCTTTCACTTTTGTGGTTTGTTTTTAACAGGTATGTCTTGGAATCTGAGCATATGAAGAAGTTTTTTGATTACATACAACTTCCAAACTTTGACATCTCATCTGATGCGTCAGCTACTTTTAAGGTCTAGTATGCTGGTTATTGATAAGTGAAGTTGTCAAATATTGTTTTTATTTCTTCATTGGGCAAATAATTGTTATGTTTTCATTAAGTTTCATTAGCTTCTGTCGTTTACGCATTTTTCTACTATAGTTAGTGGCCATGTAACTGTGATAAAAATCTAGATATTACAAGGAAGACGAATAAAGTTATAAGAATTGGTTAGCATTTATGCATGCATTTACTTTTGTGACAAAATTTCAGCTATTGTTCTTGAAACTCAGATCTCATGTGCACTCATTGTTGCTGATGTTTAAGATTCGAGTGTTGGTCTGTAACTATTTTCATATTGAGATTAATATTTAATCATACACGTGATTGAATAATTTGTAAAGAGTGACTATGCAACCGTTGAGTTAGGATCAAGGAACAAGGTCTTTGATGAGAACATATCATCCATAGAATGGTAGAAGTGTAAAAAAATCAAAACTTTGCCCAAAAATGACTACTAAACTTGGCTGGCTAGAATTGTTGCTGGAAATTGGTGCGGCCAAATTCATAAGAATATTGAAATGGTCATTTTTTTGTGAGAATAATCTCTTTGTTGAGAAGAAGGTACCAAAATTTCAGTAATTCTGATATCTATAGGTTGGTAGTCAAATAATTTTATACGATTCTGTTCTACCATTGATTTGGGAACTGCATTTGATGGGGTTAGATACATAATAATGGACTTAGTTATATGGTTCTGTTTTACCATTAATTTGGGAACCACATTTGATAGGGTTAGATAAATAATAATGGACTTTTTTGGACAAGATCCATATGTTGAGGAGATCATCCTACAAAAAATTAATCAATCATTACTTCAACTTCTATAAACCATAATTGTTGTGAAATTTTTGTCTGTTGGCCCTAACCCATTGTCTAATTTTGTTGCAGGAGCTTATGACAAGGCATAAATCTACTGTAGCTGAGTTTCTTACTAAAAATTATGACTGGGTAAGTGGAAATTTTCACACTGCAGGAAATAAATACTTATCGCAATAAGAATAAGAGATGTTGATAAACAATGAATAGGTAAATTTATTTCCAAGGAAATGAAATAGATACATGGACCAGTCTTATTGAAGGAATTTTGGGTAAAGGAAGGTTTTGCTTGTGAAGTTTTCATTGGCACGGAGTTAACCAAAAGCATTCTCATGTGATTGGGGATGTACTGTTAAGTTGTGAACAATGTAAAGCTTTCGTGCTGATTACCAAGTTATTTTTTGTGGGCTGAATTAGGTTATTCAGGCACAGAAGCTACAAGTCCCATTTGATGGCCTGTAACTTCTGGTCGCTTTAATCCATTGTCAATTACTAGAATACTATCTCTGAACATATTGTCTGGACTGGCATTTTCACAAACTCACAAGCACAGAAGTTTTATTTGGTTGATCTGTGAATATGTTTTCATATAGTTCGATATCTTCTTGACTTGGCTGATGTTTGTTATGTTACTAGATGTGTACATGCATTATCACATTGGTGTTTTCTATAACTAAAAAGACAAACATCCCCACACCACCAGTTAATGATTCAAAATTGTTGTGTTTTATGTATTCGTTTAGAAATTCTAGCTTGCGTATGAGGTAAATGGCATGGTTACTCTCACAAGTTCTGAAACTTCTACATGGGTGCAGTGGCTTTGAGTCAGAACTGACATTAAATAAATCAAACTGATGATTTCCCATATATCTTACTTCTTGTGATTACCGTTTTCTTTTGCAGTTTTTTGCTGAATACAACTCAAAGCTATTAGAGTCTACAAATTACCTCACCAGACGCCAAGCCATCAAGGTAGTATCTGGACTTGGATCTTCCGTATTATATTTTTGTTTTTAGAAAAGAAATCTGTTTGAAATATGCTTATTGTACAAAGTATGATGTCGGATTGCATAGAGAAACCTCATTATGTAGCATTTGAACAAATATGAGTCAAAATTCACGAGTCTATGTCTATGGAACTCAGCATAAAGTAGAAGTGCTTCAAGTGCATGGATTTTTTACTAATTTACAGTCTTCCAATTATTTGGTCTCTCATCTATTTGATCCGTTTGCTGACACATTGTAATATGCTTTAGCTTCTGGGAGACATGTTACTAGAACGTTCAAACTCAGCTACCATGATGAAATATGTGAGCTCGAAGGATAATTTGAGGATCCTAATGAATCTTCTGAGGGTATGACCTTGCAGTCCTAATGTTTCCATGATTATTGTAGCGTTGTTGCTTCTTGCTTCCATTTCCTTCTATTTATGTGCATTTATTTCTCCACCGTGAATACCACAGTAACAGGTAATTTAGACTGATCAATCACGTTTTCATTCACGTTCCAAGAATATGAAAATCATAGCCAACAATGTATGTAAGAATTGAGATTTCGTTAAAATGTGGAATTTTGTATTGGTTTGAATGACATTGGTTGAGTTCTATTCTGCCAGCCTGTAGAAGTTTCAGTTCATTGCCACTTTAATAAGTACCACCGTATTTTCATGTTTGAGTTATTCACTCTCTGACCTCTTTTGTGGTCATATTAACACTTTCTGCAATTTTATATGGTGGCACTTACGTTATCACAAGGATCACATATCTAAATTACCTAGTAAGCATATCAATGCATGTCAACATAGATTATAGTGAACAATTATGTCCTGGTTCATTTAGGTGATAACTTGATATACTTTCTAATATTTGTTCTGTCATTTGGATATTTAAATTTTTGGCACCCGTAGAAAGGGATGCATTTGACTACACTCTTTTGCCATAGTGGTAATTTTGATTGTCTTGATGCCAAAGTTGAGCTTCTCTACATGATCCACTGAAGAAACTACATTTCCATCCTTTTTTAAGCCTTCTTAGTTCTAATTTATGTGGTTCTTTTATTTGCAGGAAACGAGCAAGAATATCCAGTTGGAAGCATTTCATGTATTCAAGGCATTACCTTTTCTAAACATTTGACTTTTGTCCTTCCATCTGTTGTAGTAAGTTATATTGTTGTCTTCTCAAGATGTCTAACGTTCATTTTGTTTCCTTTGCAGTTGTTTGTGGCTAATCAGAATAAGCCTCCTGAGATCGTTACCATACTTGTAGCAAATAGAAGCAAGCTTCTGCGACTTTTTACTGCCTTTAAGATTGAAAAAGGTAGTGTTTCAGTTAAACTTTTTCCTCCACTGAATGATATGCGAAGGTCAGTCTTGAATTTGAAGTGTGGAGCTTAGGTCCCACCCTTGATTGTCAATAGGTTGCAGAGATATTAGGTCTAGACAACGGGTCCAAGATCACAAAGACAAGCTTAGCCGCTTAGCATTTAGGACTCCTGTACTGCCATTTTCCTTAAATGGGATTAGTGCTTGATACCAACATACCAGTATCTCTTAAACTGCGACTGAAATTCTACGTTGTATACTCTTTTTGCAGAGGATGAACAGTTTGAGGCAGACAAAGCGCAAGTGGTAAAGGAAATTGCCAGCATTGAACTTAAAGAATGAACAAATAACTTGGAAGCAGTATCTGTATTCTAACCTTTCGTTTTGTTTGCTTATCGTATATTTCATATATTAATCTAGTGATAGCAAGTTAGTCCTGAAGAGTGTATTATTATGTCGTATTTCTTTCGTAATATCACATAAAACCACATCGTAGATGCATATGAACAACCAATCTCATTTCAAAATTCCAGGATTATATATCATGCTCAGTGTTGCAAACATGGTAAAATCATTTCTGAAGTTAATACTTTCCCTATATTGCATTGAAGCATAATTTAATATCGAGCAAGAAAGATTTGGGTTATGTACTTGCATTTCTTACAACTTGTGATGAGATCTATCAATGGATGAGAAGAATACCCGCTTGAATCTGAATTTGCTAAATCAGGAGCGGATAATAAGTTCAATGGATGACAAGAAGGTCAGATGGGTTTTGGATCTTGGATCTGATCAACTCGCAGAAGCCAATGTATATCAGCCTGGGTGCTCAAGCAGCAACAGAAGTTATCACCTGCGAGTCAGGTTTAGATTTTGTGGCTCTGTTAAGGATCCTAGTTAAGGATGCTCTCTGTTGAGTAATTAGCCTTGCGCTCCTTGAGAGCTTGGGCTTTGAGAAGTATTAGTTGGTTCTTAACAATTGGTATCACAGTCAATCCCTACATCCAAGGTTTGATTTTCAGAATAGGCAAATGTCTCTACCTACAAGGAGGAGGGCAACCACTGGGTCAGTATCGATAGAGTAGGCCAACGAAGACATTGACACCATTGGCAGATGTTCTTTATTTGAAGGGTTTTTTTTTTTTAGTTTGACTCACATTAGTTTATATCCATTTGAGTTTCACTGTTATTTTTCTAACCGATTTGTTAGGTCAATGATGTTGACCCATCAATATTGTTTAATTGACTAAAATACTCCACCATGAATGCAAATGCTTGCAAACTCCACAAATATGCATCAATGTTATTCTAGATAAAATTAAACAAAAACAAAACCTAAGATGTAGCCTTCTTTTTATTTTAATCCCTTAACCCCTCCCACCCCAGATGTTATTGGCATGGTTTAAACGTTAGACATGTGATTTCATCCGCCACAGACCTACCGCTGAGCTGGTACCTCATTAGCTAGCCATCTTCTCTTGGTTCAACTCATTCCTTTTCCTCCTCACCACTCTTTGTCCTCCCACTGCCACCTCTTACCAGTATCAAACTTAGGGGTGGGCATCTCATCCTGATCCCTTCCTGGTCCCATGCCGTCCTGTCCTGATTTTTTTGTCATTTTGAGATTGATCAAACTCATCCCGATCCCATCCCGTTCCGATCTAGAGTGGGATGGGATCGGGATGAAAATTTTCAATCCCGACCCTCCCATCCCATCTCGTCCCGATATTAAGTTAGTATTTTACTCTCCTATCATTCATGTATTCTACTAATTACCTTTGATCATAACTATATCAATTAACATATTCTGCTAATTTAATGGCATGGCATAAACACTTTTTCAATATTTTTACATCACGCAATTTTTACCTTTTCTATCGTGTTACTTCACTATGGATGCATGCAGATTTTCCCTAAGAAATGGATCATTTGAACAAGTTTGTCACTTTCACATGTTCATTGTATTCTCTATTTGGATAAACACTTGCTCAAGTAGCTAGAACATTCAACTTTGCTTTAAAAAATTTGATAATACATGAACCTCAATACATGATGAATGGATTGGATGAGAGTGGCACTCTAAATCAGGGGTTAGAGTAATTTACATTCATCTCGTCCCGTTCCATCCCATCTTGAACCCATTTGGGATAGAATGAGGTCTATCCCATCCCTTTCCTTCCCGAATGAACGGGATGGGATAGGGATGCAATCAAACTCACTCACCACCTCAATTTTTTCTCCACTTATGTTCTTTCCTCTGACCACCACAGACCATTGGCTTTCTCTCTTCTTGTGTTCTCTCTACCATAAAGGGTGGAGGCTTCATCATACTTCCTAAAATCATATCACAAATCGCAATGCTCTCTTGAATTCGAATCAGTGATATCTCTCATTTATTGTTGTCCCTATTTATTCACTCTATTTGTTGTTTTATTGACTAAGCATAAGACATCAATTTGCAAATCATAGACATTGGACAAGAAACAGGCTATACATATTAGTTCCAATTTGTTGTTGTGTGTACTGTTGGTTCCCAATTTATGGTTGTGCATACTACAAAATACTAGATGGAGAGGGAATGGGAGGGAGGGTTTAATGTGGTGATGAAAGGAAGGAGGTGGGTAATAGTGTTGATAGAGGGAGAGAGATCATAGAAGAGGTTAGCCATGTTTGAAAGTGGTATGGGGAACAAAGAGATGGAACTTTTGTATATCACCTCCAGATTCAGATTAACATTGATATATATTTGAGAATTTTGTGGAGGTTGCACATACCTACATAGTGGTACATTTAATCCTCAATGTCTATTACCTAACCTATTAAAAATGAGGATTAAACTCAATTAACTATTTAAAACAAAGGCCAAATTCAATTGAATATAAATTAATGAAGGTCAGACTGAATCCAAATCCTGGATGAGAAGTTTGGCAAGGCATAAAAAAAATGTAACGTAATTCTCTCTGAAGAGAATAGGTTGTTTCCCTTCTAATCTGAGACTGTCCGAGGTGCTTCGAACATATTAGCAATCCAAAAAACTCCACAAGCCTCAATACACTAAATTTGTTAACTTTTCAATGGAGGAGAGATCAGATATGTTGTCAAAGGCCTTTTTTTTTACTGAATATAGATACCATAGCTTACTCGTAGATTTTTTATCTGTATTGATCAACTAATTTGAAGGCCTTCCAGAACCTAACATGATTTTTTCAACTAAAAATTATGACTGCCAAATCTAAATTCTTCAAGACATAGATTAGAACCTTAAACCCTAAAAAGGACCAAGAGGATACCAACCGTTGGTCAGTATCTATGAGAAAATTCAATTAATAACAGTAAAAAAAAGTCTCAAAAAACTTTAATGGTCGACCAAAACTTGAATTTAATCAAACATTTAACTTAACCTATGTGTCCCATGAAACAACCAACAAAAGCTCAAACTTCAGGAGTCAATACATGAGGCAGAAATTTATGCAGCTCCTGCACTGCCCTTGCCCTTCTTCCTCTGGAGTTTCTTCATGTAGAACTCCAACTCTTTGCCCTCCAATATATATCTGTCAAAACAAACCAGAGTCAACCAAATGGCCTCCAAAAGTTACAGGGGTGATGACATATAATATTGGGATGCAACCTTTACATGATGAATCATAAACAAATTAATTTGAATTCAAGAACCTTCATTGAAGATGTGTACATTTACTGGATTACACAACAGTTCTGCCTATAGTATCGTATAATATGAAGGAAAAAAGGAAACAATGTAACATCAACACGGTCAAAAGAGTCGCACAACTACATAAACAATGAACCAACATTCTATCACAGAATAGCTAGAAAATAAAAAACGTTTTCCAACTACGAAATACACTGGGAGAAGCAAAAATGATATGTTGCAAGACAGATTCTTTTATCATTGGAAAGGCTAAAAGCATTGGAATATGAATATCAACACAGATTCTTTGTTTGGCACACGAGTCTCTTGGTGGGTAACTCTGCTTGTGTGTTTTATGTTAGTAGTTTAGTTTTAGTTTCCATCAATTGGGTGCTAAAAATTGATACTCGAGAATACAAGAAAATCACATACC
Organism: Berberis thunbergii; assembly: GCA_003290165.1. NCBI lineage: Eukaryota > Viridiplantae > Streptophyta > Magnoliopsida > Ranunculales > Berberidaceae > Berberis > Berberis thunbergii. The sequence goes on along the minus strand of QNQO01000502.1, from coordinate 446,520 downwards.
CATCAGCACGACCACATTGACCAGGGCGGGATGAGATTGCAGCCAACAGACGACCACCTCCGAATTGCTCTTCAATATGTGGGTCAAGCTTCTGGTCCACTTGGCGCTTCTCTATCTTCCTAGCAACATGGTTGCTCTTCTTTGCTTCCTCAGTAGCGGCTTCAGCCTCCTATAAACAAACCAAATGCACACAATGAGAGAGCAATTAACAAAAAAGGCAGTTGGTCCAAAAACCCTACTTGGCCAAGATTATATCCATATGAAATGTACGTTGTGTAGAATTGAAAATTCTAGAACAAAGTTATAAACTGAAAACATATGAGCACAACCACCACTTTTGTAAAAATACTGGACTAGTGCAAACAACTTATTCGCCCTGCAAACTCTCTCCCTCTAGCATCCCTCTTAACTGATCTATCTCCCTTTTTTTGTTTAGGTGCATTTCTTGCAATCACCCAACTCATCTCCTCTATTTTAAAATCTACTACTCTATGGAAAAAAAATGGGAAAACAAAAGATTGATGGTGTCTCAGAAACAATTTTGACAAACAAAAAAAGGAAGCACCGAGGAGGGAGGAATGATCAGAACCTGTCGGGATTCATGTATTAACATCACACTCTTTCGAGATCAGTGGATTGACAGACCATGAATTATATCATCATCTCAATTTCCCTCTTCAAAGCACAACAAAACTCGACAACAATCACAAAAGCAACGAAATGAACAAAAGACAAATTTGCAGATCAATAGCTCAGAAATTATTGAAGAGTCATGTTACTATCGAACATTCGAACTACCTACACTATTTGGTTAAGTTCTTCCATTAGCCTCCACACGAATGTTTATTCACCCTATTTGGTCCCTCAATCCCTTTCTCTAAATTCCCATTTCAAGTGCTCTCCCACTTCCAATTCAAGACTCCCTCTCGTTTCAAAACAAGAGAACATTGCATGTTTATGGAAAATAAGTAATAGCTCACATTTCCAGAATCTAATCAATCAATTATTTTAAAAAGAAACACATACAAAACAGAAGCTCAACAATCAATACCTCGCCTTCTTTCTTAGCAGCAGCGGTGGCAGCAGCACTCTTCTTCTTACGCCCGATATCAAGTCCATAATGAGTGAGAAACCACTGCTTGAAGGGAGCAGCATCAACTTGAACAATGGCACTCTTCACAAGAGTCTGGGTACGCACAAGTTCATTGTTGGAAGCATTGTAGACCACATCAAGAATTCTAGTCTTCCGGGTCACAGCCTCGCTTCCCCATGAGTAGTTTCCAGTATCGAGCCTCAAAGCTCTCCACTTCACATTCCCTCCTCGAACCCTAACCCTTCGAACCGTCTTGTTGCTCGAAAGTTTGGTGTTGGCTGGCTGCCTTCCAAGCTCATACCTTCAAATCGAAAAACACACAAAACCCTTCAATCAAATTCCCTAAAACTAAAAACCCATCAATCAAATCACCAAACAAAAATAACTCATTGTTCAGATTGAAAAAACAAACATAACCCATTGTTCTTGTTAAATCAAGCAAACCAATTTATCAGAAAAGTAAATGAAGAAAACTCAATGAACAGATTTATGTGAAGAATGTAAAACTAATTGAAAAATCAAAGATATGGGTTTTGTACACTTACTTTCGCTTCTTCCTCCAGGCCTTCTTTTTGCCTCCAGTAGCACGTCGTTTGTGCATAGAATCACGAGAGATACCTGTAAAAAGATTGGATTTTTAGCCATTACAGTGAGAAATATGAGATCAGAGAAGAAACCCATGAAGTGAAAGTGAAGAAGAATCGATGGAAGGAGATGTTACCCATGGTTGCAGAGGGAGTTCCTCAAAATCAGTCTTCTGATCTGCGGCCCTTTGGGAGACTTTAGGGTTCTGAGAGAGGTGAAGTGGAACGGCGAGTGTTTGGTTTTAATAAAAACCCTAGTCACTGAATTACCAAATTACCCCTAGTTTTTTGCATCCAAGTTGGGTTGGGCTTTCGTGGACTCAAATGAGCCCAATCCTGACTTTGGAATAGGCTGCCTAAGAAGGGTGGGCTTGCATATGGTCCCTTTAACTCTTGGCCCCTCTCGTGTGATTGATAATCGGAATTGTAATATAGATTTTTTAGGGGGGTCTTTATTAATATTTCGGATTTAGCAATTTTAACAAAAAATAAATAAATAAATACATGGGGCATCGATAGCCCTGTGCCAACTACCTGATGCGCGCTCATCACTAGACATCAATGTCTAAGTTTTCAAATATATAGGAATTTTGACATCTCGTACCCCCTACTGAGGATGGCCTTTGTACGGCCTTCCAGAAGTCATCCTATGGATGCATGTAGGATGCTCGTGCATGCCTAGGCTAGCTAAGTCATTATGTTGAAGAACTTAAGCTATTGGGTTTTGGCCATGCAAATTAGGAGCAGTTGAATTACATCAACTTGCTAACCCCGAACAATAAGTAACACTCCTCGTACCCAAGACCTCAGACATGTGTCTGAACACTATTACTAAACTACGAAGGTATATGAATCCAAACTCTAACCTTTCATAGGATGTTTAAATATGCATCTCATCGGATAGCAAGATGGTTTAGGATCTCATCGTCTAGCAAGATGGAATGGGTCGATACCACCAAACAAGTGATACAACTCAAAATCCCTAATTTATTAGTTTATGCCACCTATTTGAAGATGTTTTTGATGGATTTTCGCATTCCCCCCTATTGCAAATACTAGTAATCCATCTTCGTATTATGACTATATGTCATCTAAACTATCTCGAAGGCCATGTTCATAGAATAAGAATTCATGGAATCTAACTCAGTTGTACGGTAACTGGAAGAGGATCATATTAGATTGGACATCAAACAGTGACCTGATTGGAGATGTACACGTGGCACAACTCATCTCCAGTATGGGAGAGCCTCAGCACTGTCGCAAGCGGGCCCAAACATGGCCCAATCCAGACTCAGCCACACCATTGTTCCGCTCATAAGTCAGTCGCTCAAGCTCAGATTACGCCAACCCATCATCGTGCGAACTTGGAGCTTGGCCCAGGACAATAAGGCACGAACACAGATCTTTGGATTGTCACAAGCCCAAGATCTATCTTACACAACTCTTGGCCCAATCAAGTATTGGGTCCCAAATAGAGCCAAAATACCGAAGAGAACTCAATCATGGGCGGGTAAGATCTTCAGCGATATCTCCTTTCTCCATCACGTCTCAACGATAGAGTCAACGAAGGAGTGAAATGCTCTCTATATAAGGGGAATCAAGGGAATAAGAAAGGTATGCACTTACAATCTAATTTACAATCTACATCCATCCTTACTCAGTCACCAAACTTTAGAGTAGGAGTGCCTTCGGCCACCACAACGGTGGTCCCTGGTTTACCGCTGTTCATTTTTGCAGATCAGGAATCGACAGAGACGGTTTTGGACGCATCAGTTTGGTGACGTCAATGAAAAAACAACAAGTTTTCCTTAAAACAAAGATGCAAGCTCTTTTGAAGCAACGGAACCATGGCAATTAGGATCTCAAGACGCAGCAACACCTATGATGCTAGGACGGTTTTGGACGCATCAGTTTGGCGACGTCAATGAAAACACAAGTTTTCCTTAAAACAAAAATGCAAATTCTTTTGAAGCAGCAGAGTCTCGAGACATGGTCAGCAGCACCAAATCCCGAACTAACAATAGCAATGTCGAGCTAGAAAACGCTTAAGCCAAGGAAGCCCCGCCGCCAAGCTGAGTCGATCCAATTAAGGAAGCAAAACAGTCACAAGGCCTAGCCACCAATGCAGTCGCAGCTGACCCCGCATAGATCAGATTCTACTCCATACGAATCATTTTTATAAAGGCTTACCTAAGATCGACAGCCACCATAAGAGAATGATGAAAACCCGGGGAGAGCCCTGACCCAGGAAGACGCCGAGAAGCATGTCCATGAAAGTGACAATTTTCCTGATGAAGACCAAAGGGTTGGTTAGGAGGCGAACCCGAGGAAAGAAAAGGTTGTAGGAATCACACCAAAAAGGCGGACAAGACCGTAGTCGGGAACCCACTTTGGTCGGGAGCGACCAATCCAGATGTATTGTATTATTGTCCCTCTATTCTCATAGGAGATCAAGATTGCGCCCTTGCCAATGAAGTTTGTCCCCCCAAAGCTCGAGTTCTATGACAGGAACTCCGATCCATCGGATCACGTGCGCCGTTACCACCATGTGATGGTGTTGAATGAAGTTCAGAAGCCATTCTAAGTATGACTTTCCTTGTCTGCCTGAAAAAGACTGCAATGATTTGGTTCCACGGCCTTCAACCAAGATTCATCGATTCATTTCAGATGTTGGCAAAGGCGTTCATCACCCGATTCGTGGGGAGCCAACGAATCAAGAAGAGACCTCACTATCTGCTCAGCCTCAAGCAGAAGCACGGTGAGATCCTCAGAAAGTATGTCACTCGTTTCAACGACGAGCTGACTTTGATTGACGACTGCAGCAACGATACGTTTGTTATCACCTTCACCACCGACCTTCAAAAGGTTAGTTTTATAACTTTCTCACCCTAGAACCCACGACATGACAAATTTGTTGAGAAGTGCTCAGAAGTACATCACTCTGGAGGAGATGTTAGTAGCCAGAAAAGGGGAAGAGAGCGAGTCCAATCGCTCCCTAAAAACCAGGGACAGGGACGAGGACAATAAAGGGTATAGCCCTAGAAGAAAACGGAGCAACAACCAAGTCATATTCAGCTCGACAAAGCTTGATAAGACCAACAGCCCCAGATACCACCATTACACTCTGCCTAATTCCAATCTTTCTGACATCCTATCCCTCACGAAAAACTGGGAGGATATCAAATGGCCACCAAAGCTCAGGGTAGACCCTTCAAAACGTGATAAAAACAAGCATTATTCTTAAGCAACGAGTTTTTAACACCTCAACTTCTATTGTCCCACACCGGCAATCTAATTATTTTTTTTTCACACCACTCCCTTTTTGCTCCACACCACCACTTCTCTTCCACACCATCCATAAAAGGTAAAACCTAAATCTTTCTCCTCCCAAATTCTAAAGATCGAAATCTCCCCCTCCCCTCCGGACTTCCTCTTTTTCTCTCCACACAACTTTTTTTTCACACACACACTCTAGTTGACTCTATCTTCTTTTCTCTACCCCTCCCTTTCCACTTGCACTCGACCCGTTCCACTTCATTGTCCCAAAAGGGTTTAAAGGCTTGGGATTTGGTCTATGGCATGTGAAAAATGATAGGTTTTGTGTCGCAGTTAGAATCATCCTTTGTTTCTTATTCTTCAATTGTTTTATTAAGCTAAATCAACATCAAAGTCAATTGTAACCTATAACAGCCATGGTGGATGCAACCTCCCAGTCGCCCCTCTCCCTTTTATTTTGGATTTTTTTTTCCTCACCCTCACGGTGACCTATGCAATGATAGATTCCTCACTCGCAGCAGGCTGTGGAAAGGCAAACAAATTTGGAGATTGTGAGTTTTCCACTCGCAGGAGCCTTCGCGAGGATCAAATTTTTTTCCCTTGCGCAGTCCGCCGCAAGTGGGGAACCCACCATCGCACATACCGCAGCAAGGGTGAAGAGAAAAAAAGAAGCTAAAACAAAAAAGGAGATGGCCAACATTGGTTGTTGTGGTTGTGTGGGAATAGAAGAGAGAGTGATATGATAATGGATAAGCTATGATTGGAGAACTGGGTGCCACTGCAATGGTTGAGACTGATCAGTGGCGAGACAGTCCCATGCCACAAATCAGTCTCTAGCCACACAACAACACCTTAATCTTGCACAAATAGCCACCATCGCAGCCCCATTTCATCTATCTCTCGTCGTCGTCGGTCGTCCCTCGCAATCAATTGCCCCTTCCTCGCTACACCACAACACATAGGAGCAGTCGATCACAGCAGAGTCATGTTGTTGTTGTCCTTGAGAAGAAAGGGTGAAAAAAGAAGAGGGAAATAGTGGTTTAACATTGGTGGTGTGGGTTAGCAGGTTAAAAAAATAAATTGGTTTGATGGTGTGGCACAGTAGAAGATGTGGTGTTAAAAAGTCATTGCATTGTTCTTATCACAAAGAGATAGGTCATGACACCCAAGACTGCAAGAGCCTCAGGAACGAAATCAAAAAAGGAAGACTAAAGGAGTTTGAGGAACAGAGGAATCCGTAAAAGAAGCAGAAGAGATGGCTCCTGATATGCATCATTCATGGGGATAACGGGGAGGGCGCGCGAGCACTCAAACCGTACACTGAAAAGATCAGTAACGAGACAGAACCTACTGCGGAAATCATCTTGCTCAACACATACGAAGGGAGAAACCAGTTCCGGGCCTGACCTTCATAGAGCAAAACATGAGGGGAGTATGCGTTCCTCACAATGACATCTTAGATATCTCAATGGAGGTAGCAAAATGGGAAGTAAGGAGGTCGCTGGTGAACACAAGCAGCTCCACCAATGTTTCGTTTCTAGACACATTCTACAAAATGCAATTGATGGAAGAGGACCTGACACCTGCCAACCACACCATGTACAACTTCAATGTGGAAGCTGCTACCCCCGTTGGAATGATTAAGTTGCTTGTAGTCGCGGGGGAGCTAGCTAGACCTGCCAAAGATCCCAGTGACAGAGTTCTCAGTCGTGGATGCTCCCTCCGAGCACAACGTGATCCTGGGATGACCTTGATTGCACCACATGGAGGCGATAGTTTCCACACAACACCAATTTCTCAAATATCTTGCGGATGGTGAAGTAGAAACAATCCGAAGATACCAGATTGCTATTCTAGAATGCCATTACGCCGTAGTTAGGCAACCAGGAAATGACTCGCTGTAGCCTGAACAAATGGATCCAGAAAAAAAGGCTATGAGTGCGAACAACCCGGATAACACCAAAGCCATACATATAGGCTCCAACCTTAACAGGACGTTGTTAGACCAACTGGCTTCGATCTAAAAGAGAACCAAAATGTATTCGCTTGGACAATTTAGGACATAATGGGAATTGTCCCCTCCATAATCACGCACTGACTAGCAGTCAATCCAAACTTAAAGCCCGTCAGGCAAAAAAAGATGCTAGTGGCACCCGAGTGCAACCAGTCATTGACGAGGAAGTGCAAAGGCTACTGAATGCCGACATGATAAGGGAGTCGCGCTATCCAGATTGGTCCGCAAATACAGTCTTAGTAAAAAAAAAATGGGAAGTGGAAAGTCTGTACAGAGAAGTGAGAACCTGATGGAACAAAATGATAAAAGTCATCCACCGCTTTTCAAAAATCTGCCTATTGATGAACACTTTCATTTGAAATTTGGCTCGCTCCCTCACCTACGATGACTCTTCGCCTGCTTAGAAGTGGATTCGAACCACTAACACTTTTTGGCTTCGCTTGCGTCCATAAAAGTATCTCTTTCCAGGTCGATGTCAACTACACGAACTTCAACAAGGTTTTTCCAAAGGACAATTTTCCACTAACACAGACAAACTAGATAGTCGACGCAACGTCTAGGCACAACCTCCTTAACGTCATGAATGCATACTCTGACTACAATCAAACCAACATGCACACAACAAATCAAGAGAAAACCTCCTTCATAATGGACAAGGGCACATACAACTACAGGGTGATGTCATTCGAACTGAAAAATGCAGGGGCCACATACAAACGACTAGTAAATTGGAAGCTCAAAGGATAAATTGGGAGAATGATGGAGATTTACATCGAGAACATATTAGTAAAAGGCCTCCATAGTTGCGATCACTTTGCGAACCTCCAAAAAGTATTCTCTCAACTCCGTAGATACCAATGAAGCTAAATTCGCAAAAGTATACCTTCGGGTTGCAATCAGGAAAGTTCTTAAGCTACATAGTCAATCAAATAGGGATAGAGGCTGACCCAAAGTAGATTCAAACTCTTCTCGACTTGAAGTCACCCACGAACATCAAATGAGTTCAGAGCTTAACTGGCAAGATGGTAGCCTTAAACATGTTCATCTCTAAATCTTAAGAGAGACGTCTCCCTTTCATCAAAATCCATTAAGGGAATAAGGAATTCCAATGGGGCAAACAATGTGAACGAGCCTTCCGAGATTTGAAAGCATACGTGGGAAGCACCAAGCTACTATCAAAATCCATTCCAGGTGAGACACTCTTAGTCTTGGAACTCGCCGTGGTCCGAAACGAAAAAGGGAGGCAAAAATCTGTCTACTATATTAGCAAAAAGTTTGAGGTGGTAGAGACTAACTACCCCAACCTAAAAAAATTGGCTTTAGCGCCTGTAACCTCATCCAGGAAACTGAGACTCTACTTTCAATCTCACTAAAAACTCAATCCGGTCAGTATTGTACAAGTCAAAGCTCTTAGCAGATTGGACAAATGGTTAGTAGAGATGGGATAATTCAACATCCATTATGCTCCAAGAATGATCATGAAGGTGCAAGCATTGACAGACTTCATCACCGAGTTTACTGGAACATGATAACTAGAGTCGAGCGGGCAAAACGGAAATGAGTACTTCGAACCACCCTCACAAGGATGGATCCGGCGATGAGACGGGTCATCCAATGAGAAGGGGAGTGATGTCGGGATTGTTAGTCATACCCCAGAGGGGATCACCCTTAAGAAAGTTATCAAATTAGCTTCCGTGCTTCAAACAATGAGGCGGAGCATGAGACCTCCTAGTCGGGCTAAAATTAGCCAGGGGAATTGGAGTAGAAGAGATATCAATGTTCAATGACTCTCAACTGGTGGTCATCTAGGTGAATGGTGAATTCAATGTGAAAGACCCTCGAATGATGACCTATTGTGACAAAGCAATTAACACTAGGAAAGGGTTTAAGAAGATTCTACTATGTCGTTGTTCCAAGACAGACAACAAAGAAACTGGCACTCAGGCCAATATGACCTCATCCGCAATCGATAACGTTGACAAATTCTTAGAATACCTGGAGAAGTTGGCCCTAGAGGAGAAAGGACCCCATGAGGCATTCTCCACAAGCGAGGAGACCAGCTGGATAGACCCCCTAATCAACTACATAAAAGATGAAGCTTTCCCGACAAAAAAGTGGAGGCTCGTAAGATGAAGAACAGGGCAGTACGATACACATTCCTTAATGACATGCTATACAGAAGGTCAATGATCGGCCCATTGCTCAAGTGTCTGACCCCCAACGAGGCAGACTATGTCTTCAGAAAAATCCATGAAGGAAAATGTGGGAACCACCCAGGAGGAAAACATTGGCCCACAAGGTCCTCACACTGGGGTACTACTGGCCCAAGATGTAGAAAAACGCCAAAAACCTGGTCCGTAAGTGTGACAAATGTCAAAGATACGCTCATACACGCATATGCCTTCACAAAATCTGGTCCCCATGACCAGCCCATGGCCTTTTGCCCAATGGGGGATGGACATTGTAGGTATATTCCTCATCTCTGATAGGAAGAAGTTTCTCCTTGTAGGCGTCGCCTATTTTACCAATGTGTAGAAGTAGACCGCTTTTAAAGATCGGAGAGAACCAGATTGAGAACTTCCTCTGAAAATCCATCGTTTGCAAGTTCGAAATTCCAAGAACATTAGTCAGCGATAACGAGACTCAGTTTGAGGGAAAAAGGTTAAAAAAAACTTTGTGCCAATTTGAGCATCAGTCATCATTACTCGGTGTCAGGGGATCTCCAGACCAATGGACAAACAGAAGTCACCAACCAAACGATTCTGGAAGCAATTAAGAGGAACTCAAAGCAACTAAAGGGATCTGAGTCTTTGAGCTTTTGGGCATCCTTTTGACGTACCATACCACAAAAAAAACCTCGATTGGATAAACACCATTCGCCTTGGCCTATGGGTATGAGGCAATAGTTCTAGTAGAACTTGGAATGCATGCATTCAGAACGGAGGAGTTCAGGTTGGAAGACAATGATGAAGCTCTGAGAGTCGATCTAGATCTGCTCGAAGAGATGGAGATTCGATCCGAATGGCGACCTATTAGTAGAAGATGACCAAATATTACAATAAGAAGGTTAAACCTTGAGAATTCAAGGTCGGTGACTGGGTACTAAGAAAAACCTAGTTGAACACGAAAGACCTAGGAGAAGGCAAGCTAAGCCCGAACTGGGAATGTCCCTATAAGACGACAACAATTAAGAGGTCTGAAACCTATTGGTTGGAAAACCTGAGTGGAAAACATCTGAAAAATTCTGTGGAATGTTTCTTAAAGAAGTACTATCAATAAATGTACTCTCTTTAAATTTCATTTCATATGACTCCATGCATGGGAACATGCCTAGTCCGATCAAAGTACCACAATGGCACACAACGGACCGAGTCTAATCTCGCGACGACTCGCCGCGCTAAAACTGCCTAGTCCAACCAAAGGACCATAACGTACATAACGAAGCGAGTCCAATCTCACAACGGCTCACCGCGTTTGGATAACCTAGTCCGACCAAAGTACCACAAAGGCACACAACGGATCGAGTCCAATCTCGCGACGACTCATCGCGTTAAAACTTCCTAGTCCAACCAAAGGACCGTACCAACACATAACAGACTGATTCCAGTCTCACGACGAATCATCGCACTCGGATAGCCTAGTCCGACCAAGAGGACCACGATGGGGCACAACGGCCGAGTCTAGTCCTGTTTAGGATGTCGACAACTCGCCGCACATAAGTGACCTGGTCTACCTAATGAACCACGATGCTACATAGCAGACCGAGTCCAGTCTCATGACGGTTCACCGCGCTCGGATAACCTGGTCCGCCAAAGGGACCACGATGGTGCACAACGGTCGAGCTTAGTATTATTCAGGATGTCGACAACTCACCGCAAATAACTGACTTAGTCAGCCTAAGGAACCATGGTGCTACATAGTGGACTGAGTCTAGTCTCACGACAGCTCACCGTGCTCGGATAACCTAGTTCGACTAAGGAGACCACGATGGCGCACAACGGCCGATTCTAGTCTTGAGCAGGATGTCAACAACTCATCACACATAAGTAACCTAGTCCTCCTAAGGAACCACGATGCTACATAGTGGACCGAGTCCAGTCTCATGACGGCTCACCGTGCTCAGATAATCTAGTCCGACCAAGGGGGTCACGACGGTGCACAAAGGCTGAGTCTAGTCGTGGTCAAGATGTCAACAATTTGCCACACGTAAGTGACCTAGTCCACCTAAGGAACCACGGTGCTACATAGGGGACCGAGTCCAGTCTAACGATGCCTCACCCACTCGGATAACCTAGTTTGACCAAGGAGACTACAATGGCGCACAACATCTGAGTCTAGTCCTATTTAGAATGTCGACAACTCGCCGCACATAAGTGACCTAGTCCGCCTAAGGAACCACGGTGTTGCATAGTGGACCGAGTCCAGTCTCACAACGGCTCACCGCTCTCGAAAAATCTGGTTCGACCAAAGGGGCAACGATGTTGCACAACGACCGAGTCTAGTCTTGTTCGGGATGTCGACAACTCTCCGCGCATAAGTAACTTGGTCCACCTAAGGAACAACAATGTTGTATAACAGACTAAGTCCAACTTCGTGACAACAACTAACACTGTGCACTCCAGGCCGTGCGAGCCAGGATAACCCCCTTCGGCTACTAGGGTCCTGTGCAGGATTAAGATGGGTTATTTCATGAAATCTAGTCCATCCGTACTAGGATGATTTTTCTTATACTTAAGCCTTGTTCAGGGTCAAGACGCGCTATCTTATGGAATTTAGTCTGTTCGGACTGAGATAATTTCCCTTATACTTAAGCCCTGTTCAGGGTTAAGGCCCGAAACTTTATGAACTCAATATTGTCCGGGCTGAGACGTGCACTCTAACCCTTAGATCGGGCATCAAAATATGTTTCAGGCACAATTGATTATCATAATAGATTCCCAACATATCATAAGATTCTCGTTCTTGAAAATCTGTGCTTTTCCAAATCCAGAAAACAGACGAAATTCTAGGATTACTCCTTGGGCCAACAAGCATCAACTCTCCCTGAAAAGGAAGTGATCTGCACTTTTCCAAATCCAGAAAACAGATGGAATTCTAATACTAGAAGAAAAAAATAATGTTCAGAATTAAGTCAGACTTTCTTAATTAACTCGGGTCCTACTTGGAAGCAGTCAGCTTACGTCAATAAGCCTAGTCCGCTCAAGCACAAATACTCTTCAACAACTTAACTCCTATTTTAGATTAAGTTGGCTCGTTGTGAGATCTAAACCGATTGGAATGGGAGCAACATGTAAGCAGATTAAGTTAGCCTAATTCCTATTTTGGTTTGAACTGTCTTATATTACAAAGCGCTATCCATCGAGACAAGGACCAAACGCAATGTCATAGGAAAAACATGAAGTACATACGAAAAATTAAGTTTTACTGATTAAATAAAGAGTTCTTACACAACTCAATAGACTTATCAAATCAGAGGATTATACATTACAAGCATCTGAGCTTGGAAGAAATGAAGGTGCGAGTGAATATCTACCAGAACACATACTGAGGATCTGCTCTGCAATATGTCTTTTGGAGAAAATGCCAGAGGTGCAACTAAAGAAGTGGTAGGATCAACCACTTGGTAGTAGAGAGAATTGTCAGTATTATTTTCAAAAAGAGATTGAGGAAACAACAGGCGCACCTCATGATGGATGACAAACTGAAGACCAAGGAGGTGCCCTTGACTTCTCCTCTACAGTGATGTAAAAAAAAATCTGGGAGCCATCCAAGAACAACTGGAAGCTCATTCAAACCATGAGCTCCCTCAAAGTGCAAATCCTATTGGAACTCATCGCTACAAAAATCAGAATGTTCAGAGATCTCACCAACGAATGCCTCTCCACAGCCCCTGAAAAAATCAGGGCAGTAAAACATTCAAAGAACTCCATCTTGGAGATAAGAAGAGAAACTCTGCAAGATCAGAATATGATCTAGCCAAACTAATCTTATATAGGCGCAATGTTTGTGAACGATCGCCAAATAGATATAGATATTGAACGTTGTGCAAAAAACGAAGGGGCGTTGAACTCAGTTACCAACGTGTTTCACAAGTCTCCATTCATATAGTTAATGGGCATGTAGGCAGCCTCACTAATAGGCGGAGTAACTGATGGAATATCAAATAGTCGCCCAACTGCAGCCATACACGTGGTGTGGGTCAACCCCAATACAGGAGAGCCTCAATGCTGTTGCAAGTGGCCCAAACATGGCCCAGCCTAGACTCAACCACACCACTGTTCGGCTCGTAAGTCAGGCGCCAAAGCCCAAATTATGTCAACCCATCGTGGTGTGAATCTTGGAGCTTGGCTCAGGACAATAAAGTCCGAACACAAATATTTGGGTTATCACAAGCCCAAGATCTATCTTACACAACTCTTGGCCCAATCAAGTATTGGGTCTCAAACAGAAGCCAAATACCAAAGCGAACTCAATCATGGACTAGTAAGATCTTCTCCATCCATCACGCCTCGACGATAAAGTCAACAAATGAGTTAAATGCTCACTATATACGGTGAACAAAGGGTATGAGAAAGGTGCACACTTACAATCTAATTTACAGCCTACATCCATCCTTATTCAGTCACCAGACTTTAGAATCAGAGTGCCTTCGACCACCACAACGGTGGTCCCTGGCTTAACTGTTCATATTTGCAGGTCAGGAATCGACAGGACGAATTTGGGTGCATCAATATTCAACTAAGATTTTTTTATTTTTTTATCAAAAAAAAAAAAAAAGAATAACATTACCAATTATCAAATTTAATGAAACGTAAGAATTAAAGAATTTAGGAGGAAGGTGTGACTCCCACATAAATGAGAGTTGGAATGACCTTCAACCGCACTTCCCCGTTCTTTCCCATTGTCCCCTAGCCCCCCCCCCCCCCCCCCCCCCCCTTTCATTCTTTCATTCTCCATGGAGTTAGAATTTCCTGCAATCAAACACACGTAATGCAAAAATATTGAGATACATGTAAACTCTTTCAGATTGTGACACATCACTCTGATTATAAAATCCTGGTTCCCTAGCTAGCAAAGTTCTTTGGTTTTTTTTTTTGGAAAGCAAGTAGAGTAATAAGGACCCCTTGTCCAGCAATTGTAGCTCAGTTGGTCGGACATTCACTCTCCTTGTGAGAGGTCGCGGGTTCGAGACTCACCAGTTAGGATTTTGTGAGTTTTTGCCCGATTATTAGGAGCACATTTGCTCCGCCGTTGATAAGTCTTCGGGTATTGAATGCAGCTGCTTAGATAGACTAGACATGAGCGAAGCAAAAGTGCGTCTTCATGCTAGGTGGAGGCGATGGACTGGAGCGAAATCAAGTGTATATGTGAGATGGAGACGACGAGGATATTAAGTAGCAACAATATTGTAGCCTTCGAGCCTGGTTTGGTTAACCCTATTGGGTCAGTCATGTAGCCTTCGGGCATGGATTAATAAATGAATAAAAAGAGTCAATGACCCAAATTTTTTTAAGAAAAAAGGACCCCTTAACCTTTATATTAATAATAAGAAATCAAGTACAACACCTCTTCCAGAGATAGACACCACTACAAGGTTTTACACATCCCATGAGTCTCTAACATTGGTATGTTAATTACCACCTTCTTTGTTTTGGATTATGCTCAATGTATTTTTTGTTACCTTTCCTACGTCTATTAGATCGATGAGGGCTTGGTACATAAGTTGCTTCAGCTTCTGCTATTAGAGCCTTGAGTCGCTTGTATTCTTTGTGACCAACCATCCCAATTCCAATATCATATAATTCCTCAGGTTTCGCTGGCTCGCTATATCATCACTACATGCATTCATTGCTTCAAAACTGTTGGAGTGGTTTTCGTCATCATCTCCATTTCTTTCCCGAATAGTTTCTTGAGGAACCTCTGTGCTCGTATTTGGCTCATGAAAAATCTCATTCAATGATTGATCATCTTCATATGGTTTAATGTCACCTTCCCATTCTTCCAACAACTCTTCATTATGTACCTCTCGAATATCAGCAATTTTGTCTTCCTCTCCCAACTGTTCTTCATTTAGTACCTGTTGGTTTACAATGACACCTTCCTCATCATAGTTTTGGAGGCTAGCATCCTCGTCCAGGGACTGGTCTATGTTATCAGTCTGGGCTTTATTTCCTTGCACGATCTCCTAAATAAAATGATGAGTATGTTCAACTTCGCTTTCTTCCAACTCTGGATCTAGACACAAGGCCTCTATACTGTTAGTCCCTTCTATATCATTGTTCTCATCAACACATTGCAGGACATTTTAAAAATTATTGTCCAACCTAAGGTTCTCCTTATCATTTACCAACTTTTCATTTGTCCTTTTGATCTCTACACATTCTTGAGAATTTTTCTTAGTAATACCTTGTTGATTTGTTTTCTTACCCCTTTGGCCCAAACTGTTTTCATACCCCTTTCTACGATTCAACATCTTAGCATTTTGTTGTTAAACCTTGACACTAACATCTTCAATACATTTGCCTTTCTCATGCCAAAAAACACGACAATCAACACATAACAGAGGCTTCCATGGGTAATCAATAATAACCTCATCAAGCTCTCTGTATTCTCTACCAATATCTAATTTGATTTTAGTGGGAATGTCTTTTGTTGGTTTAACCTCCACACACACAACAACAAAATTTAGTCTAGTTCTTGTAGTTGTTCCCCTATCAAATCGATTGAGTTTTCGTATGTAACTAGCAATGTATCCTAACCTTGCATTACTCCACATACATGTAGGAACATTGTACATATGAATCCAGACAGGGATAGTGGTCACCTCTTTTTTTAGGCACTTGAGATCTTCCTTCCATGGTTTAGTAACCATCATCTTGTCCTTGACTTTAAAGGTTTTCATTTTCAGCGTAACCTCACAATCTTCCATGTTCGAGAACTTGAAGGAAAGTACTTTCTATTTGAAGTAACTTCAATGAATCCTTTTGGATTTCATATTCACTCCACCGCTAATTTCACTTGACCGAAGGGAGGTGGATTTTCAAAGAACATCCCAACCAGTTGGTTTTCCCATATCTCCTTAGCTTCTTGTCGAATACCAGGGAGACAGATTAATGTATCTTCTTGAAGCATCAGATTTGCAAAGTGAACATGAACTCCTAGCTAAGTGCAAGGTTTTTGACCACCAAACAACTGACTCCAACTTCTCATATGGTTGCCATTTCCTGGAGGGGGGAGGAGGGAGAGGCGAAGTAGATATGGAGGTGGGGACGTGGGGGGGGGGGGGGGGGGGGGGGGGAGGCCGAGGGGGAGGCAAACTAGTAACCTCTCCTTAATTAACGACCCTAGAATCTTTTTTTTTTTTTTACCCTAGAATCTCATATGTTTTCAAACTAATCGTTGAGCAAACTCGTTTCCCAACCTCTCTTTCACATCTTCAATGTGCATAACAACTACATAATTATCTTTTATCTATTTCCTTATTCTTCTCACAATTTATCCTTGTTTACCTTAAGAAAATAATAATACAAGATTGTAGTATATGTTCCTCATTGGAAAATGTTCGGGATTCCTTTTTATCGATGCCATCAAATTTCAATTTATATGAGGGCCATCTGCAGAGCTGAGCCCGAGTACTAGTGGCTAGCGAGCAATATTGCGTCCAAATCAGGCCTTCAAATTGACACTATTGTGCACTTGGGACAACATTTTTTTTGAAGTTAGAATCGACTCTCCAAGATCTCTGGGTCATCCCTGGTTGGGATCCAAATTGCTCCCACATTGAAAAAGAGTTGTCAAGGCTATAAACTTAAGGCTTTAATTTCCTTGCAATAGGCCTTAACTTGGCACTAAAAACTTTCCACTTTGGGTTATCTTGGGCAGGGTATACAAGCAATGTAGGCCTTGGTTGTTGGTTGTTGATGGTTCATCATCCTCTCATGTTAGGTTGTTATGTTTCTTCACTTTCTTTACTTCATTTGCATAGTTATGTTGAATTTGAAAATTTATGTTGCCATCACCTTGAATGGTCATCCATCTCTATCCATCAATTAATGCTATTGAAAACTATTGACAATCTATACTTGAGATTTAAATGAGAAGTTTGAGTAGTTGCAGCTGATGGTTACTTGAATTGAGTTATTTTCAGATGAATCCCAAGGATTAAGCAGGCATTAGTGGTATGGTGATACCGCAGCAGTACATAGAAAGATATCTCTGGCCATTTGTACAAGTAGAACCATTCCAATCTCACAGCGTTTATCGAACATTTGCATGATGTAACCAGTAACTGGAATTCAGAATAAGATGTAGACGTTAAACAAAATGAAATGTAAAAGCTCATTTCAAATACAACATAAAGTAAGTGTACATAAATAAAACCAAAAAGAAATACATGCATCTCCAAGTAGCATGAACAACCATGCTCAAAGAACACTGTAGGTACTAAATCACTCTAGCAAAGAATAATTTCTAATCTCTAACTAGCTCTGTCGATATATCGGGGTACACAAAATACTCACGCTCATCGTGCCAAAGACAGTACAACATACAGATATATACCAATGGTAGAATCACCGTGCCCTCGATTTACACCCCCTGTTGGTGACCATATCCGTTCATTCCGTTTGAGGTGGTGTGAGACTTCTTCTCATTCTGTTTCCTCTTGATGACTACCATCCATGTGAAGGCCTCCAATACAACAGCAAGGGCACCAATTGCAATGATCACCCCGGTGTAAATTCTCTTCCATTTGTCCTCGGGCTTTAGAATGTCAAAACCCTTGAAGATGTTGACGACGCTCAGGATGATGACAGTGTAACCGGTCAAGTGGTGGTAGATGTTCCAGTAGAGTCTGTACTTGTGGTCTGGCTTAGGCCTCAGAAGAAGGGCAAACACCTAAACCAAATTCAAATAAAAGGTTACATTTAGAAGAGGAACAAGTAGCACACTATGCATGAACAAATATATACAAACATGATAAGAAATGCAATTGGTACATGTTTCTAGAAATGTATATTGTCAGTTGTTGGTTAGTTAGGTAAAACAGATAATTAGCCATAACATCACAGCTGAAAATACGTAATGTTGCGAAAATACTCGTTTTTGTAACATCGTATTCTACACTTAACCACAATTATCTAGTGTGGTTCTTGTGAATCAGCAATTTCCATGGTATGGCAGGATGAGTTTTGAGGCCTGCGTGTATATGTTGATGTATGTGTATGCCACTCCAAGTTAATGCAGAAGTGTGCAGTTTTGCACCTAATTATATATACGCGAAACGCGCTATTGAAAACAGTATAAACAAGGAAAATGTAGAGAAATATACCTGAAGTGTACCAAGAGCGAAAAGTGTAATGCCGATGTTCCTGTGGGGATTGTATTGAACACTAGTAGACTCTTTCCCAAGCTTGAGACCAGTTCCCCATCCTGCAACACCAACAACATAGGCCGAAAACTGGCAACCAATGTGAAGGTAAAACCAAGCAGGGTTTGCTGATTTCGCCACCTTCAAGTACCTTGCGATCACAGCACCTAGAGGCATAAGAGTTCCCCAACTCACTGCATTCAAAACTCCATGAATCTGAAAATTCCATTTCAAACAGAACCCAGACTTAGAATTCGACTTACGGTAACATAACAAGAAAACATCCAAACTAATCTAATACGAATCAGAACTCCTAGACTAAAAAACTAACACCCCCCACAACCAAAATCACAAAATTCTCAGACTTTTTTTTTCCCTAGATTTGGAAATTGTTCCTTTTAACTAACCCTTCTCTAAATCATTGTGGTTCAACTAATACCTAATTCAAAACTTGTGGATTCAACCAATAACTAATTCAAGCTATCAAATCTATTGCAAAATTGTTGACCTATACGTCACCAGTTGATAGGTTATGGAATCCTTAAAAACCCATCTCGCCTTTCAAAAAAAAAAATCTATTGCAAAATTCAACACAAAAATCATAAACTACTTACATTCCTGCGGCGAATTCTAGCGTTACCGGCTCCGCCACCTCCCGAGGCCTGTCCGGAGACAAAATCTATAGTACCTACAGATTGAATATTAGCCCCAGTGGTTGGATGCCTTCCAGGAGTAGTCCCAGCAAGAGGACCCTCTTGCCAAACCTGATTAACACTAGTACTTGTTCCAGGAAGCAAAAAACTACCAAAGATGGTCATTTCATTGTTTCTAAACTCAGCATCAACACTCTGAACAGGGAAAGATAGATTCCCTTGAGTTAATCTGGTGGTATAGCCAGACACAGGTGAGGTATAAGCATTGATCCTTCCACTCGCTTGAAAAGCCACAAAACATTGGGCACCAATCATACCTCTCCCAGTAGGGTTGATTGCCCAAGCAACCCATTCATTTGCACCCAAATTAGAGTGTCTGTAAGCAAAGTTAACAGTTCGATTCGTGGGGCTGTAGGTCCAGTGAAGGAAGGAATTCAACACAGGCAGATCATTACATGCACTGAAAAGTCTGTTACTAGTGAAGGTGTGGCTTCTACATGTCTGAGCTGAAGATGATAAAAACATAGAAATTACCACACAGAGAACCAACATTGGTTTCAACATAGCCATGGTTGTTGTATCAAAAACAGAGCCAAAATAACAGGGGATTTTTTTTTTCTTCAGATACTCAGACAGGAAAACTGATCTGAAAGTTTAGTTTTGATGGTCTGGGGTTCTCTTAAATGGTGTTAAAGTCAGAAAAACACACAAATATGAGATTTTGCCTTGTGGGAATGGTAATCTCAGAGAGAGGTGAGGCCCTTTTAAGAGAGAAAAAAAACAGAGGAGTTGGGGGTTGTTGTTGACTGTGCCGGCTAGGGAGGAAGTTTTTTTTTTTTTTTTATCATGTTGTGTTTTTAAAGAATTGGTCTGAGGATTTGGAGTTTCCATTGTGCTTCTCTATTTCTCAACAACTCCTTTTACCTTTTCTCACCTGTTTCAAGCGCGTAAATTGATTCTGTACTACAAAGGTTTAGGGAAAATTAGGTGAACTCCTACTTGAGCTAACCATTTGGTGGTGTATCCCCACACTGATTAGGTCAACTTGATTCATACCAAGATGAGAGTATGTTGGATTGGGTTTTTTTATAATAGGTTCGGTTTAGTTCGGTTCGGTTCGGTTCAATTTGAAATGAACATTTTTAAACGATGAGAGCCAAAATGAACAGGCTCTTCCGATTTGATAGGAAGTTGTTTGAGAAGACAAACACAAACAATCTAGTTAGATTCAACTCGCTCTACATTGTTAATCTCATACTATCAAATGAGATTCTGAAAACAAATAGAAGAAACTGACCAAGCCAAACCTATCCAAGTATTTCACGACCATTTCTTGTTGTAATCAATTTGATTAGGTTCATAAGAACGAAAAATCAAAAAATTATTTTAACTCGTGAACATAAGCCAGATAAAATCATATTAATAGATATTGCTGAAGAAAATAACTCTAATAACATTTGTAAAGTTAGTTTGGTTTTAGATTTAGTTGGACGAGAGAAGATAATCAGTTCAGTTTGGTATCATCTTAATTGGCATGAGAAGATAGACAATTCGATTCAATCTAACTTAGTAAAACCATACCGGTTTATCGTTTAACCGAGCCTGAACCAAATGGTGCACAAACCCTAATATCAAATTTCGATGTGGCACAAGACAAATGACATTTAGTTGTTTTTGTATTTTGTACTTCATACAAGTCGAGAGATTCTTGGGTTGTTTGTCAAATTCGGCTGTAACTCCATTTGGCTTGTACTACAGAGGGGGAAAGAGACTCTGTTTAATAAGTCCTATTTTTCTGAACAAGGGACTGAATAGTTCCCACAAAATCGGCAAAATCGAATCTAAATTCTAGATGATTGTAATTTAATTTAAGTATTGTTGATTAAGTCAATCAATCTCATCCCTAGAATATAAAGAAATTTGTACAACGAACTGAGTTCAATACCTACTAATGACATGGAGTGAAGAGGGTTAAGGGGGGAAAACATTTAACGCGTAACTTTGGAGAGTTGTTCAAGTAAATATGACCCTAATACATGTCATGATTGCTTAAGCGTGACTACTTAATATTTTTTCAAAATGAAAAGGTTTTCGTAAAACTTTTGATTTACAATTCTTGACGGATTTTTTTTATAGGAAGTCTTTACCAAAATGAGTTTCTTTGGAAATAGTATTAAGATAAGAGCATCACAATCCATTCACCATATTTGTAAAGCGCGTGAAAATGCTAACCATGAAATGAAACACTCCATGCCATATCGGAAAAACCACTAAAGAAAGAATTGTGTAAACTTTACATTTTGTTCTTGTTTGTTAATTCAACTTTTTATGCTTTCGTTCCAAAGCAAACAAGGTTTAAAGGACCCAATAAATTGGGAAAAATCGTAATCCTTTGGCAGAGGAGTTGTCAACCAAAATGCCACCAAACAAGTATGATGTTACAGTCAGGGCAGCGTTTGAATAATTTTTACCAATTTAGAGAGCTCCCCGCAAAGTTCACATCAATGGCTAATTATTGTTGAATTATTACCAAACTTTTGCTTGCTAGGAATTCTAAATCTCACGAAAGATTACAAAGTTTTGTTACAACCACTGGAAAAAAAATATATTAATTTGTAGGACAGAAGCATTTGTGTGACTATGATCCCATCTTGAGGTTGAAATCACTAATACTTTTCTAATGTATCAATTGATTAGTCTATCAATGCACCATTTTTATAATGAAGTTTGAATTCTCCATAAGTGCTAGCTTCCATATTATTAGAATATTGATTTTTTTTTTTTTTTTAAGGTGAGTTGGGTTTTCAGAATCTCATAATCTATCAAAAATTAGAACTGATCAATACACTATAAACTAATAAACATGTCGCCGGTTGTATTTGTATCTATGACCTAGCAGTACCATCCGACAAACTCTAACTATTGAACCGTCATTGGCTCTAATGTGAATGTTAACAAGCAAGTGAACACATAATCACCAAATTCATAATTCATCATGAACTTTTTAGGTTGTAATTAAGAGCAACTCTTCTCCCATATTTAAGGACTATAAACATTTTTATAACTTACATTCTGGCATTATCAAACTTTTATAACTTACATTTAAGCATTTAAAGTTTATAAAACCATTGTACCTTACGTGGAGAAACTATAATATCTATTGAAGAAAAATGTTTAGATCGTCTACTCCATGGTATAAGGCGCAAACTCCCTACTTAGGGGTGGACCCAGGATTTTAGTCGAGGGGGTGAAATGAAAAATACTTATTAGTTGATAATAGTAGTTATTAATGGTAAAACATTTTTTTTTACCGAAGCTAGTAACTAATAAAAAAAATTAACTATAAAAAATACAATTTAATCCAAAATAAGGTCACTATTGATAACCTTAGCAAAGAGCAAACAAGCATAATAACTAGAATATATAACTAATATCACAAAAGAGTTTGTCTATGCAGCCAGACTTTAAAGCCATTTTTTGGTCAGGCTAGAGCATTTTTACACATTTACCCATTCTCTTTAAAATTCAATCACAAACGTTATCTATAGAATGGATAGAAATGTAAAAAACTTAAAATCTGACCAAAAAGTGGCTATAAAGCCTGATTGTCTAGAATTGAGAATCACAAAATAATTAGGATAAGTCGTAGGTGAAGCTAAAAAAAATTGAAATTTGCGAATCTAATATGATCATAATACAATTTCAAATAAAAATAGTTTATATGAGGCTCAAATTTTATTCGAGTTGGCTAATGGTATATATTTTCATTGAATTCTATCGTTATTATTTTATATATTAATTTTAAATATTTTTTTGTTAGGGGTTTAATATTACTTGTGAAAAACAATTCATTTATTTAATGTTAATAAATTTTATTAAACTAAACATTTTTTAATGTTTGCAATTACTAATAAAATAAAAATTGCATTGAACTCAGGTCTTTTACTAAAAGTGATAAACCTCCAACCACTACACCAACTAAGACATGTTTGAATATTTTCATAAACAATAACATATTGTATTCTATATTATATAATCGATTTTTTAAGACTAAAATATATATACTAAAAATATTTAAACCCCCCCCCCCTCGCCCCTTAGTACGTCCGCCCATGTCCCTACTCTAAAAGAAATCAACCGCAATCATTGAACAAATTATGCATTTTCTTGTGGTCTTTAATTTTAAGGGAAAAAAAAAGTTGACATTCAGACTATAAAAGTCTGTTTGGTTAATCATTTTCTATGAGAAATGAAATTAATTTCCTTTGTTATGTAGATTTTTGTAATTTGATTGTCCATTTACTGACGGAAAATTGACTCTTTATTTGGCTACCCTAATTTTCTTTTTGAATACGTTGATACATGTTCTATCATACAACGCTTTCTCTGACATAATAAAGACTAAATTTCTCTCTCTCTCTCTCTCTCTATATATATATATATATATATATTTTTTTTTTTTTTTTTTTTTCAAAATAGAGACCGAACCTCTCCATGCTTCTCGCGTGCCTCCAAAGTTGAGTCTTTTTTTTTGAAAGGCAAGCAAAGTTTTTATAAAGTTTTGAAATGCAATGAAAGCTGAGTTTGAATTCATGACCTAGTGATACCATCCGCCAAGCTCTAACTATTGAGTTGTCATGCCATTGGTGAAAGCTAACTCTCTTAAATGAGTTTAATAATGCTCCCGATATATTGCTCCAAATTCAACTCTCCATGCCTGATCATCATCTAGCGGTGGGGTTGTAGTGGGATCTATCACTCTGTCTTCCTCATCCCAGTGCATTGGTCGCAATGCAGATTCAGGAACTCGACTCTCTGCTCTGCAAGATATTATTGTTTCATCGTTACCATCTCCATTGCGTCCTTCCTCTTCTCTTCTGTTTTGCCAGTTGTTTTTCACCCTCTCATTCTCTTGCTGAGCACCCCTATAGTTTAGATAGTAAGACGATGGAGATATTTTAATTTTTGTATTTCATACAAGTAGAGAGATTCTTGGGTTGTTTGTCAAAATTCGGCTCTACTCCATTGGACTTGTACTACAGATGGAGAAAGAGACTCTGTTTAACAAGTCTTATTTGTCTGAACAAGGGAGGACTGAATAGTTCCCACAAAATCGGCAAAATCAAATCTAAATTCTAGATTATTGTAATTTAAGCATTCTCATCTCTTGTGTTAAATTAAGAACTTTTAACAATATTAGATTGTTGATTAAGTCAATCGATCTCACTAGAACATAAAGAAATTGGTACAACAAACTGGGTTCAATACCTACTATCGACATGAAGTGCGGAGGGTAAAGGGGAAAAAATTAACATTTCCTACATAAGCCATGTTAGGTTAGTTATGTTGTCATATTAAGTATGTCACTTTCGAGAGTTGTCCAAGTAAATTTGATTCCTAATACATGCCATGATTGCTTAAGTGTGACTACTTAATATTTTTTTTAAAAGAAAAGGTTTTCGTAAAACTTTGTTTAAGGAGGATGGGTACGGCATGTAATTTGTTTAGGGATTTGGGTTTTGACACTTTCATAGTGTCTTGACAGTCCTTGATATAGGCATGTTTATCTTTGTATTTTGTTTCCCTTTCTTTCATTAATAACCATATTCGTGTTTGAACAAAAAAAAAAAAAAAAGTAAAACTTTTGGTTTACAATTCTTAATCACTGACGGGTTTTTTTTTATAGGAAGTCTGTACGAAATGAGTTTCTTCGGAATTAGTATTAAGATAAGAGCATCACAATCCAACATAATCGTAAAGCGCGTGAAAACACTAACCATGAAATGACACACTCCATGCCATATCGGTGAAACAACTAAAGGAAGAATTGTGTAAACTTTACATTTTTGTTTTGTTTGTTAATTCAATTTTTTACGCTTTCGTTCCAAAGCAAGCAAGGTTTAAAGGATCCAATAAATTTGGCAAAATCATAATCCTTTGGCAGAGGGGTTGTCAACCAAAATGCCACCAAACAAGTAGGATGTTACATTCAGAGCAGTGGTCGAATAATTTTTACCAATTTAGAGAGCTCGCCGCATTTTAAAGTTCACCAATTTTTGCCTATCATGTTTGACAAAGCTACTGAAGAAAGGACAAGATTAGCGTATGCGATGGTGTGTGTGGAGGTGGATGTAAACAACCAATTATCCAAAGACATCCTTGTGGTTATCAATGGAGATAAGAAAAAATAGTTGAAGTTGAGTATGCATGGATTTCTGTTAAATGAAGTTTTTGTGCAGTTTTTTGTCATACAAAACAACAGTGTTCAAAAAGCAAAGAAATTAATACTCCAGGCCATATGGTATGACGAGCTACGGGTATGATCCAACCACTAGAAAGACAAAACTCCGATGGTTGGACGATCGCCAAGGGTAGACATACATTCAAGTCGAAGACTCCACCCAGTTTAGAGGGGAGTCCAAGGCCTATCACAGAAAAGGCAGGGAATGTGATCAGTATAGAGGCTGTCAATGTGGCAGAGCATAACATAAATGACAATCAGAGAGATGTAATAAAGCCGAGTCCACAACCATTGATTCTTATAAACCCAATGCTTGAGCGTAGTGCTAATGTTGAGGCAAGTGAACACACACCGACTCAGGACAAGAGAACACCACAACAGATGAGCAGAGTAGTAACGAGAAACATGAGCAAGATCCTTCTAGTGAAGAGGTTGCAAGCGATTTGTTTTCAAAATCTTGCACTAAAGATTTTAGTCTCTGCCCTCGAAGATCCTCTAGAGCTAGGAAAGCAAACAAAAGTACAAAGGTTGAATCATTTTCTCCTTAACAAATGAGACATGGATGAAAAATAAGAGGTTTTTTCTTTGACCGATGCTAGTTGAAGATTTTTATAAGCCTAGTAACCATGTTCACTCTCACTAAAATTCTCTTTCTTGTGAGAGTTTATTTCTTTTTTATTTTTGTTTTTGTTTTTGCTTTTGTTTCATTTATATAAAGGTTTTGAAGTCCTTAAAACTCAATTTACTTTCCAAAAAAAAAAAAAAAAAAAAAAAGAAGAAGGACTATAAACATTTTTATTTATAACTTACATTCAGGCTTTATCAAACTTTTATAACTTACATTTAAGCATTAAATTTTTTTTTTAAGCCATTGTACCTTACGTGGAGAACCTATGGCATCTCTTGAAGAAAAATGTTTAGATAGTCTAGTCCATGGTGTATGGTGCAAACTCCCTACTCTAACAGAAGAGCTAGCAGAGAAGAGCTTTGCTAGGGATCGAGGGAAAGAGGCGAGGGTACCACCCATTTGGCCTCGAGATAAGCATTTCAATTTCAAAATGTGTGATGTCACTTATCTCGAAGCTAATAGGTGGCTTTCACCCATCCCTCGCCCCTTTCCCTTGTTCCCTCTCTCTCGACCCCAAGAATTTTCGCTAAAAGAAATCAAAGTGGTCTTTAATTTTAAGGGAAAAAAAAAGTTGATATGATACTTTATTTCTTTGGTAGAGAAAAACAAAGATTCTAACGGGAGTAATAATTCAGAAAATCAAGATTATTTAGTTAATCTTTTTATATGGAAAATGGAGTTAATTTCTTTTGTTATGCAAATTTTTGTTATTTGATTGTATATTTACTGATAAAAAATTTATTTATTTATTTGATTACTCTAATCTATTTTCTTTTGAAAATGTTGATACAAGTTCTATCACACAACCCTCTCACTGACATAATAAAGACCAAATTTTTCTTTATATATATTTTGAGGTGTTCTACCTGTCAAGGGATTGGGAGAGGAAAACAGCGAGGGAGGGTGAGAGGGAAGGAGGGAGCCATCCATCTCCCTCAGAATGCATGCTGTTATTTTTCATGCACGCATCCCAAAGGGGATGGACAGTTTCTTCCCTCCCTCGCTGTTTTCCTCGCCCACTTTCTCGACATTTAGAATTTTCGATATATTTTTTTCAGAACAGAGACCGAACCTCTACATCATAGAGCGAACAAGTGAGGTTTGTTCTCCTAATTCAAGACCAATTTGGTCAATTTGTTCTCCTAATTCAAGCGTGAACAAGTGAGATTTGGTCAATTTGTTCTCCTAATTCAACTCTTTGATCAGACATTATAAGAAGTATATCTCACAGGCTGACAAGTGGACACAGTCGCGTGCTTCTCGCGTGTCTCCAAAGCTGACTTCTTCTTCATAAAAATTCCACAAAAGAGTCATGACTCGGAGACTGTACGGGTTAAGGATCGGACTGAGTTCTTCAAAACTCGTTTGACTCACACCGATATTGTCAACTTCAATGACAAGGACTGAGATGACTTACATTATGTCTCGGTGGTCAAATCGAAACAAAACCAAACCAAATTGAACGAATCGGTTGTGTCAATATTACAGTGGATGATGATGAATTCGGCATCAATGCGGCCGAATGTGGCGTCAACAGGTTATTCGACATTCACCTACTGCCGATTTGTCATTTAGTTTGCATCGCTTGGGTGACTGTGGGACTGGTAATTTGTCTTTAATATATGATATTGTTTTCGTTGGTTCATTATCGATGGATTGATAAATGAGGAATTCTAAATGTCGAGGAAGTGGGCGGGGAAACGAGCGAGAGGAGGGAGGTGGCGAGGTGGGGACTGTTCATCTCCTTCGGGATGTGTGTCATTTATTTTGGCACGCGCATTTCAATGGAGGTGAACGATCCCCACCCTGTCACCTCCCTCCCCTCGCTCGTGTCTTCACCATGTAGAATAATTCTTGATAAATTGACAAACTTGTGATTATGTTATGAGAGTTTGAGTTGCGACAATATGAACTTCCTGGATGTCTGCCATGTTTGGGGTGACACTGTTTTGCGACAGTGTTCTTTTGTGTCAAGGTAGACGTAAAGTTTGCGAAGACATGACAGTGAAAAAGATTATCCCTTGCAGCATTTGCTGTACAGAAGGCAAATTTAACTCAAAATATAGCAAAGAGAGTTGTTACATTTATAAAAAAATGATAGGAAATCAGGTTTTTGTAATCATGTTTTATAATCAGGATGACGTGTCATGATCTAGAAAGAAAGATGAAATTTCCAAAGATTTTATGTGTATCTTTAAGTTGTAAAAAACTCCTCTAACGATGCCACATCATCCTGATCGCAAAACATATTTACAAAACTTGATTTCCTAACCTCACTCTACATTTATTTGACTATTTGGATCTGTTACACCAATTTTTATTATTAAATTAATATTTTGGAACGTTTAAAATTTGTTACATCAACATAATGTATGTAATATCAAATTATCATTTTTCATTAATAAAAATCATTTGACTGTGAAGGTTTATTTTTATTTTTATTTTTTTTAATGAATGTTAATTGACTCTTGAATTGAGCACAATTGTAACTATTATCTATAAATTTAAAATTAAATTGGTTGCATCGATCCAAATCGGCGAGTACACGTAACTACCAATCTATCCCTCAAAATAAATTTTTATCTTTCAAAAGTTTACATAACTTACGAGACATAACAGTATATCATCAAAAAAACCAAAAAAAAAAAATGACACAATGACAATATACGACGACTAGAAAATGTCATGCACACCCCTATCCTCCACCTCCATGATACGGAATGTATGCATATGAAATTGTTATATTTTCTTAAAATAATGGGTGAATTGATTTACTTATTAATGACTAAATGTCATTGTGGAGGAATTTTGAAATATAAAAAATAAATGATATTAGTAATTTAGATTTTTGTGAAAATTTAATCACTTGAAATTGTATCACTTAAAACTATCACACATCTTTTTATTTATTATTTTCCCTTTTTTTTATAGAGAAACTAAATAACCTGCGGGTTGTCTTGCAGAGGTGGGGCGCTTATTTCTTATAGAGAAACTAAAATAACATTCGGGTCAGTCTTGCGGAAATGAAGTGGATTTTTATGCCTAAGATAGGCTTTGATATTTTTCCGTCATAAATGTGACGTGACTTTATGCACATTAATATCCAAAGAGTGAGTTTTGGTACTCATATAGTTAGGAGTATCCGGTGATGCATGCATATATTTGATGTGTCCCCACTTGGGCATGGATGACGGAAAAATCCTCCTTTATATGAAAGATGCACACGAGCATGTATGTTCGACACGGAGGTGGTGCGAATGTGGTATCGTCTAAGTAATCAATCCGTTAAAAATGAATAATATGTTTAAGTCAATAATGTGTGAAAATAACGGTTTTAATAAATAAATTACATTTATATTGTTTATAACTCATTTCAATGACAAATTTACTAATCCTTATGCAGGTCAGATTTGTCATAGTCAACATTTACAGAGTAAATACAATTAAATACGTATTTATTGATTATGATGACATCATTGCCTCGTGGAGAAACTACCTGTTTGTTTCTGTTATTTTGTCGTACTATATTTTTCTGTCATGTCATGTTATTTCTTTTATTGATTTTGGGATGAAGATCACTCACACCAGCTTTATTGCTGATCCAAGTGAGCTTTTGCTTCTTGGGTACATTCCTTTGGAAATGTAGCCAATGAGCCTTTCAGGTTTAGAGACTTTTAAGCAACGTTACTGAAGTTTCGCTAGTGAGGCAAACAACATCAGTATTTTTTTGTTAGAGTTTTATTTGTTTCAGTAATTAAATCATGTTTAAGTTGTTGATGTTGCTAAATATTTCTAGTGTTATTAAATTTCACGTCCCGAATTTTGGAGAAACGGATAATCCTAAGTAAATTTTGAAATTTTGGTTTTCTTCGAAAATCGAAGACGTGACTGATAACTTGTATTTCAGAAGCCACTCACAATAAGATGGATTATTGTTTGGATGACAGTGGTTATCATGGAAATATTGGCCTGGTGGTGGTGATGATGGTAATAATGAAATCTGCGTCATTCTTACGAGTAATGGTGGTGGTGGTGATAGTGTTGTTGTGCTACTGGCAACCGTGATGGTGGTCCTGAAATGATGGTTAAGGTGGTCCTGGTTATTTTGTTGTGTGGCTGTCGCTGTGGTGATTGTAATGGAACCATAGCAGGCAGTGTGATGGTTATTGCAGTGTTGGGTACATGGTTCCTTCTACATTACATATGGAGCCGTGATCTTGATAAAATGTAGCGGTGGGGTAGCCGTAATCTCTACATTACAAGTAGAGAGATTCTTGGGTTGTTTGTCAAATTCGGCTCTACTCCATTTGACTTGTACTACAGAGGGAGAAAGAGACTCTGTTTAATAAGTCTTATTTGTCTGAACAAGGGAGGCCTGAATAGTTCCCACGAAATCGGCAAAATCAAATTTAAATTCTAGATTATTGTAATTTAAGTATTCTCATCTCTTGTGTTAAATTAAGAACTTTTAACAATATTAGATTGTTGATTAAGTCAATCGATCTCACTAGAACATAAAGAAATTGGTACAACAAACTGGGTTCAATACCTACCATCGACATGAAGTGCGGAGGGTTAAGGGAAAAAAATTAACATTTCCTACATAAGCCATGTTAGGTTAGTTATGTTGTCATATTAAGTATGTCACTTTCTGAAAGTTGCCCAAGTAAATTTGATTCCTAATACATGCCATGATTGCTTAAGTGTGACTACTTAATATTTTTTTTAAAAAGAAAAAGGTTTTCGTAAAACTTTTGGTTTACATTTCTTAATCACTGACGGGTTTTTATTTATTTATAGGAAGTCTTTACGAAATGAGTTTCTTCGGAATTAGTATTAAGATAATCGTAAAGCGCGTGAAAACACTAACCATGAAATGAAACACTCCATGCCATATCGGTGAAACAACTAAAAGGAAGATTTGTGTAAATTTTACATTTTTGTCTTGTTTGTTAATTCAACCTTTTACGCTTTCATTCCAAAGCAAGCAAGGTTTAAAGGATCCAATAAATTTGGAAAAATCATAATCCTTAGGCAGAGGGGTTGTCATCCAAAATGCCACCAAACATGTACGAGCAGTGGTCGAATAATTTTTACAATTTAGATTATTACATTCAAAGTTCATCAAAGTTCACATCAATGGCTAACTATTGTTGAATTATTACCAAACTTTTGCTTTCTAGGAGTTTTAAATCTCACGAAAGATTACAAAGTTTGGTTACAAACCCTGGAAAAAAAAATATTTAATTTGTAGAATAGAAGTGTTTGTGTGACAAATGTATTAATTGATTAGTCTATCAATGCACCATTTTTATATTGAAGTTTGAATTCTCCATGAATTTGTGGTGCGTAGGGTCCCTCACGTTCTCATGTAATTTGTGGTGTGGAAAGAAAGAAATAAAAGGGTATTTAAAGGACTCAACAGATCAGAGCACTCTATCTTTATTGAGATTAGAGAATTGCTGTGGAGGATGGGTACGGCATGTAATTTATTTAGGGAGTTGGGTTTTGACACTTTCATAGGGTCTTGGCATTCCTTGATATAAGAATGTTTCTCTTTGTAATTTGTTTCCATTTCTTTAATTAATAAACCTCTTCGTGTTTGAACAAAAAAAAAAAAAAATTCTCCATGAGTGCTAGCTTCCATATTGTTAGTATATTGATTTTTTTTTCTTTCTTTTGGAAGGTGAGTTGGGATTTAAGGATTTCATAACTTATCAAAGATCAAAACTGATCAACACACCGTAAACTAATAAACACGTTATTAGTTGGTTTTGTACTCATAATTTAGTAATATCATTCGACAAACTCTAATTATTGAACTGTCACAGCATTGACTCTAATGTGAATGTTAGCAAGCAAGTGAACACATAATCACCAAATTCATCATGAATTTTTTTAGTTTGTAATTAAAAGCAACTCTTCTCCCTTATTTAAGGACTATAAACATTTTTATTTATAACTTACATTTAAGCATTTAAAGTGAGATTTGGTCAATTTGTTCTGCTAATTCAACTATTTGATCAGAAATTATAAGAAGTATATCTCACAGGCTGACAAGTGGACATAAGTGCGTGCTTCTCGCCTGCCTCCAAAGCTGACTTCTTCTTCTGTCACAAAAATTCCACCCACGAGTCATGACTCGTAGACTGCACGGGTTACGGATCGGACTGAGTTCTTCAAAACTCGTTTGACTCACACCGATGTTGTCAACTTCAATGACAAGGGCTGGGACGACTTACATTATGTCTCGGTGGTCAAATCGAAACAAAACCAAACCAAATTGAACGAATCAGTTGTGTCAATATCGCCGTGGATGATGAAATTCGGCACCAATGTGTCCGAATGTGGTGTCGACAGGTTATTCGACATTCACCAACTGCCGATTTGTCCTCTAATTTACGTCGCTTGGGTGACTGGTAATTTGTCTTTAATTTATGATATTGTTTTTGTTGGTCGGATTGATAAATTGACAAACTTGTGATTATATTATGAGAGTTTGAGTTGCGAGAATATGAACTTCCTGGATATCTGCCATGTTTGGGGTGACACTGTTTTGCGACGGTGTTCTTTTGTGTCAAGGTTGACGTAAAATGTGCGAAGACATGACGGTGTAAAAGATTATCCATTAGCAACATTCGCTATGAGGATAATAAATAGATGGGCTAAGAAATTAGGTTTTGTAATCATGTTTTACAACTAAAATGATGTAGCATCATTACAGGAGTTTAATTCAAAATATAGCAAAAAGAGTTGTTGCGTGTGTCAAACTATTTGGCTCTGTTACCTCAATTCTTGTTGTATTATTATTTTGAAACGTTTAAAATTTGTTGCACCAAACTAATGTATGTAATATCAAATTATCATTTTTCATTAATGAAAAGCATTTGATTGGGAAGTTTTTTATTTATTTATTTAGAATGTTAATTGACTCTTGAATCGAGCGCAATTGTAACTATTATTTATAAAACTAAAATCCAGTCACATATATTTATTAAATTTTAATGTGTTTATTAATCATATAGGGGTGACAAAGCCCATGTAAATTAAAAACAAATAAATTAAAAAAATATATAAATCAATACACAAAGTTTCAATATTATTGCAACTATTATATCATATTAGAAACATTTTTGCATTTAAAATCTTTAAAAATTTTAGAGTACGAATCTTTCATACAAAGTCTTTTTTTTTTTTCCAAACACAAAGATGTTTATTAAAAAAGAAAGGGAAACAAAATACAAAAGAAATCATTCATATATTAAGGAATGCCAAGACATCATGAATGTGTCAAAAACCAAATTCCTAAACAAATTACAAGTCGAATCCATCCTCCACAACAATTCCCTAATCTCGATAACGATAGAGTGCTCTGATCTGTTGAGCCCCTTCAAATACCTTCTTATTTATCTCATTTCACACAGACCAAATGAGTACGTGATGAACCCTACGCCATAACCACTCCGCCCGTCGGAAAGGATTAGCTTGGGACCACCAACTTAGCCAATCTAAAATGGAGCCTTAAAACATCAAACTCAAACCAAATTCTGACAAGAAACTGCTCCAAATTGATTTGGAGAATCTACAGTGAAACATCAAATGATCCAGCGTCTCATCAATCTCATTACAAAGCACACAAAGACTCTCTATGTGGATTCCTCTTTTCCTTAACTTATCTTTAGTCAAGATTCTTTCATGCAACACTGACCAACTGAAGAAATTTATCCGAGGAAAAAAAATTTTCACCCATATCAGATTCTTGTGAGAGGAAATGAAGGGGTTGGAGTGAGTCTCATAATGAGAGACAACCAACATATCAGAGAATTCTTTCACCGAGAAGCCCACACATTTACCCTTCCACACCAAATTATCAAATCCCTCTGAGAGCTATTGTCTATCCAACAAATGCATTAAATTGGCGACATCCTCTAGTTCTCCAGTATTAAGGGGTCTTCGAAAAAAAAGATCCCAAGAATTGTCATAATTAAACCAAAAATTCATCACACTCCCATATTGTTTGTTGTTAATGATAAACAACATTGGAAACAGATCCTTCAGAGATTGGTTACTCCACCAGAAATCATACCAGAAATATATTAAATTGTCATTCTCACATCGAAGAGAGGTGTGAGGATAGAAACCACTTACACACCGGGAGATGAACTTCCACAAAGAGCATCCATAGGGTGTGTACTTAGTTCTCTTTTTCCAAACTCATCTATGACGCCTATACAAAGTCTTCAATCAACAACATAAGTAATTTTTTCACCTTTTTGTTTAGAAATTAATAAAATGTGGTTGAATATGCAACAAGCAACTTTAAAAAGCTAATCTAAAAAATTAAATTGATTGCATATAGCCAAACAGTCGAATACACGTAATTACCAATCCATCCCTCAAAATAAATTTTTTATCTTTCAAAGTTCACATAACTTACAAGACATGACAGCATATCATCAAAAAAATAATAATAATAAAAAAAAAAAAAAAAAAACCGACACAATGACCAAATATGACGACTAGAAAATGTCATACACATCCATATCCTCCACCTCCACCATACGGAAGGTCAAAATAAGTATAAATAAATAATGTGTCACCATAAACATTGATAATTTTCATGTAAAGTATGCAAAGTGTGTTACAAATGTAGCATATTTTTTGGTACCTTTATACCAACTATATATTATACTCCACAAACCTACACGTACCCAAACATCAAAATCATCTAGAAATATTTCAAATTTATCGTACAAGTCGAGAAAGCTCTTATATCTTTTCAACATCTAGCTTCTACGTATTACTACTCAAAGCTATGAAGAAAAAAAAAAACCTTGGACCTTTTTCATGTTAATTTGTGGTGGCTATATGAAAAACGCGTTGATGATAACTTGAAATAAAAGTCAATTCACAGCAAGGTTGGAACGTAAGTTCAAAGTTAAAGGTGTGATGACTTAGTAGTTGATTAGTGACGAATGATACCATTAGGTCACATGGTCGAATTCAGCCGATAACATCTAGGTAAAAGGAGTTAAAGGATAAAAAAAAAAAAAAATTGAAACATCAATTTAATCGATAATATTCAACAAAAATATAATATATTTTATCGATCATGTAACGCAACCCATTAACTTGGTTGTTTGAGTTGATAATATATAATATGACTCCATTCAATATATTTTTTTAAATCGTATGATATGCAATTGTACATCTCATCACAATACAATAGTATATCGATTACTTTAGATGTAAGTATATAAATATCTCCATCGAAGAATTTAAGAAACTTTTTGTGAAGGCTGCCACTAGATCTATAAACAATTCTGATCATTATCGTGCCCTTCACTTATTAACATAGGAGTCTTATAATGTTGAGAAGAAAAACGTATCGATAGATGGTTGTTCCCTTGTGGTGAGCTTGTAAAATCATTTTGCGAAAGGGTATACCGCGTCAATATGATCGTTATATCCAACTAGGTCTTGAGTTTAATTTGCGTTGAGCCGTGTTTGGTTTTGGACATGTGCAACGTACCTTTCTCATGCTAAGCAAGTGCTCTACCATTCAAGCTACATTCCCAAAACTAAAGGTGTACTAGTTGATAGAGGTATGACAGATGAAATCACACATCACGAGTTTAAATCCAGTTGGTGGCGTGCGGTGAAGAGGGTTTAGATAAAAAAAAAATCCCCAAGACATAAAACATAATTATTGGACATAATAGATTTCATAAGACCCTGTGTCATTTAAATTTTTTATTCTATTTTATATTTTTTAATATATTTATTATTAAAATATTTCAGGTTTTATATTGTTTTGAGAATCTACTATGTTTATCGGCATAGTAAGAAGTGCTTCAAATATAATAAATTTCTTGCATTATTAAAAATATAATAAACTTAGACACCTGCTACGCTTGAGTATATATATATATATATTTTTTACGTAATTGGGCTCTAATGCCAAAACACCCAAAATTCTAGCTGGCCTGGGAAAAACCAGCGATGTTGCTGTTGGGGACAAATTTACATTTTTGCCCTTCCTCTTTTGGAAAAATGTGTTTAAAAAGAGGGAGGGACAAAAGTGTAAAATCCCTCCCCAAGCAGCAACCTCGCTGGTTTCCCATGCCAGAAAGAATTACTCGCCAAAACACACAAATTCAATTCAAAATGATTTCCTTACTCACTTTCAACTTACCAGATGATCAACCCAAACATTTTAGTTTAGCTTCTTTATATAAATTTTTCCTTGAAATGGCCATGTCATATTCCATACACTTGAAGATTAAAACCAATAATATAGACCAAATCTTCTCCCATTTTCAGATGCACTTAATCTCATATTCATCAAATACTTGTCTCTCTGAATCCATTAATCAATTCCAAGTTGATGTTGGGTTTTGTTTAACATACAAGTTGATGCATTAACAATGCATAAAGAGTCTCCAATAGCTTAACAATGCACTAATCAATTCCAAGGTGATGGTAATGATGAAATCCGCGTCATTCTTATGAGTAATGGTGGTGGTGGTGATAGTGCTGTTGTGCTACTGGCAACTGTGATGGTGAAATGATGGTTAAGGTGGTGCTGGTTATTTTGTTGTGTGGCTGTCGATGTGGTGATTATAATGGAACCATAGCAGGCAGTGTGATGGTTATTGCACTGTTGGGTATATGGTTCCTTCTACATTACATATGGAGCCGTGATCTTGATAAAATGTAGCGGTGGGGTAGGCGGGGGCAGAACAGTGTGGTGCTAGTGGAGTTACAGTGGTGGTAAGTTCAGCAGAGTGCTGACGAGATGATGCAGACTGCGAGAATATATACCAGGCAGCACAAATTAGCTTGCAATAGACAGTGAAGAATGAATCAATATTTGTATTTAACATAATCGTCAATGAATCCAAGTCTGAGGACAAATAGAAATTTTAAAACTACAAAGTGGAGAAGCACTGCAACATATCAAATAAAAGATGACTCAGTATCTTCTATTAGTACTCTTCGATGCACTGACCCAAGTAGGGTCTGCACTGCAGTGATCCCCCTAGCTCTATTTCAATCCGGGCTGCACACGCATGGTAAACAATAACCAATATCACACAACCAGTCACACCATAATGAACTTCTTAAACGAGCTTAATAATGCTCCTGATATATTGCTCCAAATTCAGCTCTCCATGCCTGATCATCATCTAGCGGTGGGGTTGTAGTGGGATCCCTCACTCTGTCTTCCTCATCCCAATTCGTTGGTCGCAATGCAGATTCAGGAAGTCGACTCTCTGCAAGATATTGTTTCATTGTTACCATCTCCATCGCATGCTTCCTCTTCTGTTTCTCCAGTTGTTTTTTCACCCTCTCATTCTCTTGCTGAGCTCCCCTATAGTTTCCCTATATAGATGGGAAGGCATATAAAAACATGTTCTGAGATACACAATAAAAGATTCAAGAACAAATTCCCATCTAAGATTTAAAAATAAATGTTGTGTTCCTTCTTGTGTTATTTATAACTCATCAGTTACAATACTAAATTCTCACTTGAGTCACATCCCAATCATTTTAATATTGTTTTAATCTTTGGTCCTAAAAACCAAACTGGGCCGAAATTCTTGGTTCGGTCCTCGGTTCCAATTCCCAGAACTCCCACACAACGACACACAACGAACTCCCACACAACGACACACAAATCACGATGATAAAGTTGGTCAAAACTTGGACTCGAATAGTTAGGTGCCCTAAAAGCCGAACCAAGAACACCATCATCATCATCTCTCTAATTTCACCCAAATTTCTAGGGTTTCATTCACAAAATTCATCTAATCGATTCAGCAACAATGAGTGCAAAGTCCTTGAAGAGCTGTATTGATCTTGATAATGGTTAGATTTGAGTCGCTGACAATTGTAAACGCCGTGCTCCGATTGTAGATAAACCCAAGCTCAGAAGACCTGCCATTGGTTTGAACCAGAGCCGTCACTACTCAAATTGCCAAGAAACCAATCCTTGTTTCTTCTCCTCCTATTGGTGGTGCGAATCGGAAGACTAGAAATCGAGCTAAAGCTGTTGTGGTGATTGTGATTGTGGAGAGGAACTAAGGTATGTCTCGAGTTCCCTTGTTTCAGTTTTTTTTTTTTTTTTTTTTGGAATGAGGTTTTTCCAACTATTGTTAACAGATGATTTTGTGAAACCACAATTGGGGATTTTCTAGTTTTAAATGAAAGTGAAGTTTTCTAGTGAAAAGTTTGGTTGAAATCTAGGGCTTGGATTTGTGGTTGTTCCATGTTATAGTATCTTGTTAGATAGTGAAAGTGAAACTTCAGAATTTTTTTGTATGAATCTACATATGCAATTGCTCATGTCAAATGGTTTTAACTTATTAGAAATATGCTTTATTTTAGATTAACCTCTTGAATGTTTAGCATGGACTAAATTCATTTATGCATTTGATGAGATTAAATAGCCTATTTTCAGGATATTAACTTATTATAAACAAGTTGACACTGGAGCTATTGGTGACCTAGGCAAAGATGAGAAGAAAAATGCCATGAGTGTTTTCTTTTCCATCTCCGTCATTGTGTGTTTTCTTTGATTATATTTTCGGGTTTCTAAATGTTTGTAAATAACAAATTAACTATTATTGATGTGATTTAGGTTAAGCTCAAGGCGCCATGGAAGGTAGTTTCAACAACTCCAATTTCATCAACGTCACAACAAACTCAAAATGAACCATCTCAAAATTACACCACCACCTATTCAAAAGGGAAGACTTCCCCCTTCCTCCTACTACAAATATACCAGGGAAAGGGATGGGGGCGGTTTGTATGCATTATAAATGTGATTTTGCATGCCATAGCTAAAAAAATGGTACCTCTAACCTACGTAGACATTTGCATGAGTCTTGTCCAAATTCTCCTTTAAAAGAGGCAAGTCATTTCTTTTGATAAAAGAGTACCCTAGTTGCACACCCATCTAATAAATAAAGATGTAAAAGGTTTGTGTGGAAATGATTATTATTGAGAGCTTCCTTTGAAGTATGTGAAAGGGATAGGATTTAGGCGATTTATGAAGGAGGCACAACCTAGATTTGATCCACCATCTCGTAGAATCGTTGCTAGAGATGCATGAACTATTTTTCAAAAAGAAAAAGTCAAACTCAAGAGTGTCTTTTCTTACAACAATCAAAGAGTTTCTCTTACCACCAACACTTGGACTTCAATCCAAAATGTCAATTATATGACTATAAATGCTCATTTTATTGATGATGGTTAGAATTTGCATAAAAGAGTTATATATTTTTTGTTAAATTATCAACCATTCAGGAGATGCTATTGGAAGACTTTTAGAGATGTGGTGTTTGAGGGATCGAGGCACAGATAAGGTATTCACTATTACTCTTGGTAGTGCTACTTCAAATGATGGTGTTGTTGGGCATATGCATAGAAAGTTGAAGGGGTGGAATACTCGTGTTGGATGGAGAGTTTTTGCATATGAGGTGTTGTGCTCACATCACCAATTTGATTGTTTGTGATGGATTGGTTGAGTTGCATATTCTATTAAGAGTATTCGTAAGGTTTGCAAGTACACGAGGTCATCCCCTACTAGGTTGGAGAGATTTAGGCAATGTTTAGTCTTCGAAAAAATTGAGAGCAAATGTCTTTTGCCTTTAGAGTGTAAAACTAGAAGGAGCTTCACCTACTTATTGTTTCAGACAACTTTAAAGGTACAAAAAGCCTTTGAAAGGTTGGCAAAGGAGGATATGGACTTTTTTTTATTACTTTAGTGGTGGTAATGACCATTGTGAGAAACCAAGAAAGAAGAGTTGAGGGAGGCGAGAAAGAAAAAGTTGAAATCTCAAACCCATGTACCAGATTGGTTGTACGCTGAGGGTTTTGTTAAGTTTTTGAAGAAGTTTTATGAGCTACTTTGAGGACTTTGAGGTTTAGTTGTTACAAGAAGGTGACGACTAATGCACCCTTTTAAGACATGTCCAAGATTGTGGAAGATTTAAAGTCCACAATGAGCAATGGATATCCCTTTATGAAAAGAGGTTTACAAGTTCCATGCAATTAAAGTTCAATAAGTATTGGAGAAGTTTCAAGGATGTAAATCAATTAATGCATGTGGCGATAACTTATGATCCTCGTTACAAGCTTGACTATATCAATTACGGATTAGAGTTCTTAGTTGAAGATGTTTTCAAGGTTGATGAGTTCACAAGGGGCGAGGGATCTATTAATACACTTGTATGTAGTGTATAAAAATGATAATCCAAATGAACCACAAGCTTATTCAGAGGTTAGGGATGACAGTGGTGGGTTGGAAATGAAGAAAGGAGTGATCCATTTTTTGGATGGTTTTAGGAAAAGAAGAAAAGAGAAGGATGTGGTTCATTTGGCGGAGGCATTCGAGAATCCAAAGAATTTAGCATTTAATTTGCTAAAATGGTGCATCGTTTTAATCTTCAAAATTATATTACCTTTCTCTATTTTCTAAAAAGATTCGTAGATATCTATCTCATCCTCTCTGGGATCATTACAAAAGTCACAAGCCTCAACTTTAAGCCAATCATTGGTGCAAAGAAGTGCTTCCATGGTCTTAGGAGTCAAACAAGCCCGAAAAAGATCCACAACTGTTTTTCCAGTACTAAAGGCGGCTTGCGAAGCCACATTTGAAACTGGAACCGCAAATACATCCCTTGCAACTTTAGAAAGGATGGGGGGGAGAACCTTGGAGAGTTATCTTTTCCACCATTTTAGCAAATTAAATGATAAATTCTTTGGACGCTGGTATGACTCCACTAAATACTTATCAACTGCATTTGTAATGTGAACCACATCCTTCTTTTTTCTTATTTTCTTAAATCCATCCAATAATAGATTGACCATTCTTCATTTCCAACTTCCTCACTCTCATCTGTAACCTTTGAATAAGCTTGTGGTTCATTTCCAACTTCATCACTCTCATCCGTAACCTTTGAATAAGCTTGTGATTCATTTGGACTATCATTTTCATACGCTACATACAAGCGTATTAATATATGAACACTCTTTTTTTTTAAAGGCAAGCAGGCTGCCGGTGGGTATAGAACCCAAGACCTGGGGGTTCATTTGGACTATCATTTTCATACGCTACATACAAGCGTATTAATATATGAACACTCTTTTTTTTTGAAAGGCAAGCAGGCTGCCGGTGGGTATAGAACCCAAGACCTGGGGGTTAAACCACCACAACCTTAACCATCCAACCAGGCTACCATTGGCCAATAGATCCTCACCCTTGTTTAACTCATTAACCTTAAAAACATCTTCAACTAAGTACTTTAACCCGTAATTGATATAGTCAAGTTTGTAACGAGGATCAAGAGCTACCGCAACAAGCATTAGTTGATTTACGCCCTTGATACTTCTCTAATACTTGTTGAACTTTAATTTCATGGAATTTGTAACCCTTTTCAAAAAGGGATCTCCATTTCTCATTGTGGACTTTAAATCTTCTACAATCTTGGGCATGTCTTCAAAGGGTGCATTGGCGTCACCTTATAACAACTAAACCTCAAAGTAACTCATAAAACTTAGCTAAAGCCTCCGCATACAACCAATCAGTGGTACATAGGATTGAGTTCAACTCTTTCTTTCTCACCTCCCTCAACTATTTTAATCTTATTTCTTGGTTTCTCACCATGGTCATCACCGCCACTAAAGTAAGAAACAAAATCAATATCCTCCTCCGCAACATTTTCAAAGACTTTTGTACCTTTAAAGCTGTCTTTAACAATAAGTAGGTGAAATTCCACTTAGTTTTACACTCCAAAGGCAAAAGACCTTCGCTCTCAATTTTCTCCAACGCTAAACATTGCCTAAATCTCTCCAACCTAGTTGGGGAAGACCTTGTGTACTTGCAAGCCCTATGAATACTCTTAATACAAATATGCAACTCAACCAATCTATCACAAACAATCAAATTGGTGATGTGACCCATATGCAAAAACTCTCCATCTAACACAAGAGTATTCCACCCCTTCAACTCTCAATAAGTAGGTGAAATTCCACTTAGTTTTACACTCCAAAGGCTTTTTCTCCAAGGCTAAACATTGCCTAAATCTCTCCAACCTAGCTGGGGAAGACCTTGTGTACTTGCAAGCCCTACGAATACTCTTAATACAAATATGCAACTCAATCAATCCATCACAAACAATCAAATTGGTGATGTGACCCATATGCAAAAACTCTCCATCCAACACAAGAGTATTCCACCCCTTCAACTTCATATTCATATGCCTAACAACACCATCATTCAAAGTAACATTATCAAGAGTAATAGTAAACACCCTATCTATGCCCCAATCCCTTAAAAACCACCTCTCTAAAAGTCTCCCAATAGCATCCCCTGAATAGTTGGTAATTTGACAAAAATTGATAACTCTTTTATGCAAATTCCAACCATCATTAATAAAATG
This sequence comes from Berberis thunbergii, assembly GCA_003290165.1. NCBI lineage: Eukaryota > Viridiplantae > Streptophyta > Magnoliopsida > Ranunculales > Berberidaceae > Berberis > Berberis thunbergii. The sequence goes on along the minus strand of QNQO01000502.1, from coordinate 404,215 downwards.
GGCGTTTATAGCCATATAATTGTCATTTTTGATTGAAGTCCAACTGTCAGTGGTAAAAGAGTTGCTGCAAAAAAATGACACTTTTGAGTTTTGTTTTTCTTATTGAAAAGTAGTCCACACGTCTTTAGCAACGGTTCTATGAGATGCTGGATCAAACCTAGGTTGTGTCTCCTTCATAAATCGCCTAAATCCTATCCTTTCCACATGTTTTAAAGGAAGCTTATCAATAATAATCATTTCCATACAAGCCTTCTACATCTTTCTTTATTAAATGGGTGTGCAACTAGGGTACCAACATTTTTTGGTTACTTGTCTCTTTGAAGGGAGGATTTTGACAAGACTTATGCAATTGTCTACGTGGGCTAGGTGTACCATTTTTTGAACTCATGCAAAATCACCTTTACAATGCATACAAATTGCCCTAATTCCTTTCCCCAATATATTTGTTTTATTAAATGACTCCATACCTCCGATATTTTTGTAGTAGAAGGAGGAGGGTGGTGGTGGAGTAGGTGGTGGACTCCATACCTTCGATATTAAAATGACTCCATACCTCCCGCCGCTTGAGTAGGTGGTGGACTTGGTGATGGATTTTGAGACGGTGTTCCATCTTGACTAGATGGTGGTGCATCTTGAATTTGTGGTGACGGCAAGTCCTCTGAGCTTGGGTTAATATACAATCAGAGCACGACGTTTACGCACTCCATTGCGAAACTCTGACATTCATGTTGGTCCATACAATCGTTCGCGACTAACATCTAACCATTGTCAAGATCAACACAGCTCTTGCAATGACTTTGTGCTCATTGTTGTTGAATAGATTCGATGAAATTTGTGAATGAAACCCTAGAAATTTGGATGAAATTAGAGAGATGAAGAAAAAGAAGAATAAGGTGTTGTTGGTTCGGGATTAAAGGTCAGTAAGTCACCTACCTATTCGAGTCCAAGTTTCGACCAATTTTACCATCGTGGTTTGTGCGTATCATTGTGTGTGAGTTCGGTATTCTTAAAATATCCGGCCGATTAACCGGCAGGTTCTGGGAATTGGAATCAAGGACCAAACCAAGAATTTTGGTCTAGTCTGATTTTTAGGACCAAAGATTAAAATAATATTAAAATACACACCCAAAATGTTCAGCCCTAGTTTCGAGCATGCTAAACACTTGGGGATAGTTACTAGGTCTTTTAACCAAAACAAACTAACACTCATGAAATTGCTAGGAAAAAATAAATAACATAAAAAACTGTCAGAATGCAATATATAACTACTAAGCAATGCTTTCCAAAAAAAAAAACTACTAAGCAAAGTTCAAAAAGTTGTTGTAGATCTGTAAAGCACAGTTTATACAGCGATAAAACAACTCAAACACTTGAGAAATATGGTGAGAAGAGTTTGAAAGCTAATATGGTAAGAAGAGTTTGAAAGCTGTGTTGAGAAAATAATTAACATAAAAAACTGGCAGAATGCAATAGAAAACAAATAAGGAAAAAAAAAAAACTGGTCAGTAAAACACAATTGTTTAGAGGGTCTGTAGGCCTATTGCGAATTTGCAGTCATGCAAACTATTTGACTGCATGGCCGGGAAATTGCCATTCTGCTGGGTGGGTTCTAGTTAAAAAGATGTAAGACGAAATGGTATTTTCAAAATGTAGCAATAAATAATATACCTCGGCTACTGAAACAGCTTCCTCTGCTTCTCTTAATCTGACAAGAAGCTCCCCAGCAGCATGAACAGCTTCTGCAGTTTCTTTGAGTTGAATCCTGAGAACCCTGTTCTCCTTTTTCAGGTGCTCTCTCTCCTTCTCCCTTTCCATTCTCAAGGCTGAAAGTTCTGTAGCAAGCAATTTGACAAAACGAGCATTGTTACCCTTTTTCCCTGCCTTCATAGCTGCCTTTTTCACCTCGGCAATGCCTTCCATAATCTTTTGGTGTCTTCCGAACAATTCATTGTACTTATCCTGAAGATCTGCATAGTGTTCAACAATTTTGGCATGCCCAAGGACAGCCCTATCTACTGCATCATCCAACTCCTTAGTGACTTTCTTTTCTAATCTAAGTTCCATCTCCACATTCTCAGCATGATGACGACTTGATTCCAGATCAATTCTCAATTCATCAGTTAGACAAATCCACTCGCTCTCCTTTTCTGTCCATTTTCGCCTTTCAACCTCAAGTTCTTCCTTGGTCTTGTCTAGAGAATGATAATCAACGTAATTTCTGTTCAGCTGGGTTGATAGCGATTCCTTCGAAGATTCTATGTAGGACTGCAATTTGTTCTTCAGAATTTGAATTTCTTCAAGTAGAGATTCTCTCTCACTTGGGTCAAAACACATAACTGTGCACTCATGATTCACCTCTCCTTGGTGCTCCTTCAACTCACTCGAAATCTGCAAACAGTAATAGTTACAAATGGCACAAATGAGAAATCATATGGTTAAAGTTGAAAGAACTAAAACATCATCCAGTGAAGCATTTCTGTTGGACAATGTCTGTGTCAAAGTGATACCCCGTAACACCAAGTGAATATTAACAAAATAAAGGAATCAATCTTACCTTGTTCGCACTCTTATCCTCTTCCATCTGAGTGAATTCCCCATTATCAAGTAGTTTGATATCTTGACTCTGCTCGACGTCTGAATTATTTTGTTTCTCATGTTTGTACTGCTCAACCTGCATAATGTGGTTCATTCAATAGTATACAAAGCCAATAATATGAGCATGTCCCATGATTATATTGTGAAAAAGAACTTACCAATCGGGTTAGTCCCTCAATTTTAGATGCTTGTTCTGCACATAGTTTTTCAAGCTCCTTCCTTTTGGCAGTTTCATCCTGAAGAGGTTAAGTGGGGACCAATCTTAGCATATGTCAAACAAGATTAACAATCAAAGAAATGAAAATCATACTTTTTTCCCTTGAAAACTGTGATTGAGTTAAAACATACATTAGGGGTTTTATCCACCATTTCTTCTGACTTCTTTGTTTCTTCAACTGGTACGACCCAAATATTTAAGCTGTCTTGGACTTCATTTGATCCCTCAACTGCTACGTGTTTGCAGTTTGCACAGAGAAAAGAAATCTCTCTCCCATCTAAGTGTTCCTTCACTTCAGTTAATGTTTGAACACTAGCATCAGCCTTGTCAATTGCTTCAGATGGCTTTCGTGCCAAGTGCTCAAACGAGAGGGCAACTGAAGAAGCTGCAGAATTTTTTTGATGAGAGTCAATAATCTGCAAACCTCTGTGAAGGCTAGCAGCCAAAGACTCAGTCGGGCTTGAGAACATCATGCTTGATCGCAAAGATGCACGGATGTGGTCGCTTCTTTTGAAGGACTGCCTCAGAACTTCCACATTGGACTTGGGACTCTCTAAGACAGGGCGTGGACTTGCTGAAAGATTTGATAAGGTGCATGCTGCTTTCTTTGATGCATTTTCAATTTTAGGTGATTCAGACAAGGGTGGCTCCTGGAAGGCTAAAGGCTGTTGGCATGTCGTAATTGAAATGCTGCTTCTGGACGCACAGTCAGCAGCACTTGATATGTCATCGCTAGCCACAGAAGTACCGGTGTCCTTGAAATGCAGGTCCTCCTCATAAATACTACACAAACTGGTATCTTCATATGCACCGTCTTCTAAACATGTAGCCATACTACAACTTTCAAAGGAAGAACAGCATTCTTCATCACTGAAAGTATCTTTTGAGTGCTTTTCGCAAGAGCTTCCTACACTGTCTAGCTGGACACAAAGTTTCTTAACATCTTCCTCATCAACATCCATTTCATCCTCAGAATCATCACTTATGTGAGGTAAGATGATAGAGCGGTTGATACTTAATCTCAGTTGGTTCAGACTTTCACGTGCACTTCGTCCTTTGAAGTACCCACTGCTACTGTTGACTGAGTTGTAATCACTTGACTTTGCTTTTATGAGTTCTTCCTGTAGTAAACAAACTGTGCATCAACTAAATATTTGCTAGAGCACATAAAAATAGATGTGTGTTGATTTTGAACAGAGCGTACCTTTAATTGACGAATCTGGTCACTAAGACCATTAACGTCATCCTCTGTAATTTCATTTATGACTGGTTTATTTTGCATGGACTTTGCTTGTAACCCAAACCTCAGGGTGCTGAGAGTTTCACCTTTGCATCTGTATTCAAGGAGGTAATGATGCATTTAGGGTAAGTATAATAAGCAGAAGTATAATTTCATATTAGAGCATATTGGCAACATCATCCCTTCATGCTAAATGTACACCACAAATTACTTTCAAACAGTTTTGATTGCATATGCTATAAACATTTACTAGGTTAAAACCTAAAATTCAGTAGTCCATCCAAGAGTGCTGCTGTATTAAATTATTTGCAAAAATAACATAAATAGAACTTTATCAATGACAGAGTTTCAGCACTGACTTACTTGTCATGAGGAGAAATAGCACAAATGACCGTGAGTTTTGCATTGCCACCAAGTGACTCCTGGAGCAGGTGAGTCAAACAGGAGCTTTTGTATGGCACATTTGGAGATATTTCAGGTTGGTCACCCTTTGCAGCAAGGATATGCACCAAATTCCTGCAATCATCCATCCAAAGAGAATGTTACAATGAGAAATGAAGAGCTGAGTTCAGGCATGATATTGGTTTTTTATTAAATAATTAACGTCCCTACATCGCTTGTTATGTGAGAAAAGATGCACCTGATTTGCTTTACCAATAATCACTATAACAATTACGGGGTGAGTAGATGGAAACAATTATTGGCCTTTTTCCTTTGGCGCTAAAATTGAGTAAATGTTAAATATGCTTTCCTAAATATATTGTGTATATTAATATGGTCGTGTTCGTTAATATCAGTTTATCACAAAAACAGGCAAACAGTGGTCTGAAATCTTACCCAAGCTGTGCTAGAGATTTCTTTACATTTTTTCCCTCTTTTACACTCTGCCTGCCTGCATCATCATCAGGCTTACTTCGCTCCGATCCAGCAAGATCAACAAAGTTGATCCTACTGCTTCTTGAATTACTAAAACCTTTTGACGAGGTACCCTGTCAAAATTTTAGGAGCCACAGATTCAAAGTTGAATTAGAAACAGCTAGAAGCAATATGGGCGAGAGGCCACAAAAACCAGCACAGGCACATTAAAAATATGAAATCGCTTCATAAACTAAGGTACCCTATACACTAAAAACCAAATCAGAATAAACAGATTTTATGAGAAAAAACTTAATACAAACTCATAGTGGTATACCTTGCACCAAGATTCAATTACACAAGTGAAGATGATATGAGAACGAGAGCTCTTCGAGTTAATATTCGCTGCGCCAACCTTTCTATTCGAAAGCCCCTACATTATGAAAAATAAATTTGATTCAACAATACTGAAACCACAAAAAGACCTTGAAGGATAATGTAAGACATATTTTGCACAACTTAGTTAAAATGACCTTGCAGACATGAGGATCAAATAATATACACAAATACCAATGTCATATATACACTATAACTAGCAAAATATAGACCATTTCCGACCTTGATTAGAATTTGTGTTACATCATCGTAGCTAGCAACATATTCTTCACTCAGATTTTCAACATAAAAACCATTCTTGGGATCATCTCTTATCTGGAGAAAATGAAAAATGCCCTTTAGTTACACTAAACATAGAAATCCCAGACCAGATAAAACTGGATTAATGAAGAGAAGACATAAGACCTCTACCTCAAGGTTCCGTCGAATGGGATCGAGCAAATCACCAATTTGCTCATTATAAATTTCTAGGAAAGAACATCTACACTGATAATTCATCTGTTTGTCCTCCGAATTCTCCTTCTCCTAACAATCAGTCCAAACAGTAAATCAGTACACATACAAAATTCACTGTTTTCTTTAGCAGATGAAATGTACAAAACAAACTCACCTTCTGAAACTCAGAAAATAGCATCTGGAAGATGCGCGGAACAACGCCTTGGTTACTACTAGGTAAGTGACCTTCAACCATTGCGCTCGGAGGACCCCACATCGTATAAGTCTTCCCGCTTCCAGTCTTTCAGAAATTTAATCAAACAATTGCAAGGCTTGTCAATATACTTGAAAACCCAACTAAAAGTCTAGCAAAAATTGCTGAAAAACAACACAAATCTGATTTCTACCTGTCCATACGATATAATTGAGTTGTTAAAACCAGCCAAGCAGTTCTTAACCAGTGGAACCCCAACCAAATTGAAGATATCTTCCTGATAAAACCCAGAAATTTAACCAAACAATCAGCTCAGTTTCATCAACTACACACTCAATCCCACACAAATTTCAAACCCTTTCAACAAAATAATCTGAAATTACCTGAGTAGAACTTGAATCAAAAACGGAATCGAACGAAAATGTTCGATCTCCAACCGACAGACTACTAGGCGAAACCTTCTTCACACTCCACTCTTCTCCCCTTTCACGCCAATTCGAAGGTCTAATTCTCACAACAACCTACCACAAACACAGAAAACACGAGCAAAATTAAATAAAAATCTGAACTTTAACTTCAAACTGTACGAACAATTAGGGTTTTCAAGATGGGGTTACCTTGACTGCTGGATCTGAACCCACAGTCAACAGATCTTGTTGTGACTTCGTTCGATTGCTTTCTTTCGGCGAATTCTTGGTTGTTTGCTGTACGGATTTCTTGAGATCTGAAGGATGCACTGTACAGGTGTCGATTTGAAGATTAGGGTTTGAAGGGGGGTTGTTTTCTTTGCTGAATTTAGACTTTGAGGAGAGAAGGGAATTCATCTTGGTTTGGGTGTTTGAGATGGATTTGGGGAGTAGGTTTCGAATCGATTGCGTCGAAAGGCTTCCGAGGAATCGGGTTTCTTGGATCTCTGTGTTTGATTGTTTCATTGTGTTGTTGTCTCTGTGAGAGATTTGAAATTTGAAGAGAGGGGAAGAAGAGAAGAGAGTGTTTTTTTAAAAGGAAGAAGACCGTTGAGAGGTGAAACATATGGCCATTTGTGTTAAGATTTGAAAAGGAATAGAATGACTATAATGCCCTTGAGATTCGATTGTAGCCGTTGATCTGATCAAGCGACGCATGGATGACCATCTCGATTTACCCTTCCACCTTTTCGCATGGAGTGATTCTATGTGTCGAGGGAAAGGGCGAGGAAACCAGCGAGGAAAAGGAGGTGGCGGGGGGTGAACCGTTCACCGTTCATCCCCCTCGAGATGCGCGCGCCAAAAACATCTCTAGGGGGGTGAACGGTTCACCCCCCGCCACCTCCTTTTCCTCGCTGGTTTCCTCGCTCTTTCCCTCGACATTTAGAATTTCCCTTTCGCATGTGCAGCACGCCCACATTCTATAATGGGCATTTTAGTCCATCATATTTTCAAGAGTTTTTTTTTTTTGAAAGGCAAGCAGATTTTTATAGGATCCCGGAACCCATAAACATGCCGCATGCTGGGTTTGAACCCATTACCTAATGCTACCATCTGCCAAGCTCTAACCGTTGAGTTGTCATGTCATTGACCATATTTTTGAGTTTCAGTCCGTCTGGTGAACATCTTTGATTGTGACTGTGAAGTTTAAATTTGGGTCCTAGTCGTTGATCTGATTAAGTCACGCGTCCTCGATTTACCCTTTCACCTTTTTTTGCCTATGCAACATGCGCGTATCTTCAAAAGGCATTTTAGTGCTAAAGGTGTAATGGCTCAGTGATTGAGCAGTGACGGATGGTATCACTAGATCACAGGGTCAAACCCAGTCTATAGCATCTAGGATGGGAGGGGTTAAGGGATTTAAAAAAAAAAAGGGCATTTAGTATGTCAAATTTTAGAGTTTCAGTCTATTTAGTCAACGTCTTTGACTGTCAAGGTTCAATTTGGCCCAAAGGTGTGATGATTCAGTAGTTGAGCAGTGACGGATGGTATCACTAAGTCACAGGGTCGAACCCAGCCAGCGGCATTTGGGGTGGGAAAGGTTAAGGGATAAAAAAAAGAGGCTCAATTTGGATGTATGACAAAATTTCGGGAGTAATGACACCCAAGTAGGAATACGCAAGAATTAATGAGACCCAAAAGGTATATAACCCTATTAAAAAGAAGTAAAATGACTATAATGCCCTTGAGATTTGTGAAGAAATGAGCAATTTGGACCGTTGTGGTTATTGTGATTCACGGAGATATGAGTGGTATTGTTGTGGGAGGAGTTATAAAGAGATATGGTAACGGGACCACAAGGATGTTTGAAAGTTGGAAGGCATAAGTACACCACCATACTTTCTATTAAGGAATGTGATTTCTCAAAAAATGTCAAATGTCAAAATTTCATCGAATATTTCTTTTTTTTAGTTACCAAAATTTTTTTTGAAATCATTTTTTTTAATTAAGTCAATCTCAATGTCAGTACATTTTAATCCGTTATAATTTTAGTTTAATATTAAAATTTGGTTATATAAGTGATTTTTATGCAATATGTAGTTTGTATGACATTATGAGTTTCGTGGTACTCTTTAGTTAATTTGTAAGAGTTTAAAATGCATAATTTATATTGATAACTTCAAAATTATAATAAAAATTTTACGCAACAAAATATTTCTTAAAATCAACTTACCAAAATTACTTCGATAAATGAAATCACAATTATTGTTTATATTACTTACAATTCACAAGGGGAATATATGATGGTGATCATTGTGGTGGAAGTTGGAGAAAGTGTTTTGTTAACGTACTGATAGTTGTCGTAAAGAGGGAACTACAAGTAGTTTGGAACCAGCACGGAGAATATTTTAGTTTTTAGTCATTGCAGTTTTCAAATTAGAACAATATTTGGTTGCGGAGAATTGAATTTTCATCGAGTAAAATGTCACTTAAATTTTGAACTTAAAATATCGCGAAAAGGAAAAATTGAATTATTACAAAAATGTTGATTTGTAATAAAAATGGAAATAAAAAAAAAATTGCCATATAATTCTCCCACAACATGTATGCTTTGTTAATTCTCTACTGCCCTCTTTTCAAAGCTCCCCATCAAGCCTTCTCTTTTCATCTTCTCCTCCTTGGATTTCCTACAAAAAATCACCCATGAATTGACCTCCAAAGCAATACAAACTCCAATGGTACTACCCAAAGCCAAACAGTACCCCAACTTGGCATAAGACCTACTTGCACCCATCACTTCAAATCCTTGAAAAACATTCACCACCCCTAACACCACACAAGCATACCCAACAAAATGGTGGTAAGACTTCCAGTACTTCCTAAACTTGTTAGTAGTTTTCGGTCGAAACAACAATGCCAATGTTTGTAGACTCCCCAAGCAAAATGCAGCAATCCCTAGCTTTCGGTGAAGGCTATAGACCACACCAGGTGACATTTGGCCTAGTCGGATTCCTATTGAGAATCCTGCAGTGCCTAGTAGGAATGCTGATAGTTGGATGCCAGCATGGACGTAAAACCATCCCACTCCTACTGCTTGTATGTGACGGAGATAGCGGGCAGTGACTGCTCCTAGAGGTAGTAAAAATCCCCATGAGACCGCGTTTAAGATGGCATGTGTGGTTTTCAGTATTTGGATGTTATTTGGGCCTGAATTTGCAACGCCTGATAAGATATCAATGGTTGTAACCGAAGAAAGATCATTAATGGTGGTTTGATGGATTGTTGGTGAGTAGCCTTGGACGTAGAGTCCTCTGTTCCATACAATATGGATTCTAGTCCTATTAGGTACCAGTTTCAGTGTTGCGAAAATTTGTACCTCAGCCCCATTGTAAATGGATGCCATTTTTCCTCCATAAAGTGTTACGGAGGAAGAAATGAGATGGATGTCGAGTGGTTTAGAGAGTAAAGGTGTTTGTTGGAGCTTTACGGTTGGGTCTAGGATGTAGTTTAGAAGAACTACAAGGCCTGAATTGGGGTCAGGAAAGGCGATAAGGGCACGTGTTCCTGTCATTTCAGGGGTAATTGGGTTGATACCCCATCCAACCCAACCAGTAGGAGAGATGAAGGACCCAAAAAGACTATATCAAGGGTAGCGTTGTGGGGGTAGTATGTCCATGCTATGGAGGCTTGTTGGGTGGGGAGGATCATACACTTTTGATAGTTTTTCTGGGCTATTTCTGTTGTACAATGAGCTGCATTCGCAGTCGATGACTGGTGAACTAAGAAGAGAAAGATTAAAAGAGATATCATGGCGCATGAAAAGAAGGAGAAAGGTGGAAGAATGTTTGTGCTTACAATTGTAGTTTGTATAGGAAAGTGTTTGAAGAAATTGGTGGTGGGTGTAGTGATCAAGTACCGGTCCAATATGCTTACCTTTGAAGGCAAGCAGTGATCATGAGAGGATTTTTTTAGTTGTTAGGTGATGTTGAAGTTTTGGATCAAAATCAATAATTGCTCTTTAATGGAAAAGGAGTATCTCATTATCAAAGCATGGCGATCAAATTTGGTGAATTTAAGAAGCTCATATGATGCATAGTTTGTTACAATTGAGGATTAGGTTTGGCTTAAAAGCTAAGGCAATGATGTGAATCACATTTTGCTTTAACTAGTATAAGAGGAAATAGTGCCCTTTAATGATTATTCCATTAATTATGTTTGAAGGCAATGATCATGCATGATAAAACTAGTCAAATTCCCATCAAATTGACACTAGCACTGTCTAATATAAGAGCACCCAGTATCGTTTACACTATAATGTAGAGATACAATTACTGTACTGTAAGAAATAAAAGCAGCGTATGGTTCATTTATAAAGAGTAGTAGCAGTAGCAGTAGCAGTAGCAGCAGAATTATTAATGATTACCTTGTCTCCATCAACCCCTTCTACAGGAGCTAACATTAAGCCCATCTTCCATCAACAAAAACATAAGTGCAGTAGTAGCAGTAGCAGCAGAATTATGGATGAACTGCCATACAACGTCATCTTCAACATCTTTCCAAGAGTTTCCGTACAGTATCTAGTTCAGTTAATGTCTGAATCTAATATTTGGTGTGATAATCACATAATTATAATATTTTTTACCTTTTATTATAGTTTTGTTAATTTAAATTCAAAATCAAATTCAAAACCAAATTCGTAAACCCTAATCCAATCAAACCCAAAACATATTCTCTTAATTATTCAAGATTTTAGTTTAATTTAAGCCTTAAATCACTCATTGAACTCTTCCCTTAACTTTTCCAAGTTTATTTTCTCAAACTCAATCAAACCCAAAGCATATTCTCTTAATTATCCAAGATTCTAGTTTGATTTAAGCCTTAAATCACTCTCCCCTTAACTTGTCCAAGTTCATTTTCTTGATTCTCTATAAATACAATAGAAACGAATATGAAAGGGGAAGAAGAGAAGGGAAAGAAAAAAATACAGAATACCGAAAACCTCTTCTTCACAATTTGTGATTCGCATCACCATCCCAACCAAGCAAAATCATCACCCATAGCCTATCCATCTATGTTTTCTCTCCTTCACTCCACTGTTTCACTTCATCTTCAACCACCATCACCGGCTGCACTATGCACCACCACAGAGACTTAAATCAAGTTGACGCTACTGGCACCCAGTGGACCTTGCTGAAAGCACCTCGGCTGAGAAAGATCAAAACTATTTGCATCCACTGGGATCTGCTGAGCTACACTGGACATGTTCCTGATTGCACCCTGCTGAATGCTCTGTAACACCACAGTGAATAAAGTCTAAAACTCTAGAATTAATTTCATTTTACTTTATTATTTCATGATTAATATTAATTGATTCACGCTTTCTAATATTTTACTTTCACCTAATATGTCATGCATCTTAGGTTGTTAGAAAAATATTATGTTATAAATCAAACATGTTTTAATTGAATAATTAAACTTGTGATTAATTGTGCCCTAACAAGACAATTAATGCTAGGAGTTTATACATTGCTAGAGTCATTTATTTGAAATTGGAATAATAAGAAAAATTGAATATAATTTTAGGTAGGGGTGGGCACGGGACGGGATGGGACGAGATATACCCATCCCTATCCCATCCCGTTCATACGGGATCGGGACGGGACGGGATGGAAAAAACCCCATCCCGACTTCGTCCTATCCCAAACGGGTTCGAGACGGGACGAGATCAGCGTGCTGTCTGTGACTGCTGCGAAGATGATCATCATATAAGAGCGTGAAAAATAACCTTCTTATAATTAGATATAGAGCGTGAAAAAATAACTTTCTTAAACCTACAAGCAAATTGCAGGAATCTGAAAATAGTTATGGTAACACCTAAACAGTGAAATACCCACCAATTTAGAGGCGACCCCATGGAAAACCCAAGGTCTCGTAAACCATATCAGCTCTTGAATATACATTTTCTGACACTACAAGATAACTCCTATTGCCCGAGGGTGAGTAACATATTACCTAGCAGGCTTTAGTCTTAAACCAAATTAATAATGGATAAAAAAGACATGTCTGAATATGTCTTTCAAGATGCTTATAACATTGTATACGTAACGAGCACGTGATTGATTGCAAACCTCCCTCAAGTGCTAATCTAGTTGGGATGTTTGGGAGAGTTCAATTTGCTTTTGTTTTCATATGTTTTCTCCTTGAAACTTCAGATAAACCCATAAATGATAGCCTCAAAAGACACTCATATATAGTCTATATCGATATTACATAATATATAAAATCCAAAATAAAATAAATGAAATTCAAATGCAATCTTGAACATCAAAAGATGAAGATCAAATAAATGATTCAAATTTAAACACCATGAGTTTCTGTCAGTCATCTGTAATTTTATATGAATAAAAATAAATAAAATATTAATAATAAATATTAAAAAATTAGCTCGGGACGGGATTGACGGGATTGAAAATCTGCATCTCATCCCATCCCATTCTAGATCGAGATGGGACGGGATCGGGATGAAATTATTCAATCTCATTAAGACCCGAAAAAATTGGGACGGGATCGGGATCGCGGGATGGAATGCTCACCCCTAATTTTAGGAGCTTGAAAAATATTTTGCAAATTGTAGTTTCCCTACAACTCTTTTCTTTTTTTAATGTTATTTTTATTATTTTTGTTTAACTCAGAATTTTAAACACTGTAACCCTCATTTTTTTCAAATTAGTTTAGGTAAATTATTAAATTCAATTTAATCCACCTTCCTCGTGGGATCGACCCGTACTTGCCGTTGTCTACCAGTTAAACACCGTGCACTTGCGGTTATTACAAGTGGGTCAAATTAGCTTGTTTGTTTTGGCCAGTTAAACCTGCAACAAGTTTTTGGCATCTTTGTCGGGAACGTTAAACCAATCGCTATTGGGAGGCAGCCCAACTTTTGTTGTAAGAATGCATGTTGAGTGTGTATTTTATCTATTTCTATTACTTAATCCACAATTCTTTTGTCTCTAAGCTCTCATCGATGGATTACTAGTGAAAATTGGTAAAATCTTCACCGCGGTAATACTGCTCTAACCTCCTCTCATGTACTTATTTCATTCATTGTAAGAATTATTTTGTTAAACATTGAGGACAATGTTTGGATTAGGTTTGGGGGTAGGGTTAATGCGTCGGTGAATTTTTTTGTAGTGTTTTCTTTTTTTATTCTTAAAATAATAAAAAAAATTGTGTTTTTCTGTCAAGAAAACTTGGTCTTTTGCTATTATGAAATTTGATTTTAAATGTTTTATGCTCAAGAAAATGCAAGCCCATTTGACATATTGGTATATTGATAAAGACTGAAAGTTTAGTATAATCCTTAAGTTAGATCTAGTTCATAAGATTTTTCAACTCGATTATCTTTGCACCACGAGCCATGTTAGCATAACTTGAAGTTGATGAGTGAAGTATTGATAATCAAATAATTATAACATTATTACCTCTTATTATATTGTTGTTAATCCTTATTTTTATCTTATTTTAGATTAATTATTAAATTTTTGTGTTTTTATAGAATGTGGAGTTATAATGAAGAAATCAGAGAAAAATGCAATGAACAATCCTAGATGATGACTTCGGAGAAAGTGGAGGTGAAAATAACCTGAGCCCTTTACTTAAACCCAAAACCAAACTCATAAACCCAAACCCAAACCCAATGCCAAGTCTAATCAAACACAAAGAATATTCTCCCAATTATCCCACATTCAGTTTTGATTTTTTCCTTAAATCACTCATTGAAACCTCCCCTTTAAGTTGTCCATATTCATTTTCTAGTTATCTATAAATACAAGAGAAATAAATGAGAAAAAGGCAATGAGAATAAGGGAATCAAGCCTCAATAGCCAAAAACAAATATTTTTTCCTTCACAGAGTGATTCTCATCACCATCCCAACCAAGCAAATCTCGGTTTTCTCTCCTTCACCACACTGAAAGAGGGGCGTGACAACCCTGTGTCACTTCACCTCGCCACCGTCCAACAACCACAGCCGCCACCACCATCAGACACCACCTCCTCACCATGTTTCGCACACCCACATCCGCCACCATCTCCCTGTTCCTCTCCTCATCTCCTGTTCTCACCGTTAGAAGCCGCGCAACACAACCAATGGTGCCACCACTCTGTTCCATCTCGCAACAGAGCCATCACCGCCATATCTCGGCCCTCCTTCCTGTCTCCCTCCCTCACGACTACCGTCGCAAGCGGCACATCAGCTCGCATACCACCACTGCTACAGGAGCAGAAACAGGGAGCACCGCCTCTGCTTTCCTTCCCTTTTTTTCGTTCTCTTTCACATTTCTCTCTGTTCTTCCATCACTCTCTCTTTTGCAGGTACCGGAGCCGGTCGGAGGAAGAAAGTGCTCGCAAAAAGAGAAGACGACGCTCGCGATGAGCGCGACTCGCTGGAGACGAAGGCGCAGAGGACGTGATTTTCTAGCGGGAACCAACTGTTTGGCACCCCAAGATTCTGTAAAAGCCGCCACAGAGCGTTTGTAACATTTTCTAAGGATTCGTGTTCATGCAGAGATGAATTCCACCTCCATTGATGTTCGGACCACCTGCTGATCTGCTGAGTACCACCGCATCGAGGCGGCGAGTATAATTTATTTTACTGACTTAAATGCTTAATTGTTAATTACAATTTTATTTCAGAAATTTGATAAATTGCTTTCACCTTTCATGTTCGATTAAAACTTGATATGTTTGGTTGTTAGATTTACATTTTATCAATATTCAAAGCATATGCTAAAAATTATTAAGCTTAGACTTTGATTAAGTATGCCTTAAAATACACTTAATGATTGGTAAGAGTTTTTTTTGCTTAAGATAAATTGTTAATGTTTGACAAAAACTTGATATGATTGGAATTAGATTTTAATGATCACATCTTCAGTGCAAGTAAGAGATCCTCATCCCTAAAGCTTCTCGTTTATAAGTTCAGTAATTTAGATTTAAATATATTTGCTAACTCATCAGTGAGTCCAAATCCCACAAAATCCATCTCATCCATATTTTTCTTTTATTTTATTTTTTGTTTTTTTAATTTATTTTTAGTTTAGTTTAAAAACACTGTAATCCCATTTTTCTGTAAATTAGTTTAGATAAATTCTAAAATTCAATTACATCCACTTTTCTCGTGGGATCGACCCGTACTTGTCGTTGTCTACCAGTTAGACACCGTGCACTTGCGGTTATTACAACTGGGTCAAATTGGCATATTTATTTAGGCTGATTAAACCCGCATCAAGTATATACTAGAAAATCTTAGAATAATATTGGAGACTTAACCCTGAAAGTTTTGAACATTTCTATTTTTTCGAGGATTATACATAAACTCTGATTTTTCTTGAGTCCGTATTATCTCGTTGATGATCTCATTATTCTCATTTTTCTGATCAATTGCTTTGGGAATGACATCAAAATTGAATTATTACACTAGAACTTATTGGCTTAATCAATTGAGATGCCATAATACTGACCCGAACTTAGGAAATGATCTAGGCATTTTTTTTTCTTTAGACCATTAACTAGCCTTTTAACTTACCCATAACATTAACCTTTTTATAACCTTTTAAGCCTTAGAATAACTTTTATTTGTTAACCCATTAACCTTTACCCAACTTTTATGGGAATGTGTACGGATGGATATATTTGGTGTAAAAAGGGCATTAAAGAGTAAAATATGAGATATTTCATAAATTCTCTATGTGAAAAAAAATGATTCTTCAATGAGGATAAAGATGTGAGAATGAAGAAAAAATTGATAGTGCGCAACATTGATTTATTCTTGACAGCCCTAATTGTTCGTTGAATGGGTGTATACATTCCTAGAATTTTTTGTTAGAATCCTTTGACATTCCTTATTAACCATTACCCATGCCCCGTTACAACCTACCAAAGTCCTAGTTGGTCTTAGGTAAAGGTTGGTTCCGTAGATGTGGAGATTTAATAACCAAGACCTACGGTATTTGATTCAACATTCCCATAAATAATTGATATTCATGTTCATGAGATCATGTTCATTCCATTCTTGAAAAGTCCGCTCTTCATAATACTATATGTGAGATGATTGTTTTCCATTATTTACTTTTTCCTCACATATAAACTAAGTGAAATACCAAATCTCTGAGTGCTTTATTGTGAGTGACATGAGAGGTTTGACGTCAAAACAGACTTTCTACATGAGATTTAGTCATTATTTTACATTGAAATGAAAAGTTATGTTGATAGTGCTTCTCACACACACACATTGAGTTGATGATGATTATGAATTTTTCCAACTTTTGGAGAATATTAAATTATTTGGAGATTTGTTGATACACGAAAATGACACTGTTGGTTTCTTGCATATCTTGAAGTTTTAAAATAAGCACTGTTTGACCAAGTTTTGTTGAGTCAGTAATGTTTGTGGGTAACATTTTCTGAAAATCCTCACGAGATAGGGTTCAAAGCCTTGTTGCACGTTTTCAAGGTAAGTGCAATCGATGATGCCTGCGAAAGTGAGTTAGGATTTTCTTTTCGATTTTATTCTTTGTTTTGCTCGAGGACTAGCAAAATATAGGTTTGGGAGTATTTGATAATCACATAATTATAACATTTTTACCTCTTATTATATTTTTGTTAATCATTGTTTTATTTTATTTTAAATTAATTTTTTTTTTTGTAGAATTTGGAGCAATAACGAAGAAATCAAAGAAAAATGCAATGAATAAATCACAGACGGTGACCTCAGAGGAAGTGGAGGTGAGAATAGCCTAAGCCCATAACCTAAACTCAAAACCAAACCCAAACAAAATCCGTAAACCCAAACTCAATCAAATCCAAAGCATATTCTCTTAATTATCCAAGATTCTAGTTTGATTTAAGCCTTAAATCACTCATTGAACCCTCCCCTTAACTTGTCCAAGTTCATTTTCTCAAACTCAATCAAACCCAAAGCATATTATCTTAATTATCCAAGATTCTAGTTTGATTTAAGCCTTAAATCACTCATTGAACCATCCCCTTAACTTGTCAAAGTTTATTTTCTTGATTCTCTATAAATACAATAAAATGAATAAGAAAGGGAAAGAAGAGAAGGGAAAGAAAAAAATACAGAATACCGAAACCTCTTCTTCACAATTTGTGATTCGCATCACCATCCCAACCAAGCAAAATCACCACCCATAGCCTATCCATCTCTGTTTTCTCTCATTCACTCCACCGAAACAGGGGCGTGACAACCTTGTTTCACTTCATCTTCAACCACCATCACTGGCTGCACCACACATCACCACAGAAACTTAAATCAAGTTGACACTACTGGCACCCAGTGGACCTTGCTGAAAGCACCTCGATTAAGAAAGATCAAAACTATTTGCACCCACTGGGATCTGCTGAGCCACACTGGACCTGTTCATGTTTGCACCCTGCTGAATGCTCTGTAACACTATTGAATTAAGTCTCAAACTCTAGAATTAATTTCATTTTACTTTATTATTCCATGATTAATATTAATTGATTCGCGATTTATAATATTTTTCTTTCACCTAATATGTCATGCATCTTAGGGTTGTTAGAAAAATATTATGTTATAAATCAAACATGTTTTAATTGAATAATTAAACTTGTGGTTAATTGTGCCCTAACAAGACAATTAATGCTAGGAGTTTATACATTACTAGAGTCATTTATTTGAAATTGGAATAATAAGAAAAATTGAATATAATTTTAGGTTTTCCTCCAACTCTTTCTTTTATTTATTGTTATTTTTATTACTTTTGTTTAATTAGGATTTTTAAACATTGTAACCCCAATTTTCTCCAAATTAGTTTAGGTAAATTATTAAATTCAATTTAATCCATCTTCTTCTTGAGATCAATCCGTACTTGTCGTTGTCTACTAGTTAGACACCGTACACTTACATTTATTACAAGTGAATCAAATTAACATATTTGTTTAGGCCAATTAAACCCGCAAAATGGTGCGAAACCATTGGCCACCCTGCATTTGCTAGTATGTATAAGAATAGCTGCAGACCAGGAACCAAGCCTGTTACTTTTTTTGCATCATGGTCGTTAATCTTCTTTTGATTAAAGTTCGTTCAGCTAAAAGGGGTGAACGAAACCTCAACCAAGTAACAATGAATGTGCTTGATCTTAATCAGGTCATGTAAAGAGAAAAAAAAAATCTCGACTTGTGTCAGAGTTCAGTCAAGTCAGGCTGCAGCAGGAAATAAAACAATTAATAACTAAAATGGTTTGAAGCTCCAAACTCCACGAAGAGAAAGTTCATTGAGTAAATACTTCAAAAGAGGAATTGAAATGTTCTGATCATCAATAGTCAAGCAATCAATTTGACTATAAAAGCATCCATGAAATAATATATGCAACATGGTTATGTTGTGAATAGAACTTGAACTCAAAT
This sequence comes from Berberis thunbergii, assembly GCA_003290165.1. NCBI lineage: Eukaryota > Viridiplantae > Streptophyta > Magnoliopsida > Ranunculales > Berberidaceae > Berberis > Berberis thunbergii. Next base: position 385,410 of record QNQO01000502.1, on the reverse strand, counting down.
TCTACAACTCCTACACCACAGATAGACAGATTAATGAATACAAAGTTTTGTCATGCATGATTAACATTATGTGTAATCATCTTATAATTCTCTGCGATACTTCATTCAAGAGGAGGCAAAGTGCAGGTATTTGGACAAGCGGGGTACACTCTAGTTTTGAAGCAAAGATGGGAGCCATGACAAAAACTACTGCAAATCAGCTTGTCTCATCTCCAATGTCTTAGATATAGTAATGGCAAAGCTTCATCCCTGTGTTGAAGTTATTTGATTATATTTAGCTTTTATTTCAGTTTTTTTTTTTTCCTTCCTTTTCAAATAACTCAACTGGGAATCAATTATTTAAAAGTAACTACCATGAAACTTAAAGAACACACCAAGACATCTAATGGGAATATTTCTATAAAGTTCTTATTTTAAAAAGAGATTGACTTTAACATGTAGGACCAATCTACGTGCAGAAAACTAAATTGGGATTCTTGTACCGGCCATTGACTAATATAGAATACTCCCAGCCATCACCACCACCCATCAAAATGTTACGAGCGACACTGCTCTAATACCAATTTGTTAAGGGTGAAAGTGTTACAAATGTCGAAATGCGAAGCTATAAACAAAATACTAACAAATATTTGAGACAACTAATTTAACGTGGTTCGGCAAATACGCCTACGTTCACGACAAATACCAACTTTACTGATGAGAGAGAAAAATTACAAATGGAGAGAGCTACAAAACGTCAGGGACGTTACAAATATAAGTGTCTAAACGACACCACACAAATACGCAGACTGCGTATAACACAAACAAACAAACAAATACTCTCTCTCTCCTCACCCTTACTTCTTTCTCTCGCAAAAACAGACACAGAGACCCTAATCTTTCAACTCAAGATCTCTCTCAAAGGATTGGAGGATGTTCCTAAAGAGGAGAGGAATTCCTCTTTTATAGCCGTTTGAGGCGGTGGAGGGTGGCGGTGATGGAGGGTTCCATCACCTTCCACCATCTTCTTCTTCCAACTCTCTTCTAGCAAATTACACTCAGATCCAGCACATTCATCTCAGATCCAGCACATTCAAGCCGAAATTCAGCAGATTCTAGTTGTCCTCCATGCCGACATGCCACATATCCAAGTTCTTCCAACTCTGTTTTGTCTGTATTTCAACATTATCTCCACCTCGGTGAAGATTTCACAAATCTGAGCCGACAACAACAGCCACGAACAAAACAAACAACTGACTTCCAACAAGCAGAATCAAACCAATACTAATTGAGGGTCTCACCCCTCCAAACGCGCTCATAGGCTCCATACACCCGAAGGTGCCATATACCAAAGCATGCTCAAACTAACAAACCAACTCCTCATTGACAAGGATGTAGTCTCGAACCATACTTTTCACAATGTGCACAAACCTTCATACTGCACATCTTCATATATTTTACCAATTGTTTATTCAACAATTCGTGCAGAACTTTCTCACCTTTACTACCTGCACGCAAATGCCAAACCCTCGAGGTTTCCTTACAAACATCTTTGGAGCTATCAGTAACTCCACCAGAAGCAACATTCATAGGGCCTTCATCAACACAAGTTGCTCCACCAGATTCAACTTTTCGATTCCTTGTAACTGTACTCCCCTGCAAGAAATACAAGTTACCCTTCCGAACTGCTTTCAGAATCACCAGTGCACTAGAAACAATCTTTAGAGCTCCACCATTTACTGAAACCTTGTAACATTTGGACTCTAAAGCACTAACGGATATGAGATTCTTCTTCAAATCGGGCACATACCGAACATCATTCAAGACCCGAACAAGTCCATTATGCAACTTCAACTTGATTTTACATATCCCTGCAATTTTGCATTCATCATTGTTGCCCATATAGACAACACCACCATCAATCTCTCTGAAGTTAGAGAATCAGTCCTTACGAGGACACATGATAGGTAGAACCCACCCGAATCAAGCAGCCACTCATTAGAATGACTCACCAATGTTGAAGTTGCAGACAACGAATAAGCATCATCCTCACCCTCAACTTCATCCAAATTGTGCACTACATTCGCATCTGACATTTTCTTTTCCTTTTTTGTTGCAGTTTTCAATATCTCACAATCAATCTTCCAATGGCCCTTCTTATGACAGTAGGCACATTCATCCTTCGGCAAAAACCTTTTGTCTACAGATTTTCCTCTTGACTGTGATCTTCCTCTATTACCAACATACATTTTTCAGATCTTCCCCTCGTTACCAATACTTCAGACGTTGCATCCTGATGGATCTTGAGATCCTTCTTCCTGAATTCATAATTGAGCAACGCCGTAGCCACCTCATCATAATTCAATTCTTCTTTTGTCGTTAGCAAAGTTGTAACGAGATGTTCATATTCTTCTGGAAGGGAATTCAAAAAGCACAAAGCCTTATAATTTTTTGGAACATCTTCTTCTAAATTCAATAGGTCGGCAATAAGCCTATTGAACTCATCCAAATGCTCAGACAGAGTAATCCCGAGTCTCATATTCATCCGAAAAGGTTGCTTCGCGAGGAAGAACTTATTTTGAATGCTCTTCGTCATGTACTTATCTTCCAACTTTTTTCACAATACTTTAGCGGAGGTTTCCTTCATTACAAAGTATTTTTGCTCATTCGCTAAGCACAATCTTATTGACCCGCAAGTATGCCGATTCAACTTGTTTCATTATTCTTCACTCATTTTCTCCGACTTGTCTCCCAAAGCATCATCCAAAATTTTCTTTGCTAACACATCCAGAACTTCGCATTGCCACATGCCGAAGTTGTTCTTGCCATTGAACTTTTCGACATCAAATTTACCGACTGTAGCGATAACCATCTTTGTTCCAGAAGTTGATGGATCTGACATACTTTTAATCAACCACTGGTCCACGCAGCTTCAAACGAACCCTAAGAACTAACCCTCGGCTCTGATACCAATTTGTTACATGTGACGCTGCTCTGATACCAATTTGTTACGGGCGAAAGCGTTACAAATGTCGAAATGCGAAGCTACAAACAAAATACTAACAAATACTGTAGACAACTAATTTAACGTGGTTCGACAAACATGCCTACGTTCACGACAAATACCAACTTTACTGATGAGCGAGAAATATTACAAATGGAGAGAGCTACAAAACATCATCGATGTTACAAATACAAGCGTCTAAACGACACCACACAAACACGCAAACTGCGTACGAGACAAACAAAACAAATAAAACAAACAAATACTCTCTCTCTCTCTCTCTCGTCACCCCTTACTTATTTCTCTCACAAAAACAGACACAGAGAAGAACCCTAATCTTTCAACTCAAGATCTCTCTCAAAGGATTGGAGGATGTTCCTAAAGAGGAGAGGAATTCCTCTTTTATAGCCGCTTGAGGCGGTGGAGGGTGGCGGTGATGGAGGGTTCCATCGCCTTCCACCATCTTCTTCTTCCAACTGTCTTCTAGCAAATTACACTCAGATCCAGCAGATTCGATCTGTCCTCCATGCCGACATGCCACAAATCCAGGTTCTTCCAACTCTGTTTTGTCTGTATTTCAACACAAAATTGGTGCTATGACCATTGTTGATCAAAAAAATTTAAACCAAGGAGAACTTTTACCCCTTGCAAAGCTCCAAGTTCCATATACCCCTCAGTCTTTTGCTATGCTGAAGTTCCCAAAACATGGCAGAGGATGCTCCGATGTTTCTACTAGACAAGCTAATATCCGTTTTAGAACAAGAATGAATTGGAAGGGTCCCATTTTATACAATTCATACTCCTTCCTTTCCAAAGATTTCTTATCCTAAAAGGAGGACTGACTTTGGTATGTAAGATCCACCCACCACCACAAATCCAACTTGCAAAGCTGCAACTTCCTTCATACCCTTACACTATAAATCTAAATTTTCAAAACAAGGGAGCAAAAAGAAGCGATGGCAGAGGGTGCTGTGATCTTTCTACTTGACAAGCTAACACCCATTTTAGAGCAAGAAATAAGAAAACTACTGGGAGGACTTGGTAGGGAATTCATATACATCAAAGATGAACTGGGGAGCATGAAGGCCTTCCTAAAAGTAGCAGATGCAAGAAGTGAGAGTGATGAGTCAGTGAAAGAATGGGTGAACCAAGTCAGAGATGTATGTCATGACACCGAAGACATCATCGATGAGTTTGTGCTCCGCTTGTCTCAACCATCTACTCTGCTTAAAAAAATCACTCACTTTTTCAGCCGCATCAAATACCGCCATGGGATCGCCAACCAAATCCAACACATCAAAGGCAGAGTTGTTGAGATTTCGGAGAGAAGGCAGAGGTATGGATTTGAGCAGAACTTGACTTCAGATTCGAGATATACATGGTGTGATCCTCGAGGACACGCTCTTTTGCTAGAAGAAACCGAGCTAGTTTCCATTGATGTGCCTCGAGAAGAAGTGCTTGATTTGCTTCTAAAAGGAGAGACGAGAACTGGAGTAATCTCCGTGGTGGGTGCTGGTGGTCTTGGTAAGACTACCTTAGTCAAGAAAGTTTATGAAGATCCAAAGGCCAAGGACTACTTCCACCACCATGCATGGATCACTGTCTCCGAGTTCCCGCGAATCGATGAGCTCTTGAGAGACCTCGTATCACAACTCTTCGACGAAATCAAATGCCCAATGCCTCAAGGGATATCAACAATGAAGGACAACAAGCTCAAGGAGACAGTCAAGGAGTTCTTGCATGAAAAGAGGTATCTCATAGTATTCGATGATATCTGGAGCTTAGATGCATGGGATGCCTTTAAATATGTTTTACCTGATGGAAAATGTGGTAGTAGGATTGTTATCACGACGCGTTCTACTAAAATAAGTCATTCCTGTGTTGCAAGTTATGGTTATGGCTGTGTCTATAAGCCTCAACCATTGTCTGAAACGGATGCATGGACTCTGTTTTGCCAAAAAACATTCTGGTCGAATCCACAAAAACAATGTCCGAAAGAACTAGAAAACCTCTCTAGAAGTATTTTGAGTAAATGTGAAGGACTACCACTTGCAATTGTAGCCATCGGAGGTCTGTTGTCAACAAAAGATCAGACTGGAGCAGAATGGGAGATTGTTCTACAAGGCATTGGCTCTGAATTGCAAACCAACAAGGAGCTTCATTATGTGAACAAGATACTTTCTTTGAGTTACACTGATTTGCCATATTACCTAAAGTCTTGTTTCTTGTACTTTGGCATTTTCCCTGAGGACTATTGCATCGAACCTGCAAGGTTAATGCGATTATGGTGTGCTGAGGGATTTGTGGAGGCTAGAAGAGGGAGCACTGTGGAAGAAGTTGCAGAGAGATACTTCTATGAGCTTATAAGCCGAAATTTGATCCAAATTGCGCCAGCAACTTATGCAAGGATTCATACATGTCGTATCCATGATCTCATGAGGGAAATCCTTCTTTTGAAAGTTGAAGAGGAAAGATTTGTAACTGTTGTTGATGAGAAGAGCCAGAAGTTGCAGGAGAAAGCCCGACGCCTGTCAGTCATTGGTGGTTGTGAAAATGTAGCACCTACCAAAACCTTTGCGCGTGTTCGCTCAGTGTTTATGTTTGGGGTAGACATGCTACCCAGTAGTTCATGTAAGCATTCAAGTTTTGGTGGGTTCATGCTGCTAAAGGTGCTGGAACTAAAAGGGCATCCTATGGAAGAGGTTCCAAATGAAATTGTGAATTTGATGCATTTAAAATATTTAGGTTTGAGGGATACAAAGATCAAAACGATTCCAAGTTCCATCTCAAATCTTCAGAAATTAGAGACGTTGGATCTCAAAAATACCTTTGTATCTGATTTGCCTATTGCAGTCCTCAAACTACAAAATCTCCGCCACCTTCTAGTTTATCGATATGATTTAGTGTCAGGTTATGGCACTTTTGATACTGTGAAAGGCTTCACAGGAAAAGTAGGAATAGGAGATTTGATATCTCTACAAAAGCTTTGTTTTGTCGAGGTAAACCAAGACACGCGCGTGGTTATAGAGCTGGGAAAGCTGAAAGAATTGCGGAGGTTGGGCATTATCAAGTTAAGAAAAGAACAAGGAAATGATTTATGTTCATCAATTGAGAAGATGAGAAACCTTCGCTCCCTATCAGTCGGTTCAAGTGAAGAGGGGGAAATTCTTGACTTACATTCATTAGGTTCTCCTCCTCCACTTCTTCAAAGGTTATACATGACAGGACGTCTAGAGAAGTTACCGAGCTGGATTTCTTCACTTAATAACTTGGTCAAGATGAGGTTGAGCGGGTCTAGATTAAAAGATGATCTGATTGAGGCCCTCGAAGATCTGCCCAGTCTGGTGGAGCTTAAACTTCAATGCGCTTATGATGGAGAATTTTTGTGTTTCTGCACAGGAAGGTTTCAGAAGTTGAAGTTCTTATGTCTCAGCGACTTTAATTCGTTGAGAAGGATAATAGTAGAGGAGGGAACATTGCCTCTTCTTCAAGTGCTGGAAATAAATCGTTGTGCTGCACTGAAGGAGGTGCCATTGGGTATCGAAAATCTCTCCAACCTCAAAAGCATTTTGTTCCTTGATATGCCTGATGAAATCAGAATGCTACTGGTGCCCAGGGGAGATCACCACCTGAGAGTTTCACACATAGAACAAGTAATTTTGGGCTTTTGGACACCATATGGTTGGAATGTACGTCTCATCGAATGTTCTTGTTGCGAGAGAATTAATAGAGTCCGGTGAGTTGCGTGTCTTTATTACTTTCCCATTATGTGTGATTTTGTTCCTGTAATATTTTGATGTTTATTATGTTTGTGATCCAAAACAGTCTTTGTTTGCAAAAAAACCTAACTGTTATTATTTGTATTTTTTTTATTAATGTGGGGTTTTAGGGTTTCATGGTTGGGTTTATTATGGAATACTTTCTTCCAAGCATATTGCCTATTCAGTGGGGTTTCTAAGGCTTCCGAGCATTGCTCATTCCAGTGGTTTGCTCATTGTTTTCTCATGATCATGTCCATGCAAGCTTCCTAGATTAAAACATACCGTTAAAGACGAGTTTGCTTCAAAAATAAGATATGTACTCACATCAAAGTAGGCTATGAAAAGGAATTAGACGATTTAAACTAAAACATGTCAATGTACAATAGATATGTGAGTAAACATCAACAGAAACACAATAATCATACACATAAAATGGAAAAAAAAACAAAAACCATAGTAAAATTTTGTTGATCTTTTATGCGCATTTTGGCTCTTCATCCTTGATTGAGGTAAGAGTTTCCACATACTCAACAACAGCTTCAAACCCATACATAATAACAGGAACCGTGACTTCCTTACTGCTTTTGTTCGTCGGGTCGAACACACCCAGGTTACCACTACACCTCCTATGTAAAATTTTCCCATTCTGCAAAAACCTGAAAGACTTGATGGGTAAAGCCTTGCCCATCAATATTGCTGCTGTTTGTTCAAAGGAGAAAACTCATTCATCGCCCAAATATCAAATTGCTCATAGTACATCAAAGATGACTACATAGTATAGTGTCTTATTAAAAAATTGAATTATCATCCTTTTTTGTTTATGTTGATGCGAGTAAATATCATATTGCATGTTGGAGCAAACTTGTTTAATGGTAAAAAGTTTAACCATTGGGATTTCATTCTATGTTTAGGTGTATATTATATTATATTATAACTCATTCAAGTTTTGCTGCATTAGACAATTAATCACTGGACTTCATCTATTTTAATTATTTTTACCAAAATAGTTATTTATTATCTTTTCTTAATCAAGCACTGTATTACAATCGAGCATTCCAAAACAATGTTCCTGAAAGACATTCAATAGACTCATTAAGCTCCATGTGAACCACTTAAAAATCAACGCCTTTTGTTGAATGTTCTGTTGGAACATTTGTGGATTTTAAAATTAAAACACTTTCTTTATAAACGAAGTGGGCGGCTCTTTTGAGTATTTTAAAACTCAGTGGACAGCTCCATGTTTTCTTAATGGCTCAGCCATTACTGCTCCTATTCTATTTTATACTCTCTTGTTTTAGAGTTTAAAAAGAGATGATGAAAACAGTTTTCAGGCAGAAGAAGAAACAGAGTCTTGCATCTTCAAAACAGAGCAACAGTTTTCGTTGCTAAAACAGAGTCTGTTTCAATCTCATCAACCAGCTAAGAGAGAAACACTGTGAGCTTATCTGATACAGTATGTTTCTTCCAGTTTTTTCCTGCAACAGAGCAGAGAGAATGATTGTGAGTGAAACAGTTCTTAGTCTTGCCATAGTTATTGCTTCTTCCAGTTTTTGAAGCAACAGAGTTCTCTGTTTCAGAGAATGAAGAACGAGTTTCTTCTGAGTTCTTGAAACGAAAAAAACAGAGAGCAAATCAGAGCTCTTGTGAGCAGAGCTTCTTCTGAAACTGGTTTTCTAAACTGAGTTCTTGTGAGCTTCAAAATCAGAGTTTACAAATCAGTTCTTGCTTCTTCTTCTGATGAACAGTTTTCGAAAAACAGAAACAGAAACAGAGACAGTCTCTTGGTTCTTAAATCTGTTTTTACCAAAAACGATCTTGCTGTTGCATCTTCGAAATTTTCTGGTTGTTTCAAACAGAGTTTAGCTTCATCAAGTTTTGCAAAACAGTATTGTATCAGTTCTTCAAAAACAGTCCTTGTTTTTGTTTTGAATCAGTTCTTCAAAAACAGTCCATGTTTTTGAGCTGATTTATTTCTACGATGATTTTGATTCCGAGCAAATAAGAAGAGGGTGAATAGTATACCGTTCATCAACTGTGCATTGTTGAACGAGACAGAGAAGATTCTGGGCTGTTTTATCCTGGGGACGGCGGGGCTATGAAACTGTCAGCACAATCTTGGGCAGAGCCGCGAAACGTCTTAAAGAGAGCGACCTAGTCCGCGACTCAACCCAAGAAATACTGGTACTAACTATTATTGGATTTCTTTACAGCGTTGAATCTTATACAGAAATGACAACAAACAGGTATGAATTTACTTCATAAATTTCATTTGTTTGTCATAGAATGTATGATTACATGAGTATGATTATTTGCATGTGCTATTGATCATATGCTTAATGTTTGGATGAAAATATGCTTTATAATTGCATATTGGAATTATCATGAGTAGAACATCCTATACATTATGCTAGCAAAATAGTTAGAAATGTCTTACTGTGACATTATAGGTGCTGATCATGTAAATTGTCCCAACAATTTTAAGACGATGTTCTTTCTGCCATGATTACAAATACTGAATTTGCTAAACAAAGTTTGCATATATTTGTAATACAAGAATGCACACATGTGATCACACATACGATTTGAGTTAATCATATATAGTTGGATATATATAGATTAGCGATGTACAGTTAGTATACTGAATTCAATGCTTTTTGTTAGCATAAAATTTCTGAGTTAGGAACTTCGGCTTCCTTTAGAAATTGATCCAACTGTTGGTAACAAAAATATGTCTTTGATCTATAAGCTTATTGACATATTGTGTTGTTACGAAAGGATGATTATGAGTATTTTGATTTTGACTCTTATTCATGTTTATATGAAAGCTTTGAAATATTGCTTTTGAATAGCCAAACAAAATACATGAATGGGACACTTTCCTTGTTTTGTACAAGTTGAACTTTTCGTGAGAAGTGCATAATATCATCTATGCATGTTACTCTTTAGATAATGAGTATGCAGTTATATGATAATTATGTTATGCATTTTGGATGATTCAGTCTATTTGGTGAGAATAATAATTGATCTATTGTGCAATTTAGAATGCCTCTAATTATCAATACTATTGATGGAAAGAAAAAACCTTGTGTTTTATGTTATAGTTGATGTTTGATGTTAAGCTAAGATAAGGAGGCTATAAGGAATCATTTATATACAGATTGACTTGTAGATTTTGTTCTTGATGTCAATACATAAATGATTTTGCTCAGACCGTAAGTTGGTCGGACTTCCACATGAGGACATGTATTCTTATGGAAAGAATAAGTTCTCATGATGATGATGTTGATGACAATATAGATTAATTGAAGCTATGCTTGATTTTGTTGCGAAACTTTGTTATCAAAGTTTGCAACTAAATTCCCAGAGGATGAACAAATATAGCTTGATGTTTACATCAATGTTTGAAAAATTCAGAAGCTGAATTTAAGATACGTGTTCTAATGATATTCTTAGTTGATCCTTGAACTTCAAAGAAAAAATGAGAATAGCGAGATGAATAGAATGGGTATTTTATTCAATATTCTCATTTTATGGGTCCTTAAGAGTTGAATGCATGGTCATCTTCAGATAGCAAGAAGACCGTCATTTAATATGGATTAAAAAGGTAGCTAAACCTGTTTTTGACAATAGTTAGAAGGACCGAAGTTCAAAAGTCCCTTAATGGGAAGCTTACGTATATTTTTATACATGCTAAGAATAATTTTGTGGATTTTGATTCTTTGTGAAAAGATTTTTTGTGTCTCTCAAAGAATTTTTCATGAAAAGATAAATTGCATTTATAGTGGGGGTTATTTCGAGGAATAGTGGGGGTATATCCTCAAATAACGTGCCTATGAAAAAGAATGCATGAAACTGATAAAGTCATAAAATCTGAGCCTAGGAGAAGTAAACGGAAATGAACTTCTTGGCCTCGATTACTATGTATTATCAGTAAAGAAGGTTTTCCTTAGTTTTCAAGGAGCCTAATAGATGCAATTGAAAAGGTCATGAGGTACCTTAAGAGGTCTACGAACCTCGGATTACAGATGTTTTCCGCTGTCCTTGAAGGATATAGCGATGCTGATTGGAACATCCATTCAGATGACTCCAAAGCCACCAGTGGCTATATTTTCAATATAGCTGGTGAAGCTGTTTCTTGGAAGTCAAAGAAACAAACCATTTTGGCACAGTCCATGATGGAGTCAGAGATTTGAGCATTAGCTACGGCTAGTGAAGAAGCAGGTTGGTTGAGAACCCTGCTAGCAGAGATCCCTGTATGGGATAGACTGATTCCAGTTGTCTTGATCCAATGCGATAGTTCCGCGGCTATTGCAAAGAGAAATACAGAACCGTTTTTATAACGGCAAGAAACGACAAATACGTCGTAAGCACAGTACGGTTAGAGAATTCTATGTACTGGTGCTGAGATATCGGATCAAGTAAGAACTGATGTGATCTCGGCTAATTCTTTGACGAAAGGATTAGCTAGAGAGAAGGTTTTCAAAACCTCGAAAGGAATGGGACTAAAGCCCTTAGATGGATGAGTCATTCATAACGGTAACCCGACCTATAGACTGGAGATCCCAAGAAATAGGTTCAATGGGTAATAACAAGTTGTGAATGATATGATGTGAATCATGCTGACAAAATAATAATCTCATTCCTAGAATACAGCATGAATTCCTGAAGCGATAGTAGGATGAGTTGAAAAACTCTTAATGAGGACTATACTCTATGTGGAGTGGAGTACCTAGCTACAGGAGTACTCTTGATAGACTCACCTAAGTGATTGTGGAAGTTTGGCCGCTTCCTATGGAATTTGTGGGCAAAATTCCTAGAGCCTTCACTTACTGGGATATACGTGCATGGCCGTAAAAGCACGGGCTTTTTAGACTTCACCCAGGAAAGGTTGTGCGTGTAATGTCTGTTAGAGATAGAGTTCAAAACTACGAGTTACTCTAGTATATTCTAAAGCATTAACACTACGCAAGAGTTCAAGTCGAAAGACACTTTTGTTTATGCACAATCTTATATGTTACAGATTGCTCGATGAAAATTGTTTTTTCAATCCAAGTGGGGATTGTAAAATTGTTTTTTCAATCCAAGTGGAGGATTGTCAAATTGTTTTAAAAATCCAAGTGGGGGATTGTTGGAACATTTGTGGATTTTAAAATTAAAACACTTTCTTTATAAACGAAGTGGGCGGCTCTTTTGAGTATTTTAAAACTCAGTGGACAGCTCCATGTTTTCTTAATGGCTCAGCCATTACTGCTCCTATTCTATTTTATACTCTCTTGTTTTAGAGTTTAAAAAGAGATGATGAAAACAGTTTTCAGGCAGAAGAAGAAACAGAGTCTTGCATCTTCAAAACAGAGCAACAGTTTTCGTTGCTAAACAGAGTCTGTTTCAATCTCATCAACCAGCTAAGAGAGAAACACTGTGAGCTTATCTGATACAGTATGTTTCTTCCAGTTTTTTCCTGCAACAGAGCAGAGAGAATGATTGTGAGTGAAACAGTTCTTAGTCTTGCCATAGTTATTGCTTCTTCCAGTTTTTGAAGCAACAGAGTTCTCTGTTTCAGAGAATGAAGAACGAGTTTCTTCTGAGTTCTTGAAACGAAAAAAACAGAGAGCAAATCAGAGCTCTTGTGAGCAGAGCTTCTTCTGAAACTGGTTTTCTAAACTGAGTTCTTGTGAGCTTCAAAATCAGAGTTTACAAATCAGTTCTTGCTTCTTCTTCTGATGAACAGTTTTCGAAAAACAGAAACAGAAACAGAGACAGTCTCTTGGTTCTTAAATCTGTTTTTACCAAAAACGATCTTGCTGTTGCATCTTCGAAATTTTCTGGTTGTTTCAAACAGAGTTTAGCTTCATCAAGTTTTGCAAAACAGTATTGTATCAGTTCTTCAAAAACAGTCCTTGTTTTTGTTTTGAATCAGTTCTTCAAAAACAGTCCATGTTTTTGAGCTGATTTATTTCTACGATGATTTTGATTCCGAGCAAATAAGAAGAGGGTGAATAGTATACCGTTCATCAACTGTGCATTGTTGAACGAGACAGAGAAGATTCTGGGCTGTTTTATCCTGGGGACGGCGGGGCTATGAAACTGCCAGCACAATCTTGGGCAGAGCCGCGAAACGTCTTAAAGAGAGCGACCTAGTCCGCGACTCAACCCAAGAAATACTGGTACTAACTATTATTGGATTTCTTTACAGCGTTGAATCTTATACAGAAATGACAACAAACAGGTATGAATTTACTTCATAAATTTCATTTGTTTGTCATAGAATGTATGATTACATGAGTATGATTATTTGCATGTGCTATTGATCATATGCTTAATGTTTGGATGAAAATATGCTTTATAATTGCATATTGGAATTATCATGAGTAGAACATCCTATACATTATGCTAGCAAAATAGTTAGAAATGTCTTACTGTGACATTATAGGTGCTGATCATGTAAATTGTCCCAACATGTTCCAACACATATTTCTCACCGGTCAGGTATTCAACTAACCCTACCCTCCCAGGCAAGAAGCTAAAGAAGATTTAGAAACCAAGACGAAGTCTAAGGAAAACCAATTTCTTATATGCATGAGCATGTAAGGAAAGCAATCGATCAAGGACTTCTATCACAATGTACCATCCTGATCTAAAGAACTATGGATTGATGATTCTAAAGAACAGAAGGAATATTAGGAATAGGAAAGCATTCTCATCTCAATTCAAGAACACGCAAGCAATTTAAAGGCATTGTGCCCTAACAAAATTTCAAGTTCAGGCATATCTGCCCTATGCGTGGCTCATTACTGAACTTACAAGTGATTCAGATATAACAAACTCCTTACCGGTGAAAGACTATAATTCCCTCCTCAAGGTTAAGCTAACTATAAACTATATTAGCAACAGAGTGGTGAAGCTGTTGTGAACGTGTTTATAAGATTTATAAGCTGAATAATTGTTACCGTTGGTGTAATCACAGAAGCTGTGCTGGCCAACTTTCAGGTCAGTGTGCCAGCACCTATTGAATCTTGTTGAGATGTCCATAGCGGCATCAACCCAACAAACCAGCATTTACTATTCCGTAGCCTTGTCAGCTTCCTAACAAGAACAGCTCCTTACAAAGTGATAACATGCCAAGGAGGCATCAGATAATTATTCCAGTATAATGGTGTTGTAAAGAAGGAATGCACATGTATAAGATAAATCTTCCAAAAGAGAAAATAATGTAGAAAATGGAGGCCAAAGCATAAAAGAACAGCATAACTCCCTTGATCAAACATGCGGGACATAAACAATACTCTTGCATTCCATCACCTATTCATAGAGGTAAGGTTTAAGCTAACTGGAAACTCTAAAAACCCCAATTGGCAATTTCATCATTGAATTAGGAGATGCCACAACTTGGAAACTGAAATTCGCACGAAAACATCCAAAGTGTAATCATCCGGATTGTCAATCTCAGTTCTCACAATTAGCACTAACCCTCCAAAGGCTGACCACTAAATGATCATACTACCCAGGGTTGTACTGCTCCTACCAGTGTTTGAACGACCTTTCGCATTCTAACATTCACAGGTGAGTAATTGAGTGGCACCAATCTAATAAGTGCCGCGATTGTCTTCCAAAAAGTTAGGGTCTTGCTCAATTGAAAATAGCCAAGTCACTAGCTTGGAGGAATAAGATCACAACCAAGGTACGTACGTGTTAAACTCTATCAAAGTAGAAGTAGAGCAAGTCTAGCCGGCCTGGTTTGATTGCCTGGCCGGCTCATTTACACATTTTGTCCCTCCTCTTTAAAACACAACCACAACCACTTTAAAGATGATGGGCAAAAGAGTAATTCTAGCCAGCTAGGCAAGCAAATCGGGCCAGCTTATCAGGCCGGCTAGAATTTCTGATCATAGTAATTACGGAAAACATGTGGCTCAACAACTTACGCGAGCATCATAGAGTTTAAGTAACACCGAATGTTATGGTGATGACAATTCCTTAGTAATACATTGCTACTTCTATTTTACCTTCATAGTTATTGGGATCTTTTTTGTTCTTCAAATTGAAAATTCTTGAAATTAAAGGTGATTATATCAACCCTAACTAAGGACACTACAAACCAAACTATTTATACAAAACTAAGAAAACCCTATTAAAGAACTTAAATGAATTGCTGATAGACGAGTGAGACACGTGGCAGATTAGTGACTCATTTGCTTGCAGGCGGTTGTAATTTTTCTTAGGTAGTTGTAACTTCCGTAGATAGTTGTAACCTCTCATTGATGGTTGTTGATGATACATCAAAATGGACCGATTATCACGACCGTAGACGTGACATAAAGCCCCATCACGAGAATACAACGCCCGATCCATTGGGCCAGCTCATAAAACTCAAAAGGATTTAGGACAATTATAAAGGCCCGAAGCATGCCCACCTCTAAAAAAGCATAGGCGAGATCCGAGTCCAGGCCTAGACGAATCAAAACCCAAGGCCGTCACATGTTATCTCATTAAGAAGAAGAACGTTGCACCAAGAAAGAGTCGTGGAGGGACCTACGCCTCCACGAGCGCATCTCCATTAAGGAGTAGATTGTTACAGAAACATCTCATTCCGTTGCTCCTCACATGCTTAAATCACGAAGAGAGTTAACTATGACCATTATAAAAGGTAAAGGGAACTTTCGACAAAGGTATGCAAGTTTAACTGAGTTTATTCCAAATTTACTTTCTTCTTCCATAGTTATTGACTTAAGCATTGTAGTGCCTTCGCTATCCAAAAAGGTGGTCTTTGGCAGTCTAACAATGGTTTTGCAGGTAAAACTCATAGAAGAATGATTTTTGGACGCATCAATTTGGCGGTGACCGTGGGGAACAACGAGTTTTCCTTTTTTCCTAAAATTAAGAAAGCAGCGTACCAATAGCTCATGGCAAGGTATTATAACAAGAAGGTGCGGATCCAAAACTTCAACGTCGGAGACTGGGTGTTACGAAAGGTTCAACTAAACACAAAAAAAGCCCGGCGCTGGCAAGCTCAACCCAAACTAGGAAGGACCTTATCGAGTTACAAAAATCAACATACCAGGAACATATTGGTTGGAAGACAAAGAGGACGAAACGATACCTCAACCATGGAATGTAGAGCACTTGAAAAGATACAATCAATAAAGTCTTTAGCTCTCAATTTTGAAACAAACAAATACGATCAGGACAAAAAGTCAGATAAAAACATAGACTCCTGAAGAGCACTCAGCATGGCTAGAGTATCGAGCAAACAAATATACTGGATGAATGGGCCAGACATAAAAACTTCTGGCCTGATCAACCACGAAGTAATAAAGTATCAGGACATAAGAGTCGAATATTTATATCGACTATAATGTATGACATCGTAATTCGAATGAAAAACAAGATTCTGTAAACCAAAGCTTCCGTACGACTAAAATGTCGAGTATCGAAGCCACCAAAATCCGAACAACGGAAGTCGGAGATATCCCTAAATGTCATAAGTAAAAGCTATACAAACTAGACATATGGGACACAAAAATGCAGAATAACAAATTTCCATTTATTTTTTTTTTTATAAAAAAGAGATTACAAAAAGCAAAAAAAAAAAAAAAAAACTAATATGAATCATTATCATGAACATCGTCTTCAGGAAGCATAGGGTCAGTAGGCTCCTTGACATCTGGATCACCCATCGAATCCAGAACAACTTCCTCAACATCATCGAACTCATGCTCAACAAGGTTGCGGTAAGGAGACATGTTCAAACCCTGTGTTTCCAGAAAATCTAGAAAATCATGGCGACCCTCGACCACTCCCTTAAAATCTGCGGCCTCCGCTGCCTTCAACTTCTCCCTAACAGTCGACAACTCAGCTTAAGTAGATGCTAACTCCTTGTTGGCATTGGCAAGTTTGGCAGCGACCGCCGACTTGGTCTCAACAAACTCGAAATTCAACTCAATAATACGGGCGGTAGTAGCCTTCAGCTTGTTGAAACATTCACTGGCAGAGCGAACAACCTTATCACATTCGGTCTTTCGGTCAGACAACTCTTTTTCAGCAACAACCAAACGGGAACGCAGCTGGCCCAATTCCACCTTGGATGTCTCGATGTCAGAAGCAAATGCGTCACACGTAGCCACGAGTTCCCTCGGCAGCTCCTGCGCGGAATCCGCAGCTCTATCATGTTTCGCACACTACGCCTTCAACAAATCCATTCGATGAAAAACGTGAGAGATAACCAAAATGTGTCCCGAAAGCTTCTACTCGACAAGAGCAGCCTGATCACGAGACGCCTTACTGTCTGACCCCGTAAGTAAGATGTGTCATCCCCTCCATAAGATGTTGGAGGTCATCGTCGATGTGACAGCGTGGTAAACGCACAAGCATAGGAGCTTTATTAGCCAACCGCCAATAAGGTTGTGAGCACTATCCTAAACATCAGCCTTAGAGGGCCAGAAGGTCTCGCCAATAATAGGAGAAGCAGGGCGAGAACCGAAATGAGCAGGGGTGAGAACCGAAAGGAAAAGGCCGAGAAGCAGAAGGAGCAGCACGAGCTCCCGAAACACCAATAACAACAGAAGAAACGACAAGCTTGTGATCTCGAGAACGAGCAACAACTTGATCCTTTATTGACGGATCATAATCAAAATTATCCAAAGTCTTAGTATCCTTCGGATTAGTCAACAGTCAAGCATTTTATTCTCAATGATGCGCGAACCATCAATTGACAGGCTGGCAGAATCCGACAAGCCATAGGAAGCAACAAACTTCTTCTCATGATCATCCAGAGGGAGGGAAACATGTTTTTACTTACCTCGAGGACTTGATTTACCTCTTCGTCCTCACGAGCAGAAGAATCGTCACCAGAACCACGACCCCCAAAAGAGGCAAGATGAGAAGGGGTCCTGGCGAAGTGAAGAACAACAGAAGCAAATTATTTTTTTCTTTATGACACGACCAGAACTAATGGATGATATCAAGGAGGAGCTAAGAGACCTAGGAACTATCATTTTCTTAACAATAGGAATATCGTTCTTAGGACCTCGAGCAGAAGCAGAAGCAGGGACTCCTACATCGCTAACGCGCGCAATGGTAACCTCATAAGCAATGCCTGCCCTACCCAGCAAAAACAGACCACCACGGATGACAGCGTCCGAAGAAAGGAAATATTTTGCCGATACTCAGGGAAGATCACAAAATCGACGACGGAAATCTGGCTCTTCCAAAGATAGTGGTAACTCAACCTTTTTCGGCTCTCGAAACGATCGCAAAATCAAATCCCCGTGGAACCTAAAATTGTTAGAAGAAAGAGAAGCGTACAACCAAAACCTCGACCAACCCACATACTTTTCTAGCAGGTCCTCGAAACAAGGAGGAAAACGCAAGCAACGAGTGTAACTAGGGTCCACACTAAACCCTACCAGGGAATGCAAAACCTTAACATTCATAGGGATGCGAGCAGCATCAGCCCTTGCCAAGGTTGAAGTCAATGCCTTCCAACCATTTGGCACAAGTTGAGTTGGAACAATTCCAACCAAATCCAAATACTCCCAGATGATAGAAGGAGTCAGAAGCCTAAAACCAACATTAAACATACCTGAATACAAAGTAATGTTTCCAAACAGATAACGACAATGACTGCCATCATCCCCGAGGAGAATAATCTCCAAATCATCAAGTAACAAGTAGTCGTGACGGATGTTGTCCAGGGTCACGCGTGTCGCCCTCTTGGGCGCAAAGAAAGTTTCGCAAACAGCAAGAGCGTGACTACCCAAAACTCTGGAGTTAGACATAACTAAGGGACGGATTCGAAAAATCAAAAGGTTAACAACCAAAAAATGAGAAGATACAGAAGGAAGAAGAGCATACACCAAGCCCCTCCTTTTTATAGGAATGGGCAACGAAGGGACCGTTCTTTGAGAACGTGCAAAGTGTGACAACCGCACGAAATCCCAGAAATCGCGCCAAAACGAACAGGTGGATGGAATAGCGGAGAGAAAGCAACAGTGACAGATAACAAGGGCACTAACCAAGCCGTAATGCTATGATAAAAAAACAAAATCGCCACACAGTTAGTGGATACTTGAACATACCCACTAACTGAGGGCGGGGGTAACTGATGATATATCAAAATGGACCGATTATCACGATCGTATACGTGGCATAAACCCCCATCACGAGAATTCAATGCTTGATTCATTGGGTCAGTTCATAAAACCCAAAGGGATTGAGACAATTATAGATGCCCGAAAAATGCCCACCTCTAATGAAGCATAAGCATGATCCGAGTCTAGGCCCAGACGAATCAAAGCCCAAATCCAATCTCGTCACACATTCTCTTATTAAGAAGAAGAACGTTGCACCAAGAAAAAGTCGTGGAGGGACCTGCGCCTCCACAAGCGCATATCCATTAAGGAGGAAATTGTTACAGAAACATCTTATTTCGTTGCGCCTCAAAATTAAGCTCAAGTCTCGCAGAGAGTTAACTACGACTATTATAAAAGGTAAAAGGAACTTTTGACAAAGGTATGCAACTTTGAATGAGTTTTGTCAAGATTTACTTCATTCTTCTAACAAGGTTACTGACTTAAGCATTGGAGTGCCTTCGACTACAAAAAATGTGGTCTTTGACAGTCTAACAGTGGTTTTGTAAGTCAAACTCACAGGATGATGATTTTTGGACACATCAATTGTAACTTCCTATTTGGAGACACCTCTCCTACAAACTTAATTGTGTGCTCAGTTGAGCATGGTGGTCAACACTGAACACTACTCTTCTGCTGAGAAAAGTGTGTTATGCTAAGTTGTATTGGACCCAAACTTGAACTTTGTCTATTTGTAACTTTCGTAAGTTATTTTGAGACTTCTAAAAAAACAACTCAAATATTTGAGCTTCCTTATTTTATTATACTAAGAATTAATTTTAGCTTCTACACCCATCCTTGCATGAACTAGCATAAACTTTACCAATCTCTAGCTGTGGGTCAGGAAACCACCAATACTTCAGAAAAATACAAATTAACCATATCATGAGATAAATTACTTTTTGAATTGAGGGGCAAAATTAGAATTCCAAAAATGTTCATGGATCCCAACATCATTGTAGGGGCTAAATTTGATTAATCAGGGTATATACAATGGTTTCGTCCATCTTATTATTATTATTATTATTATTATTATTATTTTGCTAAGGGTAATTCTAGATAATCTGGGTTTTGTTGATTGGAGGGCAACTTTATACTTTTGTCCCCTTCTTTAAACACATTTTTCAAAAAAGTGTTTAAAGAGGGGGAGGGGCAAAAGTGTAAAGTTGCCCCTCCAGACAGCAATTAGGCAGCAAAACCCAGACTGTCTAGAATTTTTGTTTTGCTAAACATCTTGATTTATTTATGGATGCTTAATATTAATGGCATGGGGATGATTAGGTCCATTGACACTCTAATCCTACAACAAAACTATATAAATATAGATTAAGTTGGTCCACAAACAGATTATGTTTGGCAACACTAAGATATTGCGCAGTGAGTCCCCTCCAGGTGCAGTGAATGCCAGCATTTTGTGAAGAGAACCACTCATTCAACCTGAAACTCGATCCACACATCGGCACATATGAATAACAAATTTCTATCACTAATATTTTATGAAACCATGCAATAATAATAACAAGGGACCCCTCCCTTTAAAATCTTCAATAGGATTCTTCACCAGAAGGTTGTACCTAGCTTATTAATAATTCTATAGCTTTATCTTTGAGTGTTTGACTTGGGGACTATGAGAAGGAAGATGATGATGCATACGAAGGAAAGGGATATTAAATTTTTGGTTCAAGATATGATAAGAAACTAAATGGAGTTGGGTTTTGCTGGCTGCGAGCTAGGTTGATGGTGATACTTGTGATGGATGATATCATGAGTTCACTGTTTGAATTCTGTTACGGCTGTTTTATCATTCTGGCATCCATAAAATTTAGTTTGTTATTCAAAATGTACAAAGTAGAAATGAAAAATAATATATAAATTTTGATTAAGAAATCTAAAAAATTGTATCATGATGTTTGATCGGCATTTTAAATTAAGATGGATAAGTTAGAGTCAAAGTACTTAGTTTTTAGATAGGGTTATAGTGCTTAGTTTTAGAGTTCAACTACTATCATATAATTTAATCAACCCCTAACTAGAACATGTTGAATGTGGAAAATTGCATGAGATGTCATAAAAACAATAATCAACCCTAATAAGAGAATCTCGAGTGTAGAAAATTGCATACCATGACATAGAAGCATTACAAATGGACTTTTTAAGTCGAAAAACTTGCAATTGAAGGCATCAAAATTAGGTGTGCCAACTTGAGCAAACAATTTGGCTAAATCTCTCCATTTCGCGACTCAACTTATTCATTTATGTTTCCGATTTCATAACTCTAGCAAATCCTTCCGCAAAATCAAAGCCATTGAGATTAACACTATGAATGTAATATTTATAATTATTCTCATCATGAATAATTTGCAAATATCACAATCTAATTTAAACCATGTAGATGCCACAAAGATAATGAGAAGATCATC
Organism: Berberis thunbergii; assembly: GCA_003290165.1. Lineage (NCBI taxonomy): Eukaryota > Viridiplantae > Streptophyta > Magnoliopsida > Ranunculales > Berberidaceae > Berberis > Berberis thunbergii. Next base: position 364,121 of record QNQO01000502.1, on the reverse strand, counting down.
CTTACAAATTATTGGATCATTCAAAAACTTTCAAACCACATGAAGTGAAACACATCCCTTTCCATAAACAACAAATAATGGATCCAATGACCTTTTACTTTAATTATTTGTTTTAGCCAAATTAAGTGAGACCTAAAAGAGAGATTGAATGTAAGTATGGTTGAGAATTGTTGAGTTTTTCTCTCAATGTCACGTCCACAATGACCTAGCACCACCAACCTCATTTTAGGTAAACCGACATTGGGCCTAGGTTTTTTCATGGGCCCATTACTAATTACTTCAAATTATATGAAGATTCATCGCATAATTTTCAAACTACATGTACTATAGACATAAATGAGTTTTCGAGTGCCGACTATTTAATTTGTTGTTAGTATCGAGTCCAGATTGTCTGGAGTCTGAACCATCGTGTGGAGATTAGGGTTTGTCTACGTACTTATCAAGAGATTTATGGGCACTATCGAATAATAAGAAATATTTAAAAAAAAATCCTTTGTATAGATATTCGAACCACTGTTGGTCATATTTCCTTTTACCAAGAAATAGAAGAAGCCATACAAGGGAGAGCATTAGATCGATTTCCTATGGTTAGTTGTTGTCTTAAAAATTAGGGTCGTTCAATAATGTATGGTTGAGTTAAGGCCGAAGTGATATTACTTATAAAAATAAGAGTAATTCTTGCTGGTTTGGGCCTCACTGTTTGGGGGCGAAAATACACATTTGCCTTCCCCTCTTTAAACACGGTTAAAGATTAGGGGCAAAAATGTACATTTGCCCCCCCCCTCTCACCCTCCACACAGCAACCTCGCTCCCTTCCCCAGACCAACTAGAATTGGGGTAGAAATAAATATCTTGTAAAAAAAATAAAAAAACCCCTCTCCTAAGAATTTGTTCAATTTGAATCTAGCTAGAAGAGGTACCGAATATGACAAGTGACATATCATTCGAAGACCTTTAACACCAGAGATGTTTTCTCACGAGCGAACAAGATTGTTCTTATAGTGGAATAATAGTTCATCATCTACTCTAGTGTACTATGAAATGACCGCATTGTGAACAAGAAAAAAGAAATTGGTAGCTGGTAAAAACCATCATGATTCTTGCCACGATTTCAACTTTTGATTTTACTTTATGGTGGAAAAAGTTTGATTTTAGACATGTGGGCTTCTCATTGGTATTAATTCTCAATGAGTCACTTACAGGTCCATTGCCTTCTCTATCAGTTTGAACTTTTAAGTTTGACATAAATCAACGATCAATTTGAGCTTTTGAGTTTGACATAAATAAACGAAAATTGTTGAAAGCAATTTGAACGTACAAATTTTATTAATATGTGATTGTCAAGAACTCTCGAAGACTTCTAACTTAATTAGATTTGATAAACACGTCACTAAGGATTTACAACCTCATCTTTAAGAACTTTTCTAGAGAGCCAGGTCAAATCAGTGTCAGGCTTGGTTCAATATCGTTCATCATTCTTGAAATACACATCTTTAGGATGATGGACGGTATTGGATTCGGCCAGGCTCTCTACAATTATAGTATCTTTAGATTTTGTTTGAAGTTCCTTGTCTTTCAAGGGAGTACTACTAGGATGTCTGACCCTGTGTGCCTCGTGTTGTGTCTAATAGAGTCAGACACCGTTAATTTTATATCGAGATAGGTATAACACCCATTTTTATGACACCTACCAGACACATCACTAGGCATTCTAGAATTTTCCCTTTCAAGGACTTGCCGACAAAGTTTGAATTAACAAGTTATTACTAAGGTACACTGCTTCGAGCAACCAAAAGCACTTAGCACTTATAAAATTATGTTTTACAAACCAAAACTTCACATCAGCATCTCTTAAATTATCCAAATTTCTCCAAATCCATCCCATACCCATCTCTCTCACTCCGCAATTTAACAATTTAGTAACTCTACTTTAATCTTTAAATATAAAATTTATTTACTCAATATCTTAAGTCATGTATTAAATATTCACTAACCCTTGTTAAATAAGTTCATTTATCCATAATGTCTTCATATAATCTACCAAAAATTCTAGGGATCGAGGGAGGGAACGAGGGAATGGAGCGAGAGATAAGTGAAAACCACCCATCAACTTCGAGATGAATGTTATTATACATCTCAAATCCAATACACTCATCTCAATACGAATGAATGATTACCACCCATTCCTAGCCCCTTTCCCGCGCTCCCTCCCCGACCCCTAGCAAAGCTCATAATCTACTACTTCTTTAGGTCCATTTCTTTATACAAAGTTACTATTCAACTCCAACTTCCCCACATGGGCACATGGTGAGTTCACAAATTACAAAGCCATTATTCATGACCAAGTATTGTACTTTTGGTTTTTGAGAAAAGGGAATTTCTTTAAGAAAAAATTAAATATTTTAAATTTTGAAAGATATTTCGATAATTTTAAAATAAAAAGAATTTTATAAAAATTGTGACATATTTTGAAAATAGAAATTCTAAATGTCGAGGGAATGAGCGAGGGAAATGAGTTGGTGAGGTGAAAGCCGTTCATTTACCTTGAGATGCGCATAAAAAAAAGTTAACACACACATCTCGAGAAAAATGAACGGCTTTCACCTCGCCAACTCATTTCCCTCGCTCATTCCCTCGACATTTAGAATTTCTCTTTTGAAAAATCACATTCCTGGTTTTTTTTTTTTTTTTTTTTTTTTTGAAAAATCACATTCCTGGTTCACGACTTTCATGATCATGATCGTACACCACATGCACAACTCACGTGCATGAAAAAAAAAGTAGGAAGGCTCACCCACCATTTCCCAAGGTCAAACTCGTAATTAAACCCAGTTTCCCAAGCTTTTCTAAGGCCGACAAAGCAAACCAAATCCTCTATCCGAAATGGGCCCACTGTCCATCATTCAGAGCCCACCAGATTCCACCCCTCTTCTCCACTCTTCTCATCCTGTGCTTCACCTTTCCATATAAACATATTCGCCATTATCGCTCCTCTTCAACTTCAACATCTCTTTATTTATTTTTCAATTTTCTTCCATCAAATAAATAAAGTTTATTCTCTTATCATATGAAATGTTAAGATAGTTTCTATCATAATTTCGAAGTAAAACTAGACTTAATTCTTCCAATTTACCGAAATGATTTCGGTAGGCGATTCACAGCAACTAGGTCCGATACAAACGCTTTGTCCTTCTTTATCACCATCATCGTCACTTTCGAAGAGCCAGAGGTCACAAGGGCGATCGATGCGAACGATTCGTTCAAACTTCTACGAGAATCACGAACGATCATGTTCCTTCACTACAGTGCAATCCAGCTTCTCAGAAGTGTTAACAGACTCAGTGATCGATTTCCGGCTCGCAGAGCTCGCTGATGACCAGCACAACTTCAGAACATCATCGAAAAATAGTTCGGAGATCGACTTTCTTGATCTCTCTCAAGCTTTCAGCGATTTCTCTGCTTGTAGCAGCGACATATCTGGTGAGTTGCAGAGACTTTCGTGTCTTCAGCCAGATCTGAATGACGGAGACAATGTTACGAAGCTCGAACACGAGACGTGGTTGGCGTTATTGCATAAAGAGAACTTGAATTCGGAAATTTTCGAAGAGTGTTCAGAGGTTTTGCAATCAGCTGTTAGGGTTTGTGTTCAAGGGTTAGACTCTCCTTCTGTTGATGTGAAACGCTCAGCCGCAGCGAAACTGCGGCTTCTTGCGAAGAACAATGCGGAGAATCGAGCTTTGATTGGTGCTTCTGGTGGAATTCCTGGCTTGATTTTGCTCTTGAAGTGTATTGATCCGTGGACGCAAGAACATGCGGTGACTGCTTTGTTTAATTTGTCATTGCATGAAGAAAACAAGAATTTGATTACGAATGCTGGAGCAATTAAGCCTTTGGTGTATGTTTTGAAGACGGGGACGGAAGTTTCAAAGCAGAACTCGGCGTGTGCATTGCTGAGCTTGTGCATGGTTGAAGATAACAAGATTTCAATTGGTGTTTGTGGAGCAATTCCGCCATTGGTGTCGTTGCTATTGCACGGATCGAATAGAGGGAAGAAGGATGCACTTACGACGCTGTACAAGTTGTGTTCTGTAAAGCAGAATAAGGAGAGGGCATTGAAGGCCAGAGTAGTGAAGCCATTGGTGGAACTGGTTTCGGAGCAGGGGAATGGGCTGGCAGAGAAGGCTATGGTGGTTTTGAGTAGCTTGGCTGGGATTCAAGAGGGTAAAGTTGCTATTGTTGAAGAAGGTGGGATTCCGGTGTTGGTTGAGGCAATTGAAGATGGCTCTGTGAAGGGGAAGGAATTTGCAGTGCTTACACTTTTGCACTTGTGTAAGGATAGTGTGAGGAATAGGGGGTTGCTTGTGAAGGAAGGTGGGATTCCGCCTCTCGTCTCGCTTTCTCAGTCTGGAACTACTCGGGCGAAGAACAAGGTAAGTAAATTTGATTGGTTTTTCTTTTAGTAGATTGTGTGATAATACTTCTGTTTAGTCATGAATACTGATTCGTTCACTTTAGTGGATTATCGGTAGTGTAGAGATGCATATGTGGTGATCAACCAGACATTTCAAATTAGTCAAGAGTGGTCTTAACTCTAAATCTATGACAGAATAGAAATTTAGGGTACATCGCACTAAGTTTTCAGGCATTAGCCTAGTTGGTTGGTGTACTTGTGCCAAAGAAATGGCTGGTCCCCCATCCTTTACCTCGATAACTAGGTCTCGTTTTCGAATTCATAAACGAGGTTCAACTCGGATCAGTCTAGACTTGGTCATCTGCATCTGTTCTTGACTATCCATTTGAGATATATCAACATAAATGTTGGTTTAGGATGTTTATTGACATCACAACACCATAAGGAATTGACATGTACATTGATTGAACGTTCTTGTTGTTCTCTTATCGGTTACTCAATTTTGCATGGTCCTTGATGGAGATTCTGATGTTTGCGCTATTTCTGCAGGCTGAAACATTACTCAAGTATTTGAGAGAACCACGAAAAGACCCTTCTTCGTCGAGTCCATAAGAGGTATGCATTGACTATAAATAGAGTGTCCTTCATGTTGGGTTGTGATTTGTACAGTGTGCTTGAGAAAAGTTAGGCAAAGGATGCATGGCTTAGTGGGAAGATAGTCGACACTTAAGACAGTAACTAACTGCTCTAATAGTGACATAATTAGCTAGGTGTTTTGAGTTTTTCCTGGAAGAAAAGCTTATTAATTTGATCCAGGGCTTTATCGTGATGGAGAGGATTTGGTTTGTAATGTGTGATCTTCCCGTGTTTACATCTAGTGCAGAGTGAAAAGAGCTTGAAATGTATATCCTAGATTTGGTTTGTTTTAGAGGTATCAAATTTGTTTTCGATGTTTTTTATTGTTGTCTGCGTCTGTTTGAGTGGGTAATCTATGGTTAAGCTTATATAAGTTAGCCAATCGCTCTTGTTTGCGTCTTTTAGTTGCATTTTTCCACTAAAACAAAGAAGGAAAACTTAAATAATCAACTATGATTCTTACCATCCAAAATTTGAACTTCTTAAATACGGAATAAATTTGAAACCAGCTGTAAATATTGTAGAATAAATTCCCAATGATTCCAACAGATTCCATATTTATGTGTTTCGTTTTGTAGACAACAGGGGAGACGACAATCTAGGTACATATCTTTCCCTTTCTCGTCACAATGTAAAGTATCTTTTGAATCAAACAGAGTGTCCTGTTCCCACCCAGCCTGATTTTTGTTCTTCTTCATGTTTCTTTTATACATTTGTTGTTTGTTTTCTTTCGGAAGATGGAAATGTCAACCTGCCATGAGAATGGAAGTATATGATGAGCTTGTCATTACTGAACCTAAATTGGCTGGCAGGGTTTTGTTTTCATGCGAAAACAGAACACTTGGCCTAACCAGAGACGTCGAAAAATAGGTTACGTTTGTTTTCTTATTCGTTTTAAGCTACTATAGTAAATTGTGCACCAAGTAGGAGTTGAATCCTGTTTGGTTCACAAGGGTGTGAGCTGTTTCAGTGTTTAAAAATTGAAGTGAGCTGTCAAAGAGTATTGTTGAAGAGAAAAAAGTGCTTAAATTCGTCAGCTTTTGGCTTTTTGTTGAGCTAGTTTAGACTGCTATAGTGTCTTGGAGCACTTGTCTTGCTGCACAAATATGCCATTTGCCTAAGGTCTTTATTAGCTCGAAAAACCTAATAAACATGTTCTTTACTGCTGATTTTGTACGCGGTAAGGTAGTGTTGTTTCGATGTTTAATGGTTATAGAAGAAGCTAAATTAGGTTGATCCATTCTGTGGCAGTTGTCAGATTGTATTGTTGACCAAATTATAATGCATCTAAAAAACAATCTTATGCAAAAGAAATTCAGTAGAATAACAGTAGAGTGAACCAGGTAAAGGCAAAACCAAAGGAAAAAGGTAAAAAGAAATGCACAGTTGAATGAATGTCGAATCTACCCCCTGTCCATCTCCGTGGGCACTAATCAGTGCTCTCTCCCTAGGCTGCGTAAAAAGACATCGAAGCCATTCCTCCACAAAGCGATCTATGCCTCAATGGGTATATCTCCGAGTTCACAATCCATGGAAATGTTCTCATCCCAGCCAATAAGAAAATGATATACAGTCCTAGCCACATCAGTGCCAAATATCCAAATTCACTTGGGCATCCTTAGCTATGCCATTTACGCATTTGCCCCTCGCATGCATTCTTCGAACTGGGTTTGCAATTAAACATACACCAGGCTGGGACGTGTATTATGACATCCTTGTGTGGGCGGGTTATGAAGTTGACGAGCTACTATGCATGGGCAGGCGGTGAAGCTGGTGGGCTATGATGTGTGGGCGGGCTTCTAAATTGGGCAGTATCAAGAGTTCATCGGCAGCAACATAAAATGCACCAAATAACCCGAACACATATTGAGGGACAAACAACATATGACAGTATTGATACCTACAAATTGTTGAGCAACTTGAAGACCAATTCCAGCAATAAGAGCTCTTCAGACAATGGGGCTACGCCAAGCCTCCTTAATTTTGGTGAAGAGGTTTGCGTCATCTAGTGCTCCTTCCGCACACAATCGTTACAGTGCAATAAATAACATTATTGGGAGCATTCAATCGTTACATTAACGAAGGCAAGATTTATCAGATAAACTATGAAACTGTCCTCCAGTAATCAGCACTCCATTTAAACTAACAAGAGCACCACGAATCTTAGCGGGGGAAGCTTCTGATATGTAGAGTGGAGATGTCATTGAAGCCATTCCAACTGCCAAACCCACACCTACTCTTCCAATAATGATCACATACGACTTTGGCGCAAGAGCCATGATGATTGCTCCTATTAAGAACAAGATGTCTGCAATCAATATTGACCATTTTCGCCCCCACCTATCATTGATCCATCCACCAAAAGCAGCACCGACGATTGCTCCTGCCACAGCTGTGCTAACAATAGCTTCCTGCAAGCAAACAGTATTAAGAATCTCTTGATGAACAATGCAAGATCAATGGAGAAGTAATTGAAAGAAAACTTTACCTTCAATGAGGTATTATTTTCAACAGATTCAAAGTCATCTCGAATGTAGAGAAGAGCACCAGAGATAACCCCTTAAAAAAACCAAAAAAAAATCTCAGTAAATTACAATGCATTTATTGAAATTATAATGTTATTTAGATACTCGAAACGGAGATAATATATTTACCTGTATCATATCCAAATAGGAGACCCCCGAGACCAGCTGATAAAGCAAGTTGCAAGATATAGGGCCTTGTAAATGAAAGATGAAGGCATTCTTTTGCCATATCTAACCATATCTTTTGCCATAGCTAACCATATTAAACTAAAATTAGAGAATGTTAGATATGGACAGAGAGTGATGAACTGATGGAGACACATAGAGAAGGGGAAGTAACAAAACTCTCTGTCAATCCGCATTTTCAAAAGGCGCACACTTTTTCATCGGACATGTTGGTGCTTATCATAAATTTATCGACATATATATCTACAATCACAGAACAAAATTCCCACATTTTTTTTCTCGATGTTGTCTATTATATAAAAGTTGAGTGGAGAGGAACCTCTACAGTAATAATGAACAACCGCGCAAAGTAGTCAGAACACTTTCGTGTTTTACATAGTGCAGTCTAAGGTTTTATTACCTTCTATTTGCCTTCCTACTGTACCTTAGGCAACCTAAGGAAGAAGAACAAAATGTATGAACCTGATAACATTGAATAATGAACATTGGTTCAAGGTTTTATTACCTTCTATTTGCCTTCCTACTGTACCTTTGCTTGAATCAAATTTCATTCATCATGTCTTCTCACATTCCTTGCAAAAGGAAGAAGCTAGAAAGCTTAATTACCATGTGTAGTGGCTTTCCTCCTCCCATGGGTTCATGCTTTCATGTTTCAGGCTTTTCTTCTTCAACATCACCTCGACCTCCTCAAATGACAAGCCTTTGGTTTCAGGTACAAAGAAAAATATGAACCAGAAAGCCACCACTGATATACAACCAAACACGAAGAATGTTAATGCAGCGCCGAGAGCATCAGTTAATGTTAAAAATGTCTGGCAAACAATTAGGTTGGAAACCCAGTTAGCCACTGCAGCTATTCCTCCACAAATTCCTCTATGCCTCAATGGGTATATCTCTGAGTTCACAATCCAGGGAACTGTTCCCATCCCCGGTGCATAGGAGATGATATATGCTCCTAGCCCAATCAGAGCCACATAACCATATCGACTTGGGCATCCTTCCGTGTACCATTGACGCTTCTCCCCCTTGCATATACCCCTCGTAGTTGGATTTTCGGATAAACATGCACCAGGTTTCATCTGATCACGGAATAAAGAAGATTAAAAATTTTTATTCAAAACTAAATGTGAAATACAACTAGAAGCATCATAGCGAAAACATAGTTTAAAAGAGGACGCACCGTGTCCCTGGAATGAGCACAAAAACCACATTCTTTGATTTCCAGGCATGAAGTACAAGACCATGTTGCTGCATCTCGCGCTGTACTGAAAGCAGGACATGTACTGTTTGCGAAATGAGCAGTTTCAGCTCTGTCAACATGCGGAGAACTCTGAGCAGCACTGTAAAACACAGCGAATAGTCCATAAAGACAAATGACGATTCCAGCCATACTGATAAGCATCAACTTTCTCCTTCCAAACTTATCAACAGTACTCATGCTAATAAGGGTTCCAATGACATTGAGACCGGAAGTAATGAGAGAAAGCGCCAGTGCAGTACTATTTGAAGCGTATCCGGCCAACTGAACTACGGTAGGAGCATAATACATGACGGTATTGATACCCACAAACTGTTGAGCAATCTGAACACCAATGCCGGCAACAAGCCCTCTACACACAATTTCACTACTCCACACATCTATTAATTTGACAATGAAGTTATCCTCATCAACTGATCCTAACTCTCGTACTTCAGCGTCAATGGAATACTTCAGCGCTTGAATCTCTTGTGTAACTTCTTCAGCAGGATATATTCTCTCCAGAATTTCAATTGCCTCCTCTTTCCTACCCTGTAATCTGATATAATGTTAGAAATATAAATGTAACAACTAAGTAAGTAGTTACCGTTCAATTTTAAAAGAAATAAATAACAAACTTAGTTTTCAATGCCCATGTTCGTAGTGATATCAAGATTCAGCCTACAAGAGAAAATGTGAAAATAACTATCGAAAAATTATACCTTTCTAAAAAGCCATCTAGGAGATTCGGGAAGAAAGAACATCAATATAAGCTGAACAAAGGCAGGGACAGCAGCTATGCCGAGCATCCATCGCCAGGTTCCAGGCACCTATAACAATTTGCACTTGTAAACATTAGTAACAAAAGTACTACATCATATTCTGAAACAGTGACATACCTCGAAAGTTCAGTAGGTACCTTAGTGAAGGCTAGATTTATAAGATATGCAATAAACTGTCCTCCAGTAATTAACAATCCATTTAGACCAACAAGAGCACCACGAATCCTAGCTGGGGAAGCTTCTGATATGTAGAGCGGTGAAGTCATGGAAGCCATTCCAATTCCCAAACCCACACCAAATCTTCCAATAATGATCATAAAAGGTTTTTGAGCAACAGCCATAACTATTGCTCCAATCAAGAATAATACATCTGCAACCATAATTGACAATCTTCTTCCCCACTTATCATTGAGCCATCCACCAAAAGCAGCACCAACAATAGCTCCAGCTATGGCCGTGCTAACAATAGCTTCCTGAAAATAAACCAAAGTACATTAAGGATCCCATGATGAACAATACAAGATCAATGCAAAAGTAATTGAGTGAAAACCTTACCTGCAATGAGGTATTCTTTTCAACAGATGCAAAATCATCTCGAATGTAGAGAAGGGCACCAGAGATAACTCCTATAAATAACACAACCTCGTCAAGCATATATTTTGTGATTGTAATGATGTACATGTATTCCGAATGGGTATAATATGTTTACCTGTATCATATCCAAAAAGGAGACCTCCAACACCAGCAGACAGCGCAAGTCGCAAAATGAAGGGTCTTGTATATGAAAGATGAAAGCATTCTTTAATCTGAGATCTGCCAGTTTCACGAAGCCCACGTTCCATGGTTGACAAGTGAAGAAAATAGAACTAGACTTTTGAGTTATCTGCATGAATGGAAATTGGAAAATGATTGAGAAATTTAAGAAACTTCAACAAAACTCAATCAAGGTTGATATTGTAGAGTGTCATATTAACAAACAACATTGAAGCTCGAATAGGAAAACAAATAAGAGCAACTAAAAAGGGTATTACAATCACATTATCCACAATAAAAATGAAATCAGGATTTATGTGAACAATGGGATGGAAACTGAGACTGAAGTTTGTGATCGAAGGCCAATGTGGTTGATAATTGATAAGAGTTTACACCTAGAAAGTTGGATCATTAGGAATGACCGAATGAATCTAATAATAATCTCCATGAAAAATGTATTAGATTTTTTGTCGAAAAAATTTATAAGTATGAACTCCATTGGATTTTTCATCTTTTTTCACAGAAAACCACATTAAAACCTAATCAAAGGTTAGGATTTCACTAGAAAAAAAATGTAAACAAGATAGAATAGCCAATAACAATGAGATTAACAAAGTATAAAGAAGGAAAAACAAAGAAATGAAAGCTAGTGATAATATGAATCTTACTTGCCCACAAAGCTTGATTGATCCCAAATGCTTTGGATCTTCGACGGATTAAAGTATAAACAAAGATGGATTTGATCTCACTCACTCACTCATTCACCCATTGGGTTGACTAAACTATTATATATAGAACTTCAAAACATTCTTCTTATCCACTTGGTGGTTTCTAAATATAGAGAGTTGTTCACATCTATTGAACACTCAGTCAAAGAAACAAAAACGGCACTTGATAAGATGAGCACTTGTATCTCAACTGTTTTAATGAGTGGTAAACACTATCTCACCATTGTGAACCTCATTTGCCTCTATATATAATTTCTTCTTTTCAGTATGGGTGCATGGTATAGTAATACCCTACACCCAGGTTCAGGCATCAGGCTGATAAAAAATCGAACACCCATGGCCTCTGGGTAGGAAGTTAACCCGCTACCGGTGCAAATACACATTCTCCTGTGTACGAGAGCACTTGGTGTGACATCGGATATGTTAGTTTTTTTGCTACTGGTGCGGACATACAATATTCCTCTACAGTCTAAAAATTTTCAAACACCCATGGCCATGGTGTGCCTCAGTCTGTGAGGTACCCATTGCGTGTGTTGGCCACTGGATACAGGTCAGACTCGCGCTATGCGTGGGGGACACATTTCTAGCTCCAGGGCACTTGGCGCGACATCATCCAATACAAGTCTTTGATACTATTAATGTCAACAAAAGAACCAGAGGTCCCTAAAGCCCATATAACCCAAGCTCACACCATTACCCAACCTATGTGAAACTAAAAACCGGATATTGGAGCATCCAAGTACTCCTGGTGATGTCTAGTTAGATTGAAGTTGCATTTGATAAACTTTTTTTCCTTTTGATATAAACTTTGGTTGAGTGTAGGTTTCTAAATTTATTTAGGTTATTTAAATTTGATTGGATAAAATTTCACTAAAATCAAATCCGACTGAAGTTAATTTAATTTGACAAGTTATGAAATGTTGAAGAGAAAAAGATGGAATGTGCAGGTTCATTGTAAAGAATGAAGAGAAGAGCGTTTTGTGTTCATATTGCAGAAGAAATAGGTGCAAGGACTAATGCATTTAACAACTGAAAACACAATGATTGAAGGGAAACTACTCATTTCTTGTGTGCATAACATGATTTGTTTTCGGTGAACAGAACATAATAGAACTGTTGAAGTATCAGAGATACAATTTTGCGAAGAAGTATGTATTGAGATATTGAGATATCAAAAGATAAAAAAATGAATTGTGGCAGCAGAGCAATATGGTTCAATAGATTTTCGAAATGGGAATCAAGATTTTATTGCTTTCAATTTGCATTTGGACTTGCAATCAGAAGCCAAAAGGAAACAAGAATCTTGTCACCCACAAATGGAATGATGAACAAACAATGAATTCAATGAATAATTGAACACCTAAGCTGCCGTCGCCTTCTTTTTGTATGTCAGGCTCTTTGTACTCAACATCTCCTCGACCTCCTCAAGATTGAGTCCTTTAGTTTCAGGCACAAAGAAATAGATGAACAAGAAAGCCAGCACTGAGATGCAACCAAACAGGAAGAATGTGAATGAAGAGCCTAGCGCTTTGGTCAAGCTTAAAAACGATTGGCTGACAATGAGATTCGCAACCCAGTTAGCCACTGCAGCCATTCCTCCACAAATTCCTCTATGCTTCAAGGGGTATATCTCTGAATTCACAATCCAAGGAACTGTTCCCATACCAGGAGCGTAGGCAATGATATATCCTCCTAGACCAATCAGAGCCAAGAAACCAAATCGGCTTGGGCATCCTTGGGTGTACCATGTACGCTTTTCGGCCTTGCATGCACCCTTTACGGTGGGATTGTTAACCAAGCATGCACCAGGTTTCATCTGATTACAAGAGTAAAAAAAAAAAAAAAAAGTTCAAACAGCTTGTTCAAATCAAATGAAAAACTAAGATCATGCAGCATTGTATCAAAATTTTGTTGCAAAGAAGATTACGCACCTTGTTCTCTCCGTGTGGAGAACAATAGCCACAATCTTTGATTTCTAAGCATCTTACACAAGACCATTTTGCTGCATCTAATGCTGTACGATAGGGAGGACATGATGTACTGTTTCCAAAATGATAGCTTTCAAATTTATCAACATGTGGAGAACTGTGAGCAGCACCGTAAAACACCCCAAATAATCCATAAAGGAAAATGATAATACCAACCATACTGATAAGCATCAACTTTCTCCTCCCATATCTATCAACCGTACTCATGCTAATAAGGGTTCCGATAACATTGAGACCAGAGGTAATTAGAGAAAGTGCCAGAGCAGTACTGTTAGCAGCATATCCTGCCAACTGAACTATGGTCGGAGCGTAGTACATGACGGTGTTGATACCCACAAACTGTTGAGCAATCTGAACACCCATGCCAGCAACAAGCGCTCTTCGCACAATTTCACTACTCCATGCATCCTTTATCTTGTCAATGAAACTAGCCTCATTGATATGGCCTACCTCACGTATCTCAGTTTCTATAGATGTCTTCAATGCGTCAAGCTCTTCCTCAGCTTCATCGGCAGGATATATTTTGTGCAGAATTTCAGCTGCTTCATCTTTTCTGCCCTGTAACAGACCAACGAGAACGATCATGTCAGAGCTACTTTTCATTTTTACAAGACAAGACTACTTTTAATCTAGATAGAGGTCTCTGAATTTTTTAAGAAAATGTTACATGTCACAGAATTTAGATTGCTAGGAAAAAAAAACACTCAAAGATTCAAGATTCAGTCAAAAACAGGAAGGGGGGTAGCGAAAAGTTAGGTTGATACCCTTCGATACAGCCATCTAGGAGATTCAGGGAGAAAAAACATCAATACAAGCTGAAGTAGAGCTGGGACAGCAGATATGCCAAGCATCCATCGCCAGGTTCCGGGTACCTATAACAAATTCCACACAGAAACATTAGCAACAGAAACAAGTACAATCATATTGCAAGAAGCACAACAGGACTGGGAATCTTCGATAGGTAATACCTTGGTGAAGGCTAGATTTATGAGATACGCTATAAACTGTCCTCCAGTAATCAACAATCCGTTTAGACTAACAAGAGCACCACGAATCTTAGCAGGGGAAGCTTCTGATATGTAGAGCGGCGATGTCATAGAAGCCATTCCAACTCCCAAGCCCACACCAACTCTTCCAATAAGGATCACATATGGCTTTGGAGCAATAGCCATGATGATTGCTCCAATTAAGAACAAGACATCTGCAAGCATAATTGACCATTTCCGTCCCCACTTATCATTCATCCATCCACCAAAACCAGCACCAATGATAGCTCCAGCTACGGCTGTGCTGACAATAGCTTCCTGGAAATAAAATTCAAGTACACATTATCAATCCCACAATGAACACAATCAGCTCAATGCAATAAAACCTTACCTGCAATGAGGTGTTCTTTTCAACGGATATGTAATCATCTCGAATGTATAGAAGAGCACCAGAGATAACTCCTGTTAGCAAAAACAAACACATCTGATCAATTATACATTGCTTTTTATTTTGTCAAACAGTTATCAGTCTTGTACTTTTTTTTTCTTTCTAGAAATGAATGCTTTGTTCACCTGTGTCATAACCAAATAGAAGGCCTCCAAGTCCAGCAGATAAAGCAAGTTGCAAAATATAAGGCCTTGAAAATGAGAGATGAAGACATTCCCTGATTTCATTTTTGCTTGCCTTATGAACACCACCCTCCATTGTTGTCAACAAATGGAGAAAACAGAACCCAGAAGATTGATTTTTCAACCTTATGGAGAATCCAAAATACTTCAGAAATGAAGAAAAACACAAGACAACCTAATGGAAAAATCAAAACTCAAACACCAAGCTTAACTCCTTGTTATCTATAAAAAATATGGATCAAACACAGACCCCATTTATAGAACTTAATAGACTTCTTGTTAATGTACATGTGTATAATTTTAGTTCTATTTTTTGCCTTTTTTATGGATAAAATTCAACAGAATTGGAGAAATTTCAGCTCAAAATGACACTAATACCACAAAACATTCCATGGATATCTCTAGTTGGTCATCAAGACTTCTTCACTTCCATGTGTATTATTCACCATTCTTTCTTTATTTGTCAGTGGTAAACAGTCGGAAAAAAAAAATTAAAATTTTTCCAAAATAATGAAAATATGCACCAAAGCCCCAATCCCTGCTTTTAGTTTAGAAGAATTTCCAAAAATATAGAATTTCCAAAAATATGAAAATGTCTTAATAAAAAAGGGCATTTAGAAATGATAGCTCAAAACTAATGGAGTTCCTTTAAACCTCCCTTTCATTGTTTTCACTATTTACCCTCCTTCATTCCAAAGTCATGTTTTTTAGGGTTAATTACACTTTCCCCCTTTAAAATATATAGTCAATTCAGTTTTGTCTCCAATTAACATTCATATTGCATTTTCTCCCTCAGATTAACAGTCAACGTGCCTTGACTGTCAATGCACGTGCTAGATTCAAAAATGTCATATTTTACTGTCCAAAATATCATTTAATGATCTGAAGGCTAAGATTCAAAGTTGATGCAATTAAAATCAAAGGCTAATATTCAAACTTTCACTAAGATGTTAGGATAATTCGCCAATTCCTCCTTCACCACCACCGTCTCCACTTCACCACAAATAACTCATCCATCTGCTTCTACTACTACATCTACATGTTATTTCACTGTAGATTCAATATTCAAGCATCAATAAGTGGAAAAACTTGCCAAGTTTTGATAGCAAACTTGAGTTGCAGCTCATCTTCATCATTTGTTAGGTCAAATCTGTTGCAGAGGGCAAAGTTACGTTCAAATATATTTTAAGGGGTTAAGTTACTGCTAATTAACAACTCTTAATTGATTTTCTTGCAGATACCATGGTGTCACAAGCACAATCAAACAAGTGAATAAGAGGTTTGAAGTAAGCAAATTTTTTAAGGAGTACATGTATAAAACACAATGTAAATTTATTTGATGTTCATTGGATGTTCTTACAACAAAGTTTGATGTTCTTTCAACAATGTAAATTCATTTGATATTCATTGGATGTTAATAACACATTATAATCAAATGTCTTAACACTTTCAAGCATTAATAAGCAACCTTGCATTTCAAAACCTGACATAACACTTTCTAGCATCAATAAGCAACCTTGCAACTCAAAACCTGACATAGCACCTTCAAACATCAATATGCAATCTGATATAGCATTTTCAATAACATTCAGTACCTAACAACCTCAAGTGCAAAAACCTGAATTTACAAGCAACAATAACCAACTTGAAGTATACCATACCAACAAGCATTCAATACCATACAACACCAACAAGAATTCAATAACATACCACACCAACAAACATTTACTACCATTTAACAAAACTTGCATTCAATACCAACAAAAGTATACAAAACCAACATAAGTGTACTATACCAACAAGCATTCAAGTGTATCAGTTAGTTTACCATACCAACACAAGTCTAAACATAAGTTTGAGATAACATTCATGAGATAACATTCTCATACCAACATGCATTCAATACCATCACAAAACACATAATGATAATGTCAATAAACAAAAAAGAATTGTGGACGAAGCCTCCTTCTGGGTGGTATAAACTCAATTCTGATGGCTCATTGAAAGCAAACTCATGAGGTTATGGTGCAGTAATTAGGGATAATAATCCCCATCCAAAGCCTCTGTCATGGAGTCACCCTGACAGAGAGTATTATTCGCCCCGAATGTGTCAAATGTTTGACAGCTCCCCGATATAGGAAAAACCAAGTAGTGCCTCTGCAGCAACCGAAACAAGCAAACAAAACAACTATCAAAGCTAGCTTGTTATACGAAGAAACACCACTACAGGTGCTCGTTGCAGGAAGCATGGAGGGGCTCGTCATAGATTTGAGGAGGTGCTCGTTGCGGGGAGCAGGGAGGGGCTCGTCGCAGCTAGACTCGTCGAGGGAGAGGGAAGACAGATCTGATCTTCTAGATCTGATTTCTCCTCTTGTTCTTTCCAACTCAGATCCAGTGGCTCTCGTTCAGATCTGAGCTTTCTCTCACACATAGCATCGAGTTCTTTTGAAAGCAGCTGAACATCTGTTGTGGATCTCGTAACCATATCCAGACATATTTCCCCTTTTGATCCCTGTAAAGGTCACTACACTACACTGGTGAGCCGCAGGGCTTCATCGCAGGAAGCCGCAGGGCTCGTTGCAGGGAAGAGCTGCTCTAGATCTGAATCAAGTCTAGATCTGATTCAAGGGAGGTCAGCTCTGTCTTCTAGATCTAATACCCCATCTCCGGTTTATGGAATGACAGGAACAAATGGTGGAGACGCAGTTGGTGCGAACGTGTTTGCACAGGAGGTGTTCATGGATTTTGAGGAGAAGTACAACATTCATGGCGATGGATTGCTACAGTTACTCACAAATGAATATCAAGTGGCTGTAAAAATAGAGATAAACTAGGTGCAGAAGGACTGGAAATGATGATAAACCCCAAAAGCTGGGCAATGCTAACTGCAAGGGTGTCAGCCAGTCAAAAGCAGGCTGCAGCACAAAAGAATGAAGAGGTTTTGCATAAAGCGGATGAATGTACACTGCCAACCAGTGTTACATCCTCTGGCCCTAGCAAAATTCAAGAAGCAATGGCAACAAACCCTACCGTTGCACCAGCGAAGATGAGTTGGGCATCAAAGCTTAAGCAAAGCAAGCATACGGGCTTTACAAAACCTAGGTATGAACCTCCAGCTACTGTTGAAGGAAGGAAAATAGTACAAGTGTAAACTGTTGACTTTGCGAATAGGATAGAAGAATGTGAAAAGTTGGTTATTGGCAGCTTTGAGGGCAAGCGCTTGGCATATGGTTATGTCAAAGAGTGGCTGATAAGGACGTGGGGAATTTGAGATTTTGATATGAGCATACACGGAGATAAGAATTTTGTATTCAAATTCAAGAAGGAAGAAGATAGAAGTAAGGTATTGGAAATGGGACCTCTGCATATTGCAAGCAGGTTGTTCATCCTCAGGGCCTGGTCACCTTCTATGGACGAGGATGCCGAGGTGCTTACCTCGATACCTATTTGGGTTACACTGAAGAAATTTCTTTTATTCCTATGGAATCCACAAGGTATTCAAAGGATTGCTAGTTTTATTGGTGTGCGTATGATGCTTGACAAAGCTACTGAAGAAAGGACAAGATTATCGTATGCGAGGGTGTGTGTGGAGGTGGATGTAAACAACCAATTACCCAAAGACATCTTTGTTGTTATCAATGGAGATAAGAAAAAAATAGTTGAAGTTGAGTATGCATGGATTCCTGTTAAATGCAGTTCTTGTGCATTTTTTGGCCATACAAAACAACAGTGTTCAAAGAGCAAAGAAATTAATACTCCAGGCCATATGATATGCAAGCTACGGGTAGGACCCAACCACTAGAAGGACAAAACTCTGATGGCTGGACGATCTCCAAGGGTAGACGTACATTCAAGTCGAAGACTCCACCCAGTTTAGAGGGGAGTCCAGGGCCTATCACAGGAAAAGCAGGGAATGTGACCAGTATAGAGGCTGCTAATGTGGCAGAGCATAACATAAATGATGACCAGAGTGATGCCATAACGCCAAGTCCATAACCATTAATTCTTATCAACCCAATGCTTGAGCGTAGTGCTAATGTGGAGGCAAGTGAACACACACTGACTCAGGACAAAGAGAACACCACAACAGATGAACAGAGTAGTAACGATGAACATGAGCAAGATCTTTCTAGTGAAGAGGTTGCAAGCGATTTGTTTTCAAAATCTTGCACTAAAGATTTTAGTCTCTGCCCACGAAGATCCTCTAGAGCTAAGAAAACAAACAAAAAGTACAAAGGTTGAATCATTTCCTCCTTAACAAAGGGGACAGTGATAAAAAACAAGAGGTTTCTTCTTTGGCCGATGCTAGTTGAAGATTTTTATAGGCCTAGTAACCATGTTCACTCTCACTAGAATTATCTTTCTTGTGAGAGTTTGTTTCTTTTTTTATTTTTGTTTTTGCTTTTGTTTCATTTGTATAAAGGTTTTGGGGTCCTTAAAACCCAACTCGCTTTCCAAAAAAAAAAGTGTTTTTCACTAACTGCTTTTACCAGCTGTCTAATTGTCTTTTACTAAACTTGGTCGTAGTTTCTTTCACAATACTTCAAAAACTTTGAGCTTTGTTAAAACTGTTTTCCTATCCATATGTTTTCCACAAACTTATGTTGATTACTTAAACATATTAATCAAGCAGTGTGTTTGAATGCTACAAATCCAAATAGGATATTTGTAAACATATATGTGTTTGACGTCGTCATCAATCTTATGTGCAATATTTTGGCATCTCCTTTGAGCATCATATTCCGGGCTGAGCAGCATGGCCTTGCATGCATCTGTTTGTAGATATTGTACATCAAGGTACTCAACACTCTTGTACAGTTCATCCATGCAACCAATCTTGGTTTCATCTTCACTAGTTAATTTGATGATATTGCTAATACTCTCCCATAGTCCATCCATGCAACCAGTATTGGATTTCTTGACATCAGTAGTAGTTAATTTGATTATAACACCCATGGGCAGTGTGAGAAAGCAAAGAAGAACATCTATAAAATTCGGTCTGGATTCCACAAGCACAACCATGTTGTTTTTCTTGTCTACTAAAATCTTCAAGTTCATCTTCTTATTGATATTGAATTTCATTCTTCTATAAAACAAAACTTGCAGATGGATCAATTTCTCTCCGACACCTCATCAAAATCTTCAAGTTCATTTTCCCATTTCAAAATGCATCAATTTAAACAACCCTACAGCCTCAAAAGCCTGTCTCTCCACCGCATACTCTGAAATCATCGCCGCCCAAGTAACGGAGCTTCTTTCCAGCAGCTCATCAAACACCTTACGAGCATCCGAAACAACCCCTACTTTGCAATACAAAGCAATCAAATAACTACTAACAAACACATCAGACACATTATCAGCCTTAAAAGCAATGCAATGACATTGTTTTCCAAACCAAACATCAGGAAGGTTCAAAGTAGCGGTGAAAACACCAGGGAAAGTAAATGGGTTTGGGAGGGTGTTTTCGACCCTCATTCATCGAAAGAGGTTTAGAACGAAAGATGAATGTTTGGGTCCTTGTTAGGAGTACCCATTAATGAGACAGTTCCATGAAACCACATCCCTTTGTTCGATTTATTCGAATTCTAGCTGAGCTTCGGATAAAAGATTACACTTGGCGTACAAGTTAACAAGGGTGTTGGCAAGGTAGAGGTATGTTCTAAGACCCTTTTGATGATCTGAGCGTGTAAAGCTCGACCATTTGGAAGGTTTTTCTGCTATGTGTGGTGAAGCAGAGAAGTAAAGAAGGAGCGAGACAGAGAATTCATTCATTTGTTCCTTTCTTCCAATGGGCGAGATCCTAAGAGGACTTGAGATGATCGTAATCTCTTTCGAGTTGCTTTGTCTTCCAGCGAGCTTTCATGTTCTGGAACCAAACAACTATTTGTCTTGGCTACAGTCCCAACTTCTTAACGAGTTGGGTCTTTCGTTCCGGTTCCAGCTTGTTCTATGCCTCAAAGCTCTTCTCCAACAAATGAACCTATAAAATCAAACCAACAACCACACGAAAAATGTGAAACAGATCAGTGAGAACTCAACCACATAGAAAAGAAAAATGAGAAACAGAGACGCCTAAACCAAACCAAAGACAAAAAAATGAAAGAGATGAGAAGAATAGAGGAGGAGAAAAGATACCACCACCACACCATAGAGAGTGAAAACGTTGGGAGAGAGGAGAAACAGAACAGAGAGAATGAACATGGAGGGAGTTTTGCCTCCACCGTTGTCTTTTCAATGGAGGGAGTAATCCGTAGCTGTCCATGTGTCTGGTTTAGGTAACAGACGGTTGAGATTGACATGCTATCACATCAGCGCGATAAGGACGTGAATGACATTTTTGTCATGCAAAATAAGAAAAATAGTGACACGTGAGGTGTTTGACAGTCAAGGCAAGTTGATTGTTAGTCTGAGAGGGAAAGTGCAATATAAATGTTAATTGGGAAAAATCTGAATTGGTTATATGTTTTAAGGGGGAAAATGCAATTAACCCTATTTTTTTATTGATTTTTTCTTTGCTCTGAATCTTTGTACCTGGCCAATGAGATACCAACTCAGCAATAGGCATGTGGCGAATGAAATTATAGGTCTAGGATTCGAATCCTTGCCAGTGACATCTAGGGTGGGAAGGGTCAATGGATAAAAAAAATAGAAAAATAAAATAAAATCTTTATACCGGCTTATTCCCAACTTATAAATATATTTTTTATTTGAATTTAGGGGCATACTATTTTCATAAGGGGTGGCACTTAAAAAAAAAAAAAACTTTATGTGGTGTTTAAAATAGGAAGAGGTAGATGCACATAGCAACAGCCCTGAATAAACCCTAAACCCAAACTCTCGTTGGTCTTCATCTCTGTTCTCTCTTTCTCCAAAGGCACCTCTCGCGCTATAGGCCGCCTCTTCTCTTCTTACCCTTACAAACAGCGTTGAATCAAAAGTTTCATCTTTTTTTATTCAGATCGGTTTAGCTCATTACAGGTTAGTCATTCTTTTCTTTGTTCATTAATATGTAGAACGATGAACTGTATTTTTTTTTTGTATTTTAGGGTTCTTATTACTCTCTAATCTTCAATCCCGGACGTTGTTCTTGAAAAATAAGTGAAAATCAACAATACCCATTTTTTATTGAGCTTTGAATTGCAATAAAGGTGTAATCTTTATGGATGTTCTGTTCAATTTGTTTATGTAATCTGTATGTTTCATTTGTAGTTAAAGTTTTGTTTTCACAGATTTCATGTATGTGAATTTGGGGTTTTCAAACTGGTTATTCTTAAGTTGGGGGTATAGATTGATCAATAGTGAACTTGGTGTTTTCAAGTTGAGTAATGTAACTTTTTTTTTCCTTACTTTGTGTAGGAAAGATGGTTCAGTATAATTTTAAGAAGATTACAACAGTGCCCACTGGGAGTGATTTTATCGACATTATCCTCTCGCGGACGCAGCGCCAAACCCCGACAGTTGTTCACAAAGGTTATGCTATCACTCGTCTGAGACAATTTTATATGCGAAAAGTGAAGTACACCCAGTCAAATTTCCATGACAAGCTCTCTACAATTATCGACGAGTTCCCCAGACTTGATGATATCCATCCTTTTTATGGAGACTTACTGCATGTGCTTTACAACAAGGATCATTACAAGCTCGCCCTTGGTCAGATCAATACAGCAAGGAATTTGATTAGTAAGATTTGCAAGGACTATGTGAAGCTGTTGAAGTATGGCGATTCATTGTACCGATGCAAATCTTTGAAGGTTGCTGCACTTGGTCGAATGTGTACGGTCATTAAGCGTATTGGGCCTAGTTTGGCATATTTGGAACAGATTAGGCAGCATATGGCAAGGCTGCCTTCGATTGATCCCAACACCAGGACAATTTTGATTTGTGGTTACCCAAATGTTGGTAAAAGCTCATTTATTAACAAAATCACAAGAGCTGATGTTGATGTGCAGCCGTATGCCTTTACAACCAAGTCTTTGTTTGTTGGGCATACAGATTATAAGTACTTGAGGTATCAAGTGATTGATACCCCTGGTATATTGGACCGTCCATTCGAAGACCGTAATATTATTGAGATGTGCAGTATAACAGCTTTGGCGCATCTTCGAGCTGCTATCTTGTTCTTTTTGGATATTTCGGGGTCATGTGGATATAGTATCGCCCAACAAGCAGCTCTCTTTCACAGTATTAAGTCATTGTTTATGAACAAACCCTTGATTGTAGTTTGCAACAAGACTGATTTGCAACCATTGGAGAAGCTGTCGGAGGAAGACATGAAATTGGTCATGGAGATGAAAGCTGAAGCCTTGAAAAATGTGACTGGCCTAGGTGGTGAAGTTACTGATGATGAAGGCACTCTCTTGACTATGAGCACTTTAACTGAAGATGGAGTGATAGCTGTGAAAAATGCTGCTTGTGAAAGGTTATTGAATCAGAGGGTGGAATTGAAGATGAAGTCAAAGAAGATTGGTGATTGCTTGAACCGATTCCATGTTGCAGTGCCAAAGCCAAGAGACAGTAAGGAAAGGCCACCTTGTATACCAGCAGCAGTTTTGGAAGCCAAAGCCAAGGAGGCAGCAGAGAAGGAGAAGAGGAAACTTGAGAGAGAATTAGAGGATGAGAATGGCGGTGCTGGTGTATACTCTGCCAGCTTGAAGAAGCATTACATCTTAGCAAATGATGAATGGAAAGAAGATAATATGCCTGAAATTCTTGATGGACACAATGTGTACGACTTTGTTGATGTGGATATCTTGCAAAGGGTTGAAGAATTGGAACGTGAAGAGGGGTTGCGCCTTGAAGAAGAGGCAGATGCTGATTTTGAGATGGATGGTGAGGATTTGACACCAGAACAACGAGAAGCCTTGGCTGAGGTCAGGAAAAAGAAGA
Source organism: Berberis thunbergii (assembly GCA_003290165.1). Taxonomy (NCBI): domain Eukaryota; kingdom Viridiplantae; phylum Streptophyta; class Magnoliopsida; order Ranunculales; family Berberidaceae; genus Berberis; species Berberis thunbergii. Next base: position 340,373 of record QNQO01000502.1, on the reverse strand, counting down.
GATTGTTGATTCAAGAGCATAGGATAAAAAAGAGTACTGCAGAGAGCCGTCCAATTGTACCCAGAAAGTTTGATAAAGACAGGAAATTCACAACAAAGAGAATGGGGAGGCAGCTATCATCATTGGGAATGGACCCTACATCAGCTATTAACAGGGCTCGTAGCAAGTCTCTCTCTAGGCAGGATCGAAAGAGAGGAAGATCACTGAGTAGGGGAGAAAATGTAGATGCCATGGATGTGGATGTTGATAACCCCAACAAGAAACTGCGGATGAGGTCCCGGTCTTTATCGCGGTCTAGGTCGCAGTCTCGACCACCTGGTGAAGTTGTTCCTGGGGAGGGCTTCAAAGACTCTGAACAAAAGAATAAAGCTTTGAAACTTGCAAAGAAATCTGCAAACAAGAGGAACAAGAATGCTCGTCGGGGAGAAGCAGATAGGGTCATTCCTAATCTGAAACCAAAACACTTGTTCTCTGGTAAGCGATCTATTGGGAAAACTGACAGGCGTTAAGGATTTCCAAGGTAAGCATATGACCTTAATACTGCTATTTCTGTGGTGTTGCTTCTTGTTGATTTATTCTGTAGTAAATACATTCCCTTTCCTGAATAACCATAGCTATCTGTTACTCTTCCTCTTGATTTGTTTTTGACGGTGTTTATTATTGTCTCTGTCTGATTGGGTAGGTAATCTATGTTTAAGCTTATAGAATAGAAGTTAGCCAATCAGAGGTTTGATATCTTTGCAAAGCTGCAAGTGCTCCTTGGTTCAAAATAAATTAAAATATTGAACAATCCCTTTTTTTAATATTTTTTGATACAGATAAAGTTGTTATGATACAAATATCTGATCATGTCACAAGAGATTATCATTGTGAAATCGCCAGCATGGAATCTAATATAACTATCAAAGCAATAGGATTATGTGGAGTTTTCTTTTAGAATTTCAAGTTTACATATCTATGTTGTAAAATTTATGTTACTTAAATGCAACTAGCAAATATGTGCTTTGGTGACTTACCAAAGCACTCTTAACTGAAATTTCATGATTAGATCAATTTTTTTTTACATATCTTTGGAAGGATTCAATTATTTTTAAATGTAACAACTTATGAATGTGTTTCGCTGCGTTACTTATAACGAAGTTCAACAAATCAAATATTGATCTACAAGAAAAGAATGACATTAGATGAACTTTATAGCTGAAAAACAACGTATAGGCCTATTCCTGTATTGGTGGGTATTCGAGTTTACGTGTTGATGCCTCATATCTATGTTGGGCAACTAAAGCGCTTACTGGTGTCCTTGTTAGTTGTTACATAATTTAAGGCCAAAGTGAAAATACCACATTGTTAAAATTAGATAAGTTCCCTCATAACAAATATAGAAAAAACAACACATTTATAATGCAGAATGACAGCCATTGCATGATGTAGACATAGCAGGACAACAGATTCACTACATATCTAAGTCGAGAACAATAAGATATTGTTTGATCTTAAGCTAGTTTAACAAAATTTATGAGACTGGAGGAAGAGCTCTTACCTCTGTTTGACTGTTTCTCAGTGACACTATGACCAACCACATAACCAGCTAAAATTTTGGCAGTCATATTTGAATTTGAATTGCGAAGCCCATAACTAAGTGAACCTGGCTCATCTAACTCAGACGTTGCACATCGCCATGTAGCATCTGCATAAATTGAACCATCCCCATAAAAGTGTCCATATAAGCCATATCATCGCTGCCACTTGATGCAGCAAATGATGGAGTCGAGGCAACTCCATTTCTGCTGTTCCTACTGTAGCCTCCCACTGCCAACCTATGGCTTGTATATCCCCATTTCCATTCCCACCATTCCAACTAAGGTGACCTAAACCACTCCCTCCACCTTGTACTGAAATAGGAGAGGAATCCCAATTTGCTGAACTGTTACCAAAGGTCTTTCATCCAATATTTCCACCACCAGATCCCATGTAACTACTAGAACTTGCAGAGTTTGTGGAATAATTAAAAGCCTCATTCCCCCCTTAAACTATAATGCCTCGGGCTTAAGAGAACTACCTCCTCCATTACCTTCCCTTCAATGTAGCCTACAGAACTACCATATCTATATGAATTATTGTTGTAATATGTTGATTTGTTCGTTCAAGCAAACTTCTTTGATTTCTATTTGTTTTACTGATTAGATATCAACGCCTATTTCTATTTATCTTGTTATAACGAAATTTCTGTGGATTTGCAGGCCTTGAATATCCAGCGTGGATTGAGATGAAAGTTTATATTTATTTTACTGTTCTGACGTTGAGAGACAATGAGTTTTTTGTATTTTCAAGTTTTGGTATTTCTTTGAATTTTGGAACTTTTCTGCTATATTTCTTTTACTATGCTTGAGTGGGGATATGCAGTTACAACGATGAAAGTTTTGTTAGTGCACTTCAATTGTGTTCTGTTATTTTCTTGGGGTCATTGTTTTCTGTTATTTTCTTGTTGTCAAATGAATCGATGGAACATGTCCAAGAACAAATTGGAACACACACTCTCTATCTCTGTGTAAAAACCGTAGTCAGAGAACTTGTAACAAATGAAATTCCAGCGGTAAAAGTTTGTAATAACGATTTCTGTCTCCCAACAAATGACTTCTCCCTTATCTATTCTGAGTAGTTGCTTCTAATGAAGTGTTAAATGACCAACTGGTTGTAGACAGAATCTTACACGTGTTGTATAAGACTCACTAATTTAGCCTAAATCAATCAGCTTGTTGATGCATACATGTGTGTGCATGGGCTGAATGTACGTGAAGGCATGTGTGCAAACTTGATAGATGAAGATTGGAAGGCTTTGTTGAATGGATTCAAGTGAAGACTACATTCAAACTCTAGTGAGGGGAGCTTTGCTAGGGGACTGGAAGGCTTTGTTGAATGGATTCAAGTGAAGACTACATTCAAACTCTAGTGAGGGGAGCTTTGCTAGGGGACGAGGGAAAGGGGCGAGGGATGGGTGGTAACCACCCATTCACCTCGAGATGCATGTTGTAGCTCATCTCGAGGCGGATGGGTGGCTTCCACCCATCCCTCGCCCCTTTCCCTCAACCCCTTGAATTTGATCAAATACGGATGTTGGATCACTTTGTACCATAGGACAGTGTTGGAGCAATGTTCATATTTATGTTTATGTTGTTGTATTTACTTGTATGTTTTGTATGGATTGGTTTTGTACAAAGGCTTTGTCCATTAAATCTGTGTTTGTATGGATCCTGTAAGGGTAATTGTAATGAAAATGTATGTCAAGGTTAGTGTAATAGGGAATGCCTAGATCAAGGGTGATCTAGTAGGCATTCCTGATGGTCTCAATCCCCAACGTTCCATTTTGAAAAATGTCAAATGCTTATCATTTATATTAGGGGGAAGGTGCTTCCTGATTCTTGGGCAAGATGGATCCAAACTCGGTGCATAAGCAAGGCAAAGCCAGTGCATTGTCACGGCATGCTTGAAAATAAGTTGGGATCACTTGATAATGGATGTGATGATCGATGGACTGACTAGACGTGCATGGATGGATTGACAAACCAAGGATCGTACATGCTTGCACAATGCATGCTCTGCGTATGCATGTGTCAGGACTAGTACCGTTGGTCAGGGAAACCAAGGTCAGAGGCCTTTCAAGATTTTCCTAATGGTCTCAAAACTCAATGTTCCCTTTTGAAAAGTGCCCAAATGCTTAGCATCTATATTATAGGGGGAAGGTTTGAGCTCTTGACTGTGAGGACATGTTGCCTCCATTGCATAGTCGGTCCAGACTGTACCGCTAGCATTTTTATTGTTTTCTTTGCATTGCTTTTCAACTTCAAACTTGTATTTTCATCGATCGATAGCATCAAACTAGTCTTGAGCAACGTCCTTCCGAACGTTCCTCCTCATTGTAATCTATTGAATGTGAATGAGAGCTTTTACTGACTATTGTGCATTATCATATTGTTTACAGATTGATATTGTGCATTCTCAAGTTAATATTTGTATCCGTCAAAGTAACTACTCATAGGCTTACTAGTGAATTGGATAGCTAGTGCTGCATGGATTACTAGTCCGTGACAGTTGGTATCAGAGTCAGAGCTTGTTGAATGCAAACCAGGATGCAGGAACTAAATGAGCGCCTTAGCGCTATGGAGGAACGACAAACTAGTCGAATGCATAGACTAGAAAACAGAATGGACCAGTTGAACACTTTGGGATAACATATTAGTCGGTTGAATGGACTCTTTTCACTGGCAGACAGAGTGGATTCGCTGGCTGAGCACGTTGATAACTTAGAGGGACGGACAGTTACTATTGAAGAGTCTCCTCACCCCACAGCTCAGGTGATGAGTGACTTCCAATTACAGTTAGAGGACTTATTTGCAAGGGTTGGCTTGCTGACTAAGGCCACAGAGACGATTGATCACCCTATGATGAAAGTGCTTGAGCCAAAGTCATATGTTGGGGCATGAGATGGGAAGTTGTTAGAAAACTTCTTGTTTGATCTGGAGCAGTATTTTCGCGCGGTGAACCCCGAATCAGAAAAAGCCAAGGTTACCATGGCGACCATGTACTTAGCAGGTGATGCGAAACTACGGTGGAGAACCAAATATACAGATATGGAAGAAGGTCGTATCCTTATTAGAACTTGGGCAGACCTCAAGAAGGAACTCAGAAATCAAGTCTTGCCTGAGAACACTGATTTCTTAGCAAGGAGGAAGCTCCACACCATCAAACAGACAAGCAATATTCGAGATTATGTCCGACAATTCTCAACTTGCTTGCTAGATATTCGAGACATGTCTGAGAAGGACAAAGTTTTCTGTTTCATGGAACAAGCTCAGCCGCTTCTACAAGCAGAATTGCAAAGGCAGAAGGTGACAGATATTACAAGTGCTATTGCGGCAGCAGAAAGGTTTAGCGATTATATGCCCATGACTGGATCCACTTCGCTCAATCACTCCACAGCTAGAATTGGCAGTACCAATTCAAGCTCAGGGTCGAATGCTTGCTCACCTCACCAAAACTGGGGAAACTCAAGTCAGAACCGAGGAAACTACAATTTCCGGCCGTCCAACCAGAATTGGAGTTCCAACAAAAATTGGAATGCCAGCTCTAGCAACTCAAATTACAACAACAAAGTAGGGCAAAACTACTATGGGCAGTGGAGACCATCTGCCCCTGCCCCATGCATTCTTTGCAATAGCAGGGATCACCCAATAGGCAAATGTCCATCCAAACCAGCTCTACACTCATTAATGTCCTTGCTTCAAGCAGGACCTTCTAACTCGACCGCATCGAGCTCGAACCCCACCAACAGTGAGACCTCCCAAATGAGAGCTCTACGCAAGCTCAATGCTGTCAAAGGAGAAATGTATGAGCACATACACAAGAAAGCTTTGCAATACATCGACATCACAATCAATGGGTTCCCTTCCCAAGCATTGTTGGATTTCGGAACGACAGACAATTTTATTGCCCCAGATGAAGCTAGACGTGTGGGTCTGAACTTAGAAGGAGATGTGGGTAAGTTGAAAGCTGTCAACTCTGAGGCAATCTCTATTACTGGTATGGCTAGAGCTGTGCCACTACAGGTTGGTCCATGGGAAGGAAGATCAAACTTCTTGGCCATTCCACTTGATGATTTTAAGGTGATTCTTGGCCAAGAATTCTTCCGAGGAGCTGCAGCAGAACCATTACCTTTCATGGACTCCTTGGGGTTTTTCGGACCCAGACTACGCATTGTACCAACCTCAATTCGACCAACAACTCATGATAGAATATTGTCGGCGCTCCAAGTCAAGAGAGGCTTGGCCAAAGGAGAAGATACATACTTAGCTGTGGCAAAACTAGAGATGTAAGATGATACTAGCAAAATCCCTGAGGAAGTTGCCCAAGTTATTGTTGACTTCAGCGAAGTGATGCCCAATGAATTGCCAATGAATCTACCTCCCAGAAGGCTCATTGATCACGAAATTGAGTTAGTCCCTGGTGCCAAGCCACCCGCACATAGTCCATATCGCATGAGCCTTCCAGAGCTGACAGAATTGAGAACGCAACTAGATGGCTTGTTGGAGTTGGGATTCATTCGGCCCTCTAAAGCACCTTATGGGGCACCTGTTCTTTTTCAGCGGAAACATGATGGCAGTCTTCGCCTTTGTGTTGATTATAAAGCTTTGAACAAAGTCACTATAAAGAACAAATACCCACTGCCGCTCATTGCAGACTTATTCTACCAACTTGGATTCGCCAGATACTTCACAAAACTCTACTTGAGATCAGGTTACCATCAGGTCCGCATTGCTGCTGGTGACAAACCCAAAACTGTTTGTTCTACTAGATATGGGTCATATGAGTTTCTAATAATGCCCTTCGGCTTGACCAATGCTCCAGCTACATTTTGCACCCTTATGAATGGCATGTTCCGTCACTTTCTGGACAAGTCTGTGGTTGTTTATCTTGACGACATTGTGGTTTATAGTGGGACTATAGAAGAACACCTACATCATTTGCGAGAAGTGTTCCAAATCCTTAGGGATAATCATCTCTTTGTCAAGAAGGAAAAGTGCTCATTCATTCAGACCCAGATCAATTTCTTAGGTCATGTTATTGGCAATGGCAATATTCGGATGGACATGGAGAAAGTCAAGGCAATCCATGATTGGAACTCTCCTAAGAACGTGTCTCAACTACGTTCTTTCCTTGGACTCACAAACTATTATCGTCGCTTCATAAGGGACTACTCTAAGAGAGCTGTTGCCCTGACAAATTTGTTGAAACAAGACCGAACATGGGAATGGGATAGGCAGTGTGAAGCTTCATTCCAAGACTTGAAATTGGTCGTGATGAAAGATCCAGTATTGGCCTTGCCAGACATCACCAAGCCCTTTGAAGTACAAACAGATGCTTCTGATTATGCCTTAGGGGAGTTTTACTTCAAGATGGTCACCCGGTAGCATATGAGAGTCGAAAGTTGAATGATACAGAGTCTCGTTACTCAGCTCAGGAAAAGGAATTGCTAGCCATTGTACATTGTTTACGGGTGTGGAGACACTACCTCTTGGGATCTCAAGTCCTTATTAAAACGAATAATGCTGCAGCAAGCCATTTCCTCACTCAGAAGATGCTAACCTCTAAGCAATCTCGATGGCAGGAAAAATTAGCAGAATTTGACTTAGTATTGGAATACAAGCCAGTGCGCACTAACAATGTAGCTGATGCACTCAGTAGAAGGGCAGACCTTGCAGTGCTAACCCATACTGGTCCGAGTCACTCCATCTTGGAGAAGATCAAAGTAGGCCTACAGACAGATCCACAAGCGAAGGCGATTACAAAGTTGATCAAGCAGGGCAAAACTCGACAATTCTGGATAAAAGATGGAGCAATACTCACAACTGGTAATCGCCTCTATGTTCCAAGAACTTCTAGTTTGAGGAAAGAACTTTTGAGAGAATGTCATGACACCCATTGGGCGGGACATCCAGGTTGGAGACGAACACTTGCATTGCTAGAGAGGGGGTACTATTGACCGCAAATACAGGAGGATGTAATTGCCTATGTTCGAACATGTCTTATTTGCCAGCAAGATAAGGTTGAAAGATATCGACCAGTAGGCATACTAGAGCCCCTGCCTGTTCCAACTCGTCCTTGGGAAAGTATTTCCATGGACTTCATTACGGGGTTACCGAAAGTGGAGGATTTCAGGAGTATCCTTGTAGTTGTTGACCGATTCTCAAAGTATGTGACCTTTGTGCCGACCGGACTGACTTGCACAGCCGAAGATACGGCGCAATTATTCCTCAAGCATGTAGTGAAGTATTGGGGACTGCCCGAAAATATTACCGTGATGCTCGCTTCACAGGAAAGTTCTGGAAGGAGTTGTTCAAGCTCTTGAGATCCAAACTTAATATGTTGACAAGCCAACATCCCCAGTCTGACGGACAGACTGAGCGCTTTAACTCTATGCTTGAAGAATACCTTCGTCATTTTGTAAGTGCAAACCAGAAAAATTGGGTGGGACTACTTGAACATTGGTCAAGCTACTCAGAACTAGTACCGTTGGTCAGGGAAACCAAGGTCAGAGGCCTTTCAAGACTTTCCTAATGGTCTCAAAACTCAATGTTTCCTTTTGAAAAGTGTCCAAATGTTTAGCATCTATATTATAGGGGGAAGGTTTGAGCTCTTGACTGTGAGGACGTGTTGTCTCCATTGCATAGTCGGGCCAGACTGTACCGCTAGCATTTTTATTGTTTTCTTTGCATTGCTTTTCAACTTCAAACTTGTATTTCCATCGATCGATAGCATCGAACTAGTCTTGAGCAACATCCTTCCGAACGTTCCTCCCCATTGTAATCTATTGAATGTGAATGAGAGCTTTTACTGACTATTGTGCATTGTTATATTGTCTACAGATTGATATTGTGCATTCTCAAGTTAATATTTGTGTCCGTCAAAGTAACTACTCATAGGCTTACTAGTGAATTGGATAGCTAGTGTCGCACGGATTACTAGTCTGTGACAGCATGAATGGCTGACGGTACTTGTAACACCCCTAAATTTCATAAAACTAATTTATTTTATTTTGAATTAAATAAAATAGGGTTACATTTAATTAAATGTGAATTTCAAAATTTTAGGATTTTATTTTGTGAAGTTAAAGGGTGGGTTCCCTCAAAATTCTAGTGGGAGCAATTAGCCACCCAACTATAAAAGAACATTTTCTCCTTTCCATCTTCTCTTGTGCAACAGGAAGAGCAAAGCTCTTACCCTCTTTGGCGGCGACGATGGCGGCTTGCCTGCAAGCTGATCAGCCCACTCGGCCCATACATCTTCTTATTTTCTCCCGTTTTCTTCCCTGTTGCTACTTCGTTTCTTTCTCTGTTTCGTTGTTGCGAGATGGTTCTCTCCTTGTGTGAGATAGATTTGAGGTGATGATGAGAGAGAGGCAAGATGGTGAGGTCTCTTTGGTAATGGCGTGATGATGGGGATGAGTTGTGATGTCTGTTAGAGAAAGATGGAAGTCGAGATGGTGAGTCGCAAGCGAGACGATGTGGGATGATGGCGATGACTGCGCAATTCCGTTGCTATTTCATCCAGTTAGTTCTCTTCTTTCCTCTTCTGATTTTTGTATGAAGTTGAGAATTCTGTGTTGAATGATTTGATCTAAGGTATGTGAGATTTATTTTCTGCTCCTTTGTTTGTGTGAGATTATCCTCACATGCCCATTGGATGGTTTTTGTATTTTTGTTGATGATGTTTATGTTGATCTCGGAGCTATGGGGGGTTGACATGGTCGAAGATGTATTCATTTTCATGAAGCAGAGACTTGTTATTGACGTCCTTTGAGAAGAAACTTTGTGATGGGATGTACTGTGTTTGGTTGAGATGGATTGTGGTGTTGGGGGTCAGCTTGGTGGCTCTATTGGGGCTAATTTTCCTTATTTCTTGTAATTGGTATGGAGTAGTGTGTGTTGCATTCTTGGGTTTGTGTTGCCTTGTTCATTCCAGTTACAATCAGGTAGAGCTAATAAGTGGCACCTAATGTGTAGAACTGAATCTAACAATGCCCTATTTTCAAACAGTTTCAAGGCTTCAAAACTAGTGCTTCTTATCTAGGTAAGATACACCAAACAAACATGCATTAGAATAGAGGAAGGACATTCTATAGATGAAGCAATAAAGGAACAAGAACATGATAAATGCAATTGTGTGCGAGTACAGACATACTCACATATACATATACAAGGCATGTTATGTGTGTTCAATGTTTTATATGATCATACCTTACTACGTACGGTCTCCTAACTCCTTATGTTCAGCTTCAATAAGTTTACCAATGGATTTCTTTTTAGGTTCATGACCGACTACAACTCAAGTTTTGTCTCAGGTGTTTCTAGGCTTGTTTCTTTGTGGCGATCTCCCCAGATTCATTGTTTGGTTTTCATGATTAGGGTGTTGAATGATCCATATCTAAGTTAGAATGGTTTGCCCAGTTAGTGTCTATCTGTTCTCCTAAACTAAACTAGGTTTCTATATTTTGCCACTCAAAATCAGTTGCATTAACTATGTAGATTGATACGTGCATAATTGTTGTGTTAGTAGTGGCTCTACCACATAGTAGTTGTTGAATAAGTTTCTATGTAGCAGTTGTTGAAGTAGTGGGTTGTAGTTGGAAATGTTTAGTTTGTTAAATGATGGGAGTTGTTCCTTATTTATAGAAGGAAAACTAATGAGAAGGATATCTCATTGGATTGTTTTCATGGTCCTAATCTTCTCTCTATGAATTTTACTTTTTTTTCTTCACCCTTTTGCTAAGAAGACCATACATGACCCATGTTACAAGTGTTCATTTGGCATCCTCACAGAAATTGGATTTAATGTCTGGCTGGTTGAATTGGCATGCCTTCCCGATTTGTTGTGTTTTTTTGTTCTCTGGTCTTTGGTGTTATATTTTATCAGGAAAGGGAAACTATGGAAAGAGAACGTGGTAGTTATATTATATCTGATATTGTAAGGCAATTTGGTTTGTTAGGAATGAATGGAGGGAAGTAGTTCTGTATGTGATTCTAGTGTGTCAGGTTGTATCCTCCCTGTTGCTTCCTAGTGGGACTCATGCACTGTGTTTCGGTCCACTAAGAAACAGTTTGGGTGAGTGGGTGTGTGTGTCACATTTCTCAAGTGTGAGGCAGAGAGATTGTTGCTTGTTAATTGGTAACAAGTGTGTTTGCTAGAGGTGTTACTTTGAATTTATGCACATTTCTTTGTAGTCAGTTTGATGAATTAAGAGGTTGATGTCAATGTTGGTGCATTTTCGTTTGATTTTAGATAATACTTTAAATGGAATTGAACTGTGTGAATATTGTTATAGAGCATGTTTTATGAAGATGCTATGTTCCCCAAAGGAAGGGGTGGATTTACTTATGAATGACAAAATGTCACTTGATCTTCGTGTTGCTATAGAGTATGATTTATGAATATGCTATGCTTTCCCGAAAGAATGGGTGGATTGATTAATAAATGACAATGTGTCATTGTGAGAGAAAATTGAAATATCAAAAATAAATGATATTGATAAATTTTGATTTCTGAAAATTTAAATCACTTGAAATTGTATCATTTAGAACTACCACACCTCTTTTTATTTACTATTTCTCCTCTCTTACTAGAGAAACTAAATGACCAATGGATCGTCTTGTAGAGGTGGGGTGCTTATTTCCTACTAGAGAAACTAAAATAACATTTGGGTTAGTCTTGCAGAAATGAGGTGAATTTTTATGCCTAAGATAGGCTTTGATATTTATCCGTAAAAAATGTGACGTGAGTTTATGCGCATTGATAGCCCAAGAGTGGCTTTTGGTACTCATATTGTTAGGAGTATCAGTGATGCATGCATGTATGTGATGTCCCCACTTGGGCATGGATGACAGAGTAGTCCTCCTTTATATGAGAGAGTCATACGGGCATGTATGTTCGGCACGGAGATGGTGCGAATGTGGTATCGTCTAAGTAATCAATCCTTTAAAAGATGAATCAAATTCAAATAAAAATGAATAAACTATGTTTATATTGTTTCTAATCCTTTTTCATGCAGGATGGCAAGTCCACTAATCTTTCTACAGGTCAGACTTGTCATAATCAACTTCTACAGTGTAAGTATAAGTAAATGCATTTTTACTTAATTGGGATGATGACATGATTGCCTCGACGATGAACTAAATTCTTTGAACTGTGTTTTCTTGCATGACACATTTGCCTCGTTGAGGAATTACCTATTGGTGTGATGGTTTGTTGTTTGTGTTTAGCTTGATATTTTTCACATGCGAATTTATTGATTTTGGAATGAAGATTATTCACACCAGCTTTATTGTTGACTCAAGTGAGCTTTGCTTCTTGAGTACTTTCCTTTTGGAATGTAACTGATTAACCTTTCTTTCAGGTTTAGAGACTTTTGAGCAACGTTACGGGAGTTTTGCTAGTGGGGCTAGCAACGTCAGTTTTCCTGGTTAGAGTTTTTTATTTATTTCAGTAATTAAATCATGTTTGAGTTGTTGTTGCTGCTAAATGTTTATGTTGTTATTGAATTTCACGTCCCGAGTTTTGGGGAAACGGATAATCCTATGTGAATTTTGGAAATTTTCATTTTTCTCGAAAATCAGGGCGTGACAGTACTTGGATGTTGGACTATGTGTGGACAGACTCGCGCATGATTGATGCACGCATGGATGGTGGTGCGTGGTGATGGACCGACGACACACTATCGACCATTATAGTAGAGTATGGATGTTTATATCATTGGACTCAGTATGGATGTTGGACCAAGGCTTGCGGGCCTAATTTGAATGTTTGAATGCAAGAGGACTTGCATGGACATGTGACGAAATGTGTTGGTTAGAGTGGTTTGTTTGGTGGCAAACGTTTGATTAATACATGGATTATATAGTTATTGCAGAGTTTGAATAATGTAGCCATTTTATAAGGCATTTGTGAGGATGAGAGATGAAATGCGAGTTTGTAGGAGCAAACTGATATCAAACACAGATTGCTAGAGTAATTTGTGACAATCTTGTAACCTGGTAAAATTGAGTCATTGCTCATATATCAAGGCAATAAACTAAGGGATTTATCCCAAATACATTTCCTTATCATTGATGAATCAAGAAGAGGGGTGATGCTTGGAAGATGCGATATGGTATATGATGTGATCAACCACCAGTTGCAAAGAAGCAGATTCAGAAAATGTCGCCTCTTAAGGAAAACAAGAATTGCGAGAGCATAAACTTAGCCACTAATACTTTGAGATTTGCATGCGATGTTATACGGTTGCTGCTGCTTCTATCTAATAGCAAGGTGGTTTTAAGAGTTTTTAGTTCCTATTAAAGCTTCTTGAACTCGTAGTACAGTTTGCTCTAAAAATAGGTGAATATGTCAGAAAGATGAAGACCGCAGAGAAAACCAGAACGTACTAGGGAGAAAAATGGAGAAGCCTTGCAAAGAAAAAAAACTCTTGTAATAGACAAAGATAAAGCCAGCGTCTATCTTTTTGAATCATGATGAACATGTATTACCTAAAGATTTTCATAAATATGTATACACAAGTATACGCAAAAATATATATGAAACTTAATCTAAATTCAACTGTTCTGACTGTGCTTGCGCACTTGACTTTACTTAGTTACATGTATACTTAAGCAGGGAGCTCCTGGAGTTCCTTGCCGTTCTGCCCTGATTTCTTCTTCAACATGTCCTCAATCTCCTGGAATGATTTGCCTTTTGTTTCAGGTACAACCCAGTAGATGTACAATAAAGCCAACACAGAAACACAACCAAATAGAAAGAATGTCCATGAAGAGCCTAGGCGCTCGGTCAGAATTAAGAAAGTTTGGCTGACAATGAGGTTCGATACCCAGTTAGCCACTGCAGCTTGTCCTCCGCAAATACCTCTATGCCTCATTGGGTATATCTCAGAATTGATAACCCATGGAATTGTTCCCATCCCAGGTGAGTAGGATATGATATAAGCTCCAAGCGCAATAAGTGCCAGCCATCCAAACCTACTTGGACATCCTTCAGTGTACCATTGACGGTTTTCCCCCTTGCACATAGCCTTTGAACTTGGATCGGAAGCCAGACATGCACCGGGTTTCATCTGTTAACAAAGTAAAAGGAACCATTTAAAATTTGTTCGACAAACCATAAAAGAACTGTATCTAAAACTAAGTTTTAAAAAGGGTTTACGCACATGGTCAAGTTGATCAGCACAGAATCCACACTGGTTTCCTTGCAAACATTTATAGCAATGCCAATTTGCAGCATTTGGAGTAGCAGCTTGGAAAGCAGGGCAAGTACCGTTTGCAAAATGTGCAGTTTCAAATCCACCAACACGCGGAGAATTATGGGCAGCACCATAAAACACACCAAACAAACCAAAAAGGCAAACAGTGATTCCAACCATACTAATAAGCAACAACTTTTTCCTCCCAAATCTATCAACACAAATCATGCTGACAATCGAACCAATAACATTAAGACCGGAAGTAAGGAGAGAAAGTGCCATAGCCGTACTGTTTGCAGCAAATCCAGCCAACTGAACTATGGTGGGACTGTAATACATGACGGTATTGATGCCCACGAATTGTTGAGCAACTTGTACTCCAACACCAGCATAAAGCCCTCTCCGGACAATGGGGTTTACCCATGAGTCTTTTACTTTGGAGAAGACAGTTCCCTCATCAAGTGAGCCTACCTCAAGTATCTCAGCATCAACAGAAGCCTTCAAGGCTTCAATCTCTTGGTCAACTTCTTCAGCAGGATATATTTTCTTTAGAATCTCAACTGCCTCCTCTTTCCTGCCCTGAGATTCAATGAAACAACGTAAATAACTACTAGTAGACACTTGAAAAAAAATATTTGATTATATTTTTTCGAAATTTTTACATATAACCAAACAAACGACATAAGTGAAATCACTTTTATTATCAGTACTTCTGACTTGTTGCCAATTAAAATTAGCTCGTTCAAAGAAGTCTACATTTTCCTATTCAAGTAGCTACTAAGTTTTACTACCCTAATAATCTATGTTCATGGTGAGATAGAAACAAAAATTCAGTACTTTTCGATAGAGCCATCTAGGAGACTCAGGAAGCATGAGCATCAATATAAACTGAACTAGAGCAGGTACACCAGCTATTCCAAGCATCCATCGCCAAGTTCCTGGTACCTGTACTGAAAAAGTTAGCAATGTATCCAAAAAAATCATATCGAGAAAAGAATAATATAGACCCCAAACGTTCAGCAGAATATTCAGTAGGTAATATACCTTGGTGAAGACTAGATTAATAACATAAGCGATAAACTGTCCCCCAGTAATTAACAATCCATTCAAACTAACAAGTGCACCACGAATCTTAGTAGGAGAGGCCTCCGATATATAGAGTGGTGCAGTCATGGAAGCCATTCCAACTCCGATACCCACACTGACTCTTCCAATAATGATTACATATGGGTTTGGAGCAACAGCCATAATGATTGATCCGACTAAGAATAAGAAGTCTGCAATCAAAATTGACAATTTTCGCCCACACCTATCATTGATCCATCCACCCAAAGCAGCACCAATTATCGCTCCAGCTATTGCAGTGCTAACAATAGCTCCCTGCAAACATAAACACAGATTTTAAGGATGCTGTGACAAATCAACATCAGATTAACACAAAACTAATTGACAACTGTTAGAGAATAGAAGTCTACCTATGTTACAACATAGGAAAGTGTCACAGAATAGAAGTCTACCTATGTTAGAATAGAATGGGTTAGGAAGACTTTCCTATTGTATTTTAAATGACTTTACCTGAAATGTGGTGTCCTTTTGAACAGATTCGAAATCATCTTTTATGTAAAGAAGGGCACCGGAGATAACCCCTATAAACAATAAGATCACACTAACTATCAATAAAACTGAACTAGTATTTCAAGGTCTTTATGTCAAAAACTATAAACCAAATTAGATGCTTTGCTTACCAGTATCGTATCCGAATAGGAGGCCTCCAATTCCAGCAGATAAAGCGAGTTGCAAAATATAAGGCCTAGTGAATGACAGTTGAAGGAACTCCCTGAACTCATTTTTGCTTGCTTTGTGAACACCACCCTCCATTGTTTGTAACCAATAGCAAAAACCGAATCCAATAAACAAAAAACTAGATGGATTTGAAGATCAAAACAGGAGGTCTGATCTTATTACCAGCACTTCAATATGTAACAAAAGTGCACAAAACTCTACTCAAAATCACCTGCATGAACAAGTTTTGTTTTACTTTTTAGAGTAAAAAAAATGTAATATATAAGAACTAACAATGTATCAATATATCATACAAAGATTGATGACCTTATTAAAAAAATAAGTTAGAAGGAGGAAAAGGGATAAACAAAGATTAGTAACAGAAGTATGTTTAACAAAAAAGTGTGGATCAACTACTGAGATCCCCGGTCAATGGCATGACAACTCAATGGTTAGAGTTTGACGGATGGTACTGAATGGTCTTTTCTTCTTCCTTCACATAACCTCATTAGATTAATCTATTATTTCAAATAAATAAAATAAAAACCCCAAAAGATCCAGTAAAAGAAAACACACATTATCACCCTATTCTATCACTACCAAAAACAAAACAACACTATGGTACAAGACATATTGAACTTTGGTACAAAACAGAATCAATGATCAAGAATGTTAAGGAGACATACAAAGTCTAATGTAATCATAGAAAGAAAAACTCACCTCACAAAGCTCCTCAAGCTCTCTCTCTCAAAAAACAAAAAAAAAAAACTAAACAGTGAAAGAGGAGCCAAAAACCCACACAAAGACCTCAATTATATAGAACTCTAACAACACTTTTGGACTAACAAAATTTTTACTATCTGTGTCATTAATCAAATCTATTTCCCAGTTCGATTACAATTTGATTATAGTGTTTTGGAGAACTCATACATACAGAAACTAGACTTTATTCCTCATGGTTTCTTTATTTACATCAAACACAGCCTTCCAAACGAGACTCTATTCCTCATGGAAATAGTTCTTCTAAATATAAGATCTAAAATTAAAATTACTCTCTCTAAAATTTATTGTCATATTTGTTACTCCTGACTTTGATACATTGTATAATTTGTATTGATCCACTTCTACTATGATTCTTCCCCAGAGTCTCTTAATCACATTGTTTGACACTTTTGTTCCGACGGTTGAGGAATTGATCCTTAAAAAAAAAGAGTGAGGGTAGGGAATTAGGTTTTGCAATCAGGATGATGTGGCATCGTTCGAGAAGTTTTTTACAACCTCGAGATACACATAAACCTTTTGGAATTTTCATCATTTTTTTAGAAATCAGACCACATCATCCTGAATGCAAAAACCTGATTTCCTAATATTTTTTAAAAAGAACTAAAATCACTCTTTTACTTGAAAACTCGAGTGAGGTTAAGGAACCAGGTTCTGCACCAAATTATTAAATGAAGTTTTTTTACAACCTCAATATACACATAAAAACTTTGAAAATTTCATCATTTTTTTCAAAATCATGCATCACTCTGTTTCCAAAAACCTGATTTTTTTATATTTTGTAAGAATTCAAATTTATAATTTTTTTATCCTCTCTAATAGAGGTGATGTGGACAGAAAAATGCTAGAAAATTAAGTTTTTGCAATCATGTTTGGCAACTAAGATGACGTGATCTCAAAAGAATTATGAAATTCTCACAGAGTTTATGTGTATATATCGATGTGAAGTGATCTATCAATTTAATCAAAAATATGAAAGTCCCCTCATAAATTTTCATGACATAAAATTCAATGCAACCATAACACGAGATAGATCTCTGCCCTTAGAAAAATCAAAAGCGTAGGATAGGAGCTTTGCTACAGAGCGAGGGAAAAGGGGCGAGAGTAACCACCCATCCGCCTCGAGATAAGTGCATCAGATTGGAGATACACAATGGCGCTTATCTCGAAGCAGATGAGTGGCTACCACCCCATCCCTCGCTCCCTCCCTCGACCCCTAGAATTTTTCGTAGGATAGATACAAAACTAACAACCATTACGAAGTTTTTAGATCCAATCAGATACGAGAGATCTCTAGCCAACTTTCTGCATATACTCACCTTGTAAAGTGATAAGGTAGTTATTGAGTGTGTGTGTGGGGCGTGTGACCATTAATTAATTCTCTTTACGAGGCCCAAATCAAGAATTTAGCGCCACGTGGCGACTTCATAGGCACACTTTCCTATTAAGGTTTTGTTTTTTCGAAATCGAAATCTCTATTGATGTCTTTGTAGAGTAAGTTTAGAAACCACAATCATTTTTATTTAGTTTTTTTAAATTTTTATTTATTTTCTTTAAAATACAATCACAAACATTATTTATAGGAGAGATAAAAGTGTAAAAAAAAACTCAAAGTCTAACTAAAAAATTGTTGTATTTCCTGGCCGCCTAAAATTGGAGGTCTTTGTAGGTTTTGTAATTATTTTTTGTTGCTTTTTTAGATTTTTTCTTTCTACCCAAAATGGAAAAGTTAGTAAGAGTTTTCCGTGTAAATTCTTAATGAACAAGTTTTAAGGAATTTAATTTGAAATCAACCAAATAAAATATTAACGAAATAACTTTTATTTAATCAACTAACTAATGATGGGCAGTTATGTTTTATTTATAATTGATAAACTTTTCAAATTAAACCATAAATATAATAGAAAACCAATGTAATAAACTTTATTGAAAACCCTGATACAAAAATAATACAATTCCTAATACTACCTAAAATATTACTATTGCTAATATTAATAACTATCTTAATTATATCAATTTCTACCAAAACACTGCACTCTCCGCAAATTCATGGAATCCACGTTAAATCAAACACAACCTAAATGTTAGGTGAGCATAAATGCATTTTTCAAATACTATTATCTCCTAGAGTAATTCTCGCTGGTCTGGGAAACCAACGAGTTTGCACCCCCCCCTTTTAAAACAACTTTTTGGAGTATGTGTATACAGAGGGGGGAATGTATTTTCGCCCTCCCAGACAGTCAAACCTGGCTGATTTCACAGCCAGCTAGAATTTATGTATCTCCTAATGACATGATCCAATAATTTTCAGCGTAGTGTGTTCACTTTTTTGTAACTATTAAATGTGTTTTGGAAATTTTGCTAGAAATTTGTATGCAAATTAGATGAACTCGCATCATAGATTGACTTGTGTTATCATTAGTTAAATCACTATTTACTGGCACTCAAACGCAACATAAAATTTAAAATTATAGAAAATATGTGACTTATCAACAAGTAAACGTTTCCTATTATATGATAATTATTTGCCTTTTTTTTTATATATGTTCTCTTATAAAGAAAAAAAGATAAGTATTTGAAGGAATTTTTAGGCCTTGTCTTTATAAAAAGTGCCTTTTTAAGCATTTGTAATGGAGGCATCAAAACTAAACTTAGCATGATTTTCACACTACTCAAAAGCATCCTTTGAGAGGGATATCAAAGTTAGGGGACATTCAGGGTCCATGTCTACAATGTATGTCTTCGATTTACTTTATAAGATGTCGAAAAATGATTTTGATGCTTTAACGACCTTTCTATCTTTTATGCTTGGAGTATGGATGCTCTTATGAAATTGAATGGAATGTAGGGAGTGAAAAATAGGAGCTAAGAAATAAAATAAAAAGTGAGGCTGAAGATGACATTCAATTTCCATTTGAGGGAATTACACCTTTAATCCCTTAAAGACATCCAATAAAACATGAGAATGTGAGTCCTACATTTTATCGAATTAAAAATAATAATAAAAATTTCTCCTGGTTAACTATGATTACTAGGGGTGGACACTGGACGGGATGGGACGAGATATACTCATCCATATCCCATCCCGTTCATACGGGATCGGGACGGGACGGGATGGGAAAAACTTCATCCCGACCTCGTCCCATCCCAAGCGGGTTCGGGTCGGGACGGGATCAACGTGCTAATCTGAACATATCAAATAGAAGCCTAAAACTGCTGGACTGCATTCTGCTGGAACTGCTAGAAGCCTGGAACTGCAAGTAGGCATGTGATTAGGTCTTTGCTTTTGCAAACCTATGTTAAAGAAACTGGAAAAAAGGGTCCTTGAGTTGGCCCTCAACTCCTCATCTTCTGAATGGTGACACCTAGATAAATCCATGCTTAGCTACAAAAGAAACAAAGAATCTTCCCTCTTTGTTAGCTCTATTGTTGCCTAAATGAAATGGTTGGTTTCCATTAGGTTCTGGTCTTTACCATTTGAATAATGATTAGCAAAGCGTTCCAAACATAAAATATGTATCATCTTTATATGGTTGTAACCCACCATGAGCTGAGGAAAGAGTTATATCACATTTTGAAGGATCCTACTTAATTGGCCATGAACTGCAAGTAACAGCAAGTAGGCATGTTCATAAAATAAATAAATAAATAAATAAGTAAATAAAAATATTAATAATTAATATTAAAACATTAGTTTGGGAAGGGACGGGATTGGCGGGATTGAAAATCTTCATCCCATCTCATCCCATCCCATCCCATTCTAGATCGGGACGGGACGGGATCGGGATGAAATTATTCAATCCCATTAAAATCCGAAAAAATTGGGACGGGATGAAACGGGATCGGGATTGCGGGATGGAATGCCCACCCCTAATGATTACGCACTCAAGAATGCCTTTGAGATAAATTAGATTCCTTGAAGTGAATCTCATGCAACCATATACATACCGTAGAAACCTCAAAGTCATGCTTATATAGTTACATATTTCGTGAATGTGGGTTTACAAAAGAAATATTAAAATTTTCAAAGTTAAAAAATAAATAAATAAAGTTAATATGTTTTCTCATCGCCTTCCAATATGGTGTTTGTACTCAAGAATGCTCGGATGCTGAATGTGAGTCCTAACAACTGACACAACAATTTTAAGCCTTTTTTTTCAATCCCTTAACCTCTCCCACTCCAAATGTAATTCACAGGTTCAAACTTTGGACTTGTGATATCATCCGTCATAGCTTACTAGTTGAGCTAGCATCACATTTGCACAACAACTCAAGATTTGGACTTTATCTCATAGGAGAATTGTTGGAAATTACTAGTATGAAGCATTTCGTCTTATTTAGCATAACATATTGTTGATTGTGAATTTTATAACATTCAATATCATGAACCATGATATTCTTAACCCATAGTACTACAATTTTTGTTTTGATGAGGTTGAGAATTGGTCTCGATCGAGCATATAAGTTGGCCAAAAGTTAGGGACACTATCTCATTTTCATTGCAAGACAGATTTGTGCGACATTAGTAAAATGACCATAACTTGCTCATTTCAAAACATTTTCAAGTGATCCAAATTGTATTAATTAGACAACTAAGAATACTACAATTTTTGTGTTTGATGAGCTTGAGAATCGGTCTCGATCGAACACATAAGTTGAACAAAAGTAATGGATAATATCATGTTTTCAAATACGAAGAGGGTGAGAGAGATGGCGGAGTGGTGGTGGTGATTGAAGGAGAAAAGATGGAGAAATGTGACGATGGCGGGAAGGAGAGAAGTGGTAGTGGTGAGGTGGTGGTGATGATGGCGGTGTCTAATGGAGAAGAGAGTGAAGGGGGGAGGGAAAAGATAAGAGAAGAAGGGAAGAAAAGAAGATGAAGATAGGGGAGGAGAGGAGAGAGAAAATTTTATATTTTGAATTTTTATTGGTGATATAAGAGAACGGTGGTGGTGTGGAAAATAAAGTAAATGGTGTAAAAGAAGAAAAAAATTGATTTGGTGATTTGAGACAGTACTTTAGATGGCATGGAGTAGTCGTTTTCATTACGCCATTTTATGTCAAACCAAACACAGAAATGGCTTAAACACAGAAATGTCAAACCATTTTACGCCATTTTATGGAGTAGTCGTTTTCATTACGCCATTTTATGTCAAACCAAACACAGAAATGGCTTAAACGATTGTAATTGCCATTACCATTACAATGGTCAAAACCATTCCATTGTGCAACAAAACACGCCCTAAGGTTAACCTCAATTCGAATAGTTACAAACAAACATATGCCAGTCATTACGATGAGTGGCAGTGTTAGTCTGTTCGGCTAAGTTCTTGGTGCCCGTGGCAACAAGTTTTTATGGATCCGTAAACAATACACGAGTAGCATTCCTAGGCACCGGCTGCCCCTAGTAAGACTCGAACCCTCCCCTCCTATAAATAACTCAGAAACCACCCCTCCTATAAACGAGGCAATGTGTCGGAATTAAACTACATGTTTGAATGTGGTGGGTTAATCCTGTCAAAAAGCAACCAGCCTTACTAGATGTAGCAAAGTTTGGTGATCCAAAAAGGATAATGAAGTGTCCGAAATGTCGTCAAACCATAAGAAGTACCAGTGTTTGATAGAGCTAATTCTTTAGCAAACAGAGTATTCTGTCTTGACTCTTGAATCAAATGTTATCTAATGCAAGCAAAAATGAGTTGGAGCAAAGAAATTTTAGATTCAAAAGAAATCACTAAATGCATCATGCATCCCATTTCACATACAGAGTTCTCATACCAAATGAATCAGAGTATGAAGAATTTATTCCAGGGACCACATGAGCATCCCTTCAAATTCACACTAGTACATCAAACTTAACTGCTGGTACAATTCGAGGAAAAATAAAGAAAACGTACTTGACAAGAACAAGAAACTTCGCCTGAGACGTTACAGAAGAAAAAAATAAAAAACAAATGATGGTTTTTTTTCTCTTTTTATGTATTGCAGCCTTGCAGAATGTGTGCAATACTACTACGGAATCCAAAACACTTTCTGAATATACCCCGCAACCTGATTTTATATCTCAAACAAACCCAAAGGAAGAAACCTAACTTAAAAATGCTCTACTATCAAACCATACACAAAATCACATTTCAACTGCTTTTTTTTTATTTTTCCTGAATACGATTTCTTCAAACAAACGCATGCCAGTCAGCTCTAGAAAATCAATGTTCTATATAGTAACGAGTGAGACGTTCGGAATTCACAGTCATTCACCTGATTTACTGATCTCTTGACCTACTAAGATAGCCTGATATCCAAAAAATAATCATCCTAGGCAGCAATTCCTGAAACCAGTAAAAGGAAGAACTATGTAACTATAAGCTCTCCTTTTCATAAAAAATTAAATTAAATTAAAACATGAAAAATAATTTACAAAAAAATAATAATAAATAAATAAATCTTAGCACCTTCTAAGATCAAAGCAATTAAGTTGAATAGAACTCTCTTTACTATTCTTCTTTGCAGGTTATAATGCAAGTATTTACACAGAAAAAAGATCTAACAATTATTTATTTAGAGGACTCAAATTAGTAAATCAGGGTTCAGTAGACATAATCCAATAATCTATTATCTTTGTATAATAGAGAAAATCCTTCACAAAACAAACATGATTGGTCCAAATGCACAAGTCTATTAGGTAGCTATGTAACAAGACATTGATATTTAAATGTTAATTACTATAGAAACTTAGTAGTACATAGCAATATTCACCAATAAATATGGCTAATAAAGTAAGCTTATAGCTTAAAAGGCATTTACTTCGTAATGTACAGCCGTGACCCCGTACTAGTGGTATCTAGGTCAACACGTCCCACGCCACGTATTCGTGTTGGATATGGAGACACGTGTGCATGTCGTTGTTACATCGCTCGGCAGGGACATAATTCTTGCACCTGCATGTTATAATCCTTATTTTAAAGGCTTGTGAGGCAAACTTGAAACGACCATGAGGCGTAAATGGGGTACTTTACACTTC
This sequence comes from Berberis thunbergii, assembly GCA_003290165.1. NCBI lineage: Eukaryota > Viridiplantae > Streptophyta > Magnoliopsida > Ranunculales > Berberidaceae > Berberis > Berberis thunbergii. The sequence goes on along the minus strand of QNQO01000502.1, from coordinate 317,010 downwards.
AGTGGTACGTCGCGAGAGTTGAAGCTGCGCCTCACTTGTCTGTCCTAATTATTTATATTTTATTTTTGTTGGAAATCCTATGGGTCTTCAATCCATTATTAAAGTATTCCATATTTAAGAACTAAGTGGGCAAGTAACAATTTGGCTACGATGAAAAACTATCTTTCCATTTTTTATTTTTTTATTTTTATTTTTATTTTTTTGTACAATAGCGAAGTTAAATCTTAATTACAAAAATAATATTAAATATGATGCCAATTTGAAGTTCTATTTGCATCGAGCCTTCTCCCCAAATGCCAACTGCAAACTTTCTTCTCCAAAATTATCCAACTGCTCTAAAAGGGGTTGGGCATTGGGACAGGGTGTAATTAGCAACCATTACAACCATATGGAAATAAAGAAATAATATAATCTACAAGGAACCAAGGACCTCTTGCAGCTTTGCAAAGAAATCAAAGCTCTGGTATGGCAATGGGATACTAACTGGGATATGTTATTGAGAATTGAATTTCATGTATGCGTGTTTGATGGGGAGAGTTTGTTTCATTTGTAATTGCGCATTGTGTATTTCTTGCCTAGTGATTTTTTCTTCATAATCAATATATTATCTATGTTGCTTCGCTGATAAACATAATTAAATAAATAAATAAAATATTGAACAATCTATTTATGTTGTCATATCCATCGCTGTAGATAAAGTGATTGTTATGAATCATGTCATGGAAGATTATCATTTTGAACTTGCTTGCATGGACTCCATTATAACTATCAAAGCAATAGGATTATGTAGAATTTTCAATTTAGAATTTCAAGTTTACATATATATATATTGTGTAAAATTAATATTACTTCAATATGCAACAGAAATTCCATGCTTAGGTCACCAATTTTTCCACATATCTGTATTGGTGAGTTTTCTAGTTACGTGTTCGATGCCTCGTATTTGTTTCGGACAACAACAAGTACCAATTTTTCCACATATCTGTATTGGTGAGTTTTCTAGTTACGTGTTTGATGCCTCGTATTTGTTTTGGACAACAACAAGTACTGGTGTCCTTGATGTTTTTATTAGTTTTTACATAATTTAAGACCAAAATGAAAATACCACATTCTTAACATTAGTTCAGTTCCCTCGTAACAAAATGTGGAACAGATAACGTGTATCTGTAGGGTGTGTAGAATGACAGCCATTGGACAATGTGTATAGCAGGACAACTTCAGTGCATATCTAGTGACTCAGGAACAATAAGATATTTTTTATCTGTTTAAGCTAGCTCTTAAAATAAACTAATAAATAGAAGTTGAACTGCATAGAAACAAAATTTATGTGGCTGGAGGAAGAGCTCTTACCTCTGTTTGACTGTCTATCAGTAACACTATAACCATCAACATAACCAGCTGAATTTTTGGCGGTCATTTCTGAATTCGAATTGCGAAGGCCATAACCAAATGAACCTGGCTCATCTAACTCGGATGCTGCAGACCGCCATGCAGGATCTCCATAACTTGCTCCCCCATAAAAGTCTCCATATGCAGCCATATCTTCACTGCCACTTGATCCTGCAAATGACAGCATCGAGGCAACTCCAGTTCCACTGTTCCTACTGTAGCCTCCCACTGCCAACCCATGGCTTCTATTATCCCCATTTCCATTCCCACCATTCCAACTAGGGTGGCCCAAACCACTCCCTCCACCCTGTGCTGAAATAGGAGAGGAACCCCAATTTGCTGAATTGTTAACAAAAGTGTTTCCTCCAATATTTCTACCGCCAGAACCAATGTAACCACTAGAGCTTGCAGAGTTTGTGGCATAATTAAAAACTTCGTTCCCCCATAAACTATGACTCGTTGGGCTTAAGAGAGAACCACTTCCTCCATTACCTCCAATGTAGCCTACAGAACTACCATATCTATTTGAATTATTGTTGTAATAGGGGTTCAAACCACGACCATATCCAACACCAGCATTGAAGTTTCCATTTCCCCCGAATCTTGGGTTCATCCCTGGCTCGAAATTCATACCCATCCCATAAGAAGAACCAAATGCAGGAAATCCACTCCGACCACCAAGCAATGGACCGAGTCTGCCATCCATTCTCATTCCATACCCTCCAACTGAATTTGGATTAAAGGCCTGAGGTAGGAAGTTAGTCACCCTGCCAATGTTATAGTTATACCCACCAAGCAGACTCCGATTGGGTCCTGGGGACAATTCTTTAGGGACAGCACGCTTGACTTCAACCATTTTTCCATTCAACTCATGAAAACTTTTTATCAACACTCTTTCAATTGCGTCCTCTGAATCAAAAGTGATGAATCCAAAACCTCTTGGCCTTTGGGTATTGTGGTCGTACATGACCACAACATCAGTGATGACCCCAAACTGATCAAAGTATTTCTTGAAGTCGCTCTCTGTAACAGTGGATGCTAAGCCTCCTACAAATATCTTTTTTGTGCGTGTAGGACCTGGTGATCCATGTATGCTACTACTGGTTCTGGTGATCGGCACCATGCTACTACTGGTTCTAGTGATCGTTTGCTGATCTTCCCTCGGAACGGCCTTCTTTGCCTCAACCTGAGATTTCAAAATGCAGTAATTAAGAATAATTCTAGAAAATGCAATCGTTAAAAAGCAAAAACTTAGAAAAACTTCAAGAACACTTTTAACTACAAAGTTGAAACTCATAACATGTTTTTGCATTCGTGAATATGGAGTTCACTGGAATCAGACTTGCCAACAATATCATCATAATGTAACTTCATAAGATGCAAAAACAAATCTTTTCAAATGCAAATCATACTCAATTCACCTTTAAAAATGTAAAGTAAAACAAATTCACAAGCAACCTTACCATTCTACCATCTATCAGGTGTTTATCCATGAGCACTCTCTCTGCAACAAGTGGGTCTGCAAATACAACAAAACCAAAGCCACGAGCCCGTCCCGTCGTTCGATCTTTCATGATTACAGCCTCCACTACTTCTCCATAACTTTGAAAGTATTCCCTTAGACGTTCTTCGTTAGTATCCCAGGAAATCCCACCAATGAAGAGCTTACCATGGTCCATTTCCATCTATCTACAAAAGCTGATATTGAATTACAACATCATCCACAATTCCAAGTAATAAACACTAAAACACCACAATGTTCAGATTCAAAATCGAAAATTCGCGATTTCTGACAGCTATTCAGGATATCAAATTACAGATTGAATTTATTACAAGTAATTAAACACCCAAAACATCAAATCTCACAAATTCACTTCAAACAGATCAAAATTCAATAAGAAAGCAAACAGAACAAACCTGATAAGTGAAATTAATCTCCAAACCAGCAGATAGCTGACAAGATAGCAAATGGGTCAATCGAAAAATATCGAATCCATCAAAGATCAATCACCCCAAATTCCTCAAAACCACCAATCCAAATTACAAATCCAACATCATGAACCTAATACCAATTAACCAAAAAATTCAAAATCTGAGCAAAACCCAATCAAAATTTACCGATTCAAGAGATACCCAGATGGGGAATCAGAAAAATCCTTAAGATCTGATACAGAGAGGAGGCGTTAGAAGAACAGAGGGCGTGTTCATCCTCCTCCAAATGCCCCCTTTTGTTCTTTTTCTCCTTCAATTACGTTCGATTGAATTATAACTAAAAAAATAAAAATTTACATGAAATGTAAGGTTGCACACAGAGATGGGTTTAGAATCTGAGATTGGTAGAACAAATTATAAAGAGAGAAAGAAAGAAAGAAAGGTTGGCAATCCTCTGGTGTTGAATAAGAAATCATAGAAAGGCAGAGAGAAAGAAACAGAGGTTATAATAATAATTATTATTATTATTATTTTATTTTATTTTTGGTTTAATATCTAAAATAAATTAGCTGTGACATTAGGCACTTTTAAGCTCCTTTTTTTCATCACTCTTTTTCTTTTGTATTTTTTAATTATTTACAATCTTTCAATTTTTTTGAATTTTGTTTTTAATCACTTGATGCATAGCCATTGATAATTTGATCATTTTTCTTGGACCATTGATTATTAGCGAAGATATTGCTAATAATCCATTCTCTTTATTTGATAACTTGAGGTTTGGAGCTTTGTTGTAATAGCAATCATGTTGAAATGTAGGTAAAGAATATACATAGTTTGTTGAATTAATGTACTCCTTCGTTTTACACAATCTAAATGCAACTCGAAATGGGTTTTCAATTTCATCAATGACAAGAAAGCCAAAGAACAGACAAATACATATCATTTATTTAGATTTGGAGGAGAAAAAAATTATCACAACGATGTATTAGGTCAAGATAGCAAAGTGTTCAACAAAAACAATTGAACACACCTAAGAAAATAGCGAAATTCTAAATGTCGAGGGAAACAGCGAGGAAAAGGAGGTGGCGGGGGGTGAACCGTTCACCCCCCCCCCCCCGAGATGTTTTTGGCGCGCGCATCTCGAGGGGGGTGAACGGTTCACCCCCGCCACCTCCTTTTCCTCGCTGGTTTCCTCGCCCTTTCCCTCGACACATAGAGTCACTCAAGAAAATATATGGACTAAAACAAACTCTTGATTTGCAACCAAATACAATAGTTAGAGTATATTTTATTGAAGTGAAAAAAAAAATTTATATATATATATATAGTTAATTTCTCAACTCTTAAATAATGATTTACAAATAACTTTCAAACAACACACCTACAATATAAGCAAAAGTACTCAAATTAAATGACGTTATGGTATGAACAACCCCTCCACATCTATTTTTTCATTATTTGTGATGACAAACTCGATTGTATGATACTATACTTTACCACAATGTCTATTTTTGTTAAGTAATGTAATGCCTTAGGTCATTGTCATATACCAAACCGCGTACATTGTACAATTGAAAGTGTGGCCTTCGCATGTGTTAGTTAAATGTATACAACATATCGAGCTTTTAGAAGATTATAATGTTCTTCTAGTTTGTCCAAGCCTCACAATATCAATCCCGTATCTTCTTCTTTTTTAACATAGAATACAATCTATATTCTCACCCTTTTTTTCCTTTTGTTTTGTGCGGGTTTGGTTGAAACAGTTCCATGGAAATTAGGAAAAATAAATTATGTAAAAATAAATTGAACACATGATGTTTGATGCATCCAAATCTGGTCTCCTAAAGATCTGACTTGCAAAATAAGGTTAGATTGTCAAAGACCACATTTTTTGTGGTCAAGGCACTGTGATGCTTAAGTCAGCAAATCTATAAGAGAGAGCTTAATTTAGACAGAGTTAAGTTAAAATTGCATTCTTTTGTCGAATGTTCATTTTACCTTATATATATTTGTTATTAATTCTCTTCGTGACTTAAGCATGTAGGGCGTGATGAGGGGAGATGTTCTTTGTAACATTCATCTCTTTCATTGAGATATATCCCACCATGACTTGTCTCCTTCGTAAAGTCTCCCTTCTTAAAGGGAGAGATTTGTTAGGCCTGGATTCAGATTTGTTTTGAAGGGCTATTTTGGACTTTAGTAACTGAGCCTACCTTTTCGGACTTTGCGGGTCAGGCCTGAATTGAAGCATCTGATCCTCATAATAGATGATATTTGTCACGTCTACGATCGTGTTTCGTGCCTTATCTGATATATCATCAATGTTGAAGATATCACGTTTCTATTATTTTTCATGGTAAAATAAGTTTTAGACTCTCAATTTCAATGATTTTCGGATAACAAATAGTTGAAAAAGTCGTCTACACATCAGATGTTATCATATTATTTACCAAAATGTCATTTATATCGAATCTTAATTAGAAGACAATTAAACTTATATTGTCGATTAAGTTTCTCTAGAAGTAAACTGTCTTAATTTCTTTACAAACTTCAATGAAAGATCTTTGTTGGTGCAACTAATATTGTTTAATGGTGACTAATTACAAAATGTGGTTTATAATAGTTGTTTAGTGGACCATAATCTTGACCATGTCTACTTTTCTCTTGCTTGCAAACTACTCTATATTACAAGACGATTTTGTGATCAACATAAGAGATTAATTAACTCCCAAGCAACCTGTTAGAAGTACTATGAGATATTGAAACTGAATAAGGATGAATTTGTTATATCAATTTGATTGAATATATATATATATATAACAAAAAAAAAAACTTGGCTTAATATATCATATTTACAATTTCAAGCTTGTAGAGAAACTTTTGAACCAACAAACATGATTAGAAGAGTATTTACAATATCAATTTGAAACACATCCACAAATTTGAGAAGTAAATGGATTAAGTATGATTAGTTTGTTTTTTTTTTTTTAAATTATAAGGCAGACTTAAACAATATCTCATAACTATCTCAGAAATAACATATGTTTTTTGCAAAGTTCAAACCCTAAACATGTGGTTCCATCTGCTACAATTCTACCAAATAGCTCGTACTCCATTGGCTAAGTAGGACTAGTTTCAGTCGGCCAAAATCTTGGGCGCTTACTACTGCCCTCAATGAAGGCACGTTGGAGTGAGCATTTGTTTAAATAAGAAGTGTATCATGTGTTTAAGCTATCCTTTTGAAAAATAAAAATAAAAATAAAAAAGGCAAAGCATGTGAGGCGAAAAGAAGTCTTCTAAAATCCTTTCCAAGTTGGGAATCATTATGAGTTTCGCAATAAATTTGATTTTGAAGTCGTATATCTCTGTAAGCTCATAACGTGGAAAACTTTCTTATTTAAACACCAACTCACACACCTAATCTTCCATATATGCCCATAACATAGAAAACTTTCTTTCAAGTGCGATAAACTGGACTACAGTGTGATAATCCAAAGGAGTGATTACTTTCTTGAACTGAAAGTTTCCAAGAATCATCCATAATTTTTATCCAGAATTCGACTTCAGAGTTTCCTTCAAATTGGTCTTCACCAAATCGGATTTCAAAGTTTCCTCCAAGCCGCACATTTCATCTACATCTACATGTCCAGCTTACGAGGAGTGTTAAAATATGTAGAACTTACATTAAACATAGTCAAATCCAAGATTGATTCACATCTACAAGAACAATAATACAATAATACAATTCTCCAATTATTTTATTTACAACCTCTCAATTGAGTAATTCTACCAACACCATATTCAAATACTAAGTCCTCATTTCTAAGCTATCCCAATTATACATTTTTGTGAATCTAAAAGTCTATCATGGGCCAAACCAAGAGCCTAATGTAGTTCTACTCGCTATGGACCTAATCCAATGAGGCCCAACTTACACTATGGGCATGAATCCAGCCCAACTTCTTTTTAAACCGTTGCTTGATCTCACAATTCAAAAAGTAGTTGACCTCCCTCTCTTCAACTCTGTTTCTTCTCATATATTGTGCAATGAGTGCACACAAGGTGTTTGAGAGAATTCCTGACTGGGGTTTGATTGTATGAAATGCGATGATCGCTGGGTTTGTGCAAAAGGGGGTTGAAGAATTGGGGTTGGAGTTTTATTTTAGTTTGAGGTGGAATGGGTTGAGTCCATATCAGTTTACATTTGCGTCGGTCTTTAGGGTGTGTTCTTCGTTGGCTACAATTGAGCAGGGAAGGAAGGCTCATGGAGTTCTGATTAAGACCCAGATTAGAGATAATGATGTAGTTAATAGTGCGTTGATGGATATGCACTCTAAATCTAGTAGTCCGATTGAGGGTCGTCGAGTGTTTGATAAGGCTTTAGAGAGGAATGTTATTACTTGATCGTCTTTGAACTCTGGGTATGATCAAAATGGAAGAGTAGAAGGAGTGTTGGAATTGTTTCATAAAATGATTGGTGAAGGGTTTAAACCGAACTATATTACTTTTCTTGCGGTTCTTTCCGCTTGTAGTCATGGGGGTCTAGTTAGTGAGGGTTATAGGTATCTTTATTCGATGACAAAAGACTATGGTATTAAGCCGAGATTGAAACACTATACGGCTATAGTTGATCTCTTATGGTGTGTGGGGAGATTAAATGAAGCTTAAGAGTTTATTCGGAGTTCCCCTTGTGAGAAACATAGTGTTGTTTGGGGTTCTTTGCTTGGGTCATGTCGGACTCGTGGAAACCTTGAATTGTTGAAACTTGCTGCGAAGAGGTTCTTTGATTTGCCACCAGAAAATGCTGGAAAGGATGTTGTTTTGTCTAATGCATATGCTGCTTTCGGACAATGGAAAAATGCTAAAGAGGTTAGGGAAGTGATGAGAGAATCGAGTGTCAAAAAGGAGCCTGGTTGTAGTTGGCTCGAGGTTGGAAGAGTGGTACACATCTTCCTCGCTGGAGATAAATCACACAAACAAAGTAAGCAGATATATGTGACGGTTAAAGAGCTCAACTGCATTTTAAAAGCTATCTTCACGAGTTGCTGATGAGTAGAAGAGGAGGCCATGAAGGAATTATTTTGAGAAGTTAGAAAATTTCTGAGGGCTCATTGCCTCAACTATTATTCACAATTTAATGATATCCATGCAATTTATCCCAACAATTGAGAAAGGTAATCAAATGTTTCACTGCTTTGCCTTATTTTTAATGGAGATACCTGAGTGTTCAATTTATGAGACTTCCAAACAAGGGTAGTCTATAGAAAGCTGAAAGCATTTATCAACCTAATAATAGAAGAAATGGGAGTGTCTACACTGTATCTGTTGCATTTTCTTATTTGCTTATTTTTCGACTATGATTGATTAGTTTGGGGAAATCACATTTGAGTGGCAGAAACATATGGTATTTAAAAGAACTCGAACTAATGCAAGTCTTTAAACACACAACGTGATTTAGTTTAATTGTTGCAGCCTTGAGCGGTGACTTCCTCATGCAGTAAAGTTGTCGCTTTGTAAAATTTCAATATTTCATAGGTTATTCTCCTTATATTTGGTAGATGTTTACCCTCTCTGACAGATTGACTTAAATTTGTTTGCAGAAGGAAGTGCTCGCTGGAGAACTTAATTGTGCTATTCTTTTCAAGCTTGTGTTTGTTACAATAAAGAAGGTAGAAGAGCCGCAGACAAGTTTCAGTGGTATATCAAAAGTATGCCAAAATTCATGACAGAAGCTACCAAGATTCTCTAAGGTGTGATCTGACGCATAGCTAACACAACTTTATGAAGCTAGTATGATCTCAATAAATAGAGTCCAAATTTATTTATTTACTGTGTTGGACATGTGTCTAAGGGAATTTGATAGGTATTCTAATGTCATTTACTGTATCCTAGAGTCATACGTATATAGATTAAAGTTGCATTTTCATCTGAGATTGGTGAGCTTTAGTACTTTACTTGAGAATAAAGATAGGAGCGCCGTAACAATAAATAGAAGAAGATTGTATTGTGTTCAGTGTAAGTATCAAGTAATACGAAAATATAGCCCTATAAGTGAAACAGGGAAACAGTCTTGTACCCTTTGATGCAGTTGTTTCTTCATGTTGGTGTTTCACTCTTTATTTTTAAAAGAGAAAACCACATGTGTTAGCCAGTTTCAAGAGATGCATTATTATCCCTTTAGATTTCCAACTTCTTGACACAGCCTTGGAAGTTTCCGATAGGGAGAAGATGCCAGCATCAACCTCTTAGGTGGGTTCAGTCATCTATGTACTCAAGCAAGAAGTGCTGCAGTCTGACATGCCCTCTCCTTTAGTGAGAAATTCCTTGTTTGAAACCCGCTGGTGGCGAGTGAGTTTTTTACCTTGTAATTATTGGGAGAACGTATCAATTAGCCTACCTGCATGGATTAGGTCGTGTAGCTTCTTAGACGACTGCCATGAAAGTAAGACTTTAGGTGACATGGATGCTAGGTGAGCAGCAATCACCTATTAGCCCTCGAGCATGGTTTAGTTACCTCAAGGGAATAGTGACGTAGACTTAGAGCATATATTGTTTAGATTATTCTTGGGGTACTACAAATTATGTAGCCTTCGGGCATGAAATGAATAAATAGATGGGTTATCAAAAATGTTAAAACAAAAAAGTATTACAGAGCTCTGTTTTTTGCCCCAAAAGAGCATTCCAAGTTCCATTGATGACTGGAATATCCCCAAAGGGCAAAGGCAGCATGCTAGGAAGTACTCAAATGGTGAGAATAGGGGTGTTTTGCCTTGTTGGGAAGTTAGCGGGTTTGCATTGATTGCAAGCTGAAGGTAGGATGGCTAGAAGATGACAAGAGTCAATGATGGTAGGGATAGGATCAGGTAAGTGAGCAATGAGGAATGAGAGAGGTAGCCAAATTGCATCACTCATCCAAACTTCGAGACTGGAGACCATATTGCCAAACCAGTAGTTGGGATGAATGGAAAATACCCATGGCTTATGTGATACATGGAATGTGTATTAAATTTTGTGTTTCCCGTCCCGAAATCATTTGGGGTGTGCAGATCTTTATGCATCAGTACTTCCTGGCGTTTGAAATACATAATATCAAGATGTTTGAGGTTCGACCTCTCTCCTGAAGAAAGTTGAAGTTCTTAAATAAGGCAGTGTCACTATAGCGCTAGCCCTAGTTATAAGCCTATTTGAATGCATCCCTACTAATAGTAATAGTCTGTTTTCATGCACAAGTCACCAAAAGTTTTCATTGCTGTAGAGTGTGAACATATTTACATTCGTGATATTTGATTTGTATACTAAAGCATGCAATATTTGTCTTTAAATTTTCACAATTTATGAGAGTAGATTTCAAGTGTGCAATCATTAAGCGGTCAGTAAATCTTTATTTCCAAATTGATAACTGTAAGATTCATACATATTGAGCTTTGATGAACCTGCTACACTGCCTTAAGCCGCAAACCTGAAACACCTGGTTTTCTTTTTGATTTGCTTTTTCCAAATATAGCTATCCTCCGAAATACCTTTAGTAGCCTACTTGCACACCTTCGCTGAGAAGCAAAACTAACAGAACCAATGCAACCGGTGGCTTGTCCTAGTGGGTTCCGCTTCTTACTCATTGTTCTTCTCTCCATACCATATGGCCTCGCACACTGTGGTTTTGTTGGAGGGTCTGATGCATCTGAGATACTTTGCCACTGAAGGCTCATCTTCAATGACATGAGTTCCTGCTCTAGGTGCTGAATTCTGAAGCTCGTGGATTCATAGTCTTTCCTTGAGAATTCAGACGTCTGCAATGCAATATCTTTCTGCAGAAGTAATCCCAAGGGTTTAACGATCATGTCCCCATCAGCTTCAATTGATGGGGTTTCTCCTAGATTCTGGCTTCTGTCCGGATGCCTTGTGCTTGAGAGACTTCCTGAGAAGTCCCCGCAATGTGCATATCTGAATGAATCTGAGCAATCTTTGAAGGCTTGATGAGTGTTCAGCTGCTGAATAAACAGAGCTTGGACAATTAGGCGCAGCGGCATCAACTCATTTTGAACAGCTTCAATGCATGTTTCTTGTGATAGTTTCTGGCAATTGAGGTACTTGCAAACCGATGCCTTCTCTTCTTGCGATATATCAGGGTGCTCCTATAGTAGAAAACATCGAAATTTATAGCAAGAGATGATGTCATGAACTAGGGATTAATTAATCAAGTAATGTCAAATGTTTATGATCTCTTACCAGTAAAAAAGTACTCATTGACCTGTAAAGGTGATCGTGGTTGTGTCGGTATGATATAGGCACTCTTTCGACGAGATCCATGAATCTTTTAGGCCCCATTTTTGGATCGACAGCTATTTGGGCAATATACCTATCCCAGAGTTCTGGAACCAGGGAGTTCCTTTCTGAAACAATACGTCCGATGTCCCCATTGTTAGACAATACCCAGGTCGAAACTATAGTCTCCATTGTAGCCACCTCTACACTAGAGGAAATCGACTCTGCCTCACTCGAGGGAAATAGAAAGTCGTCCACCACTGCCAAGTGCAGCAATGTTGCAATTTGATATTGCAACTTCGCCTTAGTATCACTTCTTACACCGAGATCGAGAGCTCTTGATAGCAATGCTAAGTAAAACCCCACTGGAATTACTCTACTTGCCTTCTCTCCCATAGGGAGCAAATCAAGTATACCTTGTAGGATGGCAGAAGCCTTGTTATTTGCATCATCCAACCTGTTTACGTCGCCTGTGTTCTCCCAAAATTGATGGGTCTTCTTTGAGAGCACCCATTTGTTCGCATAGAAAACAACAATAGGGCTCACATACTTTTCCTTCATACCCTGTCTTCTCAAAGATCCGATGATCCGTTTGAAGAAACTGAAAGGCAAAGCAATAAGATCTTTGATCCACAGATCCTGTCCTGCAATTTCCTTCACAGTTTCACAGCTCCAAGCTCGACAACCCAACGTCTCCAATGTGACAACTGGTCTGTCACGTCTTCGTTCTGGATCTAGAATCTCCATACACGCCATGAATGCAAGAGACTCAACACAACGACTCACAATTAGGAATTCTTCAGACATAGGAAGCAACATTTGGCACTTCTGAAGAACAATCAGTGTATCGTCCCAACTCTGCAGAACTACCTGATTAAGATACAAATCCGAACGCTCACATAAGTTACCTTGGCCATACGCTTCTGACATTTCTAGAAACTCCGCTGCACATCTTAGTGATGCAACGTTAAAAGGATCAATCATTGTGGACGAACCATAGCTAAACAATACAACCATTTCAAACACATCTGGTCCTCCAGGGAAGTCATTAGGTAGCTCAATATCCGTCGATGCATTCAGTGCTTTCTTAAAATACCCACTCCTCGAAATCAATGGGTACTGGCAGAAAACAGAAAAGAAAAGAAATAACTGTCAGAAATCAACCCAAAACTCTAAAACTTCAAACATACATTCAAGTTCATTGCTTACCTTGTGTAGCTCAAAGACCTTATTACAAACCCGAACACGAACTGACACAGGTACTCCTGTCTCTTGGCTCCTGAAACATCAGATAAACCTTGATGAATCAACTTAACTCTACTGACTACACTGAAGAAACACGAAAACAGTTAATGACTAATGACATTACCATGCGATGATCTTAATCTTCAGCAGAGCACCAACATTAGGAGACGAGTAAGGACTTAACACCAATGAACTAGTCTTCGAACTTGGAGCATCCATCACTATACCACTATGTTGTAAACTCTCTCTTTAACTCTTTTAAGTACATGCAAGCAACTGTATGGCTTGAACTTTACGATACGAAAATAGGGTCTAATGTACAACGAGAAGAATGCGTCGAAACCTGTTGTCTCAAGAATTGAAAGCAACAAGTGGGGGAGGTTGTGGGATTTGGAAAAAGAAGCCATGAAAGTGAGAAGAAATGGTAGTTTTATCAGTAGAAAACTAGTGCAAATGTGTAAACAAGTCAAAGTATGTACACGAGTGGGCAAAATTTATGGCTTCAAAGGCGTTTCTCGAGTACTGGGGAGTTTGAATTCTTGTGCTTGTATTCAATCTCCTCGGACACTTGAATGGAGGAACAAAGTTTTCCACCATTTCTTGTGATGTGATTCAGTGTAACACTTACACTAATGACTTGTTTATATCAACTCCATCTCAACCATTCATCTCATGATCCTATCAGGGTTTGTTCCGCATCCGTCGACAAGCCTCAAGATAGCAGTCATTATTTGAATAAAAACATTGGTACATTTGGGAAGTCTTGAGTCATATTCACTCAAAACTCTTAACAATGTACGTTAAAAAACTTTTTAGTTGAATTGTCATTTATTCTAAAAGCTTAAACTGTCAGAATAGACGGATCTATGAAATCACTAGGCACCATGAGCTACTATTATCACGAAAAGGCGTCGATCTGATATTAACAGCTACAGCGATTCACTTATGTCGATGCTACAAAGAGTTGCACAGAAGTTTTGCTCAAATCACATAGAAAAATAAAGAAATAGAATGGGGGAATGAGATGAGAGATGAATTGCGGAGAAAGCTTTGTTTACTTTGTGACAAATCACATGGCAAAACGCCCAAGACGGCACGGCTTCTGAAAATTCGGATGTAGTTTTTTTGGGTATTTGAAATAAGGGGAAAGAGTTTGTTTGCTTACTCCCAACAAAATCTCAATCCCCACAATTTCTATATTCCCTAAAACAATGTATGTATTCACCAATTGCCTATATTTTTATTTGGATCAATCAATTCTTAGAGACCAAATGGATTGTTCAGATCAGGGTGTGTAATCTGGCTAGTCTGACCTAACTTTGACGCCACGAGCTTCGTTGCGATTGAGGTCCAGCCTAGCTAGGTTTAAGTTTTTAACCCGAACTTAAAATTATCCGTCTAATCCCTAGTCTGACCTTCATTTTTTAGTAAACAACATTTTATGAAGGGAGTTGCAACATGTACTCAACTGTTTGGCTCGATGTCCACAACTTTATCTTTTAGATTTAGCTTTTAAAAAATGTTTGGTGTACCCAAACAAATTTTGTTAATATTAAAACTTAAAAAATGCATTACTCATTATTGATTGGGGACTTTGTATAAATGATTCATAATGTAAATGTTTGGATATCGATTTTTTTAAGGTTTTGAATGCAATTTTTTGGAATTTTATATGGTAATTGCAACAGTTTTGAAATTTATGTATTGATTTATATTTTTTAATTTTAATACATATTGGTTTTGTCAACCCATGTATGGGTAATGAACACATTGAAATTTAACGAATGTGTGACTAGATTTTAGTTTTATAGTTTATAGATGATGGTTATTATTGTTATTTCATTTAATAGCCAATTAACGATCCTAAATGACAAAAGTTCGCAATAAATTATTTTTGTTATTATAAAAAAATGATAAGTCATTATTAAATAGCAACTCCCTTTATGAATCCCTCAAATTCATTGAAGCGCGGTGATTTTTTATCAGTGTTCTAAAAAACGAGCGTTGGCCATTAGAGAAACGCCCAGATTAATGGTTGGGCGGGGTGAAAAATCGGGTAGGCGCCTAGGCGGGTTCTAGCCGGGTCTAAATCTATGCAAGGTTTTTTTTTTCCCTGGTTGCAAATAACCAACCCCTATCAATCACTTCCCATCGAGATCTAGGTTTTGCAATTGCAAAACATAAGAAAGAAAACAGAAAAAAGAAGAGAGTCTAATGAAGACTCCGAGGAAGCACAGTCCAGAGTCTCCAAACGCTTCGAGCTCAGTCCAAAGTTTCCAGACGCTCCAGCTAGCGACTCTGAGCTCAGTCCAGAGTCTTTGCATTTCCTTATCCATCAATCTCTTTCTGGCGACTCCGAGCTCTCTCTAGCTCCAGCCACAGCAAACAAGTACTTTCTTATCTATTCTTCCATCTCATCAAACACACAAGGTAGACATTTCACCAATCTTTATCTAGATCCAACATGTAGCATTTAAAGTCTCATCAAAACACTACCCATGGTATCTAGAACTTGCCTTGTTTCATTTACTGATGTTGCACCATAGGTTCCAGTGAGAGAAATGATGTTGACGCCAACATCAGAAAATAAAATATATAGTTATTGAATTTGTTATCTCTGTTATTTGTAGTTGAACTAGTACTGTTGTTGTCCTTGTGTTGTCATCTACCATAGCATCACCTGTCACTGCATCGTCATCATCTAACCTTTCCCAAATTTTCGTTTTACTTATTAAGTTCCATTCTTCTTAAATTGGTAATATAATTATGGAGTTTGTGCATGTTTGATTATTTGTGTATTTTGGCATTAAATTGGAAGTAATTGATAAGGTATTATGCTTAACTTTTGTAAATTATAAAAGTTATAATACAAAACCTAAAATCGCCTAGGCTCCTGGACGCTAGGCACCTGCTCGCCGCCCGCCCACCACTTTGCATTTTTTAGAACACTGTTTTTTATGGGCATGATAAAACAGAATAATAATAATAATAATAATAATAATAATAATAAATAAATAAATAAATAAATAAAATTTACAACATGAACTTATTCCATAGCATGTCCAAAATGTGAGTTGTACTTGAAGATGTCAAACTTGATCATGTAAATAGAGTCATGTTCATGATTTTTCTTCTTGAATTTCTTAAGCCGAGCAAGTTTGGCATTTTAGTATCACGGTATTTTGTGTGATAAGGTAATATAAGTGTGTGTTGAGTAGCATCAAGCAATAAAACTCCAAATCCCATCCATTTTATAGAAGTGCCTGAAATCGTTATGGGGGTTTTATAGCTCATTATTTTCCTGTAATGTTTTTGTGTTTATTTGCAATGGTTGAATATGGAGTTTAGATAAAAGAGTTTTAACATTGAGAAGTTGGAGTAAACTGAAAATAAATTAAAAAATAAAAATGCCCCCATGCAGGATTGAACTACAGACCTCCAGTTTACAAGACTGGCGCTCTACCACTGAGCTATAAGGGCACTTTATGTTCACTGACTAGTGAGAGAATACTATATTGGCAGCCTTCATTCAATTTCTTTGTTGTTTTCGCAATCTACCTGTCAACCATTGGAAAGTGTTTGGAAAAATAGAAACCTAACAGTTTACTCTTTTATCATTTAAAAATCATAATATATTGTTTGTTCCAACATTTTTTTTTTTCGTTTTCCATAAATTTTTTTCTTAATTTCTGTCTGTCAGCAAGTATATTTTTAGAAAACACTATAAAATTTAGGCCCGAAACTCAAAAAAGCTCACCCCTCCAAAATTAAAAATAAATAAATAAAAAGAAAACAACAGCTTTGTCCAATACACCCTTGTACTCCTGTTCCTGTGGCGAAAATTGAGATATGATTGTTTATGTTACTGAAAAATAGGACAGGGTGCACAAATACAAATTGGATCGGCTACAAATTCTAATAATAATTTCTCTCACAAAATGCATAACTAAACGAGTTTGTCTAGGTAGTCAGACTTTAAAGTCATTTTTTAGCAAAGTTTGGATAGTTTTACATTTTTACCTCTCATCTTTAAAACACAATCACAATCATTATCTATAGAAGAGATAAAAATATAAAAAATCCAAAATCTGACTAAAGAGTGATTATAAAACCTGACTGTCTAAAACTGGGAGGAACGAAACTCAGCAAATTGGTGGATTCAAATAGATTCATTGGCGCGT
Organism: Berberis thunbergii; assembly: GCA_003290165.1. Taxonomy (NCBI): domain Eukaryota; kingdom Viridiplantae; phylum Streptophyta; class Magnoliopsida; order Ranunculales; family Berberidaceae; genus Berberis; species Berberis thunbergii. Next base: position 300,001 of record QNQO01000502.1, on the reverse strand, counting down.
AACATTCGGGTGCATCAATATAGAGATACTCCCAATACAAATAATCACTCCAAACTCTGGATTGTTGTTTAATTTGTTTAATTGTTTGTTAGAAAAACTACGTTATCCTGGAACTAATTAGGAGATAAATGCATTTTGAGGTTGAACTTGGAATAAAATGGGAATCAAAACTCAAAGACCCAAAAGAGAGCTAGAAAGCATATAACTAAAGACCACTGGACTAATCTTTTTCAATGCCAGACACATCAATATATTGCCCATTCGAAGGAGGATGGTCACAGCATGTTTTTGTTAGACCATCAGCGTCCATAGTAGTTCACGAGGCAAGATTAGCAAAAGATGGGCTCTTGTGCTCCATTGATTAAAGCTTTTTTCGCACTTCAAACTTTTGAATTTGAAATAAGAACGGTTATATTTGATCAACACACCTTTTTAATTTAAGAGATATAATTTGTTTTTATTCTCTATATATTGAAGAGGAAAACTTGTTCTTCAACACACAATTTTTTCAAATTTATTCATTCACTCATACACATCTGAGAGAGAGCATTTAATAAATTCGTCAGAATCAACATCCTTGTGTTAGGGTGTTAATAATAGATAGTTGAATCCTGATAGTCAGACGTCTAACGAACTACAACTCTGTTAGAAGCGAAATTTGTCTATGGAACATAGCATCTCCGCTAACATCTATCTACAATTCAAGACGTAGCAACTCTACAAATTCAAGACATAGTGATTTTGCAAACCTCTATCTGCAATACAAGTAAGTGAACTTATTTATTTTATTTTGATTTCGTTGTATTCAATTTATAATCTTTATACTATCAAAGCATTTATTTGAAATAAATATATACGTTATTTTGTTTGTTCTCAACACCAACTTCTAATATCAATTAGCAGTCTTAAAAGATAAAAGGGGTTGTTAAGCTTAGGACTAAACTTCCTTGCAAAAGCAAAGTCTACCTGTTTTTTTTTTTAGGTGAGCCTTAGATGCGTTAATCCTTTTTAGCAAAATGGACAGCTAATTAACAAGGCCGCCACATTTTCGAACCCGTCTAACTGTCGAGGAAGACAGCGAGGGACCCCACAGGGGGGGGGGGGGTCATCTCTCCCGGGATGCGCGCTTGAATTTTTAATGTACGCATCTCAAATGTTCAAACACGCATTTCGGAGAAATGAACGGCTCCCACCCCCCATGTGGATCCCTCGCTGGTTCCCTCGACAATTAGAATTTTTCTTTGAGAAATGAGTGGGAATCAAGTTTGGCAATAGAAACACCAAATTGAATATTGAAAACAGAGCGATTATTTCACACCATCAAAAGCATTGTCTCACACCATTATGTATTTATTTTTTTTTTTGCTAACCCACACCACCCAAAAAATTGTTTTTGAAAAAAAACTGTAACTTAAAAATAGGGCAACTTTCGACCAGTTTAAATCCTCAATTGAGACCAATTCTCAAACTCATCAAAACACGAAAATTTTAGTACTCTGAGTTATCTAATAAACACAACTTGAATCATTTGAAAATGTTTTAAAAATGAACAAGTTATTTTACTAAAGTCGCGCAAATTTGTTTCGCAATGAAAATGGGATAGTGTCTCTGACTTTTTGCCAACCTATATGCTCGATCGAGACCGATTCTCAACCTCATCACATAAAAATTGTATTACTTTGATTTATCTAATAAACACAGCTTGAATCACTTGAAAATGCTTTGAAATGAGCAAGTTATTGTCATTTTACTAAAATCGATCAAATATGTCTCGCAATAAAAATAGGATAGTGTTTCTGACTATCGTCCAACTTATATACTCGATTGAGACAGATTCTCAAGCTTATCAAGACACAAAAATTGTATTACTCTGAATTATCTAATAAACACAACTTGAATCATTTGAAAATATTTTGAAATAGGCACGTTATGGTCATTTTACTAAAGTCGTGCAAATATATCTCGTAATGAAAACGAGATAATATCTCTGGCTTTCTGCCAACTTATATGTTCGATTGCCTTTCAAAAAAAAAAATATTTATATGTTCGATCGAGACTGATTCTCAAGCTGATCAAAACACAAAAATTGTAGTACTCTGAGTTAGGGGTGGGCATCCCATCCCGCGATCCCGTTCCCGTCCCGATCCCGTCCTGTCCCGACCCGATTTTTTCGGGTCTTAATGGGATTGAATAATTTCATCATGATCCCGTCCCGTCCCAATCTAAAATGGGATGGAGATTTTTAATCCCGCCAATCCCGTCCCGTCCCGAACTAATTATTGAAAACTGTTGAAAGAATAAAGTTTTCAAGTTGATGGCTTTGAAACCTATCTATTGGAACTCAGTTGATACCCATGAATTAGAGTTGTTGTCTGTAGAGATTCAAGTTGTTGAATTTGAGTGTTCTTTGTGAAAAAATCTTGATGAACTATGAAAGTGCCCAAGTGACAGAGTTTGTGGGGTCTAATATGGTTTATGTGAGAACTTTGATTTTGTTGCAAACCTTTTAGGTATGATATCCTTTTATGTTTTATGGTAATGATCATGTCTGTTTGAATGGTGAATTGAGATCTGGGTCTTTGAGTTGAATGGGAGGTTACCATCCCATAGTCGATTATAATTTCTTATTCTGCTGCAATTTGAAATTGAAAGTTTAAGTGTTAACTACTTGGAATCATAATAAAGAAATCTACAAAGCAAAATCCTTAATTAGGTTTAGACGTTCAGACGTGTTCACGCAGGGTTCATCAACTAACTATAGTAGACTAAATCCAATATTATTTGGAGAGCTTGGCTAACTGGCGAGGAAAACAGCGAGGGAGGGAGGACCCTTTATTCCCCTCGTGATACATGCCTCCCATCCCCTGCCCGCATCACGATCCACCACTGGTTTCCTCGACAATTAGAATTTCTGTTATTTGAAAGCTAAGTCCATATTTATACATCCATCGTCCTGGACTATAACATAGAATAATGTAATTATGTAAGTTGAGCTAAAGTTATTTTCGTTCCGTGTGAAACAGGTTTATGAGCAAAGATTAAATACATGACTCATCGACTATGCAAATACCAAGTCATACTCAACTTATTTGATGAATCAATAATCAAAATAAAAATGAATTTGTGCAAAAGGGGCATTTTGACATCAAAAATTCTAAATGGCGAGGAAACGAGCGAGGGGAGGGAGTGGACTGTTCACCCCCTCGGAATGTGTGCGCAAAAAATGACAGCACGCATCTCAATGGAGGTGAACGGTCACCCCCCTCCACCTCCCTCCCCTCACTCGTTTCCTCGCCATGTAGAATTGCTCTAAAATAGAATCCGATAATGTGAAGGTGCCCTAATTTTAGAGAGTCAGGACTATCAGTTATTGAGGCTCTTTATACTTCTACCCATTTTATAACTAATGTTTGTCGCTGTGTTTTAAAAAAATGGGTAAAAATATAAAATAGTCCAACCCTCCCATGGTTGATTGCCCTGGCTGTTGAAGGTGGGTAGAAAACCAACCTGTGAGCACACCACACAATTAGTGAAGCTTGGGTTGCTTATAATTATATTTAGGCCATCATTCGACACGAAATAACTCTAACCCCAAATAACATTGTGCGGGTAACTCATAAGAAAATTCTAGGTACATGTCAAAACACAACTAAATGGTACCACAAAAATGTGATGAAGGTAGACGAAAATAACTCACTGTATAAGGTAAAACCCACTTAGCCTAATAATGGTCTTCAATGAATTTCTTATTTGAGTAGAGGGCGTGTTTTAAACAACAAAAGTAAGTACAAGCATTTCTTCTATTGGTTTCTTCAAGTAGATCACTCGTCAAGATTATTTGTTTTCGCTTCTAAAGCAAATCATACACAAAAGCATCAAGAAAGTGATTAATTCTAACTCTAAATTAGATATTGAACTTGTATCTTCTAAGGGAAAGCAAACACGAAATACCATCTTATTTGTGGGTTAAAATGAACTCAAACTAGAACAAAACCTCTAAAAAAAATCCTAACAAAAAGAAGTGTAACTGTTGTTGTTGTTGTTGTCATCGTCATCAAGACCGTCAAAGAACGAGTCCTTCAACAAGTCAGTAGCAGAAGGTCTCGCTCTAGGCTGAGCGAGGCACTTCTCGATGAAGGTCTTCATTTCGGGATCCTTCACCTTCTCCATAGCTTTTGGCCTCATCCCGGAAGACACCTTCTTGTAAATCTTCGCTATACTATCACACTCACTGTATGGCAATTCCAACGTCACCATCTCCAACACACACAGCCCAAACGCATAAATGTCCACTAACTCTGTATAGTCCTCATCATATAGCTCCGGCGCCATAAACTCTGGCGTCCCAATCATCGAATGTGCCACATGGCTTTGACCTACTATTGCTGCAAATCCCAGATCACCTATCTTAACCTATATATAAACCCTAATTTAGCCACATTTCTTTTTATCTCCAATGCCTATATAATATAAACAAACGGCACAACAGATTCTATTCAAGCAAAGTAAAATAGTAAATAATTCAATAACGAAAATGCTAGGAAATCATGTTTTTGCAATTAGGTTTTGTAACCATAATGATACGGCGTGATATTGAAAGAATGATGAAATCCCCAAAGTGTTTATATGTATATCGAGATTGTAAAAAACCTCTTCTAGCGATACCACTTCAATATGGTTATAAAACATGGTTGCAAAACCTGATTCCCTAGCCTCACTCATTCAAGAAACCAAAAAAAACCTTGAGTCAGGTTAGAAAATCTGGTTTTGCAATCAAAACATCCGGTATAATTTCTCAATTCTAAGCAGTCAGAATTTATAGCCATTTTTTTGTCACGCTTTGGGTTTTTTACATTTCTAATCATTCTATAGATAATATTTATAAAGAGAATGAATAAAAGTATAAAAAAAAAACCTAAACTTTGGCCAAAAAATGGTTTTAAAGTCTGACTGTCTAGACAACTTCGGCATAATCAGAGAACAACCTCAAAATACACATAAACACTTTGGAAATTTCAATGTGATCACCCTGTTACAGAAACCCTGGTTGCAAAAACCTAGTTTCCTACTCTTTTTTTTTATTGAAAAGCAAGCAAGGGTTTTTATAACATCCCAGAATCCATAAAGATGTCGCAAGCTGGGTTTAAACCCAACCAATCTCTAACCGTTGTCATGCCATTGGCAATTTCCTACTATTTTCGTCATTAGTATTTTCGAAAAAACAAATATGATATCCTATAAAAGTACATAATTGGCGTTACCTGTCCGATGTTTCCATTGACGAAGACATTGCTGCAATTGAGATCCCTATGAATGATGCAAGGCTCATGAGTATGAAGATATTCCAATCCTTTCAAGATCTGCTTAAACCACTTCTTCAAAGCCTTAATCGAAACCTGGCGATGTTTCTTTCTATACTCTCGAAGATTTCCAGAATTACAGACCTCAGTAATGAAGTTCAATGTGTTTTGCTCTCTATCCGTCCACACATTGTACAGAACAATAATGTTGTTGTTTTCCAAATTCCTTAACAATCTCACCTCTGAAAAGAGTCTATCGATCATAGCCTTATCGTCTACAAACGAAGCTAATCTGACTTGATTCCATGCCACTTCGATTCCTTCTTCTTGATCGAATGCTCGATACACTTTCTTCACAGCTCCTGCACCGAGTAGATCGTGATATCGACCGTATCGTCCCGTCGGATCGACCTCCACGAACAGCTCAGCGTCCTTATCAGTAAGATCAGAAACAACGCACTGCATTCTGTCCTATCGATCTAACCCTAAAAGTTATGAAAATGCTTTGTAATAATAAGTCCCAATGTCATAAACAAATCACCAAGAATTCAAACCTAAGCTTCTCAAACCATTGCAGCTTCGATGTATTTCTATTGATTCACTATCGAACCTTCGATCAATTGAGACTCTCTAGAGAGACAGCTTGAGCGAAGGAACAGCGAAGAGAGCTCTCAGAGCAGAGAAGGAGAGACGAAAAGTATGAGAAAATGTAATAGAGGTAATGAAAAATTGAATGTGTGAAGGAGAGGTTATTTATAGAGGAGTGGTGTGGGTGAAGTGAGTAATTCTAGCCGGCTTGGCTTCCCGTCCTGGTTTGTCTGCCGCCTGGTGAGGCAATTTTACATTTTTTGTCCATTCTCATTAAAACATAACCATAAACATTTTTTAAAGAAAGGATAAAAATGTAAAATTGTCGCACCAGACGATAAACCAGACCGAGTGATCGAGCCGGCTATAATTTATGGGGTGAAGAAAAAGAGGAACCAGGGTTAGGTTTCAGCTAACTAGGGTTCGTTTAGTTGGTTGAATCTTTATTTCAATTGTAATTAGGTAAAAAAAATGAAAATGACTTTTTTCACTTGGTTTTCTCATTGTTAGTTGGTGATATCTAATTAAGTAGTTAATTATGGAAAAGTTTATCTAAAAATTATGCATTCGAGTGACCATCGTTCGAGTTTGGTTAAATGATTTACTAATTGACAATAAGAAATGCATAAGACTATAGTATTTTTTGTGTTGTTAGCACTTCATATACTTTTATTTTGCTAAATATCGTGTAATGAACACCTTCGCCTTCATCCCCATTTTACCCTTCAATCAGTTTTATTTTGTAAATATCGTGTGATAGTAGCTCGATTATTCATATTATCACCAATGAAATACCAGCTCAGTAGTAATCTAACATAAAAATTATGTATAAAGTTATAGCCATGATACTCGAAGCCCTACCAATCTTGGTGAGCAAAATAAATGTAGTCATCATTTGTAAATTTATCATGGCAAGTAATTGAATTCATTAACTTAAAAAACAATGGTTTTGATCAAGTTTGTAAAACAATATGGAAATAAAGTATGATGCATGCATTATTGACCTATAATTGTACCTCCAAATTCACTCCCCTTTTGAAGTGATAAATGATGTTAGTTAGGGTTTCCGTGACATAGCCACGGGAAGTTTGATGTTGTAGATATGAGATTCATGCACAATTAGTGATGAAGAGTAAATATTAGGTACCTGATAGTTTGAGTTAACTTGTGTTAGGGTTCAAGTAATCCGTGGGATATGTTCAGATAATCATTTCTTTATGAATAGAATCTATTTCCCTTGTTACGCAAAATTTTATCGTTTAATTATCTATTTATTGGCAAGAAATTGATTTTTCATAAGATTAGTCTCTCACTACTCATGAAAATTAAACTCTGATCTCAAAACTAAATTTACGGAAACAATTTCAATTTTCAGACATTGAGTTGAAAATAAGATTTTTTTTTTTTGGTCAAACATGAAGATGTTTATTAATGAAAGAAAGAGAAACAAAATACAACTGAGATCCATTCACCTTTGATTATAATTTATTTTCAAATTGTTGTAGTGAATTAGGCACAATCATACCGATTGGAGTGCTCTCAAAAGCCAAATTTGACTTTTAATTAAATTTGAGGATGTATTTCGTGTTTCAACGGGCGACCGGTTCGAAGGTCATCGCGTTTGAGTTTTCAGCCCAAACTATTATTATCGGAAGCATAATGTCATTTAGGGGAATAGACTAGCGAGCATTGTAGCTTTAAACCCGTTCGATATATATTTTGGACATTTTAATTTTACCACTGAACGCATGAGGTTCACATGTAACCATTCCCTAATTCGACCAGTCAGTGGTCATATTACATAAAATAATTAGGCCAGTGGACTTGAATTTCTACCTAGACAGCTCATGTTGATGTTAAATTAGTTAATTAAGATAGAATTTATAATAAAGTCAAAATTTGGAATTAAGCTTTTGATATGAGCTCATTATATGAACATGAAGAAGACATGTTGAGGGAAACCTTTAGAATCATCAACGGATGATGTAAGCTCAAATTCGAATTTGAGGTTGGCACTTTGATGTTACTGGCACCAGATGTGTGGGTGGAATTTGAAGCAGACGAGCTATTTTTATGTAGACAGACTCTGAGACTGGCAGATTATCATGTGTGAAAGTAGGCTGATAGACTACTAAGGGCTTGTTTGGTTACTCGATAGAATGGAAATGGTAATAGGAATGGTAATGGTAATGGGAATGAAAATGAAAATGGGAATGGTAATGGGAATATGTATGTTTGGTATACTTTTAAAATGATAAGGTGGTAATGTAAAATTTATTTCCAAAAATACCCTCACTTAGTTAAAATGGGAGAGGGTGAGGAGGGTAAAATGGTCATTGTATAACTTTGACCATTACAATGGGAATGGTAATGGCCATTCATAGGGGGGGAGGTGGGAATGGCCATTACAACCAAATCTGTAATGGGAATGACCATTACGATGGTTTTATGTGATACCAAACGCAGAAATGCCTTTGACCCATTACATTGTAATGGTCAAACCATTACATTACGACGGTCAATGGGCTAACCAAACATGCCCTAAGGGCGTGTTTGATTGGGCATTTGACCATTGCATGCATTGACCATTGTAATTGTAATGGTCAATACAATAGTCCAATGCAAACTAATGTTTGGTTGGGTAAAATAGTGATGTAATGGGAATGAGTATTACAGATTTCAATGTAATAGCCATTCTGACATCAATCCCTATGAATGGAGATTACATTCATTCCCATTCCATTCCTACCATATATTCACATACCAAACAATGTCATATGTTATTACCATTGTAATTTATAGGTACACCAAACATACACATTTTTGTTACCATTACTATTCTCATTCTCATTCACATTCACATTCCATCGAGAAACCAAACGAGGCCCAAGTGTTATAGTGCAACATCGCCTCGATGAGAGAAAAGTGGTAATGTCCAAAGCCGACAATATCATGCCAATATTGGAAAGGCTTTTTATTGAAAAAAATGAGTAACAATAGTAAGGGATCACACTTGATTTCTTAGGATACTATCATTTGCATACATTAAAAAAAAAAAAAAAAACAAAGCACTTTCCTTGTAATTTATTGATGATAAAACAAATTTAACCTTATCGTTTTCTACCCTTCTTTGCCACGTATGTTAGTCTGAAGAACCATCTTCGTGATGTGTGGATTGGTTAATGAAAAAAAAATGTACAGAAATTAAATAACTCAAGATCAATTTATAGATAACCATGATTACTTGATTAGGAGGCTGCAAAACTCTCCTTTCAATTGTTAGGCTTTTTAAATGGTTAACTTCATGAACTGTGTAGACTGGAATACATATGTCCTTTGAGTGCTGTCAGTTTTTACCCGAACAAAACATAAAGCTACTTCAGCTTGTGCCTGCAAATCTTCTAATACCTTTACAAGCTTCTCTCGGCACACCGGAATCTCACTTTCCTCGGCAAGCATCTTTCGCACTCTGCAAAAGTACGTGAAATAATGAGTCCTAAACATAGAATGAAGATTAAATTCACTAACTTAAAAAAAGTATGATGCAATTCTCTAAAGCTACTATTTAGGCTTTGATATTGCCACCCATATTATTTTGCAGATGAGCTTGATATGGGGGCTTACTTCATCTGTCACACAATGCTAGATTAAATCATTTCTGGCATTTTGCAAGGACCTTGTATAGATGAGGCACGATAACAGAAATTGTGGCACTTCTTGTCTGTGAATTGCAGGATTACTGACACACACACGAAGGCCTTGAATAAATAAACAACTCCATTTGCAACAGAATTGGTCTTTGTGAATACTCCAGCCAAACCAACCATGGTATCTACCTTCCGGTTAAGCCTGCCTCATGAGTGCTACAGTGCAAAGGCGAAGAACATAACCAATGAAAAACGAAAAACCAGAATACTGAAAACCCCACCATTCTTTACCAAACCATGGTTTAAAACCCAAATCATAGCAGCACAGTGATGTCAATGTCGAGTGCATATTATTGCCACAAGCAATTGGTATTCAAGACAGTAGTCAAAAAGGAAGTTTTTCCTTCTGTCAGGTATTCTAAACTCAACGAGGTATCACTTCTGAAATTGAGATTTCAAGTGTGGTTCGACAATAACACCCCATTGTATCCAAGGTGCTTCTCCTGTACTTAAAAAAATGTTAAACTGAACGACGGCTATTAGTGTGTTTGACCACCATCTTTTCCCAAAATAAATGGGTTTGAGTACTCACATCTTAGAGACAAATCAAACTGAAATTGAGTTTCCAAGTGTGATTCATCCCTTCGTAAGAATGACAATTCAGAGTGTTTGGGTATCTATAACATGGAGACAGTTTCATCATCGCACGAGCATTCCACCCCGTGCATGATCGGTTTTCAGTTGGTTAGAAACAGGGATGGCAGAAGTAAGAAAAAAAGGGCTCTTAGTAGCCCAACCCTTTCCCAATGCAAGGACCAAGTTTAATTAATAAGTGAGGGCACACACCTTTGGACAATCGCTGTATCTCCATGGCCGGTACAAACAATAAGCATCGCATTATTGGGTAATGCGCTGTAAAGGCTTTGGATCCTGGAATCCATGCGACTTAAGATGCTCTTCAATTCTGAACTAATACTGCATGGGATGCCTTTTTTACTTTTAGACTTCTTATCACATGTCAGCAATGATATCATCTCAGCAACTTTTGAATTCAATTTGTCGGTGCCTTCTGCTTGGTTCTTGTAATAGGAATTCAACTCCGAGAATTGGGTCCATAAGAAGTGCACATTCTCATTTTTAAGCTACAGCCACAGATTACATGTGCTTGCTATCAGATGAGGCTGAGAGTAACTTTTACTAATGCTAGAAATGTAAAAACCAACCTCTTTTTTGGCCTTTACAAGTGCTTCATCATCTGAAGACACAGGGAATGCATTGCATGATCCAGCAGCATATCGCTTCACTATGGAAACATCATCAATTAGAGAACAGGTTTTGCCACTCTCACTTAGGACTGAAACCAATTTTTGCCGCGCAGAATGTGGAGATGAACCAAATTCAGGTCCTATGACCAAGATAACAGAGTCAGAAACTCATATAAAATCAAGTACCAAATATTTCATTCAATTATTTTCAACAAAAAAAGTGATGAATCAGTAAGCATACTATCAACCGCACAATGTATCACATTGTTTTGTGAAATTTAAATGCAAGAATGAAGAAACAAAATTAATCCCTTCGCAAATACATTGAACCCTATGGGAGGTATCTGATCAAGGAAGCTTAATACTTATCTATGATTTTAGGTTTATCAACTAACCTGACCTTGAGAATGCTTTGAGGCCGATGCCCCTAATTCTTTCCGAAACATTGCTTTTTCAAATTTTAAAGTCGTCAAAGTAAAAATAAAAATCATGCCTAATTTACTATGCCTGATTACTGGAAGATGAAATATAACAGTAGAAATGTAGAATAGATAGTTTACCATGCCTAATTTTTAGAACTGCCAGCTCCAATGCTGCTCTGGCATCTTCAATGCTATCATGTCCATTTTCTGAACCCTGAATCTCCCTAGAAAGAAATCTCCTTGCAAGCACTCGCAAAGCAGTCTTATAACGTGCACCATGAGGGTTTGGTATAATATCGCAGTATCAATCACCAAATTGTGAGAAACCTTCAGTGCTAATAGATCGTTCTCCAATGAGTGCCCAACTAGGATGGTCTCCTTGTGAACGAGCTTTAGAAATTCTGCCTAATTGTGAGAAATCAAGTAACAAGACATCATCAAAATACTCCATGATCTTTTAGGATAACATTATTCAACTTAAAGGCAATGACAAAAGACTATTTGGTTTTAGTACAATAACACCAGCTAATAACTTACATAGCAGACTTAATTTTTTTTTGAAATCGTTAACGTGCTCGTCTCAGACAAAAGAAGAGAAAAAAAAGAAGATGGGGGAGTATAATTCACCTATAAACGAATAAACAAATCAATCTAAACTGGGCAAGCACAATTTTCAAAATAATTGTGTCAAATGCATAAATTTGCTAATATGCCATTATAAGAAACAACTGCATTGTAATGTTAACCCCACCTTGAACTGGAAAGCAAACAAGAAACATAATAATGGCGGAACAAATGAAAAAAAAAATGTGCCTCTAACAAGTCTCTACAATATGTAATACAATGAAAGACCATTTCGGACCTGTATGTCAGGAAGCCTTGTATCGACCTCATTCAGCATCTCATAAGTGATTCCACTGTACCTGCAAATACAAAGAAAACCATCTAAACAACACAAGCCTTATTATCCGTTTCTCAGTCAAAACAAACTGAAATGAAGTGCATTTATTAGTGAGAACCAGTTTGCTACATAAATAAAAAGATGGATCGTGGTCAAAACCTAAAGGAATTAAATATTCTTAATCTGATTTGCATCCTTAGTGAAAATAAATAAAATAAAGGTAGTTTTGGTTAATGGAATGGCAGGTAACTTAAAACCTACAATAATCCACCATAATAAAGGACTGAGAAATGTGTGATCAAGAAGCAATAAATAATTGTCTGGTACAGATCAATTCGGTAAGTGCAGCTGCCTAATTTACAATGGAAGTCCCTACTAAAATGGTTGGAATATCTACTATCATACACAAATTTGCACTTCCTATGAATTGTGCCTAGTACTTTGATGGTCTACATACATTACACCTGTCCATTTCAAATAAATTTCAGAACCTCAACTTCTTGTAAAGACCTGAAAGAAATTTAAAAGCTTAGCTAGAAAAAAATTGAAAATGCACAAACCTGGTATTATAGTCGACAATAGCGTTGAATGGTTTAACCAATCTGTCTAACACAACCTATATAAAATGAAAGAGTAGATTCTTATCACATACATCCATAAAAAATAAAAATAAAAATAAAAAAACTATAATCAATGGTAACAATAACAAACTACTGAGTGAATTAAAGAGTAGATTATAATCAAATACATGATACTTCTCAAACTGACCAAAGACATACAAGAATCATGAATGCGGCACAGGCAGAAATAGATGATGACAGTGGATAAGTTAATGTATCAAAATATGAAATCGAATAGGAATAGACTGAATAGTTTCAGAGATTCATATCGAAAATCCAGAAGATCAGTTCCACTCGCTACCGCCTGGACAGAAGTAATGGCTACAGTATTGTATATAAAAATTTTAGCCACAGTGCCCAGGAGATTGTCGGGGTTCTTTTCTTTTCACTATCTCCCCTTTTTTCTTAAACCAGCACTTTCTCTTGACCATTTTCATTTTCTAAAGACCAGAGGCCCTATAATAGCTAATAGGATACCCTGAGATAGAGCTGATCTCAAATAATTGACCATAGAAATCTGAACCTGGTTGACAGAACCCCTGGGATTCTGGGATTGTACTTCAGAGATACAGTGACCCTTGTAAAGGATTGCGCTTAGTAAGAAGGTTTGGTTTGTCGGCTAAGAAGGTTTGGTTTGTCGGCCCCAAAAACCAAAGAAAGCCCAGTAATACCACAGTAAATGGATAGATTTGGATCATGGGCTTTAATTGTTGAACCTATCAAACCCAACCCACAATCCAACTGTCCCCGCCTCATCAAATATTTCTGGCCGAAGATCAAAATAAGCATCTACAGTCTTAGTAATATTCTGCATAAATCTGTTGTATGCGTTGTTGCAGTCCAAGCAAAAAATATAGTTTCACAAATGGAAGCTCATAGCTGGAGATTCTCCAAGGATTTGAATAAACATGGAATGTGCGAGAAGGGTCTATGACAACAGAGGATATTTTTGCAGAAAGACTTGAACAAACAACCAAAACATCTAAAAACAGTAAACACAAAGCCAACCAAAACATCCTAAACAGTAAACACAGAACCAGATCCGTCTATAACCTTGCAATCCCCTAGGTCCCTAATTGTGTCCTGTGATACCAACTTTCTGAGATTTTTGCATACCAAATTTTGTACAAACACTGACTAGAGAAAAAGGACAATGTAGTACCTGTCCTTTGACGTCAACAAGTGTCACCCTTGTAAGTTCCATCCCCATGGCCGTAACACACTGCCAGAAAATAACCGAAATGAGCAACAGAAACAGAACTATAATAACTAATTCACCAATAATCACAAGTTCTCCACAAAAGTTTACAATTCAAACTACAAGGTTTCATAATAGTCACTCCATGATTCTCATGGTATTTTATGGAAAATGAGAACTAGACTTTAAAATTATTGCTTGCATTTGAATTGCAATCCAATAAGAAATGTCGAGTTTTCACTTACAATGCAATTGTTTCCTTGAATTTCAGCAACTATCCCCCATGTACCTCTGTCACAGACCAACCATTGAGCATAAGCATCATACAACAATGGAAGACTTAAGGGCTCGAGTAATCTGCATACTCGATATGAATCTAACATAGAAACACGGATGAGCCATGAGAGTGAGGCTTCCCCAAGGCCTACACTCCAATCCTCATGATACTCGAACGGTAGGCTACCGATCTAATGAACTTGACCATGGTTTGCTAAGAACCAAACTAAGCACACTCGACCAACGAGAATATGAAATAGCCAAATACGTCTGGCACGAGTAAGGCTTTGGCTTACACAAGTTGGATAGCGTCCCGCCTAGCGATACCATAAACTGGACCTTACCCATATCCAACATCCGACTCTCAGTTACTACTATGAGAGTACTCTCAAAGCATTCCCGATGCATCGAAGGACCCATGACATGCCCCTTCAAACAAGCCATGAGCAGCCCGAGGGTTGCACCCTATAAGATCATCCTGCTAGACCATGAACTGCTCCAGATTAGTCATGTAAGACTATGCAAACATGGAATGCAAGTTTGCAACGCTTTCCTCCTAAGGTAGATGCTAAGCATTTGGGCAATTTGCAAGACTGAGCAAGCATAGGGGCAAGTTGGTCCAGGCTTTCCTCCTAAGGTAGATGCTAAGCGTTTGAGCAATTTCCAAAAGGGAATATTGAAGTTCACAACCATATGGATGCTTCACGTGATCCCCATGGCCAGAACCCAATAGTTTGAATTCTCTTGACATGATAAGTTAGCAAAGCCCAAGGCATGCACAAGCATCCTACATGCATCCATCATATACTCATCAGTCGGCATTGGCATGCCAAGCCTCCCAGTCAGGACCACATTTCTAACAAGCTCCAACACATGTTCTACGTCAAGCCGCACAGTTGAGTTACATCAACTTGCTCCCCCTACAACCTCCATAATAGCTTTAAGGACACGAACCAAATGATAGCTTTAACTAGAGTGTCCCACGGAAAGTTGAATTATGCTAGATAATATAGAATATAACTATATAAGCATGTGCGTATAGCATTGTTGTATCAAAAGGAGTCACTCATGCTAAATCATGCAACTCAGAGGGAGAGGGAAGGGAACACTAATGGAGTCTTTAGCAACATGCTAAGCAGTTAAATATTGACCCAATAAAGTCAATAAGCATTAACTATATTCGGGAAGGAAATTTTCAGTCATTGACTCATGGTCACAAAAAGACTATTTAACCTTACCATCTCACAGTCAAGTGCCAGCATTTCATAAGGAGATGATCCCAAAGGAGCACATACAGTTGACACAAAATCTGCAGTAGAAAAGTCAAATAATTAGGTTAAATGAAGAAATTATAACCGAGTACTTCAATAGATGATCTGCAGGAGTAAAACATGTACCTGGTTGGTTGGTACAATACCCATTATCTTCCATCTCTTTTGCAGACAGTAAGTAATATGAAATGGGAAAAGGCAAATCCTTCATATGTTCCATGCACAACAGCTTGTCTGCATCACAGCTACAACCTGAAAATTAAGTTTTTCAATCAGAAAACCCAAAATATGAAAACAATAGTGAAGACTAAATGTAGATCACAACTACTTAAAAAGTTGTCAAAATCTAGCACCAGTTACCAACCTCCAGACATGGGATGATATCTGTGTGATTTTAGGATATTAATAGATCTCCAAATGATTCTTCAGATAAGTCAGTATATATGGACAACCCTAAGCCGCAAATGGGATATATATGATCAACATACTGACACATTCACATCTTAAATCAATCTCAAGATACACAGTTTTTAGCATATTCACTACTATAGAACATCGAGTTTAGGGGTTTGCACAGTTCGATTTGGCTTCATCTGAATCGATTCACTCTGTGAGACCATAAGAAAAGTTATAATTGCATAAAGCAGATCATCCATAATACAAATGTGGCAGTTTCAGTTGACTTAATAATATCAAAACTGAGAACTGAACTGTAAGCATCAGCTTCTAAAATATTCATCCAACTGAACTAACTCTTTTTAAATACCCACAAAAAAAGGTTTGGATCGGAAAGTGTTGTCAGTTTACATGTTTTTTGCAACCTCAATCAAGGAACATCTGCATATTTATGCCATCACTATCAAAGAGAAACAAAAGTGATTGATTTATACTTTGCCAGGAAATAGACACTCTCTTTCTACTTAAGAAAGGAAAACATGTTTCCCCTCTCTTGTTTTTATATAACATTGGTTGGTCTTCTACAAGTGAAATTTTATTAGATTAATCATGTGCACCACAAGTGAAATTTTATGTTCACTTGTCACTTTTATTTATTATGAGCCATAAAGGAAAAATTGGATAATGCTTCATATACCTCGTTCCAATGCTTGATCAGGTATACTATTAGTCTCCTCCCGCTTTCTTTTAAGCTTTCTTGTCAGGAGCACATCTATTGTTTGCATTCCATCTGATATGCAACTAACATAAAACACAGCTAAGAACATGAACTCATATTGGAAGTAGCATCACACAACACAGACATGATTTGACATACCAAGAAGAATTGATTAAAGTATAAACCAGTAATCGTTTCTGAATAAAAAACTAGCGGAGATCCAATTACCAACCTAAGAGCTAGTACGGGCATTGGATTGCCACAGTTTTCCTTAAGATGAGCAAGTAGACCAATCTGCTCGATGTACAATGCTGCATCGAGGCCTGGTACATAAAGCAGAACAACTTTTGGAATAAGGGGCTTGTTCTGCAGGTCACACGAATAACTCCTCAGTGCAAAAAGATGAAGAGAAGGTTACAAAAATGTTTCAATCAAACTGACAACAAAAAAATGTTTCAATCAAAGTGACAACAAAAATTTTGAATACAAAACCTGCCTCACTGATACGCATGCACCCAACCATACCCCCACGATATAGATTTTCATAAATGATAACAACATTATGAGGCCAAATTACTTCAGTCCACCATGAAAAACTCGAGGTATACACCTTCGAAAGCTACATAGCTAGAAGCAGACACCAAAATAACAAGAGTATTTGTTGATGCCTCCCTATCGAATGGCAACTTATTTCTGCCTTTCCTTCCACGAGGGTCGTCCTTATTGGGCAGGTCATTTTTCCTTCTTTTTTTTTTTTTTGCTAACTAAAATGGGAGCCATATCAAGATGAGTTGAAGACCACATCTGGTGAAGATAAAACCTCTATGTGGAAGTCATCCTCAATGGTTTGGTTTTTATTCATTCCTAAAGTGTCCCAGCTTAGACTGCATATGTATTGCTAATTTGCTACAATTATAAAATAAAATAAAATAATCAATTTAAAAAATGGTATGATGTAAAAACTCAACTAGCTTATGAGAGTGTCTTCAATTTCACATGATAATATATCTATAGTTTTTAATAATTTATATATAGTATGGACCCTTTTAATCATGCTTTTTGTCTAAATTTTGAATTACACAATTTTGACTTTCAGAAAATTAATGGTGAAATTTTTCAATAAAAACATTATTTTAATTGTAATTATATATTTCTTGGAATGATATATTGCTAAATCAATTAATTGTATTAGTTAACGATCATGTATGCTAGCAATTACAAGCACAGTACTACACAGGTAAATACAGAGAGAGACCAAAAGAAGCTTCTCTTTACTTTGATAAAAACCCAAGATGGCATGAAACCTTCAGCGAGAACCCATGTCACAAGTCCTTGAACATCCTGTTTTACAACACAGCTGTTAGATTGACGAATAAGCCTGAGATATTAGAATAAACCTTCAAACTTACTTGAAGACTTAACGTTGAGCCCACTGCTGGAGTTTTAAAAATGGCATCTGCCTTTCCCTGCAAAATTAATTTCAATGAGAACCAAAGCACTAACCTATCTTTCAAGTTTCATCACAGGCACGTGTACAGCACAAACCAAATTAAAATGAATGCGGAAAAATGAATTCCTCTTACCACAACCACAATAAATTTTTTGAGTTCATCAAAGCATTTATTTTCTCATTATGCACTTGCACAATTGGACCAAAAACAACATCATTAAGAGCCTTATTCACAAAAAATAATTTGTTTTAATTCTCCCTGGTGCTTGGTAGTCATCATTAGCAAATTAGGCCACAGAAAATCCTTTGATAAATCAGTAAATCCATTTGAATATCAAAACTGCTGAAAGTAACTTTTCAAAAAATTATGTCAATTATGATAGTTATTGTCATGGCAAAATGATGGTTGGTTATATGGAAAGTGACTTCTATGGTTGACATCCATGTTTAGTATTGAGAAAAAAAGAAGTGTGACATTTTTCGGAACTTAACTTTTTCTGATTACTTGTCAAAAATTTAATACTAAAGTTTGATAGACTAAAACAATGAACAAGAAAGTTCACCATCATAGAAATACTGCCAATGAAATACATTTAAGATAGCCACACAGACGAGAACATGACTTGGAAAGAATGGAAACCATCAATGAAAGATGAAAAATCACATGGTATTCAGCAGTGTCATAAAATAATAAAAGAAGAGCAATGATTGAAATGAGATGAAGCATACTTCAGGTCCATACACATTCAAGTAAGTTGAGCTGCTATCTTTAGCTTCTTGGGTTGCGTCATTCTTTTGCTTCTTGCAACGAGTACTCATCTTCTTACTCCAATTGA
The DNA here is from genome assembly GCA_003290165.1 of Berberis thunbergii. Lineage (NCBI taxonomy): Eukaryota > Viridiplantae > Streptophyta > Magnoliopsida > Ranunculales > Berberidaceae > Berberis > Berberis thunbergii. The sequence continues at coordinate 281,113 of QNQO01000502.1, read as the reverse complement.
GCTTTTTGAGTTCAAGGTTCACTGCGGTAATGGGATAAAGTCAAACAAGCATACAATGAGGGGCCATTTAAGTGAATTAGCGGCATATAATACTAATTATACAGCCAAAAGGGGAACATTGCATTGCTTAGTAATACGGTAGATGGTAAAGATGGATGTAGGCAATTTATATCATAAAATCCTCATCATAAACAACTACATCTCATGTATCAGATGTGAAACATGATAAACGCCCAAAACTTGGCATTGATCTACTTGGAGTTGTATGCCTTTAGACACCAAACAAACATGTTAGAACTGTATGAAAACTTCTAAAAGTTTTAATTAGAATAGGCTTCCCACATAAAGACTGCATACCTCAAAGTAAACATGCTACCAAAAGTCGTGAACTCCAGTTAACTAGATGTAAAAACAAAAAGAAACCAAACAAGGCCCTTGCGGGCCAATCCAATTAAATTTGTACGACGTTCACATTCTTTTCCAAATTAAACTATCCAAAATTGAATCTTCGTGTGAAAAATTCCCACCCAAACTAGAAAGGAAATCAAACTGAAATTTATATTTCTCATATAAAACTAAACATGCATACTGAAGTAATAGCTCCAATAGTGGCATGTATACACAAAAATAAAATTTAACAATGATAGTAATAAATAAATAAATCCATCGAGAAAAACAACCCAAAAAGATTAAATGAACTTATAGATTGAAAGGAACGACGGCCAACCTAAAGCCCTTTACACAGAAACTTCCGTTCTAGTAAAATAATATTCTTGATGTTCTCTTTAATGGACATGAAATGCTCTTCAGCTCTTATGCCATTAAAAAATCCTCCTATTCCTCTCTTTCCAAAGGGTCCAAGATACAAAATGAACGCCCCTGCACCATATCCCCTTCCCTACTCAATAGAGACCATCTTTCCAACCGATAAGCCACTCATGAATGGAACCATGGATAGCACAAGTGCTTGTCACACTCCATGAATAGAATTGTCATGCAACCCGCCACAATAACATTAAACATTCGTAGAGAGCTCTAAGCGTCGAATACTTGACCTAAGAGATTCGCTAGCAACTATTTTTCTTCCTTACAGGTTCAAGTAATTGCGTTCATATATATGATATTATCGAGTTGCAGTAAATATAATTATCAATTGCTTTGATGCCAATTGATGATGAAATCACCAAACACAACAATGTTGACAAAAATTTAATTGGAAGAGATACCTAATCCATAGTGAACAATCCAACAGCAGTAGAAAAGAGTATCGGGTTATCTTCTACACCCTATTGATTTCATTTCCATTGACCTTATGGGGAAGCATACTAATTTCTATCTGATTCCCAACGACAACTTACTAGTTAACTTTGCACACACAATATCCATCTACGAAGCATACAATGAGGGACCATTTAAGTGAATTAGCGGCATATAATACTAATTATACAGCCAAAAGGTGAACATTGCATTGCTTAGTAATACGGTAGATGGTAAAGATGGATGTAGGCAATTTATATCATAAAATCCTCATCATAAACAACTACATCTCATGTATCAGATGTGAAACATGATAAACGCCCAAAACTTGGCATTGATCTACTTGGAGTTGTATACCTTTAGACACCAAACAAACATGTTAGAACTGTATGAAAACTTCTAAAAGTTTTAATTAGAATAGGCTTCCCACATAAAGACTGCATACCTCAAAATAAACATGCTACCAAAAGTCGTGAACTCCAGTTAACTAGATGTAAAAACAAAAAGAAACCAAACGAAAACAAGGCCCTTGCGGACCAATCCAATTAAATTTGTACGACGTTCACATTCTTTTCCAAATTAAACTCTCCAAAATTGAATCTTCATGTGAAAAATTCCCACCCAAACTAGAAAGGAAATCAAACTGAAATTTATATTTCTCATATAAAACTAAACATGCATACTGAAGTAATAGCTCCAATAGTGGCATGTATACACAAAAATAAATTTAACAATGATAGTAATAAATAAATAAATCCATCGAGAAAACAACCCAAAAAGATTAAATGAACTTATAGATTGAAAGGCACGGCCAACCTAAAGCTCTTTTTGTTACACAGAAACTTCCGCTCCAGTAAAATAATATTCCTGATGTTCTCTTTAATGGACATGAAATGCTCTTCAACTCTTATGCCATTAAAAAATCCTCCTATTCCTCTCTTTCCAAAGGGTCCAAGATACAAAATGAACGCCCCTGCACCATATCCCCTTCCCTGCTCAATAGAGACCATCTTTCCAACCGATAAGCCACTCATGAACGGAACCATGGATAGCACAAGTGCTTGTCACACTCCATGAATAGAATTGTCATGCAACCCGCCCCAATAACATTAAACATTCGTAGAGAGCTCTAAGCGTCGAATACTTGACCTAAGAGATTCGCTAGCAACTATTTTTCTTCCTTACAGGTTCAAGTAATTGCGTTCATATATATGATATTATCGAGTTGCAGTAAATATAATTATCAATTGCTCTGATGCCAATTGATGATGAAATCACCAAACACAACAATGTTGACAAAAAATTAATTGGAAGAGATACCTAGTCCATAGTGAACAATCCAACAGCAGTAGAAAAGAGTATCGGGTTATCTTCTACTCCCTATCGATTTCATTTCCATTGACCTTATGGGGAAGCATACTAATTTCTATCTGATTCCCAACGACAACTTACTAGTTAACTTTGCACACACAATATCCATCTACGAAGCATAAGGTACGCCAAAAAGCACATTATGATTAATAGCTTGCTAAACCACAAATAACATTTTTTATAAACCAAATATAATTCAAAATTCAAATCTCAAACTTGAAATGACCCATCATACCATTCCATTACCACCTAAGACGAAACTCCACCTTACAAAATGTAATGAACAGGGAATTAATGTTTGTTTGTTAAATCGAAACGTTTATCGAATGCAACAATCGTGGTGTGGTGGTCATTCTTGGTGGAGACAACGAAGTCAGGTAAGGTGATAATGGCATAGTAAAGTCTATCAACACAAATGCTTCCTTCTTCTGTTGTTATAACTGATTACCAAAATCACATGCAAGAACTGATTTTTATGGATTAACTATGCATTATTCACGACCAGTGTTAAAACCCATTATCAGAATTTGAATTCAAAACCCTAGAAACAAAGACTGAATAATTAAAGATCGTTTGAAGATTTACCTGGGGAGGAGGAAGATGAGGTGGAGATTGCAGGTTGGATTCTCTGTTGGTGAGGCCTTGAACACGTTTACCGCGCAAATAACAGAGAGAGAGCGATAGAGAGAGTAGTGAAAATGGTTTTGCAGAGCGGACGGAGGAATGGAGGGATGAAGAAGACGAGGGATTTAAGAGGGCGGGGGCGTTCGCTCTGTTTTGCTGTTGCTAAATAACACCATCATTTTTATTGAACAATACCACCATTTTGATTGAATAACACCATTTTTATTAAAAAAAATTTCCGCTGAAGAATACCCCACCTTCTCTTTTCTCTTCACCTCTTCACCGAAGCAACACCACCCTAAAAGAGGAGGAGGAGAGGTAGCAGGATGGTGGTGGTGATTGAAGGAGTAGGAGGAGAGGTGACAGTGGTGGAGATTGATGGAGAATAAGAAGAAGAAACCAAAAAGTGACGAAGATGAGGGAGAGGAAAATGAGAAAAATAATAAAAGAGGAAGAAGAAGAAAGGTGACGATGGTGTCATTGATGAAAAATAACAGGAATAATAAGAGGGCGATGAGGAAGAGAGGTGGCGGCTGTGGGGTAGTAGTGGAAAATGGAAGAGTATGAGGAAGATAGGTGTCGGGGTGGTAGTGATGAAGGGGGGAAGGAGGACGATAGAATAAATGAAAATAGGAGAAAGAGGTGGTATGAATTTTTTTTTATATTAGTGTTGTCATTTAGAAAATAAGGGATAGGTGGCGTCCTTCAGCAGAAATAGTAATGTTATTTAGGAACATCATTTTTTTTAGTTATTGGGGCAATTAGATATACCCTGCAATCATAATACATAATCAGATAAACTCACCTCAAATATCCAAAATTAGACTTACCTCCTAGACTAACATTGTGACAATTATGATTATTAACTTTATGATCAAAATACCCATCACGTGAAGAACACACATATACTCCAAATTTTTTACCAATATACATTTAGAGATAAATGCATCTCAAGGCAAGCAGAATGGTTATCATTAAAATAAATATTTGTAAATTACACATTGAGATTGTTACAAATCTCAAAGGCTGAGTTTAGGGGTGGGCAAACGGGTCGAGGAATCGCGGATCCAAACTGAACCTGACCATTTTGGTCCAAACGGTCCGGTTTTAAAATGTGTAATTTAAGATACAGTCTGGATCGACTCGGATCCATTGGAGATCGGTTCGATTCCGATTCCAATTATATATGTTTAAACGATTCAGTTCTAACTCATTTTAAATAACACTTATACACGTCATGTGAACACATGTCTCAATGTGCGTGGGGTTATCAAATGTAAACCTAACAAAAAGTAAAAACACCTCACACACTCTCTCTGTCGTGCCATCTCTCTTTTTTTCTCTTCATTTTCTCCAGTTGCATTCCAACTTCCACGTGTAATCTTAGAGAGCTAAGACCACAACATCGTTCTGTGCGTCTGGCTCTCTAGCAAAACTTTCCATTCCACAAGTTCCTACTCCCTATCACTCCTCGCATCAAAAAGCCAATAACTCAAACGGGTTCCTCCTCCCTCCCACCACCCCTGACATTTTCGAAGATCCAGATCTAAAAAGTAACTCAAAAAGGGACAGTAAAGGTCCTCCTTCCAAGACCCATACCTACAATCTTGAGTATGCCCTTGTCTTTATCAACAATAAGATTTTGGGAGTTGACATCTCTATGAAAAACATTGTGGCTGGGACAGTGAGCAACCCCTTTGCATAATTGATAAAGAAAACTCTGGATGAGTTGGGGGAGGAAGAGAGGTTGGATTAGGTCCTCTGCGACGAGAATCAATGAATTTTTTAGATCCGTTTCAAGATACTAAAAACTAAGGGGGTGATATTCAATTACGAGTTTTAATGGATTGTGAAGGATTTTAAAATTCATGGGTATTCAATTGAAGATTTAAAATAATACATGTAAATCTAGGGATATTCAAATACCGATTTTAAATGATTGTTTTAAAATTCATCAAAATCAGGGGTATTCAAGTAATAGTGGATTATAATGGATTTATTAAAGTTGTGGATTTTGAAGGATTTGTGAGTTGAAAGTATATATAACAAGAGTTGTTCCAAATCCAACATTCCCCTCTTATATTTCAACGGGTTTGTATTGGCTATTATTAAATAACACCACCATTGTCGCTGAATGATGTCATCATCCCATTTTTTTGTGATAAGGACACCACCACCTTCCCTTATCTTCTCTCTTCACAGAAGCAGCACCACCTCACCCCACAACTTCTGGCCACACCACCATGGCCTACCACCGCTAGCTGCACTACCACTCGCACTTCCTATTTTCCTTTGTTATTGTGTTTTCTTTTTTGTTGTTGTTATTATTATTATTTTCCTCATCTTATTTTTGTCATCTCTTTATCTTCTTTTTTGTTATTTTTTTCCTCTTCATCTTTTTCTTCTTATTATTATACTTTTTATCTTTGTTTTTCTTTTTCATCTATTTTTTCTCATATTTTATTATTTTCCCATTTTTTTTCATTATTTGCTCTTGCGGAGGTTCATGTGAGTGGTGATTATGAAAAAGCGGCGTCCGATCAATTGCTGTGATCGAAGATAGAGATTTCATATGATTGCTTGATTCTCGATGAGCCCACGGAAGTGGTGGCAATCACTCGACAAATAAGAAAAATATCTCATATGATTACTTGATTATGGATGAGCCAATGAAGGCGGTAGCTATCTTCAGATGAATAAGAGAGAGATCTCAAACGATTGCTTGTGTGGAAATCACATGCCTCCCCTTAATACATCTAGCATAGTTATACAAAAATGCACTTCGACCAAATTGTTGGAATGTAAACCACACCGGTAAACTTAAAAAATCTAATTTATCTATGGAACTCTCTCAACTCTCTCACCAAAAAGTGTCGCAGTTTTTGTTCACTTTGTTTAAGAAAGATTGAGGCTTCACACGACATCAAAAAGTTTTGGTTTTCACTGCCCTTACATTACCAAAAATGCAAAAATGTTTTGAGGGCTAAAACTGTCCAATTATAAATGTTTTCCCTTATTTTTTCTCACCAGTCACCTCCAAACCTTTCTATAAAATTCACAATATATTAATGATGACATATTCTAAATGACACCACCATTTATGCTGAAGAACAACACCACCCCACCATTTTTTTGAATCTGCTAAATGGCACCATCACTTCCCTCATCTACCTTCTCTTATATTTTCACAAAACAACACCACCTCGGCCCACTACCTCCTTCCTCACCATGATGATTTGCCACAGTTGGCCTACCACCGCTGTTTTCTTCATCTTCTAATTTGTTTTTGTTTTTCTTATTATTCTTTTTTTTTCATTATCTTTTTTCTTATTTTTCTTATTCCCTCAATTTTTTTTTTGTTATTCTCCTATATATATATTTTTTCACAAAGAGAAAAAGATGAAGAACAAGGAAAAAAAGGAAGAAGACGATGAAACAGAAAAACAAGGAAGGGAAGAAAAGAAAAATAATAATAAAAAGAAAATAGAGAAAAAAAGAAGCAGTGAGGCCTGGAGTGTAGTCCGATGGAGGCGCGATGAGGTCAGGGATGGAGGGGAGAGTCGGTGCGGCTGACAGTGGCAGTGGCGAGGTGGTGGTGGTGCTTGATAGAGAAAAATATAGGGATAAAGGAGAAAAAATGTGGTTATGTTTTTTTATTTATATTGGCAGTATCCTTCAACAGGCGGTGACGTCTTAAAAACATGGTGGTGTAATTTAGAAAGTAGGGCAATGATAGTGTCCTTCACCAGAAATTGTGGTGTCATTTAGTCAATAATGATGATTCTCTTAAACTTACTCACAAACTTTTTTATTTTTTATTATATATATATATATATATATATATATATATATATATATATCCAAGTAAGTATTTATAAATTTCAATTGTTATATCAATAAATTTTTTAAAAAATTAATAAGGTAAAAATAAACCATATTTTAAATACGAGTGGGATCCGAGGACAAACATTTATGAAAAATAGATTTACACGCAATTTATATCGATGAATAACATATAATCCAACATTTTAAATTTGGCATTGTGAATTTAGGTGTACTCTCATATAAGGCACTTAAATCTGTAGCTTAAAATAACTATATTTTTTGTTATTGTGAATTTAGGCGTACTATGTGTTTTGCGTTATTTTTTTTTTCACCATATCACAAAGTTTGAGAGAAAATAAGGGAGAGAGAAGGTAGTGAGATTTGACAAACTATTAGTTTCCTTAGGACTTTAAAATTCTATCCGGCTTGGCTTGGCTCGTCATTGTTAGTTAGTTATTAGGTGACAACTCATCATAAATTTAAACCGTTGGATTATATATTATTCGATGATATATATTGCGTGTAAATTTATTTGTAATAGATGTTTGTCCTAGAATCCTACCAGTTATAAATATATATGTTAGAAAACATTAAAATAAAAATTCATACTCATTTGGATAGCGCAGGATAAAAAGGAAACACACAAAATAATTAATTATTTATGTAATATTGTTTCATATTTAATATACATGCTAATAGCAATAAAATGGATTTGTTTTCATAGATCATTCTTAAATGATAAAACAATGAAAACAAACCTTAATATAAATATAATCAAAAATTAAAAAGTAACATAATATTAGTATATTTTTATTTTTTATTTAATATCTAATATTTAATATTTTTATATATTTTTTTATTTTTTATTTTTGGGTAAACCATAGGGGTGGGCATCCCATCCCGCGATCCCGTTCCCGTCCCGTCCCAACCTTTTCAGGTCTTAATGAGATTGAATAATTCCATCCCGATCTCGTCCCGTCCCGATCTAGAATGAGATGGGATGAAGATTTTAAATCCCGTCAATCCCGAGTTAATTTTTCAATATTTATTATTAATATTTTATTTATTTTAGAACTGCAATATTTGGATGCCCATACAAATTTTCTGATGCATATAACATTTTAGCATTTCAAATTCTCAATGTCGTTAGGCTATCAACTCATATTGGAAGACCAATTTGTTTAATTGTATTTAACTAGGATACATTCGATCTCATGGAAACTTTGGATACTCAACATGTACTACAATTTAATGGGTTCCTAGTATCATCTCATTTGCAATGATAGATATGTATGAAAATTAAACTCTATGTGAGATTTCAATGACAACTTCATGTGCTTATTATGACATAGGTTATATTATGTTTAGTTGATTACATTTTAGTTTATTATTTCATTTTCAGCATGGTTATGCGTGAATATGCAATTTGCTGAAATCTATTTTAGTTATTGAAATTGCATGATCAATTTGAAACACATTGATCCTGTCTCGAACCCGTTTGGGTTGGGACGAGGTCGGGATGGATCTATCTCGTCCCATCCTGTCCCGTGCCCACCCCTAGTAAACCATATAGCATATTATAGATTCGAAATATCGATTACAAAAAATATGTCCATCTTCTAGATTGAATAACACTAAATAAAAAAAGAAAAAAGAAAAAAAAAAACAATTCGATGCGCAGATTGTATAAATAAACTCCATGGGCACATGATAGACACGAGGGGGCGCGCAATTAGAAAGTTGCGGTGGTAAAAAGAGAAAGTACGGTGCACATAGCTTCTCCACTTTATTAGCGTCGCGCGAGTTCTACCTATGTCACCTCTACTACACACAGGGTTTCAAATCGTTTTCAACAATTTCTAGGGTTTCTCTCTTCAATTCTATTCTCTTCTCTAATCTTCTCTTCTTTTCTTCAATGGCTTCGACGAAGGAGTCGGCGTCGATCTCAACAGCTCTCGAGACAGCAAACACGAAGAAAGAAAACCTCCGAAAAGCCTTCGAAGCGCTTCAATCACAATCCTCGTTCCTCTCCTCCTTCACACTTAAATGGAAGGATTTGGAGGACCACTTCGATTCGATCCGCAAAAACCTCGAAGGCCGATTGAAAGAACTCGAATCAAAAGAGAACAACAAACCCGAACCCGAACCCGAACCCGAACCCGCTAAGAAGAACATGGAATGTGTAAATCATCCAGAGATGAAAACAATCTGCGCGAAGATGGACGGGATGGGATTACGGAATTACGTAATGGAGCATAGAAAGGAGCTGACTTCGATCAGGGAAGAAGTGAGTATAGCTCTTAGGTCAGCGACGGACCCGGCGAGGATGGTATTGGATGCAATGCAGGGGTTTTATATGGCGAATTCGAGGGGAGAAAAAGATGGGGAGGTTGCGGCGATGAGACGGACGTGTATTCTTTTGCTGGAGGAGTTGGGTAGTGTTGAGATTAGTCTGCAGGTGAAGGAGAGGGCGAAGAAATTGGCAATTGAGTGGAAGGGAAAGGTTAGTCCTGGTGGGGAGAATCCGTTGGAGTATTTGGCGCTTTTGCAGCTTATTGCTACGTATGGTTTGGCGCCGGCGTTTAGTGGGGATGAGTTGCTTGATCTTGCTATTGTTATTGCCAGAAGGAAGCAGGCGGTTGATTTGATTAAGGCGCTCGGGCTCAGTGATAAGGTTTCTGGTGAGTTTCTAGAGTATTGCAATTGTGTTAGTTGTAAATTTGTTAGTATATTTTTAGGTATATATTCGAGATGTTTGCTTATTATTGAGATGTTATTTTGTACAGTGTCATACCCTAACAATGTGTCATCTTTGTTTTGTAATTTTGCAAATGCATTGGTTACCTGTTTAATATGTTGTCTTCGAAGTTTCTCAATCATGTTAATTGTAAGTTTCCTTTTGGTTTTTAGGGTTTACTGACGTCAAGTATGTTAAGGGTTAATACAGTATCATTTTTTAGAAAAAAATTATCATGTGCTTGTGTGGAAATGCATTGGTCTCATTGTTAATCTAGTTGTGAATTCAACCCTTTTGTTTGTAGCTCCATGTCCTCATATGATAATGTACTATTTTCTATGCATCGGTCATTTTTCCTCCACACCTTTACAGTGTTGCTATATTTTGTTGATTGTTTACCATTTTATTAGGAATCCATAAAGCCAACTCCTATTGATTTCATTTAGATGTATCATATTTCTGTTTATCTTATTGAATATGATCACATTTTGAATTAGTAGTTATGCTACAATATTTTCCCTTTGTCGTTCCTCGCCTGTTTTGCTATTTTGCATTATCTAAAAAAAAAATAAGCTAGAAAATTTCATTGAACACGGTTGATTTGCTTCTTAGGCAGGGAGGTGTTATCCATTTTTTCCATTTCGACTTTTGGGATAACTCTAACTTCTGTCATCTTCTCTTTGCAATGTTTGACTCAGGGACTCTCTATACTAGTGTCTCTTGTCTGCTTGAAGTATATGTAGATTTGTGTGTCATAATAGTTTGTTCGGGTATATCTTCCATTTTTTATGTTGAATGGAGGGATTACTCGTCCCCTGGTAGATAGTATTAGTGGCGGATAAGTTATCGATTTATCAGCTACTTGTAATTGGAGCATTTATTAAGTGCGCGCAATTTCGGATGGACTATCATTTAGGTTTGCCACAGGAACATAAAGATGAGGTCATTGCAGCTAGAGTTTACATTAGCACTTGGGGGAGATGGTGAGGTGAGCAACCTTTTGTGGGACGGGGGTTTACCCAAGAGTAATTTAAGCATAAAGAAATTTAAAACAGACGATGGTTTGTTGAATTTAATTGAACCTTCTACTCAGCACCTCAAGTGTTATTTTGGAAAGATTAAGTGTTGCTCTGACCTTCCTTTATAAGTTTATTGTGAGGACATTTTCAGCCTTTGTGTGAAAATATCAAAATAGGGATTGTTAGAGATTGATGATGACATGGAAACTTTGGTTTCGTAGGAGCCTCAGTCATTGGGAAGAATCACTAGTGGCTGAGTATATCAGTATTTTAGTGAATCGGTCTTTGGGTAACACAGAGATAGATTAGTGTTGAATGCAAACTCAGTGGGCTTTACGGGGCATTTCTATGACCTACTTGACACACCTGGAGCTGCTACCTTCTCAAATGCCTTCATTATTGCTAAATAGAAAGTTTGGCTGAATCACCTAATCACCTTTGTGTGGACAGTGGTTTAAGGGAGAATCTTAACTATTGTTAACTTAAATCCTGTGGGGGGGGGGGGGGGGGGGGGGGGGGGGAATCACTAGTTGTTGTTGCCGTTGTAATGAAGAAGAAGAGTCAGTGAGTCATTTGCTTCTGCATTGTGAGTTTTCCCAAACTTTCATTTGTTAACTTATGGGTTAATTAATTAGAAGTGCAACGACCTCAGCTCTTGGGGGTTTGGACATGGCATCAGAGCCCTCACACTATTATGGGGTCATTTGAAAGGAGAGGAATGTTCACATTTCGAAAGAAAAGAGTCTTTTTGAGGAGAACCAGTTTGTTCTTATCAGAGACGAGGTAGCTCTTGGAATCAATTAAGTGAAGTGTCTTTCTTCTCTGTAATGTTTGATTGGTATAATCTTGCAGTGAGATAGTAGCCTTTGTATGTTTCTTTTCTTGTTGTGTGCCACTCACCCTATGTATTCCCCCTTTTCTCTCTTAATTAAGTTTCATTTGACCATGTTAAAAAAAATAAAGAAATTCAAAATGAGGATGTCATTCACATTGCTTGAGGTAATAGGATTGGATTATGGGGAAAATGTTTGATGCCCTTGTGTAGATCTGCCAAGTTTTTCGGTTAAGTCCTTTTTATTAAAACCTAAATGATGTGTTTTGCCAGCATACAGATATAAAAAAAAAGTTGGATTGATCTTGCACTCTGAAGTTTCCACGTCATAGTTCTGACTAAGCCTAAAAAATTCATGACATATGATTAATTGTGGCCAGTAGTCTTTTGATCAATTTCTACATGGAAATCTTTGGACGTTCATCATCCAAACAGGTTACTGGCCTAAAGCTCCAAGGCAACCCTTTAATGAATGATAAGGTTGGACTTACAAATTATAACCACTATGTGAAATATGACTAGGAGTATCCATTGGGTTAAGATGAGGTTTAGTTCTACTGAGAGGGGCTTAGACACATGTATCTGGAATGGAGCACATACAGACCTTAGGAAGCCCAATTTCCAAGTAGACGAGAGTCAAATGATTAATTGGTGGAAGCATTAGACATTTTTGTTTTGGTCCAGCCAAACTTTTTTTTAAATTGGCGGAAGCATTAACGCAAGGCTACTCTTACTTATTACATGATCCGTCAAAAGCTAAGTCCAAGTATATTTATTTTGTCGGCGGTCCTAAAAAATTGAGCACTCGCTCAATCGCTTTAGCCAATAGCTTAGCCTCTCCCCAGACTCACATAAACTCTGGCTTTTGAAGCTCCTTGTTGAGCTCAAATCTATTGAAAAGTCCTTGGGATATTTTGAAATCAAAGTTGACACTATTAATATGTTGCTTAAGCATGCATATGCTTTTGATTTTGGAACATAGAGTGAATTGTTTTGCGTTTTAATGGTTTGTACTCGGGTATGGTTGCCTGACAACGTTTGTTGTTGCTCTCCCCATATCATAGTGAGGGGTGTGATGCGAAGTGAGGTGCTTACTAGTGCCTTGCCATGGCACTGCTGCAGCAAAGCCGAAGCTCTAACCTAAGATTATGAACAAACTTCAGATACAACATTCCTGCTTTTTTATCTCTGCGATTCCTTGCATGCTAAAATAAAATATATGTTACAGTGAATCCTGGGAACTATTTTATGCTAATACATAATAACCATGAGAGAAAAATAATGCTGGGATTCTACACATGCATTTACTGGTAAAATCCTTTCCCTGTAGCCCAAATTTTAAGTGAGCCTGTTTAGGGAAAATTTCGTAGTATTAGCCTATATAAGATCAGGACCTCCCACTTTGAGTCTTTTTATGTTCTTACCTTTAGCACAATTCCTTTTCACTCATGAACCCAATGAAATGATAGAGTTTTCCCTCTATCTCTGTCCATCACCTTGTCAGTTGAATTGTAATATTAGGTCTTAGCGTAAGATCTCAATGCGAGATCCTTCACTCTTTCTTTTTCCTCCTGCAAGGCAAGCAGAGGTCCCAACCATATTATTAAAATATGAAAATAAAAAAAGAAATAAGAGGAACGACATACCCTGCCCTCAACTAAGAAAACAAGCCTTCACTCTGACTCTAGATTTCACTGTTCTCCAAAATTGTTATTATTGCCATTTTCCCTGTACATTTTTATAAAAATTTAATGTATTTCATCTTTTTCATAGCTATACTTAGTTTGCCTTAGCATTTCAATTTCCCTGTCATCGTTTTCTGAGTATAGGATCTGTCAGTAGTAACATTCTACTTGGCTGCTTGCTTTACTGAATCGGAGTTACTAGCTCCATCCTTCACCTGGCATTAATGTCGTTAATGTGGCAATTGGCATCCTTAAGTTTGGATGCACCCATCTTCACTGTGAAACAATGGTGGATTGTATGATCCATCAACATTTTTTATTGCCAACGTTTTAGTTTTATTATAGTCTGAAATCAATTATTGCTAATTGGTTTTGTCTTCTAAATCCCATTTGTGGCCGTCTTATGAGACCTACACTTTGACTTTCTTGTTTCAGATTTTATTCCTAAACTTACTGATAGTGGGAAGCACCTTGATGCTGTTAAATTTGTTTATGCATTTGAACTGGTTGATAAGTTCCCCCCTGTACCCCTTCTTAAAGCCTACCAGAAGCAATCCAAGAAGGTTGCTCAGGATATACGCAATAAGGGAAATCATTCAGTTCAATCACTGGTATGTTTGGTCTTCTTTTTAACATTATAGTGCTCTCTTTTGTAAGTCTTTCATGAGACTGTCTTCTACATCCATGTTATATACGTCTTATATGAGACTCTATCTTCTCCTCCATCCTTGTTATACTTGCCCACAGAATGAGGCTATAGCCAAAGAGCTAGCTGCACTGAGAGCGATAATCAAGATTATTGAGAGAATAGTTTGGAATCAGAATTTCAACGAAAGACCTTGATAAGCGTATTGAACAATTAGAGAAGCAGAAAGCAGACAAGAAACGCCCAGCAACTGGCCCGGCAGCAGCTGCCAAGCAGCAACAACAGTTGGGAAACAAGCGCCCTAGATCAGCCGCAAGCAATACAGTAGCTTCAGTTACTCCTTCAATTTCTCAGAGTCAATTGCAACCTGCAAGCTCCTTGGTGGATCGAGCTATCCCATACATGAGCTCATCAGCTCAATATGCATTGCTAGGCACTACCCCTAGTGGTACCCCCTACTTGACTTCTGCAGCTGGGTCTTATGGCTTGGGAGCTAACCCCACAGCTGGGTCCTATGGCTTGGGAGCTAACCCCACAGCTGGGTCCTATGGCTTGGGAGCTAACCCACTAGGATATGGTGTGACACGTAGTCCGTCTAGATCCTACCTGTACTCTTTTGAGTCAAATATGGAATTGAATGCACCTGGTCTGTACGATAGGTCAATGGGTTTTGGTGGCCCTGGTATGCCACCTTCACACCGTTCACCTTACTATCCTTAGTTTGTCTTTGTATGTAAGAAAGTCGGCAAACTATTTTAGTTGCTTTGGCTTCATTTCACTCAGTTCAGCAAAACTAAAACTAGAAAGATTGTTTCAAGTGATTGTCAGTTCACTGAACAACACTGCGAATCTAGAGTGGAAGTCTATTTATGTTGGCAACTTTTTTTTTTTTATGAATTTGGTTCATATAGTTTATCTGTTTCATGGTTAATATCTGTCTAACCATGTTTTAAATTGGTTTCCTTTTTACAACTTTATTTTTATTTTTTCATTTGCTCTAAAACTTTGTCCTGTTCTTGCTCAGTGTTTTCTGCACCATTCATCTTATTTCCCCCCTCCCCCTGTGTCTCTCTCTTGGAATGTTGCAATTATGTCATCTGGTTTTGCGAGTTTTCTATTTGGTTTTCATCTTGTTCAAGACTTCAAAAAATTTGGTTTTTGTTCCTGATTTAGATTGTCAGCATAGGCTCACTGCTCACAGTCACTTTCTAGTGATTTGACATGATCAAATGCTTCATGAATTTTGCTTCACAACGTTTAGCCTTTCTAGTGTTATTAGTGATTATGTCTTGGATTTTGATTCTGAAATACCTACTATTAGTGCTAGTTTAATGGTGGGGCGTTTTGATTCTGCTTAATTCTTTACCATTTCAAGCACGCGATTGTCCCTAAAAAACCCTCAAATATCCGATTCTCCTTTGAGGGGTCATTATTTTCTGGTCACCATGCAGAAGCTTGGTTGCACTTGGGATTAATTTTTATTCCTGTAACTGCCACATGCAATAGTTATTGAAATTGATGGTTTCAGGGTTTTGGAAGGGGCTGCAACGGATCTGTATTGTGTTGGTACAACAAACTAACAAAGTCTTGATTGCCTCTCAAGAGAATCAGGCATAACTATTGAAGCAATACTGCTTGGTTTCATTGTGGGCATGCAAGCTAAAGATTATTACTATGTTTGTTTGTTTTCTGTTTTTTTTTTTTTTTTAAAATTTTTTATATCAATAAAAAGCAAACAAGGGAAATACACCCAAGTGACTGAGGAGGTCAGCTAGCTAAAAACAGGAGAAACCAAGCTTCAATTGCAAAAAAAAAGATGTTATCCCAGTTGAAAATGCATACATGGAAGGATTAATCTGTTATAGCCTCCCAAGTAACTCCCCAATGCCAGACCAAAGACCTCAATAGCAAGAAAGGCCACCGATATCTAGCATGAAAAGGGTCTTACATAACACCACTAATTTTTGTGTATGGATTTATTGTCCGGCTGATCCAATGGGTCTCACGTGATATTGACGCGAAACTCAATTTCACCTGGCCTATATTTGCTTTGCTGTGGCAGCCTCAAGGTTTTACATGCTTATTGTCATGTTTCAATTCAGGGAACTGCCCTAAATCTTTCATTCTTCCCCCATCCCCCTCCCTCACTCTTCTCCTGTTACTTTATTTCTTAATTTTTGGAATTTGGATTAGCATGGTAAGGAGGTGTTTCTAGGGGAGTGGTTATCCTAATTGATTTAGGAAGTAGTTGGGATTGTGCTACCCTTCTTGGTAGGTCGTCGAGTAGATTTTTTTTATTGTGTTACTTTTATCTATAAGTATGTGTTTCTCGTGGGTTTTCCACACATTTCATTACTTGCATTCTCACCTCTGGATGATGAGTAGGTTTGAAGTATGGTTTCTATAAGATAAAGTTCGGAGCAAGTCTTAATGAACGGGTTCCCATAAAAATATATATTTATTTTGCCATTTTCTTTTTGTAATGATTTGGTAGCATCATGAGAGTTGCTGAATGTTTATGTTTAGGTTCTCTGCTATTGCTGTTTAGCTCTAATTGTAGGGGCTGTTTGTTTTTTGCTTCTCACGTCAGATGTCTGTTTGTTCAAAAAGATCAGACTTGAACCTATGATTTGAGTGTTAGGCTTTCTCATCTGTTTTAAGTCCCATTGCCAGTCTTAAAACAGTTCCAACTCTTATCATCTTCAGTCTTGGAACTGTCTACTGTTTTTAAGCTCTGCTGTCCTTGTAAACAAAAGGTTAAAAGATCTGGTGTGAATTCTAGAATTGATTACTGACATGATTTTAGAATTATGAATAGATGTCAAATGAGTTGTCTAGATGCAAAATATTTTGGCAGCGATTTTAAATTTCAGATCTATTTATTGATGTTGATCTTAATATTGAAGAGAATGATGTCGACAGTAGATATTGGTATCAGATCCGGCATATCATATGCCCATGTTTATATGAAGTAAACAAGTCTGAGGGTTGTCAGATGTTTTTCATTTGAAATGTTCATGAGATCCTCTTCAAATTGATCAAATTCAGTATAATTTTCAAGCCAATTTGTTGTGCAAGTTGTCTTCCTATTTGTGATGCAAGCTGACGATAGTTTTTGTGTTGTGAGCATTGTGATATGTTCAACTGCATTTGGCTCTGCAGATGGTCGCGTATCCAAAGCTATATATTATTTTGTTTTATGCAAAAGCTGATATGCATGGTTGGACTCATAGTTTCTATCAAAATCTCATCAGAATGATTGCATTTGCAAATCTGTAAACGTCGAAAATCTTAAGGTGGATACGAGTTTCAGGAATTTGCTAGCTCAAGTTTGGCATGCTAAACTCTTCTATAAGTTGTGCAATGTGCAAAACTTTCACTTGCATTGACAAAATGTAAGAATGACCATGCCAGTACGCTTTGTTACTCTCAGTTAAGTTTACCAGTGAGAAAGCCTTCCAAAAGGATCAGTTTGCTAACTCTTAGTTACTAGCTTTGGTTTCACTGAGATTTCAGACAACTGTAAATCATTGAAAGTTGTCACGAAACTTGTTGACACTATTTGTCATCTCCACTCGAATCGCACTCTTAAATAAAGTTGTTTTTTCTTTGGCTCATCAATCATGTTTCTAATTTCATTAGTTTTCTTCACTTTTCCTTGAGCAACCTCTCTGGTTGTGTTTCATCAACTCCACCTCTCTCCTACTTTTCGTTCCATGATCTAGGGTTTTATTTTGTAAACGTCATGGTACGTTCGGTTTTGTTAGGAACGTATCTGTCACTCTGAAGAACTCAATTTTAATTTTTTTTTTTTTTTTTTTTCAAATTCTCCATTAAAACGCGAGAGCTGTGGGGGATCCATTCAATGATACCCAAGGCAAAATTGGAGATGGAGATGAAGGGGATCAAATCATGTAACTCTCGCATGCAAAATGAGCACTCTACCATTTGAGCTATATCTCCAACCAATAGTTTTAGATTTTTAGTTTTTGACGTGTTTTTTCAAAGAAAATTGTGTCTTAAAAATTTACTAAATGTGAGTAGGGATGAACATCAAGAAACTTTGATGATCACTATCTTATGGGAGAGCAACCAACCTCAAGATAGAGAAGACTTTCCTATTTCTTTCCTTTCTTCTTTCTT
Organism: Berberis thunbergii; assembly: GCA_003290165.1. Taxonomy (NCBI): domain Eukaryota; kingdom Viridiplantae; phylum Streptophyta; class Magnoliopsida; order Ranunculales; family Berberidaceae; genus Berberis; species Berberis thunbergii. Next base: position 262,974 of record QNQO01000502.1, on the reverse strand, counting down.
TTAGTTATATTTCCATGGCAGAATAAGAGAGTAAGTGAGATAAGTTTTCAAGCCATGGTATTAAAATAGCTACATCTTTCTTGAGTTTTCAATAGAGAAATATTCTTATTCCATTTTAAATATATATGTATTATTTTTTCCTATGATCTAAGTTTTTCAAGTAAACAAACAATGATGTGTTTTTTATTTGTTAATCAAATTATATGGTTGTTTGTAAGCAAATGAGGGACCGTTGGTTGATACTATTACAAACCAAAGTAACGACGCCAAGAGTTTGTATGTCTTTAATTGTTGTTTTAGATTAAAAAAAAAAGCTCCATCGATATTACAACTTTATGCATTTTGCTAACTTTCATTTCATTTTGATCATATTTTTGCCATACATCCAAGATTTAAATGAACAACTTAAAAAGGAAAAGAGAAAAGTAAATGATTTCATTGAGAGTTGAACTTAAGACATCCCACTTACTATATAAGGTGTTCTAATCAACTAAGATATGAAAGTTTTGCGAAATGATATAAGAGCTTGAAATTTGCTAAATTTGGATAAATTGTGTAATAATAAGTAATTATGAGTAAAGAAACATGGCAAGTGATTTATGGAGAAAACTTTGACTAAACAACAATTTTTTTTTTCCATCCTTGCATCTTAATCCAAAACAAAGTCAATAGTTATGCTCAAGTGGTAATGATTTTGTCTATTATAGGGAAGTTTAATTATCTAAAGTCAAGATATTTGATTGCAAAAATTATATTGAGGTATGAACTCGTTTATGCAAGATGTTGAAAACTATTTTTGCGAATCTTAAGTAATTTTGAAATATATAGAATTATCAGCATAAGAAACAAGAAGGTGACGTAAGGTAAAAACTATGATAATACTTTCAGTAATGTCTCCTTCACCGTCTCTAATATTATGGTCATTCTAAAACAACCATTTTTAACAACGAATATTTACTTATTACTTTGATAAGAATTGTTGTAAAACCATTTGAAGCTTAAGTATTAAAGATATCTTTTACGATATCAGTGTTGGAGACACCATCGGATACATTCTTTCTATTTTTTATTTTACCCTTAACCTTCTCCACCCCATGCCGATGTCCGAGTTTAAACCTGTGATGTGCGATACCACCCGCTACACTTCTACTAATTTGGTCATCGGATACATTCTTACTCTAAACAAACTACAACAATCCTTTTTAAAAAGAAAACAAATCTTCAAACACCACAACCAAACAAACCCTAAAATCATTTGTACTTGGAAAAAAGTTAGGTCAAGTCAGCCATTGATAATTACCCTATTAGTACATGCAAACACTCCCAAACCAATCTAAATTTAACCAAAAACCTACCTTCAATCCCCAACATTGTTCAGACTCCAATTATCACCATTGCAATAAACCAAACCCCCCAAAACCATGCTCCATTCTCAGTAAATTTCACCCTCTCCAAGGGTAATTTCGGCATAGTATATGTAATTTTTTTGGGAACTGTGCATCTGACAAGCTAAAAAAACACACCTGCAGAGCGCCAAATCCCGAAAATACCCTTCACAGACATTACTTCTGTTCAACACTCACTCGCTCACTCGGAGGGAGAGAGAGAGAGAGAGAGAAAGAGAGAATTGATGATGGCGGAAAATGTGAAATCCGAGTACCGAGATCCTTTTCAATTGAATGTAGAGCGAGAAAGCCGAGCTTACGAGCTCCGATTTGAGCCATCTAATGGCGAAATCGGCCCCAACTCGGGTGATCCCCAAATGAGCGATCTTTGCATGAAATCGGATCCTAGAGGGTTATTGGGCGCTGGATCTAACGCCGCGAGGTACAAATTGATGTCCCCTGCAAGACTCCCCATCTCAAGATCGCCTTGCCTTACGATCCCCCCTGGTTTGAGCCCTACTTCGCTCCTTGATTCGCCTGTTCTGCTTTCCAACCTAAAGGTGAGGTTTTTTTTTTTTTTTTGGTGGAAAAATTGAAACTTTATGTTAAAGCATTAATTTTTTTGAGGCATGTTGAAGTTATTTTGTTCTAGAAGCCCTAATTGAATGGAATCAAACGTTTTGTTTTGGATCGATTCTTTATAAAAATTTTTTTTGCATTAAATGTGTAAATGCCCTAATTTTGGAGTAGTTTAGGTGACGAAAGGGAATCTGATGGTCGGAGTATAAATTTTGTGGAGTTTCGAGTTGGTGTTTGATTCTTAATCATTTGGAATCAATTTGTGTCTTGTGAATTGGTGAAAGTGTGGCCGTTGGTTAGATTCTGATGCCCACTTTATGTTGTTTTTGTGGTTTGGTTCCTTTATGCTAGTGTTGTGTAAATTTGACATTTTTATGTATCTACCTTGGGTGTTGTCTTGTATGGAGAATCTTTCATTCTCTCAAATAAGTTTAAGTGTTTTAGAAGAAGTGCTTTTTTTCCCCTCAGAGTGGATCTTTTCTTTTTGATGGATATGATGTTTTGCTCCTTGTCATGGCCCATACGTAGAACAAGATAAGAGTTGAAGGAGATGGGTTGATATTAGTTGGGGAGTTTAGTTTCTGGAAATTGAAACTTTGGGATGTATAAGAATTGAGAGTAGCTTTAATAAGAAGAGTGTTCTATATGATGGAGAAAGAAGTAAGTTAACTGCTAGTTTTCCGCATCCGTTATGTGGGGTTTTCTTTTAAGTGGTTTTTGGTTCCACTGATGTGTGTCTAATACTTATGTTATTTCTGTTTTTGGTTGCCACTAGTGGAGGTTGTTTCTAGTAGTTGAATTTTGTTTCTTTGTTCATCTCAGCTGGGAAATAGTTCCGAAGTTTACCAAATATATGCTTTGGGGGTTTTGTAACTTCATTGAGAGGACCTTATGGTGATGAAAGAACTTGAGTCATTCAAACGTTTGTCATTGTTTATTTGTATGTAGGACATTTTGATGGTTCCTTCAATCAAAATTTGCCGATTTCCTACACAATTTGCATATTTTCTCCACTTGCATAAGAGTTCACAATAACTGGTAAGCAAAACATTCCTTCTCAATAACTTACTGTGAATTTACCTCTTGGTTTACAGGCAGAACCTTCACCAACTACTGGTACTTTCAACAAGTCTTTTTTCATGCATGACACCTTTGCATCAAATTCATTGGGTTCTCCAAAGGAAAATTCTAATTCCAGCACCCATAATGAAAGAAGCTGTGGTGGATTTGAGTTTAAACCTCATATCAGGTCAAGCTTGGGTTCGGGGCTATCATCATTGGGGCATATGGTAAATTCCTGCATATGACTTGACTTGAAAATGGAACTTTTCTGGATATAAACTATAGTCATAGCTTTTCCTATTTATTTGTCTTAGTCATATGGATAGATACTCGCAATTTGATTCAAATGTTTCGAAGAATCTAGGCTTGAGGGGTAGAAGTTCAGTAGTACATGCCTTGAGTTAGAGCAGAGGGAATGAGCCCTAAATAATTTTGTAAAAGAAATCACATTGAGAAGCCTATTAGAAGTTGTTTACAGTCTAACAATGGGACCCAGATACGTACACAGTTCATCTTAGTCCAAATCATCTGCAATTATCTAAAAGTCAAAACACTGTTCCATATTGATAACATCGGTTTGCTTGCTCTGGATTCTGCAATCAAATAAGTGAAATAACCAGTATGGCTATGGGCTATGGCTATGGTTAGGTACTCACTGACAGAAATAATCTGAAATTTAAATAAGTGAAGTAATCCGAAATCTCGCAAGAGTTGTTTACATTAAACCAATATAAGGTTTGAATTCAGATCATGCACTATTCATTTTTATTTTTTCAACCAGCAATTGACGCACCTGGGGTTAATACCTCACTGACTGCATTTTACTGATTTATCAAGAAAGTGAACCAGTCTCTAGTGAGAACATGAAATTGACTGAGATATGGACCTAGGGCGTTTTAGTAGTAGTTCACAGAAATGTATCTGGAGTTCCTCTTGGAAGCTTCTTTTGCTAGAGTCCTTTCAAAGAGTATGGATGAAAATGAATACCTAGAAGGTTAACTATATTAGAGGGGAAAACACCAGAGTCGGATTTCTATTGTATAATGTTTTGGTTGAAAGCCAGTGGATATGATGTTGTAACAGAAAGTATACTTAACACATGATGGAAACTTTTTGTCCTTAGTTTTGATATGAAATACATTTTTGTTTTGTTGATTAAAAAATGATATAACAGAAAGTGAAGCCTGGTAAGAAATGGGATAAGCTTTGTGGAGTTGAAATCTTCAGTTTTCTAATTGGTCTTTTTTTTGGGTCAAACTAGTCACTTTGACTTCTAGCACATGTGAGAGAAAGAAATTTCAAAATTTGAGCTAATACCTTTGTCTCTCCTTATTTAGCATCACCATTTGTGATACAAAAATAAATAAATAAAAACCTAATGCCATGTGGCTAACATTTTGAAGAATCCTCCTGAACCAAAATTGATAGATGGTAGACATACTAAAAGAGTTTCACTGCACTCAATGAGAAACATGTCTAACTCAATGGATATGAAGGCAAGATTTTTCGATATAACTTGGGCATAGGTCGGTGTATTTTCTATTTTATTATATTTTGAAAAATATATTGAAAAGAAAATCCAATCTTCTCCTCAGTGCTAGGTGTTTTTTGTTGCACAAGGTATAATGCTTTGCTGCTAAGCATGTATATAGCATATTAACTCTTGTGCCATGCATTCTCTCACTTAACAAGTATTATCAGTTCATTTGAGAAATTTGACTGATGTTTCTCACAGAGATGAATTTTTAGTTGGAAAACCTTTTATTTATTTGTTTATTTAAAATTTAAAATGTCTGATGTGAAATAGTTGGTTTTCTTTGCAAATGCTATACTGTTGGCTCCGTTTAAACTGGGTAATGCTTGGACTATGTTATAGGGCCGTCATCACCTGATTTTTTTTTTCCTACTTCCAAGGCTTCTGCAGGGTTGAACCACCAGCAGCATGAGCCATTTGGGAAGATCCAAGGTCAATGCCAAACTCAGACATTCACATCGTCTTCAGCCAAAAGTGAGAATATACCAGCATCACATGAATTATCTCTGTGCGTAGCTATTCCAAACCCATCCAATGACATGGTCGCGTCAAGATCTACTGCTTCTGCTGAAGTTGCTCCATGTGATTTGTGGCAGAAACCTGGCCTGGAGAGTGGCGTCCAAACACAGCAATCTGATCGAGCTATTCCTTCCTCAGCGGCTGACAGATCATCAGAAGATGGGTATAATTGGCGAAAATATGGGCAAAAACTTGTTAAGGGGTGTGAATTTCCACGAAATTATTACAAGTGCACACACCCCAATTGCCAAGTGAAGAAGCAACTAGAACGCTCTCATGATGGCCAGATTACAGAGATTATCTACAAGGGAAGTCATGGTCATCCTAAACCTCAGCCTAATCGTCGAGCTGCGGTTGGTACCATACTGTCTGTTCAAGAAGAAGGATCTGATAGGTTTTCTGCGCTGAACAGTTCAGAAGGTAAATATGGAAACATCATATTTAATCGTATTCACAGAAATTGCATATAATGTGCTTGGGTGTTTATATATTAGAAATGTTTCTTATTTGCAGATAAATCATTGAACGCTCATGGCCAGTCATATCATCAAAATGAACCATCTGGTACCCCTGATTTTTCTCCTGTCAGAGCAAGTGATGATAATGCGGATGGCACAGATGCACCATCAAACAGGGTTGTCAATGAAGTTGATGATGACGATGATGATGATCCAGATTCTAAGCGCAGGTGCTTTTTTTTTTCAACATAGATACTACTAGAAATGTTCAACTGTATCCTTGTGTTAACTATAATTGAACTGTTAACTAAGTACAGGAAGATGGACATTTGTGGTGTGGATGTCACATTGATGGGTAAAGTGACCCGAGAACCACGGGTTGTCGTTCAAACTCTAAGCGAGGTTGACATACTTGATGATGGATACCGCTGGCGAAAATATGGACAGAAAGTAGTGAAAGGGAACCCTAATCCAAGGTATGGGTTAAATTTCAATACATAGTAGTTTCTTGAGTTCTCTTTGCTGATTGCTTCCCCGGATTCTTGAAAAGTGTGCAAGCGCTCTCTCTCTTTTATTGTGCACTTGTACATGCAATAAAGATATCTTTCCTTTGTCAGATTACTATCAGACTGCCAAGTTCAATTGAATTTTACTCATATACAATTACCACACCCTTCGTTGTTTGTAATGACAAAATCAAATGGAAGACATGTTACCATTTTGAATGATTTCATGCTACGCATGAACAGTGTTCTTACCGTTGACTTCAATGTACTTCAGTAAAATATGATCTCTAAATTAGATTTTGTGACCTGTCACCCATAGGTATTAGTACCGAGTCTAATGTTATGGTTACAACTTATCAATCATCAGACATGGAAGAAATATGGTTTTTGGAATGTTCATTTCTGTCATTTTACAGTTTTCACATTTTTTGTTATCTTATTATTATTTTTTACCCCAAAGTTTGTGATAAGTATATGAATTATATACTTTTGGGCGTCTAGTTTGTGTATAAAAGGAAACAAAAGAAGCAAAAAAGAAAATAAACATCAGCACATCGCTTTGTATCATGAGTTCTTGATAATGGATGTTGTTTCTGAAAAGTTTTTGATAAATATATCTGCAGTACCGAATTGCACATCTATAGTGGCCTTTTGAGCACCAAAAGGAACTTTTTTTTTTTAAGGCGAGTTGGGTTTTCAGGATCCCATAATACAGATAAACATGCCGCCGGCAAGGTTCGAACTTATGACCTAGTGGTACCATCCGCCAAGCTCTAACCATTGAGTTGTCATGCCACTGGCCACCAGAAGGAATCTTGTAGAAGTGCTCTTGCTACAAAGTAGTTAAAACTTAATTAAATTTGGTTAGACACAAAACCATAGTACATAAAGTAGTCTCTCCTTTTCTTTCTTTGATGTGATATCTACATAATTTCTCTCCAGAGTATTCATCTCTTTAATGGTGATGATGGTGGTGATGATGTTGATGGTCGTGGTATGATGTGGTGCAATGGCGATGGTATCGGCAGTAGGATGATTTTTTGTTATGTTGTGGTGGTAATTGGGAAGAATCGGTGATGTGCTGGTTGTTGGATAGTGGTTGGTGATTGTTGTGATTGGCTGGTGGTGGGATATGGTGGTCATGAGGGGGGGGGGGGGGGGGGGGTGTATGGTGTTTGTGACTATGGGCTGGTTGTAATGATGGCGGAGTGGATTGATGGTGGTAAGTGGTAGTGGTTACTGAGATGATTTTCTACTGGGCCCCATACTAATCAATTTGAAAATAATGAGAAATTAAACAATTTCTGTACTCAAATATCGATGTCTCTGTAAACTTTATTTGTAAACATGTTGATTGAGCAATCTGTAGGGCACTAACTATAGCTGGTCTAATTGGAGTTTCAAAAAGCCTCCTATTTTCAGATGCATGTGGTTCCTGTTTTCTTATGCTTTTAGTAGTGGGCATTATTGTAGATGGTCCAACATATTGACAGCAGTGATTTAACTCATTAGCAATCTTAATGGACTTGAATTCACTCTATGGAGAAACCAGTGATGCTATAGAATGGTCCTCAATGATGAGCTCATATACTCCTTTTGAGATACCCACCTGCAGTACATACAGTTACGTTTGATTTGTGGATGTTTCTAGATCTCTGATTTTATTCTGTTTGTGTTACACAGGAGTTACTACAAATGCACCAATGCTGGATGCCCAGTAAGGAAACATGTGGAGAGGGCATCACATGATCCCAAAGCAGTTATAACTACATATGAAGGAAAGCATAACCATGACGTACCTGCAGCTAAGAATAGTAACCACGATACAGCACCACCTGCAGTTTATAATTCTGCTATGAATGGCATGTTAAGGACCAGATCCGAAGAAATTGACACAATTAGCCTTGATCTTGGTGTTGGTATTAGCTCAAGTCCTGAGAACAGATTAAATGAAAAGCAACAACCCATGGATGCAGAATCTCTATATGACTACGCATATATAGCAGATCCTGGCTGTAGTAAATGATTCAAACGTATTGTGGTGGTCTGCCTGATGGCAACAGTCAATATGGATCAAGAGAAGTTCGAGGTGAAAGCTTTAGCTTTGAGACTCGACCACTAAACCATTCGTCTAATCCGTATCAGCAGAACATGGGAAGATTAATGATGGGTCCGTAAGATTTTTCCTGTGATTCCCGTGACAATAAAATATGCCGATATGCCAGTAATTTGTTGTTGAGAATACATTTCTGTCAAAACTATTGTGGTTTTCTATCTCAGAGCAGTCATGATTGTATTAATTGACGTAGCTCCTGTTTTTCGCTGTATATTTCATTAACCTTTTATGTTAGACGCTCATGTATAATTATTATCTCAAATCAATACATAGGAACTGCTTTTTTTTTTTATCAGCAATTGAACGTTCTGTTCTTTCTCAGGTTATCCGAAATTCTGAAAAATATTTGAAATATTTTCTCACTTCTAATCTGTGGCAGGTCTGGAGTTGGTGCTATATTATGGATGTATACTGAAAACACAAAACTCATGAATGCCAATGTCTCTTTGTGTCCGTCACTTTCACTATATTTGTAAATTTAACTGCAGAGTTAGGCCAGGCTGCATACTGCATGTATTCTAATTCCATACAAGATCTGTCCAAAATCCTTTAATTTGTTTGGCTTTGTTCTGGAAAACCATGACCAATTCGTGTTCTATTCATTGATGACCTTGACACCAAAAATTTTCTTTCAACTTGTGCTTGTTATGTAGTTGATTGGCAGTACAGCAATGGGATTAAATCTGTCTGTGGTCATCGATGATGGTCTAACATAGGGCTCTTGTGCTTCAGCCTTTGGATGAATTATTATTCATGCAACTTTTCCTTATTTTCATAGTTCCAGTGCCCCATTGTACCTCATTGTCATCAACCAGAGTTGCAGATCCTCCATGTCCATCCCCTACATCAATGAACACTTCTTCTTGTTGCTGTTCATGTCAGATAAAACTATGGTTGCAATGTGGGGTGACTAGTATTATCTTGTCTCTTGTAGCAGAAAATGTTGGACTCTATATTAATCTGTCCTTTGTACATTTATAGAGAAAAGCTTGGCAGGACAATTGAATTATATCCCTTGTGAAGAGATAATTGAGTCTTGGATTTCACTCTTTTCCTTGGGACCAGAAAAGATTTGCTCTCTAATGGTTAAAATTGATCTCCACTTCTCAAGGTGTTGGAGACTACCTTCTTTTTCAGGAGTGAAATGGTTAAAATTGGACTAAACTTAATCAAAGGTTATCTTGCAATAATGTTATTGTTTAAACGTAGATCAACAGTTAATCTACAATCCAAGGCAAATCAATATCCCATCAGTGTTGAATTGCCAATAAATAATCCACATGTAACTTCTTAGTCAATGTTTGAGATTAGGGTTAGCTTTTGATTATGGGATGCATAACATCTCGAAGCATCATAATGTCAAACAAAAAACAATGTTGAAGTTACTCACAAAGATATCTTGCTAATCTTTTTTTTTTGAAAGGTGAGCTGGGTTTTGAAGGATCTCACAACCTATCAACAAGGTATAACACCATTGGCATCTTGCTAATCTTATTCTAGAGTATGATACGCCTTTTGTCGTGAATGAATTTTCGATAAGTTTTATAGAACCGTGGATATGTTTACTGTTCAAAACATTATTTTAAATAGCTAAAAATAAAACTATTCAATAGGTTTTGAACTTAAAAAGATAATTAGTTCTCATTACGAATGCAATAATTCTAACATAATAACATATAACAAGGTTAGCATACCATACTTGTCGATAGAAATTTAACGACTTATTTTGACATATAATCATTTATGACTACACTATTATATATTGTAAATTATCTTATTTATTTATTTATTTATTTATTTATTTATAAATTCACAACATTATCTACCCATTTAAAAGAATCCTATTTGCACTCACAAAACATGCATGCCCCACCCAACATACTAATTTGGTAATGTAATAATTTATGCTTACAATACAATTATATCTTTTAGAAATCATTGTTATTCAATTATGGGAGATTTCAAGAGATATGATACAAGGGAAAAATATGTCTTAAGGAAATACTTCTTCAACTTTTATTACTAGATATCCATCCTCAAGCAAGCATGTAAATAATATTGTTCTAAGAGCTCAACATGCAAAATCAAATGTTTTATGTGAGATAGTTTTCGTCAATTAACTTTATTGTTCTAAGTGGTTGGTAATTAAAAGACTAAAGATTTAGAACGAGGGTTCAAAATTTTCTATTCTAAAAAAGATGAAACTAGGAACAAAGTGAGAATAGTGGTAGATAAAGTTTTTAATAATGTGGTAGTCGACGTTAGGAAGTTTGGGGATGAAATCATAAGTATTAAATTAGCTTTTAGAACTAGAGACAGTGCATGTTATTAATGCGTATGCACCCCAAGTGAGTTTAGACGAGAAGACTAAGAAAGAGTTTTTAGAACTCTTTAGAGGAGTTAGTTCTTGGAATTTCCTCTTCCAATAGGGTTTTCCTAGACATGGATTAGAATGACTATGTCGGTAAGGATAGAGTTGGATATGAGAGGGCACATGGAGTACATGGAGGTCAAGGCTTTGGGGATCGAAACACTATAGAGATTTATATTCTAGATTTTGCTTTAGCTAAGGATTTTGGGATTGTGAATACTTTTAATAAAAAAAGAGAAGGACACTTGGTGAACTTTAAGAGCGGAGGTAATAAAAGTCAAATAGATTATTTTATTGTAAGGAGATATAATTTAGGTAGATGTAAAAATTGTAAGGTTATACCAGAGGAGTGTTTGACAAACCAACATAGGCTGTTAGTCCTCATTTTTTGTCTTAAAAATAGGGGCCTTATTACTAAAGAACATGTTAGATTAAGAATTAAGTGGTGGACCTTACAGGGAAATGTGTGCCAAAAACTTAAAAAATAAGATTTTGTGTGGCCAGTCAGCTTCAAAGGGTTGGGAGAAGCTAGAACTAAAGGATAGACTAGTAGCCTAGATCTTTTCGAGCATTTGGCAAACTGGATAAGAAGATGTGCGAAGAAAGAGTTAGGAGATGCCAAAAGAGGAGGTGTATATGATAAGGAGACGTGGTGGTGGAATGCTGATGTGCAACAAGCCATTGCGAAAAAGAAAAGATGCTTTAAGGAGTCTTATTAGCAAGCTAAAAAGTTGAGTAGTAAAGCAGTAATGAAAGCTAAAAAAGAGAGCACACGATCTGTATAATAGGCTAGGTACAAAGGAATGAGATAGTGATATATTTAAAATAGCTAAAGCTAGAGAACGAAAAACTAGGGACTTGAGTCATGTTAAATGTGTTAAGCATGATGATGAAAAAGTTTTAATGCAGGATAAAACTATTTTAGATAGATGGAATGATTACTTTTGGAACCTACTCAATGGAACACATGTAGGGGAGTTAAACTTTGAGGGGTATGCTTCATAGGAAGAGAGACATCGCGTGTTTCATCGCAAAGTTAATGCCACAAAAGTGAGTGAAGCTTTAAAAAGAATGAAGACATGGAAGGCAATTGGACCAGAAGATATACCAATTGAAGCGTGGAAATGTCTGGGAGAAGTTGGGATTCAATGGCTAACTATGCTCTTTAAAAGGATTTTGAAAACTATAAAAAATGTCAGATTCGTGGAGGCATGACATTGTGGTACCAAATTATAATAACAAAGAGGATATTTATAACTGCTTGAATTATAGAGGGATAAAACTTATGAGTCATACGATGAAACTTTGGGAGAAAATTATATAATAAAGACTTAGGAGTTTAACCACGGTTTCAGATAATCAATTTGAATTTATGCCGGGTAGGTCTACTATGGAGGCCATATTCTTGCATAGGAAAATTACAGAAAAATATCGAGAGGAACGTAAGAGTTTGCATATGATTTTTATTGATTTGGAGAAAGATTACGATAGGGTCCCCAAAGTGTTAATTTGGTGGGCACTTGGAAGGAAAAAAATGTCTCAGTGTTATGTTGATATCATTAAAAATATGTATGAAAGGGCGATAACAAGTGTTCGCTCAGTGGGTGGGATGTCCAGTGAATTCTCAATGTCAGTAGAACTACATTAAAGATCGGCCTTAAGTCCATACCTCTTTGCTTTGGCCATGGATGAGTTGACGAGCCATCTGCAAGAAGATGTATCTTGGTGCATGTTATTTGTAGATGATATTGTCTTAATTGATGAGACTAGTGAAAGTTTAGGTTAGAAATTAGATAGGTGTCAGGAGGCTTTAGAGAGTAAGGGTTTTAGAATTAGTCGTTTGAAGACATAGTATCTAGTGTGCAACTTTGGTTGTGAATCACGATGGAGGAGTAATGCAATTGAGATCGAAGGCATGGAGGTCCAGAGCGTGAGACTTTTCGATATCTAGGATCTATAATTCAAAAGAATGAGACTATTGGAGAAGATGTAGACCAAAGGATTAAAGTTGGTTGGCTGAAATGGAGAATGACGCCAGGAGTATTATGCGATAAAATGATGCCTGCAAAGCTAAAAGGGAAATGCTATAAGACAATTGTTCGACCAGCCATGCTATACGGTTTAGAATATTGGGTTACTAAGGGACATCATACGCATAGGATGACAGTAGCAGAAATGCATATGTTAAGTTGATGTGTGGTAAAATCCGTAAGGATAAAATTAGGAATGAAAAAATTAGGAAATACTTAGGTGTAGCGCTCATAGATGATAAAATTAGAGAAAAACGTTTAACTTGGTTTGATCATGTGTGGAGTAGACCAGACACGATGCCAATTAGAAAATGTCTAGATTGACAAGTTATGGAGGGTGTAGACAGATGGGACGACCATTGAAAACTTGGATGAAGGCGGTGAATGAAGACATCCTTGAGCTTGGATTAGGTGAAGATACGTGGAAAGACCGTAATACTTGGATAACTAAAATCCATGTAGTCAACTCCGAAAATATCGAAAAATAAGCTTTGATGATGATGATTAGTGTGTGTTTCTTTTTCAACGCATTTGAACTCTAGAGTTGCTATCGTTTGACACCTTGATAGGTTGAAAGTAGGGGTGGGCATCCCATCTCGCAATCACGATCCCGTTCCGTCCTGTCTCGATTTTTTCGGGTCTTAATGGAATTGAATAATTTCATCCCGATCCCGTCCCGATCTAGAATGAGATGGGATGAGATTAAGATTTTCAACCCCGCCAATCCCGTCCTGTCTTGAGCTAATTTTTTAATATTTATTATGAATATTTATTATTTATTTATTTATTTATTTTTATACATATAAACTTACAGATTACTAATAGAAACTCATGGTGTTTGCAGTGGTAACAAAATTGTTACTTCAAGAAATAAATATTCATTAAGCAAGAGAAAGATAACAGACTGTTGCTTGAATTTCCAATAAAAGTGGCTCAAATTATTTAACTTACAAATATTGATAATACCCAGGTGAAGATGAAAAATAAAAAATTAACTAAGTAATACATATTCTGAAGGGAACATTCAGGGGCGGAACAAAGAATTTGAGATGCCCCGGGCTGTAAAATATATTTTTTATAATTACAATATATGTATTGATGGTAAACCATTATGAATATGTTAGAGCATCACCAATAGGTCTATATTTCTTCTCTAACAAAAGATGAAATGTCATTTTGTCAAGGAACCATGAATTTTGTTTCCCATAGTAATGAAATTGTAAAATCAGTTGAGAGACCATCATAATGACACAATACTCTTAGTGGGTCCCATTTATCATGTCATTTTCTAAAAGTCAGCCCACTCAACTTATTGTTAGGGGATTTAGTGGCTACCCTTATATTTGCATGTCAAATCTATATCTAATTATAAGAAAATTATTTTTCACGCTCTTATATGATGATAATCTTCGCAGCAGTCACATGCAGCACGCTAATCCCGTCCCGTACCCATTTGGGATGGGACGAGGTCGGGATGAGAATTTTCCCATCTCGTCCTGTCCCGATCCCATATGAACAGGATGAGTATATTTCGTCCCATCCCGTTCCGTGCCCACCCCTAGTTGAAAGTGCTCACACACATATCTTGCTCTATTTGACTCACTCTCTCATATTTTCTTATAGAAAAATTCTAATTGTCGAGGGAGATGGCGAGGAAAACAACGAGGGACCCCACATGGGAGAGGGGGGGGGGGGCGTCCATCCCCCCGGGATGCGCGTTTGAACTCTTGGGATGCATGCGTTGAAAATTCAAGTGCGCATCCCAGGGGGAGATGGACGTCCCCTCCTGTGGGGTTCCTCGATGTTTTCCTCGACACTTATACATGTTCTTTCTTATAGAAAATTCTAATTGTCGAGGGAAATGGCGAGGAAAACAGCGAGGGACCCCACAGGGGGGAGCGTCCATTTTCTCGGGATGCGCATTTAAACCATCGGAATACGTGCATTGAAAATTCAAGTGCACATCCCGAGAAAGATGGACGATCCCCCCTCCCGGGGTCCCTCGTTGTTTCCCTCGACACTTGGACGAGTTCTTTCTTATAACTCACTCTCTCCGTTTTTCCATATAAGCACTTGTAGAGTGTAGAGTACCTCTTCCACACAAATATTTTTTCCTTTCTTTCTTCATTTGTTTATTTTCTCTCTGGCTTGTCTTTAGGGATGGCAACGGGGCGGATTGGGGCGGATTTGAGCAAATCCATCCCCGATCCGTCACTAATATCGGATCCCCAATCCGCCCCGCAAATCCGTTTGCAATTTTAAATCAATATCCATAACCGCCCCGCAAATCCGCACAAAAAATATAACAAAAAATTCAAAAATAATCTCTGAATTCGTAAATAAAAAAAAATAAAAAATTCTGAATTACAATTTACAATGAATTCGTACAAAAAAAATTACAAAAAATTCTGAATTCGTACAAAAAAAAATTTAATACAAAAACAAAAATTCTGATGATCAAGATCTGATCTGATCTGTTCGATCGGATGATCAAGAACTGATCTGATCTGATCTGTTCTGTTCGATCGGATGATCAAGATCTGATCGATCGGATGATCAAGATCTGATCTGATCGATCGGATGATCAAGATCTGATCTGTTCGATCGGATGATCAAGATCTGATCTGTTCGATCGGATGCAGAACTGATCGGATGATCCAGAACTGATCGGATGATCAAGATCTGATGATCCAGAACTGATCGGATGATCGAGATCTGATCGTGAGGGATGATCAAGATCTGATCGTGAGGGATCAGTCGTGGGCGAGCGGCGTGAGGGAGGGCGAGCAGCGTGAGGGAGGGCGAGCGGCGGGAGGGCGAGCGGCGTGAGGGCGAGCGGCGGCGTGAGGGAGGGCGAGCGGCGGTGTGAGGGAGGGCGAGAGGCGTGAGGGAGGGCGGTGATCTTCCCTTGAACCGAAGATCTTCCCTTCCCTTCCTCTTTTTCTGCTGATCTGATCTGGGGGAGGGAAGAGCTGGTGCAGCGGTGCTCTGTGAGACAGTGAGAGGGAGAGGAGGTGAGGGTGAGTGAGGGTGAGGGAGCGATTGGTGTGAGGGAGCGAATGAGGGGACTCTGAATCTGTGATTTCTGAAAACAGTTGATCCTTTATATAGGCGAAGGGCAATTTTGTAACTTTGTTGGTTAAACGGATATCCGCGGGACTTTCGGAGCGGATATGGCGAAATCCGTATCCGCCCCGAATAGTGAACGGATATTTTTTGGATATCCAAAACCGCCCGAAAACCCATTCAGCCATATCCAAAACCGCCCCAAACGGATTGGGTGGGGCGGATATCCGTGAAAATCCGCCCCACTGCCATCCCTACTTGTCTTCTCCAAAGAGGTTTGAGAGAGAATAAAACCCTCTCCCATACCACCATTTGTTAGGGCTAAAAACCGAACCATCGGTTCGGTTTTTCACCAAAATCGTGAACGAACCGATTTAGGTCGGTTTTAAAAATTTCAAACCGAAACCGAAACGACCATTAATAAAACCGATTCGAAACCGAACCGATTCCAATTTATGCAAACCGTTACCGAACCGAACCGAACCGACTAAAATCGAACCAAAACCGAAATAAAACCGAACCAAACCGAATATTTAAATATATTATTATATTTTATATATAATAATATAATATATTTAAATATTCGGTTCGGTTCGGTTTGGTCGGTTTAAATCACATAGAAATCGAAAATCGAACCGACCACTTCGGTTGTGCATTTTTTTAAACCGAAACTGATCCGAACCGAATTTAAACCGAACCAATCGATTCGATTTTGATCGATTCGGTCGGTTTAATCGGTTTTTTTTCAGCCCTACCATTTGTTCATCTCATCTCTCATTCACTTTCTTTGTTCCTTTTATACAAAGCATATTTGGTACAAAGCACACACCCTCCATTCATTTTCATGCTTGCAATATGTTGTTTGCATTTAAAAAAAAAACATTCCCTCAACTAAGTCATTAATTTTGACTACTCAATGTACACCCCACCCTACACACTAAACCCCACAACCCCACAACCCACACAAAATAGACTTACCTCATGTACTAAAATTGTTGCCACATACCTGATGAGCACTAACTATAACACCTTTGACTCATTCAATGATGTAAATTACAATAACCCCTTAATCAACACATTATCTTAGCCTTGAAAACAAAATACCACTCCTCCTTCATTTTACTCAGCCCTTCTAAGCGTCGAGGAAAGGGGCGAGTAAATGGGTTTTATCAATCACTCTTCGAGATTTGTTAAGTTGCGCATCTCAAAAGTGCAAGCATGCATGTCAAGGGGATGAACGGTCACACCCACCCCCTCGTCGGCTTCCTCGCCCCTTTCCACGCCATTTAAAATTTTCCTATTTTACTACCAAACCCTATTAGGCTATTACCAAGCCCGTGAACAAGTCTAAAAATGACCCCCAGTGTCCTTTCCGTCATTTCCCCTTTTCTCTAAAGGGCAATATCGTCATCTCAATTTAACCGATTAAAAAAAATCAAGTCAACCTTGACTGCTGCTCACTCGCTCGATGCGAAACCCTTACACGCAACCTTTCTGTGAATTACCCAAACTACCCTTCTAATACTTTTTCATCCCTTTTTAATCCCTCTTTCTCTCCTCTCTTTATTTCACACACACTCTCTCTCTTTTTCACAGAAGCGAAGAAGAGTTCATGAAGTCGTTTCGAGAGCTCTAATGTCGGAAGTTTCGACAGCGTTTTAAGCGGCCGAGATCGACCCAATTCGGTTTAACTTCTAGGGTTTCGTTTTGTGCCTGATCGTCCGATTCTCAACGCCCCGATCGGTGATTCTAGGGTTTCTTTTGAGGGTCACTTGTTCCTCTCTTCCGTTGTGGAGGTAATCTTTCTGGTCTTTAAGCTGTTTTTTCGTCTCAATTGTAGTAGATTAGCTGAAATTTGTTCACTTTTTGTGAACTTCTGATCAATTTGAATTCATTTGAATATTTTTTAATATTAAATTGTAGAAATTTAAGTTTTTATTTATTTATTTATGTCGAATTTATCCTCCCCATCATAGTTGTTAAATCAATTTCTACTTTTTTCTTAATGGGTAATTTCGTTCAATTGAAGTTTAACAAGGTGGATTTTATTTATCATGTAAAGTTTGATTTTTTGGGATAGTGATTTGAGAATTTGGTGTGTTTTTTTTTTTTTTTTTTGTTATTTGTGAAATTCCTAATTTTTGAACTTAAATAAGCGGTTTTTGTACTGTGCTTAGCTCCTAAACGTTAGTAAAGATGGGATTTGTTGAAAATTTTATTTATTTCTTATCGATGATCCGAGAAAGGGTGTATTTTTCCACTAATACTGTAGAATGATAATTTGGAGTATGTGTTTATTTTTGATATGTCAGTTTGTATGACAATAGATTCTAGTCGAATGAGTTGAACAATGTAGAGTATGCTGAGAGAGAATTTCTACCGGAGTCCGCTAGAAAGTTCAATAGGATATTCTCATCTGAGGGGAAATGGGGACGGGATTGTCATTTCATAGAAACTATTGCTGCTATTTGGGGGGAATGAAACTTCAGAATTTTCAAATTTTGAATGAATTTTTGTTTTTGTTTGCGGTTTAATAAAAAGAAATGAAACAAACCAACAAAATACGCCCTTTTTTTTAAACAAGCACATTTTTCTCAAGCCAATGAAAAGGAATCAAAATATGAGATAGAAACAAAAGAGAAGTCATCGAACTCAAATGTAAATATGGTGAAAATAAACAGGTAGATTGATAGATTCTAATCACCACGGAACACTTATGAGATTAGTTTAGATAGGAACATTTCGATATGAAACCCAAATTAGGGAAAAAGACTCCATTCAGCTTTTCCCAATATGAGTTTGGAGTAAATATTGGCGCTGAAAGGTGCTCTTGTGAAAGATGGGAGTAAATATTGAATCTAGAAAGGTTTCTAGAGTTTATGAGGCGTGCCTAAGAAAGGAGGACCTCGTGAAATTTTTGCTACCACATTGGATGATACTATTTATTATTTAGTTCATCGACGAAACAACACACATTTCATTAATAAAATGGAAAATACAGTTAAGGATTGAACATATTCAACCAGTTGAAGGTGCATTTGCTAAATGGAACATTTCCAAGCACTCCCCATGTGGATTCCTAATGCAAAGCAACCATAAGCATCACTTTCACTGCCAGACACACTGCACCGCGAAATTTTTTCCCATGGGAAACCTCACATTCCGTCCTTGCATATTGAAAGAATGCCCGCTATCAACATCCTATCCCATTACCAGTTGAATGAAATTTTATCTTAGTTTCACGAGCTTGGTTTCTAGTCCAAAAGATTGGTCTATCAAGTGGAGGCCTCAAAGCCCATATAAAGCCATGTTCACTACATTCCCGTACATTGTCGGATTAAATCCATGACATTTGATTCTGGTACGCCCTCCTCACCAGACACTTGTTTTATGTGTTGGCACTTGGTATAAACCCGAAATGGAAATTTTTTTCATATCTTTTGGGTGGGAAGGTGGGGGGTTGCATGCCCCCCCCCTCTTGGTTCTGCCCCTGCTATGAGCAATTCCATTTAAGTGGGTTTGTTTTTCCTTTTGCCTTGTCTTATGTAAGAGAGTTAACAGGAATGAGAGGGTTGTTGGTTTATGTGGTTGAGGATTTTTTTTTCAAAAGGTCACAAATTTCATTCACTATAAACAATCAAAACCAAATCAACTAATATGTACACCTTCCACTAAGAAGGCGTAGTGGGAAAAAGTACTCTTCCAACAAGCCCAAAATCTTTAGAAAGAGTAGCATACCAAACTAGACATTCCATTTTCTTCTCCCTTCCATTGAGCTAACGGTGAATTCATTATCTTCCGCCTTCCAGTGCCAAGCACCCCCATCCTCTCTAATGCAATCCATTCTAGCATTCCAAACAATTGGAGGGCTTCTTTTCTTCCCACAAATTTCTCCCCCTGAAAATATTCCAAGCACTATCCTTCTAACATTGGGGCCAAAATTGAATTAAACTAAACTTTTATGTGGTTAAATCGTTAATTGGACCTGTATCGGTTAAAGAGTGACATGGGATTAATCATAATTAATCAGCCTATATTTTATAACCATATTTTCTTTATTCTTCTAAGTAATATGTGTGTTGAAGTAGTAAACACCACTTATCACAATTTAAGGCAAATTATAGCAAAATAAAAAATTTCATGTCAAATATATGTGTGAATTCGTATTCTTTAGTTTTGCTTGTATTTCTCTCTCTAGCCTCTTCACACAATCTTGGTGTTGCCTTATAACATGGTATTGATGAGGTTAATGCCATTTTTTTTCATTTGTTTATAACATATTGCTACAAACCGATTAATTGGTGAGTTTTGAAAGCGATTAATCGTGATTAGTCAGTAATTCGACTAGAATTCGCCGATTACTCGACCAAGGGATTATTCAAACGATTAATTAAAAAAATCGCAACTCTTTACCAGCGAGAAGAGATTAATCGGGGATTAATCACCGATTTAATAACATAACTAAACTTCATTGAGGAAAGTAATTTGGAGTCTAAGGAACCTTTCCCAAAATGGGTTCATACATATCCATGTATGTTGACAGACACCACATAAGTTCATACATATGCCAAAGCGTATATCTTTAACTTAGACACCACAGATGTGTATGCGATAACCACATGGATCTCGGATCTCTGTCAGAAAATGACGATAGATGAAAGTGCACGACTGTTGCTGTAAGAGTCTTGTATAGACATCTCTTAGGATTTTGTATTATTTCATTCTAGTGTAGAGTTTCTTGTTATGTTAAACAGCTCGTCTTGAAGATGGATCTCTTTTCTGTTGTTTATTCAGTTCTTCCTATCATTACCGTATTCTTTAACCACAGTTCTATAGTTGGAATTACAGGCCGTGTGAAAGAGTTCCCCAAGCAAGTAACATGACTAACTTTGTTTGTCTCCTTCGTGCTACAGGTAGAACGTTCCCTAGCTGCTGATAGCTTTGAGAACTGTCAAAGCATGAAGTATACTGTTGTTCCAGTGACATTATCCCCTCCAACGAACATTTCAAACAACAGTACCCATGATACTATATCAAGCAAGGATCCACGCCTGTCTTCAGTGCTACCTTCAGTAAATTTCTATACTTAACAATAATCCTTGAGTCATATTTACTGAGAAACGACAATTTCCATGAAGTTGATGTGTATCTATTGTAGATGTTTTGGAAAATTTGAATGGCATGTATGATTCTCTATCGTGTTGGCTTGGAATCATGGCATCTTTGTTATCAAATCTTATATGCGCATGAGGTTTGTCCATGAAAAGAAATGGAAGATAACTAATAATAGATAGTTTATTGGATTGCACCAATGAGTTTCTAGACTGCAAAGAAACATGACCCTTTAGATGTTTTTTGCAGGTTAATATGTGAAGTTATTTATCACTTTGCTACATTCCAGTATTTTCTTTGCATGTGGTATGTTGGTATTTGTTAACAGTGTTTGGCCCTAGGGTCTAATGCTAGATGCTAGATTAGGCATAGGTTTTGAGTGTAAGGTGTTAAGCCCAAGTTAGTATATTTTTATATTTATACTAATATGTGATTATTAGATCATAAACACTAATAATTTAAAAAAAGGTCAACAAGGATCAATATCAACAAATCCTGCCCTTCTACATGAACTGTTACCAGGTTTTCCATCTCTTGTCTTTTACAATCCAGTGGGTAACAAACAATGATGTGGCAGGTCATTAAATAAGCAACTCAGCTCCAAAACTGTCTCTCTCTGCTACTAAGTGCACAACTTTTCCCAACAACCTATTTTTAATAAGCTCCCTCTGCATCTTTTCCTCCGTTGAATTCATTTATATTCCTTTTTCATTACAAGAATACAACATGTCATTCTGTAGAAAATTAGTGGTTGAAGCGGATCTGGAATGGAAAGGGAAAATGGAAGACTCTAAACTTCTGATTTCGATGAGGGTGATGAAACATGGAAGCAAAGATCGTGAAGAATTGCTCGAGTTGATCGATGAACATCAATGGTGCTTGAATAGTCTATCCAACATCTTTGAATGAGTATAATATGGAAACTGTCTCAAATCTTCTGCTATATAATTTTCTCAAATCTTGTTAGAATGTGATTCCTTTCCTAAAAGATGTTTGAGAGCTCAACTTTCTTGGATCTTCCCTAACCTTCTAGAGAAGGTTCTGCTGTCCGATTCATTTTTGTTTTCAGTCTCCATTCATCTGGTCAAAGGAAGGAAAGAAGAAAGGATGGATTGGATTAAACCAAACAATAATGTGTTCCCCTTCCTCCATTCTCTATGAGAGCTCCTTTTAGCTCCAATCAAGCAAGGTCCAATGCCCTCCCATTTCAGAGAGTATCACTCTAGGCCTCTAGCACTTTCTGTTGTAGTTTGATAATTCCTTTGTTAGTTATTGTAACTGAAAATATAAGGGCACATGACAGCAGGACTAGTTAATGTGATGTTGTAACTTGAATTATCAATCTATCATTAGTTGCAAAAAGATGCATGAATTGTCATGTAGCATTCTCTGACGTGTTATCATTTCAGGCATCTGCAGAACTTAAAAACCAGCAAAGTCCGTCATCTGTGCCTGTTGAAGGTCAATGCCAGTCTCAGACATTTGCTTCCCCACTTTCAGTTAAAAGCGAGGGCGATGCAACGACTGGTGGATTGATTCAACGTGATGCAAATTTAGCAGTTGACATGGTTAGTTCAAGATCTAGTGCACTTGTTGAAGTTGCTTATGATGAGTTGCAGCAGAGACAGGGAGCAAATAGCATTCAAGCAACACAATCCAATCAAAAGGAAACATGGAAATCGTCAGAAGATGGATATAGTTGGCGAAAATATGGACAAAAGCATATTAAAGGGAGCGAATTTCCAAGAAGTTATTACAGATGCTCACATCCTAACTGCCATGCGAAGAAACAAGTAGAACGTTCTCAAAATGGTTGTATTACCGATGTTCTTTATAAAGGGAAGCATGATCATCCTAAACCGTGGTCTAGCAGTCACGTCGCAGCTAATGCAATGCCATCAAGCCAAGAAGAAAGATATAATGGAGTTTCTTTTTCAAACAACACAGAAGGTATAGGAATCTAAAATGTTATCTCATCAAACTTATATCATTTCTTTTTCTCATCTCACACAACTTTCTCTAAATCTCTTTTGGTCTTTCTTCTCTCGGATATTATCATATTAACAGATAAAACACCAAATGGACATGGCGAGACATCTCCCCAAGCAAAGCAAGATGGTGGTGCGGAACTTTCACTTGTGCTAGCCAGTGAAAATAATATAGAGCGCGTGGGTGAAAAAGGGATCAGGGTACGAGATGTGGTTGAGCATGATGACGATCCAGAGTCAAAGCGTAGACGTAAACTCAATACATATTCATCTTATCGATCCAAAGACCCACAACATGAACAATCTCGACAAGCAATTGATTGCCAATCTCAGGCTAATTTATCTTCATGCTCAATTGTTGATGTGAATGCAACAGTATCTTCACATGAATTGGCACCACTATCAGGAAATGTTCCAAACTCAGCAGTAGATGTGATTACTTCAGGAAGTATTGTACCTTGTGTTGAATCTGAGGATCTCAGGCAGAGATCGGATGGTGGCTTACAGCCAATGCAGCATGATCATAAAGAACCTAGTCGGTTTGTTACAGCTGAGAAATTATGTGGAGATGGATACAATTGGCGTAAGTATGGGCAAAAACAGATTAAAGGAAGCGAATCTCCACGAAGCTATTACAGGTGCACACATCCTAATTGCAAAGTAAAAAAGCAAGTGGAACGTTCTCATGACGGGCAGGACGCAGAGATTATTTACAAGGGAGTGCATGATCATCCTAAACCTCAACCTAGTAGTCATATGACCGTTGGTAGAATTCTGTCCCTTCAAGAA
Source organism: Berberis thunbergii (assembly GCA_003290165.1). Lineage (NCBI taxonomy): Eukaryota > Viridiplantae > Streptophyta > Magnoliopsida > Ranunculales > Berberidaceae > Berberis > Berberis thunbergii. Next base: position 239,459 of record QNQO01000502.1, on the reverse strand, counting down.
GATGGATCTGCTAGAGTTTCATCTTTAAGTGGCACAGAGGGTAATCAGCTATATCGTATTTGCTAAACAATGTTGCCACTTATCATAGACAATTTCTTATCTTGTGATAATTTTATTTGCAGATAAGTCATCGAACGAACATAGCCTGCTGACTCCTCACACTGATCTAAATGGCATCCCTGAGGTTTCTCCTATCACAGCAAGTGACAGTAATGTGCTAGGTGACCATTCAAAATCGATGCAAATTGATGACCAAGTTGAGTGCAAAGATGGTTCAGAGTCGAACAACATACACCATAACCTCAGTAAGGAAATCAACACCAATGCTTCTGTTGATTCCAAAGACAAGCAGGACAAGCTATCTGTCGAAGTCCAAGGTCAATGCCAATCTCAAACATTAGTATCCTCGCCTTCGGCCAAGAAGAAGAGAACTGATGCCTCATCGCTTGAACTAACTCCGTCTACGCCGAATTCAAATCCACCAGTTTACATGGTTACTCCAAGAGGCATTGTACCTGTTGAAGTTGATTCTTATGAGCTGAGGCAAAGACAGAGCTCAGATGTTGCTGTTCAAGCAACAGAATCAGATCAGAATGGAATCAGTATTGCGATGACTGAGAGATTGCTGGAAAATGCATATCACTGGCGTAAATATGGACAGAAAAACATAAAAGGAAGCGAGTTTCCTCGCAGCTATTACAGATGCACACATCCTAACTGCTCAGTGAAAATGCAACTGGAACGATCTCATGATGGGCGGGTTATAGAGATAATTTATAAGGGAAAACATGATCATCCAAAACCTCAGCCAATCAGTCGAATGGCAAGTGGTGCAATTCTGTCCCTCGATGAAGAAAGATCTGATACGTTCTCTTTAACCAGCACAGAAGGTGGGTGAAAAAAAAAGAAAAGAAAAAAGCAACATGTCGAAGTTGGTTTTCAAATACTGTTGAATAAATTTCTTCTGTTTTTACTGAAATTTTCTTGTTTTTGCAGAAAAACCTTCAAATAGACATGTCCAAACACCTCTTCATCCCAATCCAAATGGCCTACGTGAACTTTCTCTTGTCACAGCAAGGGATGACAATGTCGAATGTGTTGGTGTTAAATCGAACAGGACAACTGATGAGGTTGAGAATGATTCTGATCCAGAATTCAAGAACAGGTGCCCCTAATCCACTACCAAAATAAAAAATAAAAAATAAATTTATTTGCATTTGGAGGTGTTACCATTTTCTTACTCAATTTTTAACTGTCTAAAATTTGGAATTAGGAAGGACACATCGGATTTGGGAAGTCCAGTCGTTAAATCTCCAAAGGAACCACGTCTAGTTGTTGAAACTCTAACCGAGTCTGATGTGGTGGATGATGGGTACCGCTGGCAAAAGTATGGTCGGAAAATGGTGAAAGGGAATCCATATCCAAGGTATGTAACAATGTATGAATCTCATATTAACCAATTTTATATTGAAGGTTGCAAATTTTTTTTTTTCATTATTTTCTTGTTCTTTTAATGGCTTCTAATTAAATTCCCTCCCCCCCCCAATGTAGGAATTACTACAGATGTTCAAATGCCGCATGCTTTGTTAAGAAGCATGTAGAGAGGGCTTCACACAATCCGAAGGCAGTGATAACAACATACGAGGGGAAGCATAATCATGATATGCCCGCCCTTCGAACTATCAGCCAGGATTTAGTTCATAGATTTGCCTCAAACGATATGTTAGTGACCCCATCTGAAGAAAATGATACTATTAGCCTCGATGCTGGGATGGCAACAAACTCTAGCCCCGAGCAGAGATCAATTGACAAGCAAAAAATAGTGGATGTTGTACCTCTTCAGGTTGATTCTGATGATTTCAAGGTGATTAAGCCGGACTCAGTTTCCACACAAAATGGTGATTCGATTGATACCACAGATCCAGACAAATCAAGGAAAGATCAAGGTGAAAGCTTTAGCTTTGTCACTCCATCTTTGAACCATTCATCTAACCCAGAAGCATAGGACATGAAAAGTTAATAAGGGTATTTAGATTGTTCCGAGGGAATGTATTTAGCTATTGTTGTAGCTTCATCTGATATAAAACTGTCTAATGGCAGAATTGCAGGTTCTTTATTCACCGCACCGGCTAGTGTTGCATATGAACTAAAGCTGTTTGGTGATATGAGGATCTTACTAACCTCATAGGTTGAATACTTTGTAAATTATTTATTTGAAGATGATATTGGGAGTATATTTGGGATCAGTATCTGTAAAAGCGCTAGTTGTTGAGTATAGTAATAATACTCGTTGTTCGTTTATGGAGATTGAAATGATTGTCCATACTATAATATTCTTAGTTGAGTGAGGTTAGGAAACCATGTTTTGTAAACATGTTTCGTTAGAGGAGTTTTTTACAATTTTGAGATACACATAAAATCTTCGGAGATTTCATCATTCTTTTCAGATCATGACACGTCATCCTGGTTGCAAAACATGGTTTCTTAGCATTTCTCTTCTTAGTGATGTTAGCTTGAAACTGGGAGTGCTATTGCCTAGAGACAATTGTTGATGGGTTCAAAGTAAGGCAGGATATCATTAGGCCTGGTCAGGTTGAACACATATTCGAATGAACTTGGGAGCTCTCAAGTGTTTGGGAAATTTGTCAATCTGGTTTCTTCACTGTTGCTAATCAAACTGACAGCAAAAAGGTGGAGGTGCGGGGAATCGAACCCCGTGCCTCTCGCATGCGAAGCGAGCGCTCTACCATATGAGCTACACCCCTTGGTTGAGAAATATAGATCTCTACAATACTAATTTATTCAGACCAATTCCATCTACTTTTGGAAATCTTACGCAACTAATCTTCTTAGACCTGTCAATCAACAACTTCAATGATCATATCCTCGTTTCATTTGAACATTTATTCTATAAATTAGAATATTTGAATTTATCAAAGAATAATTTCAGCGGTCCAATTCCATCCCTTGAAATCGTCATCTAAGTCTATCACATTACGGGCGCTATACCGCAATGTCTTGCTAATTTGGCCAATAAATTCTGAATTCTAGATATCCGAGGAAACAACTTTTATGGTGCGATGCCTCAAACTCTTCCAGAACCCTGTAATCTGGAAATTCTCAGTCTTGGCAATAACCAATTTGATGGGAAAGTACCAAGATCATTGCGAAGTTGCACTCAGTTAAAGGTGTTATTAGATCTTGGAAACAATCATATAAAGGACTGGCTGGAGAATATTATTGAATTGCAGGTTCTTATTTTGCGATCAAACAGATTTCATGGCACACTTATAGATCGCAATTCTGTGATTACTTCCTTCCCAAAGTTGCACATCATTGACCCTTTTCAATAACTGTTGTGTAATAATCAATTAGTTTGCATTTGGGTCCCAAGTTTGTTACAATAGGGTTAGTTCATTAGAGAAGATCTCCGAGCTTCAGATTTCTTGGAAATTCAATAGAGTTATTTTGTGTTTGGGTCTCAAGTTTGTTTAGTTTTGAGTCTGAGTCTCGGGACTATGTTGACCATTAAGTCCCCATCGAGTAATTGAATGAATTTTTTAAAATAATATTGACTTTGGTATTCAAATTTAGGCTTTAGATTCTACAATTTATATCGACTTTGTGTTTAGGTTTTATATTTGTTATGGAGAGTCAGTCAATCAATGTGTTTAGGTTTTATATTTGTTATGGAGAGTCAGTCAATCAATGTGTTTAGGTTTTATATTTGTTATGGAGAGTCAGTCAATCAATGGAGTCAACGTGATCTTGAGACCTAGACTCGAAACGGAACAAATATAAGACCCAAACTAAAAAATGGTATACATTTGAGACCTCAACTATAAATTTCCCAATTCAATACGACTAAATTCAATGAAAGTTTTCCTCATTCTTCATTTACAGTTTATATTTCCAGTTTGTCTTTAACCATTGCTAACCCAAAAAAACACACAAGGAAAACTAAAGAAAAAAAGAAGGCAGATCTCAATGGACCTTTGACCATTACAATGAACTAGCACGTATTCTTTACATGGAAAAGTCGTGAAGAACGCCAGAAATAGCAATTCAGGTTCTTATGTGCTGATGAGAAATGAGTGAACACACTTTAGGATGAACAGCACTTAACTTTCTTTGGCTCTAAATCAGCAGCTTTGTCGTCTGCCTGCAAAACCACGGTCTTGCCATCCTCCATCCATCCTGTTTCCTGTTTCTTCTCTTGAACCAGAATGACTTTTCGGCTTAAGATGTTATAGATCTCTTTTACAACGGTCTGGAAGGCAGCACTAACATTGGATGCATCGAGGGCTGACGTTTCCATAAAAAATAAACCTTGAGCTTCTGCAAGGGACTTTCCTTCAAATGTTGATACCTCTCTGGAATCTCTAAGATCCGACTTGTTTCCTATGAGTATTGTAACTACGTTCATGTCTGAGTGAGCTGTTCAAAACAAATGAAATTAAAACTTTGTAGTCTTTTAGTGATGGATGAAACGGGAACTGTATGCATCTGAACAAAACACAATTGCCTGTTGGGTCTGACAGAAATAACTTATTTGGGGTTCCTAACAATCAGCTCTAACGATTATAAATAAATAAATAAATAAATAAAATAATTAAAAATAAAGGACCCTCATCATGAACTAATCACTAGCAAAACAAGATGAATTAATCAATGCCTTGTTATCTGCAATTGCAAGTAAAGCAAATGCAGAAAGAGAGAAATAACCATTCTGATTAGCTTTTTCCTCCATTTTGCTCATGTTTCATGCTTTTATAATTTATGTTTTGGAATTTTTATCAAAAGGCATGCCATTGGAAAAAAAAAAAAATAGTACTTACTATGGAGTTCATTAAGCCATCGACCAATGCTATCAAATGTTTGCCGTCTACTGATGTCATAAACTAAAAGGGCTCCAACAGCACCCCTGTAATATGCAGATGTCACAGCTCTGAACCGCTCCTGGCCCGCAGTGTCCCAAATTTGTGCTTTAACCTCCTTACCATCTATATCCATCTTCTGAGTTTGGAACTCCACTCCAATAGTTGACTTGGAGTTTGGGTAAAATTCATTCCTTGCAAATCTTGCAAGCAGGTTTGACTTCCCAACAGCTGAGTCGCCAATCAAAACAATCTTGAAAAGGTAATCCTCAGTTTGTTCCTCGTCTGTGTAAAATGCCATCTTTTAGCTTCGCTCTCTAGCACTGCTCTTATAAGATCATGGTAAAAGTGAAAACAAGCCTCCTTGTGTGTGGGCTTTTTCAGGGGCTAGAATGCAGAACAAAAATCTACAATCCCCCCTACCAATAGAAAAAACAATCAGTGAATGATACCATTGGAACAGCAGAAGTATTAACACAACTCAACTTTTAATTGCTTCATGAAGAGAGATGAATTTAAGGGCATGGCCATCCTACCAGTCCCGAAGATAAAGTAGAAAGGAGCCTCACATACCATGACACAATCCTCTTCAGACTACTCATGCACATCTCTGTCAAACTTCATGTCAAAATCCAACAGAAGTCTCACTATGCAGGAACAAGGCTCAAGGGCATATACACACACTGTAAACAGAAGCAAGCAATTAAGAACTCTCTACAGAACCCTATTTAAATTATTACGTTCACAATGTTTCTAGTGGTTGAAAATGTTCCTGCACCTACTAGCAACCAAAAGAATATGCTAATAAGCTCATAAAGACTAATCCTATCCTCCCTTTCCAAGGTGAATATCCTTTAACTAATTGACAAATAATATGTTTAAGATGTATTTTTTTAATTTTTTCCTTTCATTATGGTAACATGTTATAATTTACGATTGCAAACAACATTAACTAGAGATGGGGGAATATGTGTTTATTGAATATTTAGATACATATACGAGTCAACACGTGCAATGCGCGTGAACTTACAGCAGGTCCAGCCTTACCTTAAGAATAAAGGAGTTATCTAAGGCTCCGTGCAGCAAGAGCACCTTTAATATGAAGGACACTTTTGAAAATTCAAAACTTAATTACTAATATACAGCTGTCCAGCCTTAAGGTATCATAACTTGATCGCAGTGGCTCACACTCAAAGTGGTTGAACTTCATCCCTGTACCACTCGATGTAGGTTCAACCCTTGAACTTCCTCTACAACTTTTTTTTTTATTTTTTTATTTTTTTATTTTTATAAACTAAGTTGTAAATATATGCTTCATCATAGCTTTTATTTAATTAGGAAAAAAAGGGAAATTTTTTTTTTATAATGATTTTTACATGTCATTGACTAGAAATCTAAAGTTGAAATTAAAATTTTTCATCAATATTTTGTGGAAAAAGAAAATGAGACGAAAAGATAAATTGGTTAACAAACAAAAGATAATGTCAATACGCCAATGTCATTCTAACTCACCCAAGAGCCTAGACAATCTTTACTGATGCTATCTCTACTGAACTCCTCTTTGTACGTCCCATGCATAAATTACAAAATGATAGATAAATCTCACAGGAAACATGATGCACATAACTTGCAAAAACAAGGTTTCTATTAAACTGAACCAGCAGATCAACAAAGTCTTAACTTTCAAGAAAGTTACCAAACGAAAACAAAAATTAATTGACAATAAAGAGCATTAGAAACGGGAGAATAGTGGTTTCTTTGGAAAGGAACAAAATAACTTGCAAATAAAAAAATTTGGGGTAGAAGAAAGTACGAAATGAATTGTATCTATTCTTTTGGGTACGCAAAATTTAGGCCTATTTCACATTGGGTACAAAAGTTTTGCATAATTACATATTTGGTATGAAATTGGGTCTTGACCGTTTGTTCAATGACATTGATCAAGGTCAGACGTCCCTTATTCAATAAAAACCTAAAGGCCCCTAACAAGTTGTAATTTTTTGCATTATGGATACCAATATATATATATATTACTATACTTACACTTTGGATACCTCGTGCAAGTCACGATCTCATTTAATGAGAGGTATTTGGGTCCTTACTAAACGTGTGATGTCTGATCTTGGTCAACATTATTGAAATATTGAACAAACAATCAAGACCTAATTTTGTACCCAATGCGAAAAATATGACTAATTAGGCGCGCCCAAATGTAAATATAAGAACTAGCTCTACAAGAAACAATCAAATTTTCGTTGTACTTTTTATTTATAACATTAACTTATAACTCCAAATTAACAACAAGTGGTTATTTCATGGTAATTTGAGAAGTAAATGACTTATCACCCCCCCCCCCCAACTTACAAAAAAAAAAAAAAAAAAAGCTACGATACAACACTATCAAAAACAGTAGAAAATTATATAAATATGCATTTATGATGGATATCTGTAAGTTGAAAAGTCAGGTGTTTCCAAAGTGATTTGAAACGCAGCCTAAAACATGTTGTTAGAGGGAGATGATTTTTTTTTTTTTAATATATGTTCTTATGATCTTATCTAAACTTGTTGAATACAGGAATACAACTGAGAGTTTCTTTTCTGTCTTTTTTATAGAAAAATGACTTCCATTTTTCCTAACATTTTCACACTAACGGAGGATTCTTGGGTTATGGTAGAAAACATCACAATAGATTCTAAAATACCTAAGGGAAAGATCTACTTCACACGATGAGTTGGGGAACATTCCTCAACTTCCGGCAGGGATTGGTTCGCCACAAAAACCTAACCCAAGTCTAGGAAAGATACATGAATTGGATTTTAGTATGTTTCAATTAGATCATTATTCATTGTTACCGAGTCTTTGTCATCTTTAGAACCTTGAATCATCTACTCGATTCTGTGAAACATATACTCTGTTGCCTAGATAGTCAATCTATTATTGCTAATAGGTATAAAATATTGTTGCTTACATAGAGCATTACCATCTCTTGTTAATGAATCCAAAACTATTATCCTAAAAAAACTCTATTTAACACTACAAATTTCACTTTTTTAAAAATTTATTAACTTGCACCATAATTTTTAAACGCAGAGGTGTGACGCGAGGCGTTCCAATGGACAAACATGCAAGTCGTGCAATAGACAAACGCGTTGCATGTAAATCAGACATCAAACTTGTAAGTTTTGTGCTTTCATCCCCAAATTTAAGTAAAAAAGTAGCTGTTAATAATTTGAATACATACCCTATAATTCAAACTATACATACCCTTAAACAACGACGTCATAAACATGGATGCATAAACAAACTATAATTCAAAAAGTCCAAAAAAATATTTAAAAAAACACATTGACATGGTGCGAAAGGCATAAGCCTCTAAGCGTGAGAAATAAGACTTTGATGTAAGCCTTTTACGCGTTGTGCGAGACATAAGAATCACACATTTTTAACAAATTGCCTTACACCATGACCATCAGTGCAAAAATAGGTGTAGGGGTGAGGGATGCCCAGACGCATTGAATGTATTAAAGAAAAATTTTGGGGAGATGGGAAGACATGGTCATTTTCAATAGTATGATCTTTTGGTACACAATTGAACTTGTGGTATAGTAAATATACTATAACAATATCTACTCTTTCACTAAGATATTGCAAAAGATGATGTGTCACACAAGTATATGCATTGTGTTGGACCGTCACAAGTATACCACTCTTCTAAACGTATATGCAGAAACCAACTTACACCCCGTAGTTAGATATGGAATAACAAATTACAGATATGAAGCTTTGGAAGAAGGATCTATTTTGCATTTCAAATTCAAAATAAGGAAAGGGGATCAGAATACGTCTACAATACTTATACAAATGAAGTACTTCTGCTCATTTTTCTAATACCATCTTTCTCTTTTATACTTCCAATACCATTAGCACTGCTGAGGTAATGCTGACAACATTGTCGAACTCAGCAAGGATTACAGGACCCAAAATCATTATCACTTTTAAGGATGCTTAATGAAAGAGACATCAGAGCCAATGTTTCCAATATTATCATTATGTCTCTTTAAAAAAAATTCCAACTTGAAATCATTTCAAAACAGAACCCCAAACATCTCCATTTATGCTGAATCAAACATAGCCCCCCACTGCCCCCACCATCCTTCTTAATAGTCAAATTACTTCCTTTCAACACTAATACAAAAATAAACACACCTATTGAGTGAACCATCAGATATAATACTACAAGCAGTCAAGCACTAATCCATTAAGAATGGGGTTTCAGATTAACAAAACAAAACCCTAATTACTCAAATTCTTCCATACAACAAATTCTGAGTTCATCAGCAAAAAAACAAAGAAGACCCAAATTTCTTCAAACAAATGCAACAAAGGGGTGCAGATAATCTGATCAAATTACATGTTGCTAAAGTGTAGATTGTTTGGGGTAAATAAAAAAAACTGACCTTTGGGCGTTTTGTGATTGAATCACCGACAATGGTGGTAGAGTTCTTGTTGTTGTTGAGGTGGATCGGTTGATTAATAGAGAAAAAAGAACAATGGGTATTCGAAGAAAGGGATCAATGAGGGAGAGATTGAGAAGAAACGAATCGAATCAATCTCTGGAAAGAAAAACTGTTGAAATTGTTTCGTGATTCGAAATGGAGAAATTTTGTATAGAGAAGAGAGAGGACTGTTTTACAAAAAAGGCTTTAAATGGGCCCATGTGAAATAAGTGGAGGGGCCATGTGAGATAAGTCGGCCTTTGTCTGATTTAGCCCTAAATGACAAAGGGTGCGATTTGGGCCATGGGGTTGGCGTTGTGTTGGTATCACCAAGTCAACTACAACTCTACAACTAATATAATGACACAAACAAAAGGGTGTTGCGTCGCCATTTCCTCTCATTGACACTACCATCAAAAAATTGCTACATATTAAATACCCCAATTCTAATTGTCGAGGAAACCAGCGAGGAAAACAGCGAGGGAGGGAGGGAGCCTCCCTCCCTCTCGCGATACGTGCAAGGGATGGAGGGTCCGACCCTCCATCGTTGTTTTCCTCGCTAGTTAGATGAGTTCTATTAAATAACACCACCAATATAAAGTGTAAATTTTTTTTTTGCGACTTTTTGACACCACCACTTTTGCTGAAGTACATCACTCACTACTTTATGAAGCACACTACCACCTATTGAATGACACCACCAATATAAACAAAAAAAATTCATCACCATCTTTATTTTCTCTCACGAAACAACCACTATCGCACTACCTCGCCCGACTGCCTCTTATCTGATTTTCTTCTCCATTGCTATTTCTTCTCATCTCTTTATGTTATTTATGTTCCCTTGAGTTCTAATTCTCATTTTTCCTTTTTTTTTTTTTTTCTCTCCTCTTCTTATCTTCAATTAATGAGGCGGGAATGGGGTGGTGCCACCGCCGGTAGGGAAGAAGAGAAGGGAAGAGAAAAAAGAAAGAGCGGCAAATTAGAAGAAGAACGAGGAAGCATAAGAAGAAGAAAATAAGAAGAGGAAGGGAGGAAAAGTGGTGGCGGGGTGGTATGGCCGACTGTGGCGAGGTGTGGCTTGGTGATGCGCTCGAAGATGGCGGGTGGTGTTGCTCTGTCCTTGTTGTGAAGAAAGAAGAGAATGTAGAAAAAAAATGTAACAATGGTGAGAGAAGGGGTTTATATTAGTGGTGTGCTTCAACACATCCAAAAAAAGAGGTGGTGGTGTGTGCTTCAACAAAATTGGTGATCAAAATGTTGCTGCCTTTTTTCCTATTTATTTTTCACGAGTGTCCTCTTTCTTTTTCTTTTTATTTCTCTCCTCTCTGCATCCCCAAATATCTTTATATGTAGTCTTCTTCTTCAATGATGATGTTCGACGAGGCCATCGACGATGATAAGCTTTTGACTGGAGGTTTCAGATTGATTATCCCTTCGTTAGAGAAGGGGGATTGTTTTACTCCACACAACTTTTTCTCAGCCAAGCTTGAGCTGAATAACAGAGCAAGTACAAGTATTAGTAACATAGCAAAAATGCGTAGGTCTGGACTTAGCCTTAGAACTGGACCAAGCGCTTCGTTTGGTAACCCAAGTATGGAACCCGAGATTGCGTACCAACCACATTAGCCAGGGCCTGAAAGAAAGAAGAAGACACAAGTGAAAGAACCAGAAAAAAAATACACCCAATTGAATAATGGAGTTTTAGGCAAGATGGGCACATAATTTGCATCTCATCCTTACTCTCAAACAACTTCAAATTTACTCTCAGTTGCTCGCATCTCCTATGGCTTCTTCAACAAAGGCTCGAGAAAAAGAGGATCGGAGATAGATATGGTGAGATGGGGTGCGATGGAAGATGAATTGATTTTAAGTTTGGGGTTTTATTTATGGTGTAACTAAGTAGGTCGTGTTGTAACTCAGATGGTGGTTTCAGTGAGTGGAAATGGTGGTGTTACAAAGCAATACCCTATATACAATTAAACTAAATTCACAAGTGCCAATGGGGTACTACCTCGGCATTTGAAGTGACATCACAAGTCCAAGGGTTCAAACCCTGGTAGCATTTGAAGTGAAAGGTAGGGCTGAACAAAAAACCGATCTAACCGACTAAACCGACCGAACCGATTGGTTCGGTTTAAATTCGGTTCGGATCGATTTCGGTTTTAAAAAATTCATAACTGAAGTGGTCGGTTCGGTTTTCGGTTTCTATGTGATTTTAACCGACCAAACCGAACCGACCGAATATATATAATAAATAATATATATTTTATATATAAATAATATAATATGTTTAAAATAGAAGGTCGGTTCGGTTTTGGTTCGATTTTAGTCGGTTCGATTCGGTTACGGTTTGCATAAATTAGAATCGGTTCGGTTTCGGATCGGTTTTGTTAATGGTCGGTTCGGTTTCGATTTGAAAATTTTAAAACCAACCTAGGTCGGTTCGATTTTCAGTCCTAGTGAAAGGGGTTAAGGGATTTTTAAAAAATTGAAAAAAAAATCTAATAGTGCTACTCAGATTAAGGACACTACTCTAGAAACTTAAATGAAGTGTGTGAGAGAACCAGAATGTCTCATTGATAGGTTGGTTACACATTAGTGACATTTCTTTTTTACCAACTCAATTGGTAATTAAATATTTAACAAGAGAGGAGAAAGAGTGGAGTGTTTTTTAGAACCACTTACAAAGCGTTTTCAAACTCTTTTTCATCCTCCTTAGTGTTCATCAACTAAACATTGAAACCTACTGAAAAACTTTTGAAACCTATAGAAATCTATTGGAACCTATTTTCCCTCCTTACGAGAACCCACCCCTCCATATTTATTTTGCATTGCTTACTGCATTATCTTGTGTTTGTTTTTCTTTGCAGGTCTCGAGCAACGAGCTTTCCATCTTCTTCATCCTCTTCACACAAATCACATCTTCTTCATATGCAAGTTTCAGTCATCATTTCTTTCCATTAATAGCCATTTTCACCATCAAATCGATCCTTTTTGGTATGAATACTCACAACATAGACGACACTCTCTCCATTAGACAAATTTTTATTTTCGCCATTACTACTGGAGATCACAAAGTCTTGATTCTATGACAAGAACTCACTCAATCACATTCATTTCTTCACTCTCCATTAGAATGTTTCCCCTCAGCTACTGCTCATACTATTCACACCTCAACCTCAGACCATAGAGCTCTTGTTTTCCAATTGGTCACAAAATTTTCTCAGCATGGCCCAAAGTCATTTACATTCTTTTATATGTGGACTTGGGATCCTTATTGCAACAACCTCATCTCGACTTCCTAGTCCTCTAGACAACACACTCTCCTTGCCCAAAACTTCCATCTTTAGACTAAGTCCCTTAGTCTTGTCCTCTTAAGATGGAATAAGATTGATTTCAGGAACATTCAGGAGTGTATTTCTGAAACACAACAAGCTCTTGACCGTTTTCAAAATGAATATCCTTCTACAAACAATGCTATTGAGATTAGGGTTCTAGAAGACAGACTTAGGGGTGGGCACGGTCCGGTCAGTCCAGTTTGAGGCCTATCCCGGTCCTAGTCCTAGTTCAGTCAACCGAGAACAGTCTGGGTCAGGAAAGGCATTTTTTGGGCTGGCCCGATTGGACCCGGACTGTTTGGAACCGGGACAGTTCGAGTCGGGACCATGCCTACCCGGTTATTTTTTTGGGCTTGATTTACCAGAGGCCCAAATAATTGCATACAAGCCATTTTTTTTTTGTATCTCTCTCCAGCGATGAAGTTGTCTTTTACTCTCTCTTCGAAACCCAATTCAAACAAACCCTTCAATCAGATCATGAAGAAGAGGAAGAAGAAACCCTAACTCTTTTTAAGAAGCGCAGATTCACAAGCGAAGAAGAGGAAGACTATTGAGGAGATGATGTTGGATAAGTTCAGGGAGGATAATCAGGATATTGAGAAGTCGCCCCAACCGGTAGGATTGGAGGATTTCACTGGTCTTCCTCTTGATCTCACTATTCTGTTGCTCTTGATCTCACTGCTCTTGAGCTCTGCTGCTCTTGATCGGGATGTTGATGCCCCCATTGATCTCTCTGCTCTATTGCCTTTCACTTGGTTTATGAGATACACACTTACAGATAATATCTCTGTAAGTGTGTGAGTTTTGGTTTATGAGGTGTATTTTCTGTTGTGAGTTTTGGTTTATGAGGTGTGGGCTTGGGCTTAAAATTGATATTCTTTGATATTCTATGTAGATGTGGGCTTATGATACAATATATTCTTTGATATGAGATTTGGTTTATGATATGAGAGATACTCTGTAGATGTGGGCTTGGGCTTAGAATTGATAAAAATTAATTGGGCTTGGGCTTACTATAGTAATCGGGACGGACCAGAACAGTCTGGGACAAAATTAGTGAAATCGGTCCCGAACCGGGATAAAAATTGTATAAACCGATTGGTCTCGATTTAAATCGGTTCGGGACCATACTAGTTCGGGTTGGGACCAAGATTTTTGCCCACCCCTAGACAGACTAGATTAACTTTTTATCTGGGAATAATTGTTTTGGAGGAACAAGTCGGGTCATTCATGGCTCAAAGATGGAAACAAAAACACAATTTTTTCACCTCTCGACTCTGCTTAGACGTAAGAGAAATTTTGTCCTTCGAATCAAAGATAAGGCAAATGTTTGGCATAGTGATCATAATTCCATTGGGAAAGTCTTCAATGATTACTTTACTGATATCTTCAAAATATCTCATCCCGCTCAGAATAATGATATTCTATCTCTTTTTTATTCAATGATCTCCTCCTAACAAAATAAAACCCTCCTGCTATCCCTATCGAAGAAGAGATCAAGAATACCTTTTTTGAATTCGGTAGTCACAAAGCTCTTGGACCTGATGGTTTCCACGTTTTTTTTCTTAAAACACTATTGAGACAGTGAAATAGGATGTTTTTGAAGTGGTCACTCAACTTTTTATTACCAGACAACTTGATCCCATTCTCAATGAGACCTTCATCGCTTTAATCCCTAAGGTGGGAAATCCAATTTGTCCGGATAAATTTAGACCTATTGGTCTCTGCAATGTTATCTACAAGGCAATCTAAAAAATTTTGGCCAACAGACTTAAACCCTTGTTAGATAACATTATCTCTCCCAACCAAGGAGTTTTCCTCTGTGGTCGATCCATCTCGGATAATGTCAGCCTAGCCCATGAAACCTTCTTCCAAATGAAACACATGCAGAAGAAAAAATAAGGGTGGATGGCAATAAAAATTGATATGGCCAATGTCTATGACCAGATGGAATGGACCTTCCTTACTCAATTGTTGGAAAAACTAGGTTTCTCGGAATGTTGGATTCAAATGATCTCTCAATGCATCTCTACCACCTCTCTTCAAGTTATCCTCAATGGGAACCCCCCTTGCACCAATCAAACCCTCCAGAGGCCTCAGACAGGGAGACACACTTTCCCCTTATCTTTTCATTTTGATTGCTGAGGCTCTTTCTCGCCTTCTGGTCCGAGTTGAATCCCAGAATGTTATCAATGACATCAACATCAGAAAACTCTCCTTCCATCAGCCATATTCTGTATGTCGATGATCTCATGTTGTTTTGTCAGGCGTCTTTGGCCAAAGGCCACTCAATCAAGGACATTTTCAATCAATACTGTCTGGCCTCGGGACAAGGTATTAATTTCGAAAAGTCTTCTATTTTCTATAGTTCAAATGTCCATCATAGACACTCTAGAATGATCAATAGAATTCTGGAGACTAAATTTTACAATTCAAAAGATAAATATCTTGGTTCCCCGCTTCTCTTCTTCAAGAACAAATGCAATGATTTCCAGTTCATTGTAGACAAAGTCAACAACAAACTCTCGGCTTGGAAATCCAAAGTTTTTTCTCAAGTAGGAAGAACGATCATGATAAAGGCAGTCATTAACTCTATCCCGGTCTATACTATGCAGACATTCTTGCTCCCTTGCTCCATTACAAATAAATTGGACAATTTAGCTCAAATTTTTTGGTGGAACGAAGCTACTAATGGTAAGGCTAAACACCTCTAGACGTGGGATAAGATCTCTCAGCCTCGCATTTTAGGCGGTCTCAATATCCCTTTGGCCAGAATTAAGAATCTAGCACTGATTGCCAAAAGCATTTGGCAATTATTTTCTTCCCCCCTTTCGACTAGAACCCTGCAGTCCCCTCTATAGCCTCATTTGCTTGGAGGGGCAATATCATTGTTCTTCGTAAAATGAAAAGCCACGTCATATGGAAAATTCAATCAGGAGCTAACATTGATCTTTGGAAAGATTGTTGGGTAAAACCTGATCTTTCCAACAAGACCTCCCTTCATCTATCTTGGATTTCTGGATTATGGAGGTTAACCAAGGACCTTGGTGGAATATAGACTTGACTTTTCTCGATCTTCCCTGCTCCTGTGGCTACTGATATCTGCGACATCCTTATCAGAACATATGAAGCCCTGAACCGGATAAGAATGGGACGTTTTTGGTCAAAAGTGCTATGAAAACTTTTATGGAGAAACCCAGATTGGCTCTACTTCCTCCTCCTTTGTGCCATCTAGGAGTTTTGATCGTAACATCCTTAGAGATCTTTGGAGAATTCGGGCTCCCTCTAGCTCTATTTTCCTACTCTAGAAAATATCCCAAAATATTCTCCCCACCAGATCCAACTTGGTCAGAACTCACACGCTTATTGAGGATATTTGCCCCTTCTTAATGAGGATATCTGCCCCTTTTGCAACAACCAATTTGAGGATCTGACTCATCTTTTTTTCTTTGTCCACTCATTCATCATCTCTGACGATCATTGACGATCATTTCCAATCCTATTGATTGGTTTGAGGATAACTTGCAACCTCCCACTATTCTCACCTTCTTTAATTTTATTTGAAAATTCACCAAAGAACACCTGGATGTCAAAGATGAGTTACTTTCCCAATTTGCAGCTTTCTTGACTACCACTTGGTGTACTAGGAATAGTTGTGTTTTCAATAATACCAAGTTTTGCCCTCATAAATTTTTTGTTGATTTTCAACGCGCCTGGAAAGCTGGCACAAGCTTTGGTTTTCACAACAAACCAAGTCACACCCGTCAATATTCTTTTATTCATCATATCTTGGAAAGTGCTACCACTCATGTCCAATCAGCAATCAACTCTAACACTTCAAACCCTATCTTTTTTGCCCCCACCCTCCCACTGAGGAAGTTAACTCTCGGCTACTTTGCATTCACAACCAGATTTCATATGCCAGGAGTCACAGCCTCAACCTTAGTAACAATCACGACGATCCATTACCTCTTCACCTCCATCCTAATTCCATTATTGTTACTTATGATAACAGTTTTTATGCCAGCTCACTACAAGGTGTATTGGAGTCTTTTTGCTGTCACTTTGCAAGGAGAGGTGATTGCCAAAGTTGCTAATCCAATTGAAGGGAAAGCGTTGGATAGTACGATGGCCTAATGTATGCAGTCGAAGCAGTGCTCCTCCTTATCAAAGCCAAGCAATGGGACACATGTTTACTTCTGAGAGATTCAGGGACTCTTACCTCCATTCTCAAGGATGATCATTTTCAACCTCAAACGATCTCACGATGGGTGCGACATCCGTTGATTACCAATATTAGACGCTTACTTAAATTACAAACTAAGTGGTACTGTAATTATATTGTTCAAGCTCTTAACACTGAAGCTCATAATTTAGCTACTCAAGCAGGACTCCGGTACTGTAATAGTTACTATTAATGCAATTTCAAGTATTGTTTAACAAAAAAAAAATTTGGTAATTAAATATTTCAAGTTATAGTCTAACCAAAACATGACTTGTTTATTTGGAATGCTTATCAACCAAACACAAATACAGTCCCAAAGCCAATTGTTTTATGTCGTCCTTACTCCCCCAAAGACAATCGAAACTTACAAATATGTTATTTTCATTTAGGTTTCTTTATAAATTAAATAAAACTGTCAATGCGGTGCATGTCGCTATTGATTTTGTTAGGTGGAAACTGCAAATTAACCCAAACATTCAAGAGGCAGTGTCTTTGTCAAGTTTGAAAAAGGGAAATTGAGCTTTCCGCACCTAATTCTCCATTCTCACATTAAGTTTGAATAAACTTTGCTGACTAAATAGATTGGAAAAATGTCAATGATGGTACGTAAATCATAACCTATAATCTCTAACGTAAGAAAAATATAGCAAAAACGCGCACAATGTAGATGCGTGACATACATAAGGTAGCCAAAGAACGAACCCTATCGCTTTCGCCTCTCTTGTTTACCTGCTCTGTACCAATATTGCCAAATGAATCTATAAATGCATTGTTATAAGCATACAAAAGTTTCTACGTATTCGCTAATGTCTTTACTAGCATAATAAGCATAAAAAACCATGGATCTCCTTGTTATCCCTTGTTTGTTCTGATAAATATATCTGAGCTCATATTCCCTATGCAGTTAAAACGGATAACGGATTCATAACGGTCCAAGAGCGTTATAGGTTATAACGAAATATACCGAGATATAATGGAATAATTTTTTAAATATATATTTTAATAACCCACAAAATATTAATATATTATAGTCAAAAAAGTAAATCATGTTCATAACATTAAATTCAAAAATAAAAAACCTTAATAAAAAACATATTCCCTTAGTATGAGAGTGAGATCGCAAGAGAGAGTGTGATCGACTCTTCATCTTTTTCCCTTCTTATCTCATTTTCTGTCAAACTAGTTCTCTGGAGATTGGTGACGGCGAACTCTGGTCCTTCTTTTCTAAGTCTAGGGTTCAGGTTCGATCGAGAATGTAATGGGTGAATTTTTTTAATGTATTAGAACAAAACGTTAAAACAACGTTATTGAAAAAAAAACGTTATCTCAATAACTGCAACATAACGCCGTTATATCGAATTTGTGATACCATAACGTGATAGTGTCATAACGTAACGGCTCACCCACGTTAAGAATTATATCGGCGTTATAACGTTGTTTTAACTACGTAGCATATTCCTTGGTTTAGTTTTTTCGAATCATAGTTTATAGAAGTGTAGAATCGAGTTTATGCTAAATGTGATGAGTAACAAATCAAATGGAAAGCTAATGATAAGTCTAAAAGTCTCAACCATGCAATCAATATCCCCGTTACGATCTCCACTTACCAATACACATCAAGCTAACACCAAGAGAGATCTTTAATGATTTCTTAGAGACAAGATAAAAGTAGATCTCAACTATAACCACACATATCTAAATCAACATTAAATGATATCTTTAGTCACTGTAAAAATCTTTTGATTCATGAATCTAAAAAAAGCATAATCACTTCTAATAACGATTGATGAAAATGACTAGTATAAACTGGTGATAGCTGGTTAATCCTGTATGCATAACAATGATTGCAAGTACACATGTTAACGAAAAGTTTATCATGTTGGACAAATTCAATAATGTGGGCACACATATGTAATATAACGTGTATTGCTATCTTAAAGTGTAGTCCATTTAAATATGTGATCTAATAGGGGTATTGGACTATAAGGTATTAATAAATAACATTGTGTAAATAAAGATGTAATTTCTAATTCAATGAGGGGCAGAATTGAAATTCACAGCCCGTAAGTTGAAGGGGTATGACTAATGGACATTATAAATAGGATGAGTCCCCGATTGAGTGTATGCGTTGAAATAGAAAAAACAACTTTTGGCATTGTCTTCTGTATCATCTCAACAGAGAACTAAGGAAAACGCTTGAATCAATCAGAGATCCAAACAATCCAAACTCATCACAATCAACGGGGAAATCGTAATGGATCGATCGGATATGTTTCTATTCTTCTTGTTTCCATTGAATCAACTAGAGTCTTAAGATGAAAATGAGTTATTACGGTTCTTTAACACAACTATGACATGTTGCTCTAGAAAGCTGAAAAGGGTATCTGAGCTTTGTCATAATTTTAACAAGCATTGATATATTGCAAAACAAAATCAAAGCTATGCACGCCAAGAAAGCTGCAGTAATTTGCAGGGTTATAGCAGGAAAGGCGGTTAACGTTGTTGAAGAAGGACGAGAAGAAGGCTTTGATTCAATCTGCTGCTCCAAGCTGGAACAGCTGTTTGTAAGGAAACCTGGTGCTCTGCTTCCATGTTTTATTATAGTTTGGGATTGATGGTTTAAAGTTTCAAGTTATGTTCCACGGTTCCTATACTTAAAATTACTGCAAGATTAAAATTTACATAAACGTCAAAATTTTCTATCCTACCTCTATAGGCTATACTAAACCCTTCCGTGTTCATCTCAAGACTGAAGTTACAATAATGCCGAAGACTCGGATGAGTTTACAAAGAGTTTCTATAGATTAATACTGTATAATCTGAATGTTCCCCATGCTTTAACAAATACAGCTAAAGTAAAAGTTACAAGTTTTACCTTTCCCTCCTGCTCCAAGGACCTTTTGAACTAGCATGTATTAGAACCTGAGCCTCACCTCCATGCACAAGAGGCAACCAAAGCTCTGTTCATCCAGCCAAGATAGAGAGATCCATCTCGTTCTTCGAGTCTATAATGCTCACAGTAGTTTTCCAAGAGATTCTTGATGGTACTATTGACAACCGAACTCAACGGATATGGAGTGAACCCAGCCATCGTGAATCGAGATTTCCACTTCCCAAGTACCTCATGTCGCTCCACCCTCTCAGCACCCTCACACGCTATTATATTAACCAAGTCACGGGCAAGGCAGTGCTGCTCAACATTGATTCGGTCCTTGTGTTCTCTGGGTAGTGTTACATCAATTGATTCAAAAATAGCCTTATAATAGTCCAATGTCTCGATGAAACGTGGAACGAATGCAGCAGTGTTTGTGTTAGACTCTTGCTCTACAAGGGTCACCACCTTGGGAGACAAGCTCTTTACCAGCCTCAAGAGCCGATCCCGATGGTTCTCAGTGGTGACACTCTCATCAGGCATGTGGTGCAACATGAATGCAAAATTCACAGCGATAGCCTCACCAGGTCGAACCCCGAGATTTTCAAGTTGGACACAGCAACCAGACATGGCCCCAGCATGAAACTCAAATGGCACTTTGCATGACTCAGCAAGGCGTGCTAACCTTTGGCCAACGATATGAAGTCCCCCATTCCGAGCATATGCTGAGGCAGAATCATCAATACCTGTTATGCGGATGTGTGGGGGTCCGCCTGGGCGAGCTGCAAGAGCCTGGATTAGGGTGATCCACTGGCTGCCCTGGGCAATCTGGAAGTCGATAATGTGCACGCGGTTTTCTCCCTTCAAGGCTTCCGCGATGGCACCATTTGCAGACATATATCCAAATTTGAAGTATGGGCAAACCTCATATAGGATATGCATGTAAGAGAGGAGTTCAGAACTGGCGGGTTCTTTGCACCTTAAGGCTTTGTAAATGGAACTCCCAGACAAGGACAACCTCGCAACAAGACCTTCCAACATATAGGCGCCCAATCGCTGTATTGGCTCCCCAGAGACAGAGACCATCTCCCTTAACTCGCCCATCAACCATTCTGCTGTTGACATATCTCCCTCAGCTACAGCTTTGGCACTGGCAATGAGCGCCTGTTTCAAATCCCTTCTAGGAACTATTTCCATCACTTGTTTCCACCTCTCCAGCTCAGATTGATCATCGCCAACTTGAATTGTTCTATTGAAGCAATCCACTATATCTGAATCTGGCCCAAGCATCACAGATTCTAATTCCCTCAACTTGTGCTTTATTTCATTGACATCATCATTAACACACGACACACTTACTGGAGATCCATAAGTGTTATCAGGGGAGTGACGTGGGTCTGATGGGTACGACAGAGAATCTGGTTGCGACAGAGGGCTCCCATTAGGAGAAAAGCTGGTGGTGGATGACGAATGGTGAAGTGCGTAATTACCACTGGCAGCAGATGAATCCAAGGTGAAACATTGCTCGTGAGAATTCTGAACAGGAAAGCAGGTTGCTTGGCTGCTATCATCTGAGGAAGTTTGACAGTTTTGCGGTGAGCAATAAGAGCTTACCCCTCCCACAGGCTGATAATAAAACTTGTGAGATCCACCTGAATTCTGGTGACTCTTAGAAGCTTGCATCAAAGAATAATCTACCAACTGGCCTATGTCAGATGCTGGAAACCCAGAGTAATACTGGTAGCTTTGTTGTCTGGAATCATCATCGGAACTGAATTGGGAACTCATCGTTCAAGAGAAAACAACTTATAGAGATTCTAGATTGTTAGCAAGCATCAATCACCATCTACCAACTCCAGACCAACTTTGCTTTTGCTCTGACATAGGAATGATATGATCAGTTCAACACAATTTGTGATAAGAGTCAGACATGCAGAGAATTACAGATGCAACGCAAAAGTTGAACTCAAGTTGCATAGAGTCGGAACAATTGAACAAAACAAAACCAGTGCAACAACATTTACTATGACTTTGCTGCTGAAGTGGCAATGTATCAAATAAATAATCGTAGAGGCTCAAGGAAATTAAGAAGCAATAACAAGTCTATGAGACAATCTAAACCTGCCCAACGTTAGTCCACTATATATAGCAACGATTCCATCTGGGCTTAGGTGGTGTGGGGTTTTATCTTAATAGGCCTCATTACTATTAGAGAATGGATCTCTCCCTTATAAACCTTTTGTGACAGCTCATCCTTACTTGATATGGGACTATTCAAGCCAACACAATCCCAACAACCTCGCTGTAATATTTTACAATGAACAAACAAACACAGAGTAAGAATGATGAAACAATGAGAGAATAAGTGAAAGAGTCAGTCCATCCAATACACGTTTTTTTTTAATCATACTCAAGTGCTAATACGTGTTTGTTTATACCAATAGCGGACGAAATAAACGTAACATATTAAATAACTACCGAGTACGCTAGTAGAAAGTCCTTTATGCCAACCTAAAGCAACCTCATAGACCCATACTCTTCTATAACTAAACCATGGAGACACTCGCTTCAATCAACACTAGTAGAGATGGAACACAATTGCGTACTAACGGAAAGTTAGTATTACACTTTTTTTTCTTCTAGCAAAGCTTAATTGGAAAAGAAAAAGGCGACCTTTTAGTGCTCATACTATGGAAATCACGCATTGGGAACTACTTAATCAACAACCAAAACAAAAAGTATTAGGTGAATGAGTTTACCAAGATAAGCTAAATATTGAACCATAGCTATAATTTAACTTTATAGTCTATAAGATATGTATGGCCGAACAAGCTTTGGACCTTAGGCAGAACAGGTTGTTGTCCTCTGGTGCTAAGAGATATACCTCTTCAAGGCTAAAAGCCTAACGAAAGAAATCAATACCAAAATGATGAGCACACCATCCACTAAATCCAACAAAGGTTCACACCAAACATCAGAAAGGCAAACCAACTACTCATGATGATATATTGCAAGACTTCAATGAAATTCATTATTCACCCAAACAAAAAGAACATGAAACACTTATTAAGTTGCAAAATTGATAAAGACAACAAATTTACTTACATCCTGGAAGGTTATTTGAACTCCTTGGCTTCAGAGAGATGAGAAATCATATTGGAAGAAATTTCGACCTCAGATGCTGAAACCAAAATTTCCACAATCTCATATAAAACAGTCTCCCTGAAAGAAATCACCTAAAACCATAAATTTCCAATTGAATATGTGTTACATATCAGAACATAAAGAAATATAATAACTTATGAAAAACTTTCAAATTCAGATAAAACAACATGCTTCATAAACACCCAATAACAATTTTCAAAAAAAATTAGCTCCCATCCTAGCTTGGATTGAAAGTTGAAGCTCAAAGTTCACAATTGAAGAAAATTTTCTTTAAGAAAAAAGGATTGAAACTCTGAAAAAATCAGCACTTACCCAATTTCCAAGCACTAAAAAGAAAAGAGAAAAATCAAAATAAAAAATAAAACAGAAATTTGAAACTCTTTAAATCCACCCTTTCCTAAAAAAAATATGAAATTGATTTGCTTCATGAGGCAATCCACACTCTAATTTAGACTCACAGATCATGAACTCTGAACTGAACAGAGATTAAACCCTCAAATTTCACCAAATTCAACTCAAAGACTCAAACTTTTCACAAATTCCTTACCAAACCAAGCAGAACCCATGAATTCTCTAAACCCAAAATAGCACAAAACAAAACCCATCAAAGCAAAACTCGAGAAAAACAACACAAAACTATTAAAAACCCTTGCCTTGACAAAATCATGCAAATCAACTTCACCCCCAAGGCAGAACATAGAGAATTCTCAAAAGAAGAAACCCCATGTTGAATATTCCACAAATATAATGAAAAATGTTTGAACTTGACAATAATTCAGTCATTGTTTAATGTACCTTCTTTGTGAGTTCTGATTTCAGTGTGAAGAAAGCTTCAACCAAAAGACAGTAGGCTGAGTGAGTAGCAACTGAGAGAAAGGGTCATTCACTTCACCAAAATTGTTTCGTTTCTTATAGCAAAAGTAGAGTGACAGCTACCCTTAATTGTCACTGAAATTACATTCTGACCTCTCACCACTATTTTTGACTGGATTCCAATTTATGCGAATGTTTATTCAACCCTTTTTGACATTTATCTATTCTCCACTTCAACCCAAATCCAAAGTTTCAAGTTTTGAATAGTGAAGTCGACTTTGAGGTAAAGTTAGCAACTTTTGCAATTTACAGACAAAATATAATTGGAAAACGGAAATTCATAAATTTTTTTTTTTAAACTAATTTCTAAGTATTGGTGTTGATTTCTGCTTAATCTGATGTGTTTTGTGTGAGCTAATCATAAATTTAAGAATGCGGTCTCTTTAAAATTAGGTATTGATGCGCCATTAAGAGTCTTGAGTTGAGTGTGACTTGCACAGTTCTGTTCTGATTGCATAAAAAAGACGAATTAATTCTTCTCAATTTGACCAGACAACATTAATTAGTGCCTACAAAATTTTATTTTATTTTTACTCATTTTCTTCAAATCGGCGACCCTTTCGGGCAAGCGCTGTAAGATTAAGAGGGGTAAATCTACCTCCCGAGCTTAGGAATGCTCGTGGGGTTGGTAATAAGGCTACGAGGAGGAGGTTATAAAATATGGTGATGGCTCATAGAGTCAGATTTTTTCATTGTCAGCATTGGTGATATGTTGGCTTTATGTATTTTGGTTTTCGGATGCGGCCCAATTTTTTGTTTTGGTTATATCACGGGTAAAGTCGTCATGTACCCCCGTATTGATTGTAAATCAATTTTCTTGACAAGTAATAAATGTCTGGCATTCCAGAGGTGCCCCTCCATACTGGAGGTTTAATAAAAATAAAAAAAAAAAAAAAAAAAAAAAAACCATGGAAAGAGAGGTAAAGCTAGATTCTACTCCGTCATACACTAATCAGTGTTGTCTGACTAGGCCGAGTAGATTTAATCGTTTAGATATAATTTGAGATGTTCTAACAACAATTTTTTTTTTTTTTTTTTTAAGAATTATGATGACTAGATGACTTGGGAGATAGTCATCCAAGTTGTTGAGCTTGTTGACAATGGGGTCAGAGTCAAACCATGAGATGATTTTATCACAGTGAAGGTTGAAAAATTTTACCAACTAGTCAATGTTTTGAAGATGGACTTTGGAGGTTATTTTTGTCACTTCAAATGAAACAGTCGCTCCTGAAATAACAGTAAATTAGTGGCAATTTCGCAATTAAATACAAGTACAAGGGCATAGTGTTGTTAGCTAAAAAGCGTGGCGTCAACATGAGCCCACACAGCTCCAGCGATCTCTCAGCTTTTATGTTATTACGTGGCAGTCGGTCATTGCACGTCAACTTCGGCTAATATGCGCTCCTTCCTTGACACGTGCTTCATTCCACAAAAGTACATGGACTAAAATGCCCTTTCCTCATTAAAATTAATTATAAAGTTAAGCATCAGCAATTCAAATCAAGTCACTTACAGCCGATAAAGATTTATGTTTGTTAGTAGAGCACTACTACAGTGTCTGAAGTTATGCCTGGTGTCACTAGACACCATTTATCTGTTGTGAGATATGTAATAATGTATATTTCGAGATAGATGGACGGTGCCTAAAGGCCACCAGACATACCACCAGACATACCATCAGGCACCTTAGATTTTTCCGTGCTAGTAAGCAAAACACTTTTAAGGTGACGCAAACAAATGCCGCACAAGTGTAATTTTTATATTATCTATGGTAATGTCAACAAATTTATGGAATGAAGTAGATTTTTATACATATCAATCAATTAAAAGACTCAACGGACATATGGAATGAGTAGATTCTTCTACATATCAATTAAAAACCCGTTTCAAATTTGAGTTTCTAAGATTCTGATTTCATGTGATTCTTAGATGTTCTAGAAGTAGAATCGAGTCAAACAATGAAGTGGTGCAACAAAATAAAACCCCAAATAATTCGTACAAAATTGTGCCTCCTTAATGTTGTATGCAACATGATCGAATAATGCTGACTAGGTATGATCAAATAATGCTTGTTGGATTTTCATTTCAAGTTTTACTCCTAAATTAATATTTATTATCTCTTGTAGGTATTTATACCCTTTTTAATCTTCACAAGTGTCCTTTAAGTTTCAGAAACGACTCTAAAGTTTATATTATATATTACGTTCAGCTCAATAATTAGTCATAATATAACATGTACAGATACTGGATTAATGGTAAAATTGTGATTTAGTGTACTTAAAACTCAAATACTTAAGACTTCTTTCGGTCTTATTTCTATTCCATTTTCAACTTCAAATGGATTTTCAAACATCGCTTCCAACCAATTTTCCAATTGGTTAAACATGTTTTGTCGCACCACGGTGCTTTCCAACACCCTAAACGTTAATATTGTTTTTATTATAAAGTTTAGTACACGGAAAAAATTAGGACGTATTCCTAACCAAAGTGTGTGAAGAGCTTCGAGCTTCCAAAGTGACATTAAAATTTAGGGTTTAAGAACCCTAAAGTTGGAACAATTCATATTTTTCACATTCATATGTTTTGGAATCATATGTACATGTGATGAAAAAAAAGTGGAATCTTGTGCTTCATGTTGTCTACCATATAAAGATATCCTAAGTTAACATCTGACCCACCTTTCCTTATCTCTTCTTCTTCTTCAACCCATCCTTCACTCTCACAACAGGATCTAACATGGAAGATACATAAAAATCAAAACCCTAAAAGTCAATGAAAATGATTATTTCTTGGACAGTTTACAAGATTAGGTTAAGGTTTTTAGTTTTTCAATTAATGGGGTCTTCTTTAACAAACAAAAAAAAATTAATGGGGTCTTCCACATGGAGTCCACCAGATTTTTTTTTTCTAGTCTACAAATTAAATCTTGTTAAAAGTAGTGTTGAAAATACAGGATATCAAGAAATTGGACTATGACCCTATTTTTTCAAGTCAAAAAAAAAAAAAAAAAAAAAAATCCCCTTCCAATGTTTCAGTACTCAAATCATTGGTTATCGTCAATTTGTTCTGCAGGGAATTTCAAGTATGTGCTTAGTGAGATTCATTTTGTTCATAGTGATGCATAATAAACTTTACGTGCACAAAATAACTTCTTTTGAAAAATGGGGTTTATCGGTTCTTAGAATTTCTCAACCTTAAGGAAACCAGCAAAGATGCGTGAAAACACTTCGAGATACTAGTTTTCATGCATCTCGAGGGGGATGAACGGCTTTAACTCCTCTCTCGTTGGTTAATTCCCTCGCCATTTAGAATTTTCCATTCAATTGGGTTGGACGTCCCATCCTTCAATTTCAATCCCATCTCTAGTCCGCTCTTATATTTATGGGATTCATCAAATTCATCTAATCTCAAATTTATTTATTTAATATTTACTAATTTAATATCAAAGAACTTATATGTCCTTTATCAGAAATTCTAGGTGTCGAGGAAATCAACGAGGAAATGAGCGAGGGAAGGGAGGTGGCGGGGTGGGAACCGTTCACCTTCCTCGGGATGCGTGCCATCCTTTTTGGTGTGCGCATCCCAAGGGAGGTAAATGGTTCCCACCCCGCCACCTCCCTCCCCTCGCTCATTTCCTCGCTGGTTTCCTCGACACCTAGAATTACTCGTCCTTTATTCACCACCAGTTATATGCCCTTTATCAAAGAACTTATATGCACTAGTTTATTCACCACCAGTTAATATGTACTGGTTTAATATCAAAGAACTTTTTTTTTTTTTTTTAATATAAAATGTTATAGTTTTTATTTATTTATTTATTAAACCTCTAGAATGCCAGACCTTTATTACTTGTCAAGAAGATTGATTTACAATCAATACGGGAGTACATGACGACTTTACCCGTGATATAACCAAAACAAAAAATTGGGCCGCATCCGAAAACCAAAATACATAAAGCCAACATATCACCAATGCTGGCAATGAAGAAATCTGACTCTATGAGCCACCACCATATTTTATATCCTCCTCTTCATAGCCTTATTACCAACCCTACGAGCATTCCAAAAATTAAGATTTTCCATCATCTTAAGCTCGGGAGGTAGATTTACCCCTCTTAGTCTTACGACGCTTGCCCGGAAGGGGCGCCGGTTTGACTTTGTGTTGTAGATCCTTATCGGAGTGCGCCCCCAAATTTATATCATTAATAGCATGTGATTCCGGCCCCAACTCCGATTCCGACGCAGCCTCGTCACTATCATCTGAGGCGCTATCAAGTGTATTAGTGGTCATAGATTGTTTCTTTAATCGCAAAGCACGGTTCTCCTCAAACAGCTGGACGACGACATCAAACAAACTCCCATCCTTGTCGTTCCTTGTTGTCGCGGGCACTGAAAAGTTACCAGTTACCGCGGATTGAGAGCGCTTGGCCAAAACCTCTGCCAAACGTTCCATCACTGTCGGCTTCACCGGGGCAGCCTCTACTTCCTGTAACATTTCACTCGATTTTGTTTGCGGCACTAAAGAGTCACCAACGGCAAGCAAGTCGCGTGCTGTCTGAGGTAGCGCGTCCCTTGGGTTGGGGCCGTGAATAGGCTGGGGCCATGGACTGACCGTGGCCTCGGGCCGTGGACTAGGAGGTCGTGGGCAGTGTGACTGTTGTCCTGCTCGAGTCAAGGACGGGCTGGGTCCGTGATCAGGCCGGACCCGTGGAGTGCCCATAGCCGTCATCTGGCTAAGACCGTGCTCTGACTCAGGGATGAGACTGGTGGTGAGCGCATTCTGTTTGGGGTCGTGAGCTGGCTGGGGCGAAGCCACTCCTAATTCCCCTGCCAATGAAGCGCGTGTCTCGGATCCAGGAAGCCCCAATTGAGCGTCCCCAATGTCATTGTGCGACCTTGCCACAAAATGATGTTCCGGGCGGATACTTTCATTTGGCATGTCGTCGGAAAGACCACTCTTGGCCCCTGAGATTATGTCATCTGTTGGCTGTGTCGGCTGTTCTTGAATTCCAATAGCATTTGCAATCTCCGAAGTTGTATAACCCCCCTCTAGGAGGCATTCTTCCGTAGTTTCTGGAACTTGCTCAGCACTAACATGAACCATGTTCTCCCTCTCCTCTGCACCAATGTTTGCAGTGAGCGCCTCAAATTTGTTTGACAAAAACACCTTACCCGGATCCATGGTCACTGGCCTCTTCTCCCCAACTTCCTCATTAATCTCCTCCCCCTGACTATGCTTTGCGCCACTCGGACTTGCTGCAAGAATGAGAGCCTTATCTTTTTTGCTAACGGGGCCATATTGTTGCACAGTGTTGGGTTCAACCTTTGGCTTGGTCACCTCCTCATTACCAAGATCCGAGGCTTTCCCTCTGCCCTTAAGACCCGTTTTTTTTACAAGACTCTTCTTGGTGCCCAATCGGAGAACAAAAGTCACAATATTTGAAACCGGGATATTCGATCTTCTGCCAGAAACCTCTATTATTGGCCCTGTCAATCCACACTCTAGATGGTAATTTCTGCGCCAAAGTCATCTCCACGCAAACACGGGCATAGGCCGGGCGTGACAGGCATCGAGTATGATCGTCCATCCGCAAAAAATCACCAAATGAATTAACAATTGCTTTTAAAATAGGAGGGTGAAATAAATGCAAAGGTAAGTTAGGTAACTCTACCCATAAAGGCACTGAGATTGGATCTTCTTTCAAACTGAAACCATCATGTCAACGGAAAGCCTTAAAGCGAATACCCCGAATCAAAAAAGAATCCCTCGACAGGACTTTCTTTGCTTCCACCTCAGATTGAAGTCGGACCAATACGTGTCGTTGGTTGAGTAAACCAAGTGCAAAATCGCCCAAAATTCCCCAAGTTCTGTAGATCGAGTCTCGAATGTCCGCCAATGTTGGTCGGTAACTGGAGAATTTTAGAACAATCACATGTTTTTCCATGAAATCTTCTCCCCGTACTTCATCCGTTGCCGTGATGCCGATGGCTGGTGCACCCTCCTTACGAAAACGAATTCCTTCGACCGGGGTTTCCACAGTATCAGCAACCAAAATTTTTCCCAAAATCTGGGCGAAAGAGGGTTTAGGAGCATATCAAAGAACTTATATGCCCTTTATATCTAATAGTTTAATATGTACTGGTTCTTGGTTATTAAGCAATAACAAACAAGTTGATTATGCCCCTTATTCACCACCAATCTACCTTCAATTGTTGCAACGAGTAATATGAAAGTTCTTTCGTATTTTCACTGCCCTATTGTAACAACATATCCACATAGTCCAAATTGATGGAAACAAATATCTTATTTATTAATTATTAAATTGCTTGCAATAAATATGGGAAGTGATTGTTTCATGGTTTCTAAAATAATAAAGAAATGCAAAGATCATAAATGATAAAGAATGACAACCTACAAGTGGCAGATTGGAATCGGGACAAATTAAAGTTAACTTTAATGCTATGTACATAAATTTAATATTATTGGTGTTTGAGTACTTTGAGAGTACGTACACGTTCATTATGTCTCGAACTGTTTTGAGATGGGATAAAATTTATCACGTCCTAATCCCGAACGAACATGGTGAGATAGAGATAAAGTCCATCCTTTTTCGTACCCACCTCTATAATTCAATGCTCCCATACTAATTTAGGTTGTGTTTGATTGAGAGAATGCACTTCGGGGGAATAGGAGTCACTTCCCTAGGGAGGGAATCCCTGAAAACTTCTTTAAAGGATGTAAAAAGTTTCATTGTTTGGTACAACTTTGTAATTCCACGAAGGACATGAATCATGATAACTATCATACCCATTACTAATAATGGATTAAATGAATAGCAATCACAGTATTCAGCATGCAGAGACGATTACGGAGACCCACAGAAACTAATTGAACCAGAATTCAATGATAAAGAAATGGCCTGAACCTAGTGGAACCCATGAAAACACCAAATTTCTATCTACAAAACACAAATCACAAATCACACTTAACACAAATGGCAAAGAAAAAAGATAAGGACGTTTCTTTCTTGATAGCAAATGCTTGCCAACATCGACCAGTAGAGACATAATGAATTGGAGCCAACTAAGATATTCTATAGACCTATCATATTGTCTTTCGTTGGATAAATTGACAGCATTTAGTGTGTGAAGTAAACATTCATAATTTGTCAACCAACAATTGAAAGATCGATCATGAAATTGATAACAATGAGTCAATTGTGATGATACCTCATATGCAGTGGACCTGAAAATCATTCTTTCAATCGACATCCATCAATAAGAAACTCGAGAAATTCCCACCCCACAACCACCAAATAAAGGCACCTATTTTCCTATAAAGAGCAAAAGTTGTCACAGACAAAACATTAATTAGACCGTAGACCGTCGACCTTAACCAATAAGTTACGCCGCTCAATCATTTAAAATGTTACCCATCAGTAACCTGTAAATGTAAAACTCAGGTCGAGAGATGTTGATCAAATATCCTGCATCATCAGTAACTTTAGAATTCACTATACATGAAATACTTCCTGAAAAGCCTAATCTGGGATTACTTTCTGCCAAAAAAGTTTACCAAACAAACTTCAGTCTTCAGTCCAAGTTCCAAACTTCCTAGGCCCCAAAAAACAGCGAAAGCTATTATGAAACTTGACTTTCATGTATTCTTCAGGGTTTCACACCGACCCATGTTAAGCTTTAAGGGGTTCTGATTGATTAAAATTCCATAACAATGGCTCCATCTTGTTGTCCCTATGGATCCCACAGCATTCTGCATCACTGCATGCATGGCAATGGAACCGGAGTGCATTGGTTTTATGCTATGTCCCTTAATGTACAGAACAAAGACTATCAGAATAATATCGAAAATTCTTAACCAACAACCTGGCGTGGAAAATGTTTTGAACATGGGGTCATCAGCTAGAATTTTCTGTTCTTTGTTTCCCTGTTGGAGTATAATATATAGCATTTAAAGTCAATAATCATCCTAACAAGGAAACATCAAAGGACAAACAAGAACATTAGTTTGTCATTCAGTCGATATATAGTACATATATAAACGCATGCTTGCCTTATTGTATTAGTATCATATATAATCCACATCAGAATGTCTCACATTTCCTGTTTGGCGTTCTGTGACCAAACCAAGAAACTTGTTCATATCGAACCTGACAAAGTTGTAGCAGAAGACAGAAGCTAAGATGCTAAATAACTCTTGATGCTTTGGTTAATCCAACCTAACATATACATGTTTAAACCAACATTATTCTTACATATATGATATTTTATCAAACCAGATCTTTGTAGATCCTTCATGTAAATAATTATTGAGTGAATGAAAATCTCTCCATATACATAAGCAGAGATTTGATTGTTCATCACACAATTGATGAAGATTGGATAAATCCCATCTGATTGACTGTGAAACTCCTTTAAAAACAAGTCATTCAATTTTTATTTTTCTAATCGTCCTATGGTTATGGAGTTGGTAAAGCATAAATATGTCAGGATTACATTTTGTACATCTAGCTCATCAAAATTGACGATTCTTTGTTTAATATTAGCGTTTGGTCATTTTGAATAATACTGTTTAAAAACACGAAGTCAACAATGTAGCATTTCCCCTTAAACTATAGGGAACAATCTAACATTTATCCTTGTACAATACAGTAGAAGCTTGAAACCAAATAAATTTAATAATGAGAGATTAAGCATGAATTCAATGAAGTTATTGTAACACTCTTATTTTTCCAATGGCAATAAATATTTATGCACCTAAAAGTTCAATTGAAATTGTATTTTTAAAATCTTCTTTCGTTTGACAAGTTGTATTTTTCGAATTCGCTTAACTTCTCTTACCTTCCGAATCTCGAGACGAGATTTCATTTAACGTGTATATAATGCGACACTCCCAATTTTCTTTAAGTTAATTTAAACAATTTGAATAAATTAAAATAGAGTCAAATTTATGTGAATTTAAATTTCAAAATTTTAGGGTTTTATTTCGTGAGTTTAGAGGGTGGGTGCCTTTGGAAGTTCAATGGGACAAATAGCCACCCACCTTATAAAGAGAGAAACCTATTTTCCTCCTCCCTTCCCTGCGTGTTCTTCTTCTCCTTATCCGGCGAGCACGGTCTGTGACCGCACGTCACAGCCGATCCCATTGCCTCAAAATCCTTCATTTCTTCTTCCTCTTTCTTCCGTTTTCTTCCCCTTTGATTTTCGCACAAAAAAAAGAGAGAGAAAGAGATTCGCAGTGAGAGAAGGAGCTTGATCAGACTTGTCACTAGCGGAGATGGCGTGCGATTGAGAGGAGGGTGTGGCCGATTGCGAGCAGAGACGAAATAGGGCGATGGTTGGAAGGAGGCATTTGGCGGGGAAGATCAAAGTGAGTTTTCTTGTTTCCCAATCTAAATTTTTGTTGGTAATATCCACTTGTTTGGTTTGATTTCTTGATGGAGATTTTGTTTTGATTTCAAACTACCACCTTTGATTAATATGGTGTTTGTGTAATATATCTCTATATTTGTTCAAATTGAAGTGATTGGTGTGTTTTGATTCACAAGGAGGAAAACCCATGTTTACTTGTGTCTTTGTTAATAAAATATCCATTGGTATACTTTAGACTTATATGATTGGTACTTAGTGGTTGTTTATCTTCTACAATGGTTGTCTATCTTTTGTATTTTTTTTATACACACAGCCTCTTGATGCAATTTGGTTAACATTTATTTTGTTTTGGCTATTCAAGTCGTGTTGGTAGAGGAAGAAGAGGGGATTATAGGAATTTTGACTCCCATGTTGCAATGAGTAGGAAACCCACTATTTGTGTTCAGTTTGTTATGGTTGTAGTTATGATGAAAGCCAACTGAATGTGGGGATTTGTATTTGGTGTTGTAATGCAAAATATGGGTTTGTAATCTTATTCGACTACATATATACTCCCTTCACCATTTCTCAATAAGTTCTGGAATGCAATGGGCCCAATAGTCTATTCTAAAATGTTTAGAATATTTTTGTTCTATTCTAAAAGGGGCAAGAAAATAAATAGAAGAGAAGTGGAGGCATAAATGAATTGTAAGACAAATGAGGAGTGACAGATATGGAGTGATACCATAACCCCTTTAAAATTTTCTAAGGCTATGACTTTTTGTTCAGTGGAGGCAACTCTCTATGTGCCTCCACCATAGGGTGAATACCGACTCTATAGAGATTGGTGTAGTAAGTGGGACTTGGTAGGTGGGCTTAGAATATGTTGAACAATAGTTTATTTTTGACATACAAAATAGTTTTGTACTGTTGGTGGTGAACAGAGGTAGGGACTTGGATGTAAGTTTATCCTTATATGATTGGTTTTCTAAAAACAACGACACATAATCTTCTTCACTGTGATGGGTGAGCGTGGTCGGGAGTCATATTGTGAGTTTTCTTCATTCTCCCTTTTATATACATTTTGTATGAATTTAACAATGTTGGGTTGTTGATTAGATATAGAATTTGTGAGTGTCTTTCTGAGTAATGAGTTTGGTTTTATTTTTATATTATATTAGGGGTTTTGATGTTTACTGTGGTATGATCGTGTTGTGTTTTTTTATAGTAGCTTAATTGAGGGTGTAGTCTTAGCTCTAATTTTGATTAGTTCAGAAAATTGGCTCAATGGGGGTTTATGATTAGCTGTGAATCTGTTGTTTGACTTTTTGCTCATTTTGGTTGGACTCTTACTTGTGCATGTGTTTGTGTGAATTCTGTCATCTTTTGTATGTAGATTTCATTGCATACCACCCTCTTGTTTAAAATTACCATTGTACATTCTAATCTATTGTTTTGTTATTGGTTAAAATTTCAGTTATGCTGTTATAGGATGGTAAGTGTGTGGTTCATGTTGCCAACACTGAATGTATGCATCTGAAATGGTTACATTTCCCCAAAATAATAGGTGGATTGATTTACTTATGAATGACAAAATGTCATTGTGGAGGAATTCTGAGATATCAAAAATAAATGATATTGATAAATTTTGATTCCTAAAAATTTAATCACCTGGAATTGTATCACTTAGAACTACCACACCATTTTTTGTTTATTATTTTCCCTCTCTTATAGAGAAACTAAATAACCCGCGGGTCGTCTTGCAGAGGTGAGGCGCCTATTTCTTATAGAGAAACTAAAATAACCTTCAAATTAGTCTTGCGAAAATGAGGTGAATTTTTATGGCTAAGATAGGCTTTGATATTTATCCATAAAAAATGTGACGTGACTTTATGCGCATTGATAACCCAATAGTGGCCTTTTGTTACTCATATAGTTAGGAGTATCCAATGATGCATGCATGTATGTGATGTGTCTCCACTTGGGCATGGATGACGGAGTAGTTCTCCTTTATATGAGAAGACATACGGGCATGTATGTTCGATGCGGAGGTGGTGTGAATGTGGTATCGTCTAAGTGATCAATCCGTTAAAAATGAATAATATGCTCAAGTCAAATAATGTACAAAGATAACTGTAGGATGATGACAGCGTAAGTACAAGTCAATACATATTTACTTATTAGGATGATGACATGAGTGCCTCATTGAGAAATTAAATTATTTGAACTGTGTTTTTTCTTGCATGACACATTTGCCTCATTGAGGAACTACCTGTTGGTGTGGTTGTTTATTATTTGTGTTTAATTTGATGTTATCTCGTGCGAATTTATTGATTTTGGGATGAAGATTACTCACACCAGCTTTATTGTTGACCCAAATGAGCTTTTGTTTCTTGAGTACATTTCGATTAGCCTTTCAGGTTTAGAGACTTTTGAACAGCGTTACTGGAGTTCCGCTAGTGGGGCTAGCAACGTCAGAGTCTTTCCTGGTTAGAGTTTGTATTTGTTTCAGTAATTAAATCATGTTTAAGTTGTTGTTGCTGCTAAATGTGTCTATTGTTATTGAATTTCACGTCCCGAGTTTTGGGAAAACGGATAATCCTACGTGGATAATAGGATTTTGTGTTTTTTCTATGGATCGGGTCGTGACAACTATCTTTCAAATTTATTCAATATCGGAAGGAAATATCATAGTTACTGATGCGAACATTGAAAAAAATCCACGTAAAAACTGAGGTTCCTCGAACAAAGCTTTTCATGTGTTCTGATGATGGTTGGGATAGACCGCAACAGACGGTGTTTTCAATCAAGCTGTGATGGAAGTTTATTTTTATCAAAGCAATGGTGTCGAGTACGGGTTCCTAAACTATATGGCCTTAGAATATTTGAAGTCAACGAAATGAAGTTTTTCGAATTGAATGCTCATGTGGGGATAACTGAAAATAGTGATGACACTACAAAAAAATGATTAATAGCTACAAATATTAGAGACGGTAGTCTGATTCCGTCTCTAATTAAAAGATTTGCGACTACAAAATAACGTCACTAATGCCGTCTCTGTTTTGTCATTTTGATACAGTTGCAGCTGTCTCAGAAGTTGCAATTTAGCAACAGTTTGAAGCCGTCGCCAAATAGCCACGGCAAATGTCATCTTTGTTTTATCAATTTGATACAGTTGCAGCCGTCTCAGAATTTGCAACTCAGCAACTGTTTGAAGCCGTCACTAAATAGCCATGACAAAAATCGTCTCTATTTTATCAATTTGCAACAGCCTTAGTCGTCTCAAACATTTTAAAAGCCGTAGCCATTGTTGCAATCTCAAATAAAACCTTGAAATTCAAATTTGTTTAGTGATGAAATTTTTTGCAACTTAACTACGATTTTTAGCCATTGCCAATTAGCTACGAAATAGTATACCGTTGCTGTTATATTGGAGCGACGATTCAAATAGCTACGATATTGCGACGGTCGTTGAGCTGTTGCTGATTCATTTTAGCTACGCTTTTTTAATACTTAACAACAATAAACCACTGTTATATTGGAGCGACGATTCAATGATCCTTTTCATGCTAAATTTAGCAAACAATAACTTCATTCCTCCTTAAGCCGTCTCCATATGTCGAAATTCCAACCATCCACATATACAAACTCTTTCGGTGCTCTCTTTACTATTTTTCAGTTCAAAATGTATGTTCATTCGAGTGCCTAATCAGACCACAACACTAGAGCTCACATCCAATGTCTACTTAATTTACATCCACTGTCTGCAATGTTCGCACTGCAGACTATCAAATGCTAAAGGGAACTTAAAAGGTCGACAGTTCCGATCTTAATTACCAAATGCATGGTGTAAAAGAACCATGGTCTCAAAAACCGAAAGGGATCATCAATTGAACTTATTTCTTTGAATTACATATATCTAAGGGACTAGTATACAAGGAAAGTCACAGGCTTAAGCTTTTGTATAACACAGTAAATGTAGTAACTAACAAGCAATTAACCTGAAAAAAATCTTTTCCATGACTGCCATGGTAGAAATCCACCTGTATATATCGAACACCAGGAATCAGAACAAGATGCTAACTCAAATAGTAGTAAATGAAATTAGCATTTTAAAGGTTCTTCTAAACTCTGGAAATCATAAGACATACCACAGCTAGGACAGCGGAAGTAGTATTTCTCTCTACGGACAAGTCCCGAGCCTTTACAAACGCCACATCTTTTCTGTGCCATCTAGAAAATAATAACAAAGTGAGTATCGAGGTATTGACTTGATCAGCTAGCATATCCTTTCGTGAGAAAATGGTGTTTGTTCTAGCACAGAATCCTCTAAGGCAAAGGAATGTCGTGTGCCACGACAGATCCTTTTCAAGGCTTTTGAAATCTTGAATTAATGCAATGGCTATGTAAACATGCCCATAACTTTTCTGGTTTCAAATACTTGAGCAGTTGAGCCTACAAAAATGAAAATGCTTCTTGCCCCTTTATTCAGATGGTAACTCGCTCAACAATGTCAATGGCATGACAGCTCACTTGGCGGATGATACCACTAGGTCATGGGTTCAAACCCAGCTTTTGGCATCTTTAGTGGGTTCTGAGATCCTATAAAAACCCTACTTGTCTTTCAAAAAAAAAAAAAAACCTCTATCTAATTTAAATCATCTAATGTGTGCAAAGTATGTGTTAGAATTAGAACAAAAAACACTCACAATGCGTTTGCTGAATTCAATCCCCGCAACTACAAATGGCGTAACTCCAGCTGAACCACCATAAATCAAACAAATGAAGTAATTCAACTTGACAACTTACTAAATTTCAAGGTTCTTCAATATCAAATCATCCATCCCAATCCAATTCAATAACAAATAAAAATAAAAATCAGACATAATAAGAAGAGATTGGGATGGTTACTTACCTACAGCACCAACGACGATCTCCCATGTTATCTCAGCCTGAACTGGATCAACTGACGTAGCAACTTCGCCAACAGCCTTGACTTTCCGATTTCTTGAAAACTTGTTCAAGTTTCGCCGAAAGAGGAGGTTGGGGTTCGGGTTTGGGGTGATTGTTGTTCTCGAAAGGCTTTTCGAGGTCCTGCAAGTAAGAAGTGTTGAAGGAATTGAAGTGGTTTCCATTGTTGAAGTGTTGAGAGAGAAGAAGAGAAAATGTTAAGAGTCAGTCACTGAAATCATCTAAATTGCCCTTGTGATGCACTTGGCGCCCAAGTGACCACGTTGGTTGGTTAGTTAGTTTGTTTTGTTGTTATTTCCCGCCATCCACAAATTTTGTAGGCCCTGACTCTTTTGCTACATTTGATAACATGCAACGGAGTTTGTGGTCCTCCTGATAATTTTTACAACATGAATAATTAGAGTTTGCATATCAACTCATGAAGACGAAGGATCAAATTGGTGATGAATGCGTTTACGATCTGTTGAGTAGAAAACGATCGAGTTGATGAGTCTCACCCGATGACAGATCTTTTGCAGATCAATTACAATCTCAAGTTGCGTGGCATCTCCGATGCTTTGTCCCTGTTCAAATAGCTGAATGATCGATCAATAACATATTATCGCGACCAAGACTCACTAGTCCCAAAGTCCATCATCATCAATATCTCAGTTCTGTCGATCATCCATCTCTCTCTTCTCCAAAATAGCACATCCTAATGACTTAATCTCGATCTCAGTTCTGTCGATCTCTTCACATACAAACACCATATAAATAAACAAGGGAAAATGCAAACACCCAGAGCATCACAATCAAACTCAATACATTTCATTAACTTTTCAATAATAAAAACAAAAAAGTCTTAAAAAAATAATATATCTCCTATAATCAAATTACAAAACAATATTATCTGAAGCTAACAATCATACCAGACCATTACAAGAACCGACAATTCAGTAAAAGCAAAAGTCAGGGTTGACCTCGGTGTTGAATGTTACAACATCTTCGGGAGGATAACAGTAGAACTGGTCATGAGTCTCACCCTCTATAAAGTATAACTCATCCAGGGATTCTTCATAAGGACGAAAGATGATGCTTGGAGTTGAGGTGCATTTTAATGAAATGGGGGGTCTGTGGCAAAGCAGCACTAGAGCTTGGAAACACACCTATACAACCCCACAGACTTGGCAGGAAGTCTAGAGAAGAGATCTCCATAGCATCTCACTTGATGTGATAACTCTGAAATCGACAGTCCATTGCTTTCCTGCTGTTTTTCTTGTTGCTTGTTTGTTACTACTTCATGGGAATGTTGTTTCTCTAGTTCTAGACTTCTCTAACAATCTCCTCTCTCCATGTCAATCAATTAGGGTTCTTTATTTTAAGAAATGATCTCTCCAAACTTCTATAAAGTTCATTTCAGAAATGGAAACTTGCAGTAACAATTGAGAAGGCCCAATTATTGAAATATCAATACTGAACCAAACATCAAAAACCCCAATTTATCCAAAGATCTAACATGCATATACTGAACTAAACATCAAACACTAGAAACTCTGATATCAAACTGTAAAAAAACAAAACTTGACAACAAATTTACAACTTTTAATCAATTGGGTCTTCACAGACACAAAAATCACTTCAAAAAAATCCAAAAAAAAAACACTCAAAATTTTTTCTTGCTGCTCTAAGCAACAGGTCCAAACTCCTTGAACGGCCAAACTCTGCAAAACACCCTCCCTTGAACAAGCCCATACGGAACAGCCCCAAAATCCCTCGAATCACGCGAGTTGTAAAGATTATCCCCTTGTACCCAAACGTGCCCTTCCTTCACCAAGACTTCAACTTTCTTCACTTTTTTGCCAAACCCGTCTTTGGGTTCGAAGGAAACAGTGTCTCCACCCATACCCACGATTCTTTTGGTAATGAACTTGCGGGGGTTCTCGGGGGAGCGGAGGAGGACAATATCGCCTTTGGTGAGAGAGCCGAGTCTGGGGGATATCCGCTCGGCGAGGAGGAGGTTGTCGCCTGTGAGTGAGATGGTTGGGAGCATGCTTGGGCCGTATGTGAGGACTGGTGTAATGAGGTGAGTGTTGGTTACGTGGAGGATGCAGAGGATTTTGGCGACCGGGAGTGTGTTCTCTAATGCTTCTTTGATTACTAGTTTCCATGTTGGGGAGATTGTGAAGCCGCCGAGTAGGCGTTTGAAGACCATTGATTTGATCTTCTTCTTCTCCTCTCTCTCTCTCTGTTTCTATATGTCTCTCTATCTCTGTTTACTGATTCGTCTCTGTGAACGAGTTGAATAAGAAGACGAGCCGAGACTTGTAGAGATTAGAAAGCCAATGTTATATACACCCACTTTGTTTTCCCAAGTACCACATCTACCGTGGGAGTAGTGGCGTGAGTTATATATTACAACAGAAATTCTACGTACCACCAGTACTTCCATGTACCAAAAACAGCAGAGGTTTACCTTCCAAAATATATCAACGATTTGGTTTTTTGCATGGACCTGTTACAAGTTTACAACTTTGTTAACATAGTCATTGTAAAATGAACATATTATATTGAAAATTTTGTAAATCAAAGGATCGTAATCAATAATAAAACGACGAGAGTGAAGAACGAAGAGATGTGATATTATGGAATAGATGAGATAGGCAATGACGAAGTGAGATAAAAGGTTATAAGTCAGATTAAAGATGATAGTTATTCCAATTCCCATTTACATGAAACTCACAGAAATTTTGGCAGTGTGGCTATGCGCCTATGCCTACTTTTGGCAAAAATGTCAAGCTTAACTATAGGTCAACTATGATTGAACACTCGCACAAACTTTTGAGATAGAACAAGAAACTAAAATTAGTCTTGCAAGTCAAGGATCCGGACTAATACAGATCACATACGGAATGTAAACAGTAAAGTGTAACTATAACACAAGGGGCAGGAGCAGGCACAATGCCTAACCACCTGCATGTATGAGTACAATAAGCTTTACTGAATTGGATTCCAACAATAAAGCCACTAGTAGAGGCTAGTAAATTATGAACTATTGCACAATCTAAAACAGAGACTCCCCAAAAAAAGTTTTTGAAGATTGAAGAAGCTTCAACGGCATAACAAGTCTGCTCCTACACAACCACAACCATAGTAAAAAGGGGCATAAAAGGCTTTAATACCTCATCTTCTAGGGAAACCACTAGCCTTTCTTAGCATATATACAAGAGCTTCAACTTGACGGAACTCTGATAGTAGAATTGTCGAACAATACACAGAATGTGCCTGAATCACCTGGCAACAATTAAAGAAGTGAAAAAAAGGTCCAAAGTTTAGAAATTGAAAGAGTATTGTGTTCAGCAAAATGTTAATTCTGTTTCATAATCAAAAGAATGGTTAG
This sequence comes from Berberis thunbergii, assembly GCA_003290165.1. Classification (NCBI taxonomy): domain Eukaryota; kingdom Viridiplantae; phylum Streptophyta; class Magnoliopsida; order Ranunculales; family Berberidaceae; genus Berberis; species Berberis thunbergii. Next base: position 197,894 of record QNQO01000502.1, on the reverse strand, counting down.
AATCATCTAAATGATATCAACCTCAGCGAACAACATGTCTAGGTAATGGAAGATATACTTCGATCAGTTAAACACCTAATTGTGTTCCAAATGCAAAGAGAGAGCAGGGAGATAGCACTATCCACCCCAAGTATTCCATTTTGTATATTTGAAGTCTCAGGTGGCAACTGGAAAATAAATGGGTAAAACGCACTATCGATTTCTAACACCAAAGCAAACTGTACAAGGCCAAGCCACAAGGACAGCTAAAACAACTATCAATTGCGAAAATACGCATAGAAATGCTGCTACTAGAGCTTTTCATTTAATGGAAGTAATAGTAAATAAGTAAATAATTAAAACAACTTGATCTCAATATAACAGAATGCCTTCAAAAGTAAGAGAAACTTGAATTTAAGCTTCAACAGAATAAAGAACATGCTGAAGCTGGGGATCCTTAAATAATTTTAAGTCAACACAACTACCTCCTACGACTAGTTGCAATAAAATTCAACTCCTCTTAACCATACCCCCTACTCAGTTGCCCATCCTAAATTCCCACCACAAACACAACCACAAATATATTCTATGAACCTTTTCAAAAGAATAGCCTCTTCCCCACCAAATCTCTACAATCGCCACCATGGTTTGAATGATCAGTCATAGATTTTTTTTTTTTACTTTTGTTTTTAAGGATAAAAATCACTGCAATTCCATTCTACAGATAATGACAATCAGACTATAAACATACCAAGGAGCAAAGGAAAAGCTAATTACAATTGCTACTCAAACGGAATATAAGGAAAGCCTTCCCAGCCACAAAGAAAACCATCAGGTTGCATCATCCAAGTACCCCTCCAGCATCCTCATCCACCCAGAAAGCGTGCATATCGTGTTCCAACATATCAATTCCTCCATTGGCCCCACCAAGGATGACCATTCTTCCTTGCTAAGCCCCAAAATCCCAAATCAAAACTATCATGCATGTTAGAATTCTTCAACACCTCACCAATTAGACCATTACAAATTTTTTCCAACTTCCCCATAATTTATGTTGTCTCCTTGAATCTAATACCCATTAATTGATCTGCATTAATAAATTTGATTGCTCTTTCAGACTCTGATCAACAGGACTTTAGGATAACCTTTCTTAGAGCAATCCTTTGAGTTACCACCATAACCGCGACCTCTGCTAAAGCGCCAGTTCCCTTTGAGTTAGAACATTCACCTCTTGATTCTACACCATTTGTGGATTAGTTGAACCTTGAGCCTCTTCATACTTTCCTTGCACGAGATTCCAGGAATTGTTTTAATTTAACGTTATGAAACCGATTTTCACACTTTGAATCCCTCAGAAAGAATTAGGCTTCGAAACTGACAGATGTTGAGCTCTGAAGACATACAATAAACCACTGAGTTTCCAGCCTAGCATTATGGTCTTTCGCCTCTTGATCACAGTTTAGGGTAGTGTGAATAAAAGTCCACGTTATCACACATGATTTCCTTAAAATCTTAGACTTCCGCCCCCAAAGTCCCCTGTGATTTTTCTCAGTGAAAATCAGTTCCTACTTAAACGAAAACAATTTCCCAACTAACAGTTTCATCTAGAATTTCTAACTGAAGTTGGTTTCCACTTTTTTCTTAACCAATTATTGTTTTCCACCAATGAGTTTAACATTGATTTTGATAAGTTAGCAACTCCCAAGGGTCACCCTGAATAGCACGAGGTAGCTCACATTTTACATAGTTAAGCCTCAACAATCCAGCTAAAGCATCCATAGTTGTTAAATCCCCCAATGAGGAAAAAAAAACAAAAAAATCAAGTCTCTAAAGGCTACCTTTACCTGGACGAGGACTGGAAGCTATAGTCAGTAAGATCTTTAATAAAGCTAACTGAAATCAATCAAACCCTATGAAGTACAGTTACATACTTCCATGAAATCTGCAAAGCATCTGTTAGATTGATTTGACCCTAACCCTCAAAGAATCCGATGTTTTGTGTTCTTAAGAGCATCCTCCTGAACTCCTTTGCAATCAAAATAAATAGTATTGACTAATATGAATTATATTTTTCGATTCCTCTTGGACTGTCAAATATCCTATTGCTGATTGAAATTGCATCAGTGGCTTGATTGCTTCATTGGTTACAAAGCTCCATCCAAATTTTGGAGGAATCCTAGAACAATGTAGCATAAAATTTAACAATGCAAAATTACCTATAGAAAGGAAAATGAACGCAAAACACTAATATTTCCTAACAAGGTAGCCTTACTCTATTACTGGTAAGTGATAAAGAGTGATCTAAACACAGGTCTAATAGCAGCAATTCAGTGAATATAACCTTCAATTTTTCAGGAAATCGACATAAAATTTTGATAAACAAACCAGAACCTCTTGATGCAAAGCTCATATACCATGCAACAAAATCAGTATTGTAACTCTTAGGAGAACAATCAGATTATTGAAACCATTCAAATTACAAAAATAGACACCAATCCGTAATTGTCCATGAAAAAAATAGAAGACAGGGAAACAGAACTTACAAAACCTTAAAAAGCACCACCCCTTTTTTTGTACCTGGCGCCCTCATCCTCATTGGGGAAGAACCCCATGAGCCTGCCAGCAGAGTTCTGGTACGCGTACATAAAACCTCCCATGAGCCCGATCAGACCCCCGGTCACCATCGATGGGCCTCTGATGTTCGGCTTTATACCTGCAAAAAGATCAAGACTTTAGTCATCAATATGGAAAATCTTACATAAATTGACAAAGGGGTGGTGAGAAATAGCGAAACAAAGAAGGGGTAAGTGAGAGATTGGGAGATTGAGAAGGGAAGAGAGAACCAGAGAGGTAGCCGACTGTTACAGAGATGCCAGTGATGGTGATGAAGCGGAGGTAATCGAGGGTGTTGAAGTTGGCGACTGTCTTGGTGAATGGAGGGTTTCGATCAACTACTGGGTACTCGGGCTTCGTTGAAGCTGTGATGTCTGTGTTCATCTTTGCCTCTCTTCTTCGTCTTCTTCTTCTCTGTATTAATCGCCTCTGTATCAGAGTGGTCTGTTCCAAGTGGCTCTGTTTTTGGTCAGTTGGGTCACTAGAGATCTGGATTCTGGAGTTGGGAGTTGTTGATAGTGGAAATGGGCTTTTGATGGTGTATGAGCCTTGGGGGCCCAATAACTCATCGATCTATTGCTCGTGATATCCGCGAGTGGCAACGATTGACAGGAGTATTTAGTATTTACCATCATTTTCATACCACGCTCAAGTTAATTTAGTTTTTTTTTTTTTTTTTTTTTTAATTAACCTCCAGTGGGGAGGGGCAACTATGGGATGCCAGACCTTTATTAATTAAATAAAAAAAAACTTACAATCGATGCGGGGGTACATTACGACGTTACCCGCGAAGTTAATTTGGTTGTTTGACAATACCGCATCATAACCCATGTATTATCAATTTGAAATTTCAACTTTAATCATACATAAATTCGATCATCAAAGATAAGATCTCATCGGTTTCAAAACTAATTGATACATATTAGAGTTCGACACTCATTAATTGATACATATTAGAGTTAATTTGGCCTTCATTTTGAAAACTAATTGAATCTAACACTCATTTTCTGACGGAATCGTTAAGTCTACGTCATTGATCGGTCAATAATGAATGGTGGAAAAGATGAGTAAATTTTGAAAGGTGGAGAAAATGGGTAAAAACTAAGGGTTAGACTCAATTAAGTATAGTTTAACCTAAGGTAATGACAAAAATGTTCGAAAATTAGTTTTGAATAGACAATTACGTGGATTTAACGGTTTGCTCAGAAAACGAGTGTTAGATTCAACTAATTTTTAAAACGATGACCAAACTCTAAATAGTTATAAACTAATTAATGTCAAACTCAAAAAATATTAAATTAAGCACTTGCATTGTTGATAAGTTTGGTAAGTTGTATGTTGTACTAGAGTATGTCCCGTGCCGTTGGCACTCTAAATAATTTAATTTGAGTGAGGTTAGGAAACCATGTTTTGTAAACATGTTTTGCAAGTTGCAACCAGGATGATGTGGCATCGTTAGAGGAGTTTTTTACAACTTTGAGATACACATAAAATTTTGGAAATTTCATCATTCTTTCCAGATCATGACACGTCATCCTGGTTGCCAAAACCTAGTTTCCTAGCATTTTTTATTTAATTTTTGGTAATTATTTTGTACTGGACACCTCCGTTACTATCCTCATTTTCTCTCTCAATCAGTATTGAAGTGTAAGCCTATTCAGTCAAATTTAAATCAGTTGGGAAAAAATTTTAAAAGCCAAGAATGAGTTCTCCTCCAATTTTTTAAATTGACCAAAACATAAAATTTAGGATTTTTGTTTAAATGTGCATTAAGATGCCCAACTCATTTTTTATAGTATAATCGGTCTATCTCATTGCTTTTAAAAATATTGAAAATTTTTAAAGATGTGTAATACATTATACTTTTTTTTAATTATGAAAAATATATTTTTAATATTTTGGCCCTTGTATCGATTATTGATTTTGTTTAAAAGATCTTCGAAAATGCATTTCAACGATACTAAGTTTATTAAAATCCGACAATGATGTATATAGTTATAATAATTTTCATTTTGGTAAAAGAAAAACACAACGATGTATCGTTCCCCTGATTTTAAGAAATATTTCATTTTTGTATTGAAAAGCATAAAAAATATTTCGTTTGTAATTTTGAATTTAACAATAAGTTATGAATTTTAAACTCTTAAATACTACGTAAGAATTATTCAAGTAAAAAATTTTGATACTAAAACAAATTATAGCATGTCAAAATATAAAAAAGATTAAAATGTTTATATCATTTTCAGGGGAATTCCCCTAAAATAAAATTATTCATGTTAAAATATACAGAGATTGAATATTTTATTTCTTTATGGGGGAAATTTTCATAATTAAAAAAAAATCAAATTTCAAAACATATTTTGATAACTTCAAATTAGGAAATATTTCGTGAAATTTCGACAATTTTCGAGAAATCACATTCTTTGGTGGCACTTTCACATTGATAAATAAAAAAATGCAAAACACCGCTAAATGACTACATAATAGATCTTAAGATTACTAGCATTAAAATTATTTACTTAGCGACTACCAACAAAATTTTAATAAAACAATGACAGCGACATGAGTCTCCAAATGTATGCTAATAGCTTTAGATGTTACCTTGATTAATTATACAAGACCACGGATACTATTGTTTTCCAAAATATTCATGATTTTATTCATATGTATAACTATACAACGAGATTTAATACATAATAATCGCCTCAATCATGGAATAAAATTTTGGGTTTAAATTAAAGATAGATAAAGTTATATGTTAGAAAATTTGAGACTAATTAATGTAATATTAGGTTCATATTAAAATAAAACCTTTGGAAAATATGACCGAAGTTAAATTTAAATCTTTAACACACTAAAGCTATAAAAAAAAAAACTAATTCTAGGTGGCGAAGTTAAATATGACCGCCCTCACTCCCTACAAAGGCTAAAAAAAAGGTAAGAATAAAATTATACGAGTTAAATATTAAATGTTCCCACCAACGCGGTCTTAATAACATAATTGTCAAATTTATCTCGAAGTAGCAAAAAATTATTTTTGCTATCAAATAACTACTATATAATTTGCATGTGTTGATCTTCGATTGATTTTTTCAAACAATTTTCAACAATATTACTATTTAATTTTTTAGTAAAAAGGCTATTATACTTTCTTTTAAACTTTTTGTCTAGATTTGATTAGGCATGAGGTATCTTGTTTTCTAATAAGTTTTTAAAACAATTATAGCACAAGGCAATATCGAAAATACTTAAAACTAATAAAATAGAGTTTTACAATGCCAAACTCGTAATGATCATTTGCTAGGATCAATGCATTTATTGTTATTTTCAGCGACAAGATATTACATTATACTTCATTACCGAAAATACCAATGCATTATCTTGTCATTTTACACAATATTGAATTAAGTGGTGTTTATTCAAGTCTGTTGTTAAATGAAATATTACTGAAATTAAAACATTTATATTTGCAAAATTTGTCGTTGGATGTATTCCCTAACAATTGAAAAAAAAAAAAAAAAGCATAAATGTAAACAAAAAATAAAATAAAATCCTACTAATAGTAAAATAACAATTAAATTTTTAAAAAATTAACAATTTACTCACAAATAACCATGATTGTAACATTTAGAAAAACAAAAAATAAAATCTAAAGCAAAGTGTAAAATTTTACATAAAAAGTCATTAATAATTATTAACACTTAATGAGGGAGTGATTTTTTTTCATCGATTATTTCAAATTTAACCCATGCCCTCTACGCGTTTAATTAACTTTTAATAGCCCCACGGTGATGTCTTTGTTTAGATTAATGTATTGTTTAGATATTTAGCACGACATTGTTAACCTTAGCATTCTTATCATACATACATATGTTACTTTGATAGATGTTATGTGCAAATAAATCAAATAACCATATCATTTATTTGATTTCTTGGTTACGAGCCTAATATCATAAGTTATATTGTTTTGATAAAATATTATTGCAAAGTTGGGCTACTAGATGAGGTCATTTTCTTATTTAGTGAAATGCTTAAAAATGATTGACACTTATTACCTACAATTGGCATTCAAAACTTGGGATGAATTTAGATACTCAATATCTTTCAAAATAAATTCAAGTTCAATGGCATAATCCTAGTGTCATCACATATATTGCATTAATGTATAGAATTTGTGAGGAATGATGTATGAAGCTTTGTTATAAGAAATGGAGAAGATGGGTTGTGCTCCAACTCATATCACCTACAATGTTATATTTCGAGAATGACTTCAACATGTTGATTGGAAGTTTAGTAGATAGCTAAGGAACTTTACTGGATTTGGATGAAAGCAGAAATTCGGAAGATGGTCAGTGACTGTGAGGTGTGTCAACGAAATAAAACGATGGTCGTCGATCCAGCGGGTCTTCTTCAACCTATTATTGCCTACTCAGGTATGGGATGAAATCACTATGGATTTCATAGAGGGGTTGCCTACTTTGGGAATGGTGGACACTATCTTGGTTGTTGTGGATCGTCTTAGTAAGTATGGCCATTTTATAGGGTTGAAGCACCCATTTACTGCCAAAAAAGTTGCAATCGTTTTCTCTAGGGAGATTATCAGACTCCATGGGACGCCTACTTCGATTATTTCGGAAAGAGACAGGATATTTCTTAGTAATTTTTTGTGTGAGATGTTCCGTTTGCAAGGCACAAAATTAAAACATAGTACGGCGTATCACCCGCAAATGAATGAGTGCTCAACCGCTGTCTTGAGACATATTTGAGGTGTTTTACTTCGGAAAGACCCAAGCAATGGTCCAAATGGTTACCTTGGGCCGAGTATTGGTACAATACTTCCACACATTCAGCCACTGGGTATACTCTTTTCAGGGTACTTTATGGAGGGGAGCCTCCACCATTGATGCGTTACACTACAGGAAGTATGGCTGTTTCATCCATAGATCAGTTGTTATCAGCCAAGGACAGTGTTTTGGAGAGTTTACGGGTGAATTTACAGCAGGCTCGACAGCGGATGAAATGGTTTGCGGATAGATCTAGAAGAGATGAACCATTTGAAGTAGGAAATAAGGTGTTTTTAAAACTCAGGCCCTATCGCCAGCAGTCATTGGTTAGGTGTAAGAATCTGAAGTTGTCCCCCAGATTTTATGGCCCTTATGAGATTTTAGCCAAAGTTGTCCCTGAGGCGTATAGGTTGAATTTACCTCCTTCCCAAATTCATTCCGTATTTCATGTGTCTAAGCTACGCCAAGCTAAAGGGCCTTGTTCTATTCTGACTTCCCTCCGTTCTCAATTAAATGATGATATGGAATTGGTGGTGCAACTTGAGATGGTATTGGCTGTCTGACAGGCTCAATTAAATGATGATATGGAATTGGTGGTACGTTAGAAGTTTTGATTAAACGGAAGGATTTACCTGCTTATGAGGCTACGTTGGAGGAATTTGATTTGTTAGATCAACAATTTCCTTCTTTCCACCTTGCGGTCAAGGTGCGTCTTTGGAGCGGGGGTAATGATAGGCCTCCTATCAGATTTACGTACACAAGGAGGAAGAAGGTATCAAGCAATCAATAAGTGCTAGTTGCTGTTATGTGAATATGGAAGATTATACACATGTGCACGTTGTGCTAATTGCTTGTGTAACATGTGCTCTGTGCTGCTTGTGTAACTTGCCGAAGAAGAGTGCAAGTTATGCTAATTGCTGCTATAGGAATGTGCAATTTGTTGTAGCAGAATGCAAGAGGTGTAACTGAATACAAGTGTTGTAAATGTGGGATTAAAGTCAGAGTGATGTAAATAGGCTTAGAAAAGGAGGAAAGGGATTCATTCATTTTTAGTAAAATCAGTTGTATATTGAGCATTGGCTCTGTAGGAGACTGTTGCATCTCGAATAGTCATACATTTCATTCAATAAAATTCATTGTTGTTGCAACTCTTGTGTAGAAAGCTTTCTGATCTGCATTCTTCTTTTGCTACTATTTTTACATTCTTCTGCTGCTATTCTTTGTTCAATACTTTTTTGGTAGAAATAGCAAGACTCTCGAATTGCTTCTATTCTATAGAATACAACAAAGTTAAGTCAGATCATAACAAACTTGCAATTGAAAACGTAAAGATCGTGGCTGAAAAGATTTTATCACCAAATGCAGAAAATGTTTTAGGATTATATTTATTAATAATTATTAACAAATAGTTGAAATTGATGAATAGCTTTAAAGCATTTTAAAATTATATTTGTATAGATGCTTATATAATGTTAAGATAAAACATAATAAATGATTACTACTAAAAGTAATGACTTTCTCAAGTCTAATTAAATCAATATGAATGTCCACCGAAAAATTAGGAAATATATTTGGATTTAATTTTCTTGTTTTGTATATTGAAATTAAAATTTTAAGTTTACATTTATGATTTTGATTATATTTAAGTTTGGACAACATTATAAGAACAATTAAACGATAAAAATAAATGTATAATAAATACACATCCCATTTTATAAACAATTAAACGATAAAAATAAATGTATAATTAAACAATTATATGAATGTCCGCCATCTATAAATTTAAAAACATTGATTTGTTTTTACCTATCATTAATTAGCAATACTTATCGCATTTTAACCTTTTATCTTAAAACAATCAACAATTGTATAAACCTAAAATATAAAAGTCTTTAACTAAAAATTTAAACCTACAATTTAAAAGTTATTATTAAAAAAATAAAAGTAAATTAATTCAACCGGTTATATCAAGACTAGATTATCCAAAATTTTAATTATTTAACTTAGTTAATTGACGTATATGCAAGGATTATGTTTGGCGAAATTTTACAAATTTTCGTTTAAAATTTAGTTTTTTTTTTAATTCCTAAAAGAAAAAGGGCTAAAGAAAATTTTGAATTTTTTCGAAGTTAATTTCGTTTTTCGTAAAAATACAACAACAATCTACCAAAAATTACATTTTCTCGAGGGCTTTTTCAAAAAATTTCAGGTTTTTCATAAATTTAAAAGTTTTTTCTAATTATTGTTGAGATTTTCTAATTTTCATTTATTCTAATTATATATTGATTAATATTTGTTTCTAATTTTCATTTAGGTTTTATTTAATAGACATATTTTTTTAGACCAAAGTACCTTTTTATAATTATTGCTGAATTAAAAACTATAGACCATAATTATTTCAAAAAACAAACCCTAGAAAATCAAAATGAAGAAAAAATATTCACCTTCGATCTTCCTCTTTAAGTATCCATTGACCCAAATGTTTTACGCCTTTGCGCTTTTTTTTTTCAAAGCCTTCATTATCATTAAACTTGCAATCCTCGCATTTACTGTGAATGAACTATGGCAAGTTTCTTCAGCTTATTCTTCGGTAAATGAATTATGGCATTCTTCAGCTTATTCTTCTATAAAAGAATTATGGCAAGTTTTAAAAGGGGTTGGTGTTAGGAGATTTGTAGTCAAAAGTTTTATAACTTTTGATCTACAATTTTCATGTATGGGCCATATTGCCATCTCCATCTCATTTTGTCACTACGATCTGTCTACTATTGAAAACTTCATTTTACACACGAAATGAACTGTCTTCTGGAGTCACCTCAAACAGCTCTTTTGAGGGACTACCTCATCCATGGTCCTTCCAAGTTTAGCAAGTGGATCTGCAACTTCATTTCTAGATCTTGAACAATACAAAAGCCTAGTATTTGTTAGGTTTAGAGCTTTAGAAATAGGAGCTACCAAAGACTTCTTCAAAAAGTTACTCAAGTCACACCCTAACGTATTTTCCCCGTCCCAATTCTCCCAGTAAGACTTGTTTTCAACCATATCCATAGTAGCAATGATGTCGACGCAAAAGATTTCATTCTTTAATTCCAAATTCGTTATCAAATTCATCCCAAGTCACATGGCGTACAACTCTATGTCATTGGAGTGTAGTCTAATTTGTTGTTTTACAATACCATACCATAGCCGAGTATTGCTGATCTTATATTCATAGTCTCACAAACAAGCCCCAACACCTCCATATTTTGGTGTGGGAAATTCTTTAGTACGGAGCTATCCACATTAAGCATTCAACCCTCGGATGGGGTACCTATGGAATATAATTTCTATAATCACTAACCTTACTGGCAAGCTCATTTCAATATGATAAAAATTCCTTTTACATATCTCTTTTCAAAAAAATAACGACTTTACTGAATTCATCATTTACTTGCATCTTAGTTTTTTTTTTCACATATCACATGTACATCTTCGAAATTCATTATATACATTTGATGTATACTAAAAAATTTTACGTTTTTTCTTTACATACAGAAATATTTCTCAAAACATGCCTTAAAATTAAGAAATCGAATTTAAATCGAAAATAGAAATCACAATCCTTGCGTATATGTACATACAATCCTCCCCTATAGAAACTAAAGTTATTTTAAAAAAAAATTCGAAACCATAATTCTACGTACTTACAACTAAAATTATTTTAACCAATTTTTTTCCTAAATCATAAATCTACGTGATTACAAATAAAATTATGATCAACAATTTGTGTATTCTAATAATAAAATATAGTAAAATGCATAATCAACATCTTCATTCTTCTGAAAAATTAAAAAAATTATTTTAATCAAAATTAACAACGGATAAAATAATGCCTAAATATTAAATTGTTATGAGATTGAAAACATAATAAAAGAATAACTCCAATATTCATTGCTACAATTTCTCATGATATTATGTAATTCTCAATTGCTATTCGACATAATCTTTTTTAATTAACTCCAATATTCATTGTTTTTTAATTAAGATTTTTATTCATTGTAAAGAAAATTTTGAATTTTTTCGAAGTTAATTTCGTTTTTCGTAAAAATACAACAACCATCTACCAAAAATTACATTTTCTCGAGGGCTTTTTCAAAAAATTTCAGGTTTTTAATAAATTTAAAAGTTTTTTCTAATTTTCATTCCTTCAAATTATTGTTGAGATTTTCTAATTTTCATTTATTTTAATTATATATTGATTAATATTTGTTTCTAATTTTCATTTAGGTTTTATTTAATAGACATATTTTTTTAGACCAAAGTACCTTTTTATAATTATTGCTGAATTAAAAACTATAGACCATAATTATTTCAAAAAACAAACCCTAGAAAATTAAAATGAAGAAAAAATATTCGCCTTCGATCTTCCTCTTCAAGTATCCATTGACCCAAATGTTTTACGCCTTTGCGCTTTTTTTTTCAAAGCCTTCATTATCATTAAACTTGCAATCCTCGCATATACTGTGAATGAACTATGGCAAGTTTCTTCAGCTTATTCTTCGGTAAATGAATTATGGCATTCTTCAGCTTATTCTTCTATAAAAGAATTATGGCAAGTTTTAAAAGGGGTTGGTGTTAGGAGATTTGTAGTCAAAAGTTTTATAACTTTTGATCTACAATTTTCATGTATGGGCCATATTGCCATCTCCATCTCATTTTGTCACTACGATCTGTCTACTATTGAAAACTTCATTTTACACACGAAATGAACTGTCTTCTGGAGTCACCTCAAACAGCTCTTTTGAGGGACTACCTCATCCATGGTCCTTCCAAGTTTAGCAAGTGGATCTGCAACTTCATTTCTAGATCTTGAACGATACAAAAGCCTAGTATTTGTTAGGTTTAGAGCTTTAGAAATAGGAGCTACCAAAGACTTCTTCAAAAAGTTACTCAAGTCACACCCTAACGTATTTTCCCCGTCCCAATTCTCCCAGTAAGACTTGTTTTCAACCATATCCATAGTAGCAATGATGTCGACGCAAAAGATTTCATTCTTTAATTCCAAATTCGTTATCAAATTCATCCCAAGTCACATGGCGTACAACTCTATGTCATTGGAGTGTAGTCTAATTTGTTGTTTTACAATACCATACCATAGCCGAGTATTGCTGATCTTATATTCATAGTCTCACAAACAAGCCCCAACACCTCCATATTTTGGTGTGGGAAATTCTTTAGTACGGAGCTATCCACATTAAGCATTCAACCATCGGATGGGGTACCTATGGAATATAATTTCTATAATCACTCACCTTACTGGCAAGCTCATTTCAATATGATAAAAATTCCTTTTACATATCTCTTTCAAAAAAATAACGACTTTACTAAATTCATCATTTACTTGCATCTTAGTTTTTTTTTCACATATCACATGTACATCTTCGAAATTCATTATATACATTTGATGTATACTAAAAAATTTTACGTTTTTCTTTACATACAGAAATATTTCTCAAAACATGCCTTAAAATTAAGAAATCGAATTTAAATCGAAAATAGAAATCACAATCCTTGCGTATATGTACATACAATCCTCCCCTATAGAAACTAAAGTTATTTTAAAAAAAAATTCGAAACCATAATTCTACGTACTTACAACTAAAATTATTTTAACCAATTTTTTTCCTAAATCATAAATCTACGTGATTACAAATAAAATTATGATCAACAATTTGTGTATTCTAATAATAAAATATAGTAAAATGCATAATCAACATCTTCATTCTTCTGAAAAATTAAAAAAATTATTTTAATCAAAATTAACAACGGATAAAATAATGCCTAAATATTAAATTGTTATGAGATTGAAAACATAATAAAAGAATAACTCCAATATTCATTGCTACAATTTCTCATGATATTATGTAATTCTCAATTGCTATTCGACATAATATTTTTTAATTAACTCCAATATTCATTGTTTTTTAATTAAGATTTTTATTCATTGTAAAGAAAATTTTGAATTTTTTCGAAGTTAATTTCGTTTTTCGTAAAAATACAACAACCATCTACCAAAAATTACATTTTCTCGAGGGCTTTTTCAAAAAATTTCAGGTTTTTAATAAATTTAAAAGTTTTTTCTAATTTTCATTCCTTCTAATTATTGTTGAGATTTTCTAATTTTCATTTATTTTAATTATATATTGATTAATATTTGTTTCTAATTTTCATTTAGGTTTTATTTAATAGACATATTTTTTTTAGACCAAAGTACCTTTTTATAATTATTGCTGAATTAAAAACTATAGACCATAATTATTTCAAAAAACAAACCCTAGAAAATCAAAATGAAGAAAAAATATTCGCCTTCGATCTTCCTCTTCAAGTATCCATTGACCCAAATGTTTTACGCCTTTGCGCTTTTTTTTTCAAAGCCTTCATTATCATTAAACTTGCAATCCTCGCATATACTGTGAATGAACTATGGCAAGTTTCTTCAGCTTATTCTTCGGTAAATGAATTATGGCATTCTTCAGCTTATTCTTCTATAAAAGAATTATGGCAAGTTTTAAAAGGGGTTGGTGTTAGGAGATTTGTAGTCAAAAGTTTTATAACTTTTGATCTACAATTTTCATGTATGGGCCATATTGCCATCTCCATCTCATTTTGTCACTACGATCTGTCTACTATTGAAAACTTCATTTTACACACGAAATGAACTGTCTTCTGGAGTCACCTCAAACAGCTCTTTTGAGGGACTACCTCATCCATGGTCCTTCCAAGTTTAGCAAGTGGATCTGCAACTTCATTTCTAGATCTTGAACGATACAAAAGCCTAGTATTTGTTAGGTTTAGAGCTTTAGAAATAGGAGCTACCAAAGACTTCTTCAAAAAGTTACTCAAGTCACACCCTAACGTATTTTCCCCGTCCCAATTCTCCCAGTAAGACTTGTTTTCAACCATATCCATAGTAGCAATGATGTCGACGCAAAAGATTTCATTCTTTAATTCCAAATTCGTTATCAAATTCATCCCAAGTCACATGGCGTACAACTCTATGTCATTGGAGTGTAGTCTAATTTGTTGTTTTACAATACCATACCATAGCCGAGTATTGCTGATCTTATATTCATAGTCTCACAAACAAGCCCCAACACCTCCATATTTTGGTGTGGGAAATTCTTTAGTACGGAGCTATCCACATTAAGCATTCAACCATCGGATGGGGTACCTATGGAATATAATTTCTATAATCACTCACCTTACTGGCAAGCTCATTTCAATATGATAAAAATTCCTTTTACATATCTCTTTTCAAAAAAATAACGACTTTACTGAATTCATCATTTACTTGCATCTTAGTTTTTTTTTCACATATCACATGTACATCTTCGAAATTCATTATATACATTTGATGTATACTAAAAATTTTTACGTTTTTTCTTTACATACAGAAATATTTCTCAAAACATGCCTTAAAATTAAGAAATCGAATTTAAATCGAAAATAGAAATCACAATCCTTGCGTATATGTACATACAATCCTCCCCTATAGAAACTAAAGTTATTTTAAAAAAAAATTCGAAACCATAATTCTACGTACTTACAACTAAAATTATTTTAACCAATTTTTTTCCTAAATCATAAATCTACGTGATTACAAATAAAATTATGATCAACAATTTGTGTATTCTAATAATAAAATATAGTAAAATGCATAATCAACATCTTCATTCTTCTGAAAAATTAAAAAAATTATTTTAATCAAAATTAACAACGGATAAAATAATGCCTAAATATTAAATTGTTATGAGATTGAAAACATAATAAAAGAATAACTCCAATATTCATTGCTACAATTTCTCATGATATTATGTAATTCTCAATTGCTATTCGACATAATCTTTTTTAATTAACTCCAATATTCATTGTTTTTTAATTAAGATTTTTATTCATTGTAAAGAAAATTTTGATTTTTTTCGAAGTTAATTTCGTTTTTCGTAAAAATACAACAACCATCTACCAAAAATTACATTTTCTCGAGGGCTTTTTCAAAAAATTTCAGGTTTTTCATAAATTTAAAAGTTTTTTCTAATTTTCATTCCTTCTAATTATTGTTGAGATTTTCTAATTTTCATTTATTCTAATTATATATTGATTAATATTTGTTTCTAATTTTCATTTAGGTTTTATTTAATAGACATATTTTTTTAAACCAAAGTACCTTTTTATAATTATTGCTGAATTAAAAACTATAGACCATAATTATTTCAAAAAACAAACCCTAGAAAATCAAAATGAAGAAAAAATATTCGCCTTCGATCTTCCTCTTCAAGTATCCATTGACCCAAATGTTTTACGCCTTTGCGCTTTTTTTTTTTCAAAGCCTTCATTATCATTAAACTTGCAATCCTCGCATATACTGTGAATGAACTATGGCAAGTTTCTTCAGCTTATTCTTCGGTAAATGAATTATGGCATTCTTCAGCTTATTCTTCTATAAAAGAATTATGGCAAGTTTTAAAAGGGGTTGGTGTTAGGAGATTTGTAGTCAAAAGTTTTATAACTTTTGATCTACAATTTTCATGTATGGGCCATATTGCCATCTCCATCTCATTTTGTCACTACGATCTGTCTACTATTGAAAACTTCATTTTACACACGAAATGAACTGTCTTCTGGAGTCACCTCAAACAGCTCTTTTGAGGGACTACCTCATCCATGGTCCTTCCAAGTTTAGCAAGTGGATCTGCAACTTCATTTCTAGATCTTGAACGATACAAAAGCCTAGTATTTGTTAGGTTTAGAGCTTTAGAAATAGGAGCTACCAAAGACTTCTTCAAAAAGTTACTCAAGTCACACCCTAACGTATTTTCCCCGTCCCAATTCTCCCAGTAAGACTTGTTTTCAACCATATCCATAGTAGCAATGATGTCGACGCAAAAGATTTCATTCTTTAATTCCAAATTCGTTATCAAATTCATCCCAAGTCACATGGCGTACAACTCTATGTCATTGGAGTGTAGTCTAATTTGTTGTTTTACAATACCATACCATAGCCGAGTATTGCTGATCTTATATTCATAGTCTCACAAACAAGCCCCAACACCTCCATATTTTGGTGTGGGAAATTCTTTAGTACGGAGCTATCCACATTAAGCATTCAACCATCGGATGGGGTACCTATGGAATATAATTTCTATAATCACTCACCTTACTGGCAAGCTCATTTCAATATGATAAAAATTCCTTTTACATATCTCTTTTCAAAAAAATAACGACTTTACTGAATTCATCATTTACTTGCATCTTAGTTTTTTTTCACATATCACATGTACATCTTCGAAATTCATTATATACATTTGATGTATACTAAAAATTTTTACGTTTTTTCTTTACATACAGAAATATTTCTCAAAACATGCCTTAAAATTAAGAAATCGAATTTAAATCGAAAATAGAAATCACAATCCTTGCGTATATGTACATACAATCCTCCCCTATAGAAACTAAAGTTATTTTAAAAAAAAATTCGAAACCATAATTCTACGTACTTACAACTAAAATTATTTTAACCAATTTTTTTCCTAAATCATAAATCTACGTGATTACAAATAAAATTATGATCAACAATTTGTGTATTCTAATAATAAAATATAGTAAAATGCATAATCAACATCTTTATTCTTCTGAAAAATTAAAAAAATTATTTTAATCAAAATTAACAACGGATAAAATAATGCCTAAATATTAAATTGTTATGAGATTGAAAACATAATAAAAGAATAACTCCAATATTCATTGCTACAATTTCTCATGATATTATGTAATTCTCAATTGCTATTCGACATAATCTTTTTAATTAACTCCAATATTCATTGTTTTTTAATTAAGATTTTTATTCATTGTAAAGAAAATTTTGATTTTTTTCGAAGTTAATTTCGTTTTTCGTAAAAATACAACAACCATCTACCAAAAATTACATTTTCTCGAGGGCTTTTTCAAAAATTTCAGGTTTTTCATAAATTTAAAAGTTTTTTCTAATTTTCATTCCTTCTAATTATTGTTGAGATTTTCTAATTTTCATTTATTCTAATTATATATTGATTAATATTTGTTTCTAATTTTCATTTAGGTTTTATTTAATAGACATATTTTTTTAGACCAAAGTACCTTTTTATAATTATTGCTGAATTAAAAACTATAGACCATAATTATTTCAAAAAACAAACCCTAGAAAATCAAAATGAAGAAAAAATATTCACCTTCGATCTTCCTCTTTAAGTATCCATTGACCCAAATGTTTTACGCCTTTGCGCTTTTTTTTTTCAAAGCCTTCATTATCATTAAACTTGCAATCCTCGCATTTACTGTGAATGAACTATGGCAAGTTTCTTCAGCTTATTCTTCGGTAAATGAATTATGGCATTCTTCAGCTTATTCTTCTATAAAAGAATTATGGCAAGTTTTAAAAGGGGTTGGTGTTAGGAGATTTGTAGTCAAAAGTTTTATAACTTTTGATCTACAATTTTCATGTATGGGCCATATTGCCATCTCCATCTCATTTTGTCACTACGATCTGTCTACTATTGAAAACTTCATTTTACACACGAAATGAACTGTCTTCTGGAGTCACCTCAAACAGCTCTTTTGAGGGACTACCTCATCCATGGTCCTTCCAAGTTTAGCAAGTGGATCTGCAACTTCATTTCTAGATCTTGAACGATACAAAAGCCTAGTATTTGTTAGGTTTAGAGCTTTAGAAATAGGAGCTACCAAAGACTTCTTCAAAAAGTTACTCAAGTCACACCCTAACGTATTTTCCCCGTCCCAATTCTCCCAGTAAGACTTGTTTTCAACCATATCCATAGTAGCAATGATGTCGACGCAAAAGATTTCATTCTTTAATTCCAAATTCGTTATCAAATTCATCCCAAGTCACATGGCGTACAACTCTATGTCATTGGAGTGTAGTCTAATTTGTTGTTTTACAATACCATACCATAGCCGAGTATTGCTGATCTTATATTCATAGTCTCACAAACAAGCCCCAACACCTCCATATTTTGGTGTGGGAAATTCTTTAGTACGGAGCTATCCACATTAAGCATTCAACCCTCGGATGGGGTACCTATGGAATATAATTTCTATAATCACTAACCTTATTGGCAAGCTCATTTCAATATGATAAAAATTCCTTTTACATATCTCTTTTCAAAAAATAACGACTTTACTGAATTCATCATTTACTTGCATCTTAGTTTTTTTTCACATATCACATGTACATCTTCGAAATTCATTATATACATTTGATGTATACTAAAAAATTTTACGTTTTTTCTTTACATACAGAAATATTTCTCAAAACATGTCTTAAAATTAAGAAATCGAATTTAAATCGAAAATAGAAATCACAATCCTTGCGTATATGTACATACAATCCTTCCCTATAGTAACTAAAGTTATTTTAAAAAAAATTCGAAACCATAATTCTACGTACTTACAACTAAAATTATTTTAACCAATTTGTTTCCTAAATCATAAATCTACGTGATTACAAATAAAATTATGATCAACAATTTGTGTATTCTAATAATAAAATATAGTAAAATGCATAATCAACATCTTCATTCTTCTGAAAAATTAAAAAAAATTATTTTAATCAAAATTAACAACGGATAAAATAATGCCTAAATATTAAATTGTTATGAGATTGAAAACATAATAAAAGAATAACTCCAATATTCATTGCTACAATTTCTCATGATATTATGTAATTCTCAATTGCTATTCGACATAATCTTTTTTAAATAACTCCAATATTCATTGTTTTTTAATTAAGATTTTTATTTATGTTAATAATCAAAATTCGTGATAAAAAATGTGTAAATTTTAATGCATTATAATATAAATATATTGAACAATCTATAACATAAATTTTATTACAAATCTTAGATTTTGATTATATTCGTTCACAAATCTTCATTTATGTAAATTGTTAATTATTTAAGAATCATTTTCAATTTTCCCCTATAATAAATAGTTAATTCAGGATCAATAAATAACAACCTAGTAACCTAAACCGCCAATTTTTGGCATTTTAATATAGTTCAGTATGTAATTGAGTTATTTCGTTGATTTTGGTTTATGAAATTAAATATGTTTTCTCATTAATGCTAAGTGAGCAAAACGTGAAATTTAAAATCAAGAATAAGTGATAGTACATAGATGAATTGACAATCTATAATAATGGTATCAATCTTGACTAATTATTAATTAACTAAATTGGATTTTAGTATTAAGAGAATGGACAAAACCATTTTTTGTTGTAAGATTTATTGAAATGGCTCAAGAAAATGTGTGTTGTTTTTTTTTTTTTTTTTTTTTTTTCAGATGGAAAATAATCTCAATATATCATTTTTTGCATTACATTAATATATGTTCACTTGTTCATTATAACGTTGTAATGAAATGTCATACGATTATCTAATTAAGGAGATACTTTTCTTAAATTTTTAAATATAAAATAATCTATTATCCGTTAATTTCTACTTTTGCATATATTTTGACATTTAATACGACTTTGGAATATTATAAATAATGAACGAATCGAAGAATTGCATTTATATTAAATTGTCGAAGGATTGAGTGACTTTTTAATATGCAATTGCATATGTATTAAACAATCGAGATCAACGTGTAATAATACATCACTTATAATTTAAGTATATAGGTGATAAAATTGAAATTATAAATGAGGTTAAAACTTTGACGTAAATGTTTATTTTTTAAATCTTAATGTAATGTATAAAGTCAAATTGGTTATGTCTTTAATTCTTTGGATGGATTACCTATTATCTTATAATTTGTTTGATATTAACTATACATTTTAATCAAAATGGTAGAGTTATGGTGGATTTGAAGTCATCTGATCTAAACTTTATTAGTAAATGTAAATTGTTGTTGTATTATTAGTAAACAAAATTGTTGTTATAGGAGCGTATAACTTTTGTTGGTTCTAGATGTCACAATCTCTTCATGAAATGTCTAGAAAATATTAATTTGCAAAAATACTTGCAACAAATCTCACAATACAAAATGGTTTCGTGTCAAGAGCCTTTGACACTTAAGTCAGTAACAAATAGAAGAAAGAATTGAAATGTTCAAAGTGTTTAAACTCTCGAGCGTGAAATTCAATCTTATTTTCCCAATTATCTTTATTTATATTTTCTAAAGTAGTCTAGAACTCTTTATCATTTCATTTAACATTTGGTTTGAAGATATATGAAAATGATTATGTCGCTGCATCTGATATTGAAAAATCTCCAAATTGGTTTAAGTTATTATGTTGTTACTCAGTCGGCTCTCTTTGACTATCCTTCATGTCATTCATAAATTGGCTAGCTTTTCTTCAACTTAGGTCATATTGATATCAATTTTTGTTATCTAACATCATTTTCTTAAAAGCTGATTTCGTTCATCCCCATCGGTTTTAACTTACCCAACTTCATCTTCTCTTATACCTATAATACATGCATCCTTGATCAACCGCCCTAAAAGCATCTCCAATGGCCTTCTTAATCCCTAAGAAAGTTCATTATTTTAATAAAGTAATAATTTTTAATGAGCTTCTTAAGGAAAAATTAGTGTTTTTAAATTGTTCCTCCTAAAGACTCCTTCAAACACCCATCAAATGCAACAAAGAGTCGTTACGGGTCATAAAAGTAAATAGAAACAAAGTGGCTGAAAGTTGTGTAGAAGTGGGAGTTTGAATGTTGTTGGTCTTACAAAAATTAATATAAATAGTGTTTAACGAACCAAATTGAACTTCTGAAATTAACAAGCGGAAAAATACTCGCACACACTCACTATTGCTAGGTAGGCAGTTACTGAGTTTGTTGGAGCCATGACTCCTTGAAATCCTCTTTATTTAATGTCCCATTACATTAAGGATTCTCCTTCAAACACCAAACAATTTCACATGTTGACTATGCGATACTCTTGGGGAGCATCCACATTACGTTCATGTTCATGTTGTCCATGTTAACACATTGAGTGAGGCTAGGAAATCAGGTTTTGCAATCAGGATGATGTGGTATCATTAGAGAAGTTTTTACAACCTTGAGATACACAAAATCTTTAGGGATTTCACCATTATTTCGATATCACGCCATGTCATCCTGGTTACAAAACATGGTTTTCTAGCATTTTTGTAGCGTATTTAACACATTCTTAAATGCATAAATTAGACATTATACATCCTATACATCACAGTAAGTATTACGAGTCGTCATTTTTTAATTTATTAAATGGTTTTCTATTTACTCTTTATTTTTTTCATGAAATTAAATAACTTAATTCCCAATAGATAGACTTAATTTATTACCTAGCCAAAATGAAACGCCATGTCCTATGACAAATTCGATATGGTACCACTACAAATCTTTGGTATGATTGATGGGTAAAACCAAGATTAATTCTTGCAGAATGTTTTCCTGGATTGAAAATTCGTAATTGGCCCCTTTCTATTTGTGACATCTGGATTTCTTATCCAGATAAGCAATCCTTCAGGAATATCGAATTGTTTAATGTTATTTTTCCAGAGCCTATGGCCTTAGGTATCCAGAATATCCTAATTCGCTCATCTGATTGCCCAAACCAATTGACCTTTGATAAAAATGACATATTTTTATCAAAAGTGTGATGAAACCTTCTTATTTGACCTTTCAAAAGGTTCTACCTCTCTGTCTCATTTTTCTTACATGGATAGAAAGATTCTCCAAGAGATGTAGAGAATCAAGGATCCCCCATCAGCCATGTTTATTCTCTGAAAAATTGGTCAAAACATACTCACCACCATGACCAATCTAGTCAAACTTCATACCCCATTGAGGACACCTAGATTTTCTGAAATAATCACACCGAGGATGTTGTTCATGTTTTCTTCAGATGCCTAGTTATCAATCTTCTATGGAAAGTCTCCTCTATTCCTATAGATTGGCTCGATGAAAACTTTAGGAGACCCACCATCATTGCTCTCCTCACCTTTACGTTGGATACAGCCAAGCCCCACCCCACTTCTAGAGAAGTCATGTTCTTTCAGTTTACGATCTCAAGACCATATGGCAACTCTGAAATTACTGCATATTTAGAAAATCCAAATTTGAAACCCACTTATTTTTCCCTGCTTTTAACCTCATCTGGAATGTGTGGCACGAACAATGGTTTTGCACACCTAGTAGTTTAACGAACCACACCTCTATCCAATTGATACAACCCCTTCTCTGCACACTTGATTATGGAACAAGCCATTAATTATCGACTTGACCCCTCAGACAATAGGATCTCCCCCATCCTTCTTTTGAACCCTGTCACGAAAACCATTACTAGTTACTATCAACTGATCTATGCCCAACTTTTTTCACAGCCTTAGTACTAAATCTCTCTTTGCTAGTCCTCTTCCTGACATCCTCAACCCGAATACTATCTCAGTCACATATGATGCCAGTTTTTTTTACCTCTTCACAGCAAGAGGCTTTAGGGTTTTTTTGCAACTACTTACAAGGCCAGATGCTTGCTCGGGTGGTGAGTCCTATTGTCGGGAAAGTTCTTGACAATACAATGACATAATGTCATGCGGCGGAGGCAATTTTGATTCTAATTCAGGCTTGACAATGGTGGATATGTCTTCTTCTAGGAGATTCGGGGATACTCCACTCTAACTTACAAAAATCACATATGGACATGAGAACATGGATAAACTGGGCATGGAAACCTATTGTTAATAATATTAGAAGATTGTTGGCCTTAAACAGACTATGGTTTTGTAATTTTACTAAGGAGTTTTTTGAATTTGACACTCATTAGTTTATACATATTAGAGTTTGGCTTTCGTTTTGAAAACTAATTGAGTCTAACACTCGTTTTTTTATGTAACTGTCAGGTCTACATCATTGACTAGTCAAGACTAATTTTTTGACCATTTTACCCTTATTTTAGGTTAAATCATTGTTAAGTTATAATTAATTGAGTCTTAATCCTTCATTCTTAACCATCTCCTCCATCCTTCATGACATGCAAAACCACCATCTCCAATCCATCCACCCTTCTCCTCCCTAATCTCTCTCCATTCTCCATTACGCCCATCCCCGCTTTGACTCCATTTTGTCGGACTACTTGTTATTGAACTGTTCTCGGAGTAACATATTCAAACACTCTCAGCCTCCCAACTGTTATCATCGAAAGTTTCTACAGCCTGTGTGCAATTGAGCATCTTCATCTTCAGTCCACTCCTGTTTTAGAATGTGAATATTAAGACTCCTTTGGAAACGGGTGACACACTGAAAGGAGGTTTTGTTTATTCCCAACTTAGTAGCAATATCAATCCAGTTAATGAACATACAAAAGCCTCTTATCCTCATTTGATGTCAATGGATTGTGATTGATTAAAGCATATCTTCATTGTTCAACCACCTGGGAGTCAGAAAACATGGTTAACGAACTTACATAAAACATGTATGTTTCCACATGGTAAAGTATGAAATGCAAATAGACTTAAAAAAGGATTATTCAATTCTAAAATGTTTTGTAGGATATGAAAAATATGGATCATAAATTGTAGCCAGCTATCAGCTGAGAAACAAACATGAGCATTACTATAAAGTTCCACTACAACATGCTGACTGAACAAAAACTTTAACTTAAGAAAACAGGCATGCGCAAAACACCAAATTACTCTAAGAACAATCCAGTAACAAGTAGTCCGGCATCGACTAATGCCCAATGGAGTCCACACGAGAAGTGAGGTTGGGTGTAATGGAGAATGGGGAGAGAGATTAGAGAAGAGAAGGGTGTATGGATTCGAGATGGTAGTTTTTCAGGAGAATGAAGAGCGGAGAAGATGGGTAAGACTAAAGGGTGGAGACTCAATTAATTATAGCTTAATGATTGTTTAACCTACGATAAGGGTAAAATGGTTCAAAAATTAGTCTTGATCAGCTAATGACGTAAACTTAACGATTTTGTTAAAAAATAAATATTAGACTCAATTAAACTAATGAATGTCAAACTAAAAAAAAAACTCTAAATGAGATTCACCGTCTAGCTATTACTTTATGATCTATGCCTTTATAAAAAATAAGTCATTCTACATGGCGAGGAAATGAGCGAGAGGAGGGAGGTGGCGGGGTGGGGATTGTTCATCTTCCTTGGAATGCGTGCCATCAATTTTTGTGCGCGCATCTTGAGAAAAGTGAACGGTCCCCACTCCGCCACCTCCCTCCCCTCGCTCATTTCCTCGCCATTTAGAATTTCTCTAAAAAAATATAAACCCTTATTAATGAGGTCCAGCGAGGGACACCACAGGGGGTGAGAGCCGTCCATCCCTCTGGGATGCACGTTTGAACTTTTGAAATGCGTGCGTTGAAAAGTCAAACGCACATCCTAAGAAAGGTGAACGATTCCCACTCCCTTACCCCACCCCCCTCCCCCTCTAGTGGGGTCTCTTTATTTCACACACGAGAGCTTCTACCTGTCGAGGAAGCCGCTGAGGAAATCAGCGTGGGAGGAAAGAGGGAAGGAGAGACCGTCCATTTTCTTCGAAATACATGACATTATTTTTCATACACGCATTCCGAAAGAGGTGGACGGTCCCTACCTTCCCTCACTCCCTCCCTGTCTGATTTCCTCGCTGGCTTCCTCGACATCTAGAACTCCTGTTCACACTAACCCCCCACCGACTCACTCACTCTGAAACTGAGCTTAGCTTAACTCCCTTATTAAGGTCTACGGACCAAACCCACTCCCTTATTTCAAGTCAAATATTTTTCTTCATCAATGGCTATTGTCATCTCTCTCTACTTCAATTCAAGGCTTCTTTCCTCAATGGTTTCGACTTCAGTGGAAAGACTGTAAGGAGGAAGAGAGGGAAACTAATTAGTACCAACAATTTGGTTGCCTTATCCACACATTCCAACTCTAAAATTGTGAAGACGAATCGGAAGACTCTGTGAGGACAGAAAATTTCACAGTATGATAGTGAGGACGAGTTCGAACAAGAATGGGGAGATGAAGATGTCGACGAGGATGCTGACTCTGATGTTAGTGTGGTTGCTTTGTTGCCTCATTCATTTCTTTTTGCTAAAGGTTTTTTTTTTTTTTTTTTCAAGAATTCAGTTTCAAAGGTTTGATCTTTTCGCAGAATTCATGTTAGTTTAGAGCTGATTAGACTGAACTACTTTGATTAATGAATTACTTTGATTAGGGATGGAATGGATTAGTTTGTGTGAATGAATGGATTAGTAAGTAGTATCACTGTATCAGGGTCAAGTTATGTCCCTTTTCATGTTTCAGGGCTTCCTACAAAGTCTAGTTCATTAGGATAATCTTCTGTTTGTTATGATACTTGTTAACCTATAATGTTAAATGTTAAACCTGAATTACAATGCCTTTTAGGCTCTTTTTCATTCACATTTTTGTAATGCATATACTGACTGGCTTCGTGGGTTTGAATGCAATGATATGTTAGCTTTAATGGTGAAATTATAGGTACTAAGTTTTGTTGATGTTATGATTTGAAGACCCAATTGTTTAAAGGTGCTAATTTGCACATGTTAGCAAGTTCAAAATTTCTTGTGTCATGCGTGTTGGATATGATGAAACGTAGGACATTTTACTACCGGAATGGAGGTGTTGAAAGAAATACGAGGAAAACCTTTCAGAGATTGGTACTTGGATATGGGATGGTACCCTTCAATCTTCATGCACTAGTCAGGGTCATTTGGAGGGAGAGGAACAACAAAATTTTGAAAGAAAAGATGAAGAATGTAGATAACTTATGGCTAGAAATCAAAGCAAATCTCTGAATTATGGGCTATACTTGGGGTATACCGTGTATTGAAGGAATCACACTACTCCTGTATGTTTGATTGATTGGGGGGACATTGTGCATAATATGGTTTATTTATACTTGTATTTTTGGCCTAGCTACAGTGTGCGCCATTAATTGCTACTTTTTTCCCTTATGAAATGAAATAAAAGCAATACAAAAAAGATGAGTCTCGAGAGGATTAGCGTACCATTACGAACAAGTCCTAATTTATGACATACAGTGGATCATATAAAATCCTTTGTTTATTTATTATTTTTGCCTAGTGATCTCCTCAGTCACTTAAGCTTTTATCAATATATTGTATGTGTTTGATTGGTCAAGCAAAAAATATATATAATCATTCCGTATCAGCTTTTGGTATATAACTTCAGTTTCAGTGTTCTAAACAAGCTGTTTCGGAATGAAACCTTATGTTTGATTTAATTCAATTTCTAAAAGATGAGTCTGATGATGAATCCTGATTTACAAAGCTTTCGTTCAGGGAAGAAAAGGAACAAGATGAAAAGTATTCTTTAGAAAACTTTTAAGAAAACGGTCAGATTGTTGATCGAAAGTGAGTACTATTCTATTCATGCAGGGAGCAAAATGGTGAAAAGCAGGTATGTTGGGAGGACGTCAATAGAAAGGGGTTCCAAACAAAAGGTAGTATAGAATGCATATTAAAGTTGAGAAAGCTTGTTCTTATTTACTTCAAATTCTAAAACCGAGCTTCCGTTTTTCTGATCGTTGCAGCTAGAGACTAAGAAATCCAAAGAGAGCAGGTTCCCCCAACTATGTGCAGACTTAGATCTGGATGAGAAATGCATTCCCTTCTTGATTACCTGAGTACTTTTGGACTTGAGGAATCTCACTTTATCCAAATCTACGAGAGCATATGTCTTCCCTTCAAATAAATGTCGCATCACCAAAGGAAGGGTTAGAATTTTTACAGGGCATTGGAGTTAAACATAAAGATATCAGGAAAATAATTCTGAGGCAACCACAGATTCTAGGGTATACGGTGGAAAGCAATCTGAAGTCCCATGTTGCATTTTTTATTGATTTAGGTATACTGCAGTCCAGGATAGCACATATCATTACTGCTGCTCCATCCTTGTTCTCTTATAGCGTCGAACAATCTCTAAAACCCAGTCAGATATTTGATTGAAGAGGTCGGTATAAAAAGGGCCAACTTGAGCAAAGTTGTGCAGCTGAGACTGCAAATCCTAGTTCAACGGATTGATAATTCATGGAACAAACGCTTGTGCTTTCTTACAAAAGAAATAGGAGCACCTCGAGACAGCATAGTAAAGATGGCCAAAAAGCATCCACAGCTACTTCACTATCGTATTGAGGATGGAATATTACCAAGGATAAACCTTTTGAGAAGTATTGGAATGCGTAATGCCGAAATTTTGAAAGTATTGACAAGTCTTACACAGGTGATAAGCATATTCTGTTGTTTACTAAAATTTCAAGCATTCTAATGTGGCCTCTTAGGATAGCTTACGTTTTTATCTTCTCGTGTTTGCAAGTCTCGTGCACTTTCTTGTGTATGTTGCCAGTATACAACCATCATCATTGGGTTTTCATTCTCTTAGTGAACTTTCCCGATCTTTTCTTGGCAATTCTTTTAGATGAAATTTGGAATCACCATGAGTTTACTTTGTGAAATTGTTTTAACATTTAGTTCTTGACTGTTTACAGGTACTATATCTGTCATTGGAGGACAATCTATAACCCAAGTATTTATATTTGGTTACCTAAGAAATGAAGTGTCATCCTTGACCAAGTATCCCATGTACCTGAGCCTGTCTTTGGATCAGAGAATTCGACCTCGACACAGGTTCCTAGTTTCGCTGAAGAAAGCGCCAAAAGGACCACTTCCGCTGAGCTCATTTGTTCCAACTTACTGTTTCTGTCAGCAATGGGCTGGAACCAGTTTAGATAAGTATTTGGCATTTGGGCAAAGCTTATTACTCAAGAAATTTGCAAAAAAAATATGAGAAGAAAAGATAAGACTATTCATAAAGGTCTCCGGTAAACATTGAGCCTATTAACACAATTTTGAGAGATGGAGGGGGCTTCTAGTATATATCTTCTGCAAATACAAATATTTTCAGACTCATCCAGGAAGAATGCAAAGTTTAGTTTGTATCTTTCAATCAACTCTGCAACTTTAGGGTGTGTCTGGTTTATTTTGTTCTCTATTTAGAAGACTATATCTAACATGGATACCCAAATCTGTGCAGAAGCTACTTCAGCTATGGATGTATTGATGAACATTGTCAGAGTGAAGTAATAAGCTAGTTTATTCTTTGTTAACTAAGTAATGGAGACTGAACGTCAGTAGCAGCAATGGGAGTCTTAGGTCTATAAGGTAAGCTCTCAACCATTTATCAAGCAAGTAAAGAGATGGAGTGCATCATTTTTTCATTGGTTATAACATAAGGTTAGTTTGTGAAATATCAAGCATGTTGAAGTTGTTTTAGTTTGTCATTCAACAGTCTACCCTGACACTGAAGAGATACAGCTCGGCTAGCTTCCTTTTTCATTTAGGGATATGTGTGAACCAGTGGATCAACTTTATTTAGGATGATCGCAACTGATAGGTATCGTCTTTTGTCATTCACGAAACACAGGCCTCCCTTATCTGATGGATGTAACCTGAAGAAGAATAAAAAGACAACAAAAAACTAAGCACAAATTGCATGATACATATTTGCTTGTTTTGCTCCATGGCTAGATTCATGGAATATGGGCGGCTTAGGCACTGCTCTCGAGTTCCCCTTGGTAAAAGATTAAATCCACAAAGTAGGAATCCTCTCTTTTCTCACCCTCTCCATTTCTTGACTTTTCAGTTTCCCCCTAAGGCTCAGCAGAATCCCCCTCCCAGTTTCAAAGAAAAGTGAAATATGTTTATGTGACATATTCCTTCTCATAATGACCTATAAAGAGAAGGGAGAAAATGGAAGAATCATGGCCTACCAATCCCTTCCCTGGAATTGATATACCATGGGAGTGAAAATAATGCATGAGTAAGTTGATGGCTTTACGGGGTTTGTCAGCTTGAAGTGGTTTCGTTGATGAGTTTGGAAATATGGTGTGGAACCTCATCTAGGAAACGTCTCAACGAAACTGAGATGGGAGAAGTGGACTCTATTCGTATAAACCTCCAGAAGTTCATGACAAGTGGAAATCATCAATAGTTAGTTTACGGTTACATTTTTCAGTGAACTATCTTTTCTTCTAGTACTCTCCCTAACGACTCATTTTGTGAAGGGGATATCACATTCTCTAACTTTCTTGATGAGAATTGTTTAGAGGGGTACCTTCTTAAATCACTTTCTTTAAGGGTTGTTTGGAATAGATTTCTGTAAGGTCCTTGGCATAGAGATGGGGGGGTTGGGGATGGGATCAGAGACGGCAATCGTCCCTTCCTTCAGTTTTGTGTTCTTGGCATAGATATGGTTATTCATTTTTACACCATTGTAAGCTATCAAATCCTGGAATAAGAGGACTTCTTTAAGGTATTTCAAAGTTTACTTGGTTCCTCATAATATTTGACTGGTTGTTTGGTTGGAAAGGAACAAGAATCCTCCAGATTGACTTGAGTGATTCCATAAATCTGGCGTGGAACTAATTGAGACTATTTGGTGTTGGGGCTCCACCTTCCTAAATTTCAAAGGGGCCAAATTTATTAAATTTAGCTAACATCATATGTAACCTGTAGGATGTACTTGGGAGCTGCTCGACATTTTTATCCTCTGGAATCTTTCACGTCGTATTAATTGAATTTTATACCGTTTTCTTTATTGTCTATCCAAATAATTATTCATTTCATATGTTTTGCATTATTTGCTTGATGATGCAGTTTGATTTTTTGACTGCAACAATTTCTGGAATTGCCAAGAGAAAAGTTTTGAAGGGATAGTACAATATTAACTTTCTCTAAGTTACTCATTAATGAGTGTTCCACACTTTTTTTTGCATTTGTTCTTTGTGTAAATTTCTTTTAAGACCTGTGTATATTATTTCTGATACTGTGGAAGTTCTCAGTGAGTGTGTTACGAGTATAAAATGCAACAAATATAAATATATAGCACAAACTTCTTATAAATTTCTAAGTGGTGTATAGCCTCCTTTGTGAATTGAGTTGCATATAACACTGTCGTAAAAGTTGAAAGCCAAGAGTGTACTGTAATCTGTAGTCAGATTGAAGTCTGAAAGGGAGTTGCATCGTGTAATTATAAGATTATAATGGTTCAAGATCTATACTATTATACAGACGATCACCAATCAAATCATTAGATCACCGGATCTTATCTTGGATTCGATGTAGCTGAAACATAATTACTATATGATGTAATTTAGCTCAGTGGAGCTAAAGAACCTGGCACTCTTTCGCAAAGTCAATATATGGGCTTCAAATTTCCTACTTTTAATATGCGTATAAACTGTTGTTTATCTATTAATTTATTTGATTAAGTCAAACTTTATTGATCATTAGTTGGTGATCTTCCGTTGGAAT
Organism: Berberis thunbergii; assembly: GCA_003290165.1. Taxonomy (NCBI): domain Eukaryota; kingdom Viridiplantae; phylum Streptophyta; class Magnoliopsida; order Ranunculales; family Berberidaceae; genus Berberis; species Berberis thunbergii. Next base: position 167,140 of record QNQO01000502.1, on the reverse strand, counting down.
TAGAATATACTATATAAGTTCACTGATATGATTGTGCAGCGGATAGTGATTAGTTACTAGTCCACATTATCATTACATTTGAAAATACTTAGAATCTATTCATGGGACCTCCCACAATTTCAACTGATATCAAATCATCTTTTCTTGGTGGATCCCTTACGACCTAATTAAGAAGGAAATTCTTTGGCAGCAACCTGAAATTCGTTTTCAGATGAGTTGTTTACAACTTTGACACTTTTCTAAACATCCTAGCATAAGTCATTTTATTCATCATGTTAATTTGTTCCGTCAGAATCATCTGTGTATAGCATTTTTAATCACATCACTTGGTGTTTTAGATTTTGACTACAGAGAAAGATCCTAGACATATTTTCCTGAGGTAGACATGGTAGAATGAAGCTTCTTTCGAGTGGATGATACACAAAACCAATCATGTCAGAGCCTTCCAATGCACCAGGGAGATTTCTCAATAGAACTTAGAAGTTCTGGGATAGTTTAGCTTGATGAAGCGCAGAGCAAGGTACATGTTCTAGATTTTTCTAATCTTAAATTCTGGCCATTATATCATTCTTAGGGACCGAAACTTCATCTGTTATGTTAGGTCAACACAAGGAGCCCAGAAGATGTCAACAAACATAATACCTCTGTTATGTGGTTAGTGGTTACACTTACTTGAATGGTCTGTTTATGGGGTCTAGAGTATCTCTCAGGTGGGGCACATAGTGTTTCTGAAAGGCTATTGAAAAAACAATACTGAATGAGACACCACCATACAATACTAGTTCCAACTTGCTTCATTGTTGTGGCTTATATTACTTACTGAATGTCTGTCATGCATATTAAATTAGGGTTGGCCTTTAGCTCATCTGAAGGTCACATGTAACATATATTAACACTGCATTAGCTAGTACAACTTGTCAAGTGGTCCCTTTGATAATAATATCGCTCGTCGTAATGTCGACATAGTCTTATGTCTTATATTTTGTTTGGAGAACAATGCAGGATATTATTTTTAACAGACAAGTCCCCTGGATTATGTTCTGGATGGGGTTTGATAGGTTGGTGTTACTCTCACATCAATGGGAGTCCACAGGTTAGAGAAGAACCATGCCAGTTTACCAATCTTTTGGTTTCATCATTGTCAATCTCAAGTTCTAGGCTGGGGTTTAATAACTCATGCTTGCATCCTAAACCCTAAAACAAATCTTTTCATGGTTACATCATTGAGTCTATGACACGTTCAATTGTCCTTCAGAAGACTCTAACACACCCAAGGGTTATTGAACATCCTTCAGATTTTGATCATTGTAATGAACATAAAAGATGCATGTTTTGTAAATTGTATGGATGCTTAAACTGTTATAGTGTGCTTATTGAAATGGACAGGTTGTGAATGTTTTTCATTTCTTGCCTGGTCAATTTAGATCTCACTGAAAAACCTCAATCCATTATTCAATTAACACCACCTAATTTGATCCTAAAGTGAAAATCTTCTCTGGAATGCTTTAAGCAATCGATGAAGTAAATCCTTGCAGAGGTAATATGACCTGCACAATCATAAAAGATGACTTATATGCAAGTCTTAGGCAGCACAAATGAAGAAACAGAACATGTTAACGTTAAAGAGGACACGCGATAATGTTCGTAATCACTGATCAGTACACTTCCCCACCAATTGAGACTTATCAATCAAATGGATGAATTATTATACCAGCAAGCTTTTCCCTCTCACAATAAGATGCAACTAAACACTAATCGACACTACTTTAGATTCTTCAACCTAGCTACAAACAAATACCACATTACAAAATTGGGTACAAATTATGGATGATGCTAAAGTGGGAACTAAGCATGATACAATCAAACCACACAAATTTCGCGTCTTATCGCTGTCTACCTGAGAAGCAATTAAATGCTAACAAACTCATATTATTTGAAATAGTCAAAACCGCTTCGTATTAACAAGCAACTAACCTTTCTTTCTAAGTAAAATTATTTCCAGTTGTTCTGACTATTACATTTCAGCACCTCTTTTATCTATGCAATAGTTTTTCCTTTCTTCAGCTAAGGTAGTCTATATATTACATGCATACTCCTCATAAAAAGTGTAGAAAACTTTGTTACTTGTACCTCAGTCTCTATCAGTCTTCTCTGGAATTTTCTGTTCTTCGCCCCATGCAAGTAGGAGGGAGAAGTTTCCTGCTGTTTTTCAGTTGGTATGACTCGCAGAAAGCTTCATTGAGCGGCCACGAGTCTTAAAAAAAGGGGAAAATAATTTTTTTGTATTTGAATCCATATAAAGATTCTGAAGCTAGTACTCTCTTTTGACTCTATAATTCTTCTGTTTTCTGAATCTATATGACTGTGGAAATGCTGGTTCCTATTGGAGTGGCAAATGGGCTCTCTGGGAGGTTGAATCCTTGATGGCTGCAACAATCAGTAAAATAAATCAGATATCAGAAGACACCACAATCTAAGGGCCACTGTCCCTCTAATTGTGACATATAAAGTAGGAAATGAACAAGCTTATATGCAAGGATTTAAACCGACATCCAAAATCGCCAATGTAAAAAGGACATCTGTGTTTTGGCATCTAACGTGAATATAACCACTTTGTTCTCGCTATCATAGGCTCATAGCAACAGTGAAAATACCACAAATAGAGGAATATCTGACGCATCAATCTATCGACACATTGATATACTGAAATGTCTTGACTTCAAGATTTTAAATAAATGGATGACAATGACTGACCATGAAAAAGAAGAACGAAAAAGTAACTAGACGGACTTGGGAAGAGAGTAAAAAGTTGGGCTGGTGATATATATCAATATCAGGAAAGATAAGGATGCACGATAAACAGATACACAGATGTTTGACTCCTTGAGTCAACCTAAAAGAACATATACTATTCATTTCCTAAATGCTCATCTTCAAATTATCAATTGAATAGGGTATGGAGGAATTTACCTCTCCTGGTCACTGTGGCCGTTGTTGCTCAAATTATTGGCTTTGTCACTACTAGTAGATCCATTGTTTAGAACTTCAAACAAATAACTGAAGCGATCTGATGATGTGAACTCATTGTGGTCTACATAAGCTTCAATATAGAGTAAAAAACAGTTAGAACCGAATGTCAAGTGACAAGGACAAGAAATACCCTAATAGAGTTCAAACTATTTTTCTAATAGATATTTGATGCCACCTTCAGAGCCTTTCAAATTGTCCAGTGGGTAACCAAACAAAGGTTGATGGGCCAGTGGCTTGGGTCCTAACTGCAGCTCTGCCAGACGTCTCGCCTCAAACTCAATAGCATGTCCACGCTCTTCCATCAACTGTTTCCTAAATAATCTGGAATTGTCGTAAACTCTGGGGACTGCAAGGTTTTAAACATAAGATGCATTAAGAACATTAAAAACCTCACTTATTCATAAACAAAAAAAAAAGATAATTAGGAGTACAAATGGCACATCCAACTCACTGGATTGCAGATCCGGATCCATATCAACATAGTGAGGATTAAGCTCTCCATACTTCCTGCAGTCAAAAGTAAAGATTTAGTATCTTGATAAACAAAAATAATAAATAATAAATAAAAATCAATTGTAACAGAGGTCAATTCCGAAATCAGAACTAGTAAAGGGGTGGATTGAGTCCAACTTTGCTAAGGAAGTAGAGTAGAGAATCCAACTGTCCAACAAGAAGTTGAACATCCCATTGCTATATTCCAAATGGCTTATCAGCAAATAATGACATCTCTTAGTTTTTCATTTTTTGTCTCCCATCCAAACAGAAAATTCAATTACAGTTCATCCATAACCACATTTCAAGACGAACTGGAGGACTACTCGTAGTAACAGGTGTAATAGATTTGGTATCAGGATGCCAAGACACTCACCAGACCTTATTGCTAGAACAAACCACCCCAAACCTTCTTGCTATGTTGTAACATTTTTGAAAAAATGACACCAAAGGAATCGTATCTAACCTAGACATCACATTGGTGGGTAAGTATTCATAGCACCTCCTTTAACTCCAAAAATTAGACATGTACACATATTTCAGTCCTTCCTTTATTTGTAGTTATGCACTACGCTATTCATTGGGAAAAATTTGTCTTTCCAACGTAGGATTCACGTACCACAAAGCAAAACTAGAAGAAACAAGGAAAAGGATAAGCTATCAATTTTAAACAATGAAAGCTTACCTCTCGCTGGGCCTTGTTTTTTCCCTGTACGGTTTCACCAGGACACGAGCTCCACGAACAAAGTGGGGATTACCCTTTGCTAGAATCATCTTGACAGTTTCAGGATACACAAATGTCACAAATCCAAACATCCTTTTCACCTGGCATGGAATCCTGACATCTTCAACAGGCCCAAAGCTCCTACTAGCACAAAATCAACATAAGAAGATAGGATAAATACGAGTTGAAAAACAATTAACCACGGCAAGCAAAACTATGGTGACACCCTTACTTGAAGTAGTCTGAAACATCTTCCTCGGTGAAGGTGCTCTCAGCTGGGAAAGTCAGATAAATTTGCCTCGAACCAATAACGATTCCACCAGGATCGCTCTTCTCACTCCGGTAATCCATATACCTTGCCGCGTCTTCTGCCAAAACTACTGCATGCTGCCCATGGGGTCTGCAATCCAATTACAAGATATCAAACAATTAAGAGCCTAGCATTTAAAAGAAAAATACTATTAAGGTAAGTCATTCTCACTTCTGTGAAAGTTGATGATGGCACCTGTCAATAAGTCGAATACTATTCTTAAGCCGCGCAAGAAGTTTGGTCAAACTGTAACCAGCCTTCCCATGCCTCTGGCTCTCAGTTAAGTACCCTTCAGCCTGAAGAGTCCGTCCATACTTTTCTTGATACAATAAGGGCAGGGAAGCAATCGAAACAGGGTACCCCCGTCTAGATTTCAAGAGCTCAGTAAGCTCCATCTCTAGCTTCTCCAGAGATCCAGGTAAGAAGAAATGGTCATCATTCGCCAAGTCAATCGAGTTGGTATTGAAGCCTTGTGAGAAGTTCTCTTGAATGGGTTGGCCATGGAAATACCTACAATTGTTTCCATGCTTACAAAATCCCTTGTTGAAGTAATGACAAGCTTTCACAGGCAATTCAGGCATACTGGGGAACCTCCTATAAGACCGTCCATTTAGAGCACCCACTCCTCCCTCGGGGTAGTAATAGTTGCTTGGGAAGTCACCGCCGTTGTGGTTAACAGATTCGAATTGACCCTCCACACCCATAAATGGAATTCGATCATGGAGATGGTAGTCATCAAAAACAGGTGGTTCCGGGTAAGTTGGGGGAATGAAATCCATGTTTGGGATTGGTTGTTGTTCCACCATAACAGGGTCCCAATAGGGTGGTGGAACACGAACACCAGTAGGAGAAGAAAAGGGCCTTGATGCAACCGGGGAAAATGGAGTAAATTGCATAGAAAGATCCGAAGTAGGAGATGGGTTCATTGAAGACATTGGGATTGGGATTGAAACCAAGGGGGGTTTCGAAGATAAACCAAGCTCAAGTTTCGCTTTGGCAATTAAGTTGTGAATCAAGGAGTCAGGACCAAAGGCCAGCCGAATCATCTCTCTCTCACCATTGTCTTGTAACAAAAGATAACCAATGATTTTAGTAACATTATCGGGGTCTATATTTTGAATTCTATCGTAAACAACTTTAGTGGACTCTTGGAAATCCATTTTCACATCTAGTATCTGCATATACAAAACACAATGAAGAATTTCAAGACTTTTCACCAAAAAAGAACACACACAAGATAAAGATTTAATTGAAACTTAAATGAAACATAGTAGAAAATTCTCCCAGTGAGCACAAATTCTTCAACAACATGGCATAGAAAAGATAACCCATTGCTTAGGAAACCCTTTAAAACATCTAGTAGAAAGAAAATCATATTTAAAAACAAGGATAATCACTAAAGAAGCATCTTTAAGGGGTTTTTTTTTTTTTTTTTTTTTCTAAAGATGGTCTACAAGAGCAAATTCTACACTTTTCTTCTTGAATCCAAAAAACAAAACTATACCATAAAATTCCAGAACAATTTTAACTACTGAGCTAGGTTCTAATATTCTCCCTAGAACACCAACAAATAAAACCAAGAAGTATCTTTACCCTTTATAGTCAAAAGAAGAAAGATTGAAACAAATAAGAGGGAGAAAGAAAAGGGCCTAGAAAAAGCTAGAAGAATAAAACAGTATAGTTTCAGAACACAGTATCACCATCATCATCATCAAACAGTCATTTATTTGCATGAAAGAAGCAACAAGCAGAATATTAACAGTATTGAAACAGAAACACAAGTAAAAAGAAGTGATTTTAGCAGCTTTTCCTTTCACTTTCACCATCACCAAACAACCACCCAGTATTGAAGAAGATAAACCCTATAATGGATATATCTGTACTCTTCTCACTGTCACAACACCAATAAATACCCAATTAAGATTCTCTATCTACACATCACCCCTAAAAAAGTTCAGAATAAGATCTTTCACCCCCAAGACCCCATTTTTACTACTAGTTCTACCAAAACCCATAACCAGAAACCAATCCTTTAGATTAATAACCACAAAATGAGTAAACTTTCATCCCAAAACAAGTCTCTAACATAACCCCAACATGAAAACAAAACCAAAACCTTTAAAAAACACATCTTTATGAAGAAACCCCATTTCATAAAATCCATCAAACATCACCAAAAACATTAAAACCAAAGACTTTGAAACTATTTAAGCACAGATCTAAAAATACCCACCAAATCTTATATCCTTGTTTGATGAAACAACAAAGTCAGAACAGAGCTTCAGACTCCATGAATGATTATTCTGTCTTTCTTCACTCTCCTCTTCTTCCCTTTCTCTCTATTCAATTCTCTCTTAAAAAACACGACATCACAAAATGACAGCATAAAATAGCAAGCTATAAACAGCACTCTCTGTCTTGAGTTCAAATCAACTAGATAAATGTTTACCCAATAAATAATTACCAAAAAAAAAAAAACCCACACACACACACAAATTTTTTTCCAAAAAATAAAATCAAAATCAAACCTTTATTTAAGTAGTCACTGTCTCCCAAAAAAAAATCGTTTTTTTTTTATACTTTTGTCGATTTACAGGTTGTAATTGTTGTGACTTATTTTATGGAAAAATAAATCAATTTGTTTCCTGATTTTGTGTTCGGATAAGAACCCCAAATTTTGAATGACCAAATTACCCCTAGAAAAGTTGACAGACCCATCTTGATTTTCGGGTCCGTTTTGGAAAACATCAAAAATTTCCAGTTCAGAAATACCACGTGGGTGCTTTGAATGAGAAAGTTTAGGGACACGTGGCAATGCTTGGGGAGAGGTGATAGGGTGTGTGAAGAGAACAGCAAGTTGTGTATCCAGTGGACCTTTGATGAGGACAAAGCCCATTTGCACTTGTGGGCCCATGAGTTGGTTTGGTGGGCCTGCTGTCTGATGTTTATAGTTCTGTTTTATGTGAGAAGTTTGAGCCCCCAGGGAGCGAGGGTAAGGGGCGAGGGATACCCATTCCCCTCGAGATAAGAATCGTCGCGCATCTTGAGACGATTTCACTTATCTCGAGAAAGATGGGTGGCTACCTCCGTTGAATTTTTGAAGAAGTTTTGGGAGCATGTCTATCCTATAGTTTTTTTTTTTTTTTTTTTTTTATTATAGTTTTTTGGATATGAAATTAGGGTTTATGGATGCCTTTGATAATTAGATCCATTTAACTTGATGACCTAAGATGAATAAATACATTTTGTTTATCGCCTTATATAACAACATTTTGTTTGTCGATCTTGTACTTCATTTGGATGGCATTTGTTTACAATTTAAAAGAGTACGCTTTTGACATCTCTAGTACTAGATTGGTTACTAGATACTGCATACGACATTTTTAAAATATTTACTAATAAATTTACATTATACTTTATGAATTTGGCACTTTTCACCAAAATCAGACGACTAAAAATTAGTATCAATTTCATCGGAGATAGTTGCAAAAATACGGGAGAGGTGCATTAAAATTTTATTAAAAATATTTGCTATTTTAATTGGAAAGTCTAAGTAGAACCAAACGATCGATCCAGCAGAACAACTCAAAAGACAAAGAAGTAGAGAGTAAAAATAAAGGTGAGAATATCTAAGATAATTAGGGGAAATTGACTAAGCATATAGAGTGTGGAGTGATTAGTTCAACCAGCAAAATTGGTGGGATAGAATGTCAAAGGAGAGACTGAGTGCGTTTTGGATCTCATAACTTGAAAATGGCCATTTCAGTTTAACTTCCTTCCCCTATTTCTTGGGTTGACCCTAGTTCATCTCATCACTTGTTAGCATATTTTTATTTCTATTTTCTATTTTTAAAATATTTTTTTACAAAAAAAAAAAAAAATTTAAGTCGAAAAAATTGTCATTCTTTGACTTAATAAACATTTTCATATCTTAGTCGAGCGACTTAGCACATAGTTTGTTCATCCACTCTAAATGTGTAATGGACTAATTTGTGCGATGCCCTTCTGAAAAACTTGACAACGATTACAAAAGAATTTTATGTCTAATTGTCGTAAAAAAAATATATGTTTTGCTTACTTCAACCTATCTTGGAATAATGAAGGATTTGAATATTGTTTGATAAACCCTTTAAGGTATTTGGATAACCTCTATGTGATAGGGACAACCTAAAGAATATATGTTCGTCCATTATTGATAATGAAATGACACGATAATATTGAAATAGCCCAACTTTAAACAAATCAAATACGATGACATGATGATCAAATGCCCAAAGCATCTCTCCTCCCTTGTTTACTTCTTCTATATACAATCTTAGTATTTAAAATATCGCGGATATATAACAAAATATAACAATTTTAGCCGGCCATGTTTGCTAACTGTTTTTTGTTTACATTTCTGCTCTTTTTATAAATAGTGTTTGTGATTGTTTTAAAATTAATGAAAAAAATATATATATAAAAACACCAAAAAAGACTGACAAACATGGCTAGCTAGACTTATTTCACAATATAACATGTAACTATCTGATATATGTAACCATTTTGTTCAAAATAATTTACTATTTGTTTGATATTATTGAAGGATCATATGTGGAATGGGTGATATTGAGCGAATAATTCTTTTTTACCCTATTTAGTTACACTCGGGCTAAGAATCATAACTTCTTAAAGTCGATGGAGTGTATGGTGCCCTATATAGTTCATGTGGTGCAAATAGCAAACTGATGATGTGGCATCAGGTTCTAGTTCTACAACCAATTTGGAAGCCATCAAATTTATAATTGGGTTCTACAATCAGGATTTATAATAGGGGAATCATCAAAAGAGGTTTTTATATAACCTTGAAATACATATAAATACTTTCAGAATTTCATAATTTTTTTAAAATCACGCCATGTCTTCGTGTCATTCTGGTTTCCTAGCATTTTCAGTCCACTAATGCTCCAAACACGAAGAGTCATAAAATTATTTTCTTCTTTAGCAGGTACACTAATGTGTACTTAAGCTACTTCAATCGATGTGTTCAAATAATTAAATTAATCGACTATTTCGTCAACATTATTCGTGAGATAAGGTGTCAAATGCAAGGCAAAAATATTATTCCGTGTTTAAAACGTTGGCGAGGTTCAATACAAGTCACCCTCACTTCGAGATGACAAAAAAATAAAAATTCGAAAATATGTTTAATTATTTAAAAATATATTTAAGTAGTGAAAGAAATACCTAATGTCACTTATCTTTGTCTGTTCTCATCCAATAATTGCAATTAAATAATTAACCAGTTGGTGTTTTAGAGCGTAATTTTTAAATCCTAATGAATCATTTTCATTGTTATTTATTCATCGATCATAGACAAATAGCTTAATGTTGTCATTAGAGAAACTTTTATCATAAGAAACAAGAGATAATTGTAATGTATTAAACTAGGCAATTAAACTAATTGTGAATTGTCAACACGATCCTATCGATAATCTTTTGCTTAAAACATAAGTTTTCGAGTGAGAAAATGTGGTGCATTGCGCTTATGGTGATTAACTAAGGCTGCCCAATTTCCTTTCGTTCGAGTATATCATTTAACCTCAATTTTAGACAGTCCGACTTTATAGTCACTTTTTTATCAGGTTTTTAGTTTTTTACATTTCTACTCCTTTTATAAATAATATTTGTGGTTGTGTTTGAGAAATAAAGAATAAAAATATAAAAAATCTCAAGCCTGACAAAAAAATGACTTTAAAACCTGATTGCTTAGACTAACTCATCGTGTAAATTCATGTATGTATTGAAGATTATTCGACACGGATTTTGACAATAAACATGATTAGTGGATGAAAAAGGAGATGTTGAGTGATTTACAAGATGACAGTCCATGAAAACTCACTCTAGCCGATGAGCTAAAGATATCATTATCAATATGAGTTAGATGGTCAAAGAAATTTACTACTAAATATGGGTTTGTATCATGTAATTGAATGATGTAATTGTCAATATTCGATGTGGTACGTCGTATAAAACAAGTACCTTAAATTCATTTAATCTTTTATAATTGTGATACCTGATTGTAAGGGGTGCAATTCAGGAGGGTTAGGAAGTAGATCAGGTCTAGATCCAACCCGAACATTTGAAAAATAAAAAATCTAGAGAGGTGGGTCTTTAGAGTCAGGACAGCGACAGGTGAGTTCTATGTCCGTGTGATCGTGGTCGATTGGGTCATCATATGCATCTCTATGATGATGAATGGTATTAGGTCTAGCCTGTCGCGAGCCTGACTCTAAAAAATTCTTTGAAAAAAATTGAGTTCATCAAGTCAACCAATGAGCTAAAACTCTTGGGATTAGTACAGGTAATAAGCAAGAATTGTGATTTCGTTTTTTGAGTTAATTCAGATCTCCTGATCTTAAGGAATTTTTCTTGAAAATTTTCATTTTTTGTAGAAAAATGTAAAAAAAAATTGTTGTAATTTCAAATCTAACAATATAAATGCATTTTAAACTCTTATATACTATATAAAAAGTATGACCTGACTCATAGTGTTACATAATAATCACTCACATAAAATACTAAAATAACATTACAGTAGGTTAAAATATATGAAGATTGAAATAATTATTTTTTTTTCACAGGAAATTTCTTGAGAAAAATAAACACTTCAAATTTCAAAAAATATTTCGATAACTTCAGAATAAGAAATATTTTGTGAATTTTGACATTTTTTAAGAAATCACATTCCTTCATTATGAGATTGTCTGAGATACTCATTTGCCCGAAACAAATTTTTTTTCACTCAACCCTTAATTTCTTCCATTATTTAACTATATCATTCTGGTTGCTAAAACATCAATTCAAATTAAGTTAGATTTATCAAACCCATTGAAAAAATAACAAATAAAATAAACCCTCTAGCTGAAATTTATTGTTTGGATTGAGGTTGACCCGTCCAAGTTGCACCCTAATCCAGGGGCATCCCTGAATATGGGAGGCCAGGGCCCCATTTCCCAAGGACCTTATATATATAACCTCAAAATTAAATTACAGATTGGAATTTGGAGACACAGATTCATAACTCAAATTCACACCCAGTTTATATCCAAAACCTATTGAAGTCCAAATGTATGGTCGCATATAGAATATTGTTGACTATTCCAGTAACAGTAGCCTCTGCAGAGATAAATTTTTCAAAATTGAAGTTAATAAAATAGTATATTCGGTCAATCATGTCACAAGAAATATTAAATGAACTAGCTATGATGTCTATTAAGAGTGAATTGGCAGAAAAAAGTCGATTACAACAATATAATTAGTAATTTTACATTTAAAAATTCAAAAAAAATCATATTTAATTAAAATAAGGTATTAAATTTTTTTCTAAAAATGACCCCATGTTTAGAATGGACCCTCGTAGACTCATGATCGCCACTGCCCTAATCACTATCGAAGGGCCCAAACAAACAAACTTTATTACGAAGAATATATGTTATATATTTAGATAATTATCGTTATCACTTGTGGTTTTTACATGTTTTACTTCATATCGCGAACACCAGACTGTAAACTGTTGATCTCAATTCTTTCTTATACTGTCAATTTCAAAGTAATAAAGGTTTAAAGGAGTAAATGATCAACAAAAATGAACTGGATTTAACCTAAAACATCTATTTGTCCTAGTAGTTTTCACAGTAACCATCCAATTTATCCATAAGGGGTGAGCTGTTTTAGCAAGTTGGTTCACATGCCTCACCTAATCATTGGTAGCTTTTGGGGTAATTTGTGGTGCACATACACAGACAACCAAGATTGAGAGAGACATGAAATGAAGAGGAGATTGTGGAGAAAAGTTTGAGTGAGTGATTGTCTTAGCCTACAATTCCATGTGCAATTGTCTATCCATTCTAACCATGAATGAGACATATGTGACCCCCCTCACCCCCACCCCTTGCCAAGTTGAAATACTTTGCCATCCAAGTTTATTATGTCATCTATTTTGTATTTAATTTGTTTGTATTATGAATTACCTTCGTCTATACTCGGGTGTAGAGATTTCGCTAACGAACATTTTAAGGCATTTTAAAGCAGAAAGTTCATTTTTTTCTTCTTCTTCTTCTTAAAATTACAGCTAAAAACATATCGTGACATCTCCGACTAGTCCAGACCTATGTAACAGCTAGCGAAATTGTAGTACAACTCTGACCATTACACCGAAACATAATTGAATCAAATAAAATAAAAATCTTACAAAACTCAATTTGTTTACGTTCGATTGGTTTGGTGTTTAGGTTTTTGTATCATATATATTTTGAGTGAGGCTAGGAAATCAGGTTTTGCAATCATGATGATGTTGCATCGTCAAAGAAGGTTTTTTACAACCTTGAGATACACATAAACTATGTGAAAATTTCATCATTCTTTCAAGATCAAACCACGCCAACTTGATTGATAAACATAATTGCAAAAACCTGAATTTCCTAGCATTTTTGATATATTTTTCTAATTAAATGCGTTCACAATTTGGAATCGAAAACTATAATTACTCAATCCCCTTTCACACTGGAAATGCTAATCATTATTAGAGTGCAGTTAATAAAGACCTAGAGTTTGACCTGTATTGTAAAGAAAGGTTAAGTGTATAATATAAGATGGGTCTCACCATTAACATCCCACTAAAAAGCACCAAGCTTTTGTGCTTAACACAGCTATTGCATGTTTTAGATTATGATTATCTATCAATATTTTCAAACTTTGCCACACTTGTGGAAATAATGAGCAATGAACTATTTGTTATTAATTTGGATGTCAAACTTTGTTAAATGAATAATTAAGTTTCTAATCTGTCTTCTTCTTTTCATTAGTATGATATCACTCCATTGAGTGTAGGTTTTTGAAAAGTAGGACTTTAACAATGGTTAAATACTAATTAAACAAGATTATGATACAAGGAATGTTGATTAGATGTGACTAACAAAGTAGATCGATTTCACTCCACTTATTAGAATTAAACACTATAATTAGTAGTATAATCCCACATTTGGTCAAACTTCAAATGATATGTTTTGCCTTTGGATCTCGTTGAAATGGTAGTGATGCCCCGTTGATCCCGATAATATTTAACTTACAAAATAAGTGGCGGTTAAACAAAAAACCATAGTTGTCGTGGCCGAATGAACGCCGATGCTTAAGTCAGATATCGATTCAAGGAAGAGTGAAGACTGTATGTAATTTGCAGTATGTATGCGTACATTTATTCATCATTTTATCATCTCTTATAGCGAGTGTTTTCTCAAACTTTTCATGTAATCGAAGACGTGATGGAGGGAGAAAATCTCGCGTAAGAGTGTGCATGACTGAGACTCTTCGACACTTGGCTTTGTTTAGGACACAATGCTTGATTGGGCTAAAAGTTGATTTCATGCGAGTGGATCTCGAACCTGTGACAACTCCGAGATTTGTTGTTCGGGCCTTAGGCACAGGCACCTGACTAAAAGACTGAACAATAGTTTGTGCATTGGGTTCGCTTGGGACCGTGCTAAATCCTTTTACGTATTAGGGTTAACCCATGCCACATATATGACTGTAATTGAGTGACTGTTTGATGTCTTATCAAGGTAGTAACCAACCTTAGGTGTCTCTATTTTGCTTATTAAATCCTCATATTCTCAACAAGATACTAGCACATTAAATCCTAATTCTCAACATCTACTTCTTATTTTTCTCCCACTGTGTCTCGCGTTTCCCCATTGTGATTGAGCCTTGTCATGCAGGTCGATAACCTTGCTATATAACTCAGGATCTAGCAACTATGCATGGATTTTCCAGATTAGCAAATGGGGGTGAGTCTGGTGACCAAAACCAAGCAGTAATATGCTTAGCACATCAAACCATCTCAGATAGGCTGATCATGGATCGAGTTTGAAGTTAATTTTATTTTCAAAACCGAAGTGTAAGATCTGGGTCTGTAAATCACTGAAGCATTTCTGTTGAAAGTTTAATTCTAAAGGCTTGAAATTTGGTTTCAGTGAGTGTTGGATAATCTATGTCATGTAATCGTAAAATTTTGCTGAGTTGAATCTATGTCATTTGATCCATAAGCTTATGTGGTGGTTTTGTTTATCGTGTGTGGAAAACAAAATTTTATTTTATTTTCTCGGTTAACAAATTTCAGCGCCTAATCAAAATATTGTTGTGATATTGATGTTAAGAAGTAGTCAATACTCGATACTCCTTAACCAAAAAAAAATACTCACTACAAAAAAAAAAAAGATGCAATAGCTACAAATACTAGAGGCGGAATTAAAAAATCGTCTCTAACTAAAATATTTGCGACGGAAAAAAAACCGTCACTAATTCTTTTAGTAATTGCCGAAACCAAAAATCATAAAAATTGTGCTTGTGACGGGAAAATCGTGGTTAAATTCAGAATAAACTGTCGCTAATTAAAACATTTGCGACGGCATTTTAGCTGTCGCTAAGTTTTACAAATAAATTGTGCTTGTGACGGGAAAACCGTGGCAAAATGCAGAACAAGTTGTAGCTAATTAAATCATTTGCGACAGTAAATTAGTTATCGCTAAGTTTTACAAATAGAAATTGGTAGCTACGGTATAAGCCGTCCCTAATGGAGTTTTTGAAAAAAAAAATAATAATAAATATATATATATATATATATATAAATTTAGCCATGGTATATTAGTTGTCACTAAGTTTTACAAATAAAATTTGGTAGCTACGGTATAAGCCATCCCTAATGAATTTTTTGAAAGAAAAAAATATATATATATATATATATATATAATTTAGCCACGGTATATTAGCTATCGCTATACAAATAAATTTAGTAGCTATGGTATAAGCCGTCCCTAATGGATTTTTTGAAAAAAAAAATATAGAAAAAACATTTAGCCACGGTATATTAGTTGTCGCTAAGTTAGTGCAACCCATTTGTTTGCAAAGCAATTATCAAATAATGATATATGTAGTCTTATCCTAGACAGTTTTATAATTTGTTAAAAATTTTCCTCTATTATTTTGTGTTCTCTGAATTTGAACATTTTGATTTTGCTCATTTTTTGTTATGCTTCCTCCACTAATTTCTAGGAAGATGTGAAGATAATGAAGAAAATGAACGTGGATTGAATTTGACTCTTTGATTGTAAATCCATGTAAGTTTTCTGCTTATGTAGCCCCGTGAATCATATATATTTATAATTTCAATTTGAGGTTGATAAAATATAAAGTTGTTTGAGATTATATTTTTTGCTATGGACAAGTCATTGACTATATGAACAAGGTTAATGTATTAGTCATCATTTACGGTAAAAATTAAAATAATTGTTTTCAAGTTTGAAATGTTTTTTTTCTGAATGACAAAAAAAGAGGCAATAAGAAATCTGAAAATTAATAGAAATAACTAATTCCATTAAAAAATGAATTTTCATTAGTAATAATTTTAGCTACAACAAATTAGTATTAGCAACGGCAAATGCTGTCGCTAAATTTGAAACTTAGCAACGATTTCAAGCTGTCGCTAAATTTGCAACTTAGCCACAATTTCAAGCCGTCACTAAAAGTTTTAGTAATTCATTTACCTACAGCAAATTATTTATTAGCAACAGCAAATATCGTCCCTAAATGTGCAACTTAGAAACGGTGTCAAGCCGAGGTTGATAGAGTATAAAGTTGTTTGGGATTGTATTTTTGTAATGGACAAGTTATTGATTATAAAAAAAATTAATATAATTGTGTTCATGTTTGAAATGATTATTCTAAATGACAAAAAAAAGGCAATGAGAAATCTAAAAATTAATAGAAATAACTAATTTCATTATAAAAAAATGAATTTTCATTAGTAATTTTTTTAGCTACAGCAAGTTAGTGTTAGCAAATAGCAATGGCAAATGTTGTCTTTGTGCTGACAATTTGATGTGCAACTTAGCAGCGGTTTGAAGTTGTCGTTAAATAGCCACGACAAATACCTTCGTTGTTTTGTCATTTTTATTTACAACTTAGCGACGGCTTCGCTGTTTTGTAAATTTGATTTGCAAATTAGCAACGGCTTTGAAGTCGTCGCTAAATAGCCACAGCAAATGTCGTTGTTGTTTTGCCAATTTGATTTGCAACTTAGCAACGGTTTGAAGCCGTCGCTAAAATAGCCACGGCAAGTGCCATATCTGTTTTGCCGATTTGATTTTCAACTTAGCAACGGTTTGAAGCCGTTGCTAAATAGCTACGGCAAAAACCATCTCTATTTTGTCAATTTGTCACGGCAAAACCCGTCTCAAACATTTGAAAAGTCGTCGCTATTGTTGCTATCTCAAATAAAACGACGGAATCAGCGATGGAGTTTTTGCAACTTAGCAACGATTTTTAGTTGTTTCCAATTAGCTACAGAAAAGTTTACCATTGTTGATTTCAAATAGCGACAATTCAAATAACTACGGTATTGCGACGGTCGTTGAGCTGTTGCTGATTCATTTTAACTACGATTTTTTTATATCTAGCAACAGTAAAACGTCGTTGCTGAATTTACTTTTTTTTGTAATGTCAATACTCCATTAAAGCCGAGTTGATAAAGAGTGGAAGCCTTATTACTTCAATAGGATCGTAACAACAAGACACGAGAAATCTTTGGTGTTTCCAACGCCATCTCCATTATCATCTATGGTATTTGTTTGAATGAACTTCCTTTTACACAATCCACTCCATCCATCACCATTCTAATATCCAAATTTTGAAACAACCAATGGTTATAATCCAGGCCATGTTGGTGTAAGTGGAGTTAATTGATCTCCATATATAGCATTTAATTGGTTGTAAATAATACTACAAAGTCTACAATGCATATATTTTTTTCTTTTTTAAAACACTCATTACTGTTGAAATCGAAGACAATGCACTCTGCAATCTGCACAATTGAAGAGAGGAGTTGGGCATTAAATAAGTCTCTCAAGTCAACAAGGCTCTTAAGCATTAATATAGCAACAATTTTAGTCGGCTACTTTTTGGTCAGGTATGTTTGTAATTGTGTTTTAAAGAGAATGAGTAAAATTATAAAAAAATTCAAACTTGGCAAAAAAATGAATGCCTAGACTTACTGTTAATATAGATAGGTTTGTTTTCCATACAAATAAGATCGAAAACAAGTGTTTCGATTTTTGTTCCAAAAAAATTTGGAACTAAAATTCATTTCTTTTTCTTCATTTTTTCTTCAAATTTTTGGAATTGGAAAATAAATTTGTTTTTGGAAAAATTGAAAATTTTGGAATATCACTTTCTAGAATTGATGAATCAGTTTCCGTTCTCCTTGACCTGCACAAGGAAAATGAGCCAAATATTACCATTATGGCAGCCGATATGCTTAAGCCAGACAAAGCTTGAAAAAGGTGTAATGCTTGTATTGGGTTCTGTCATGTATCTTAGTTCCTCAACCTTGTGCTCTATTTATCATGTGAGGGTCATTGTTCGACTATGCCTTTAGTGACGTGGTTTAAGGAAATATATTGTCAGAAATCCAGAGCTATCATACACGACTCGTACTCTGATATCTTAACTTTCCTTATGGAGCTCTATTTATACTCTGATATTTGTTTCCTAATATGAGTCAATGTGTTGTTGGCCTGCCTAACTTAGGTTAAACTTCTAGATACTTGTCTTATTTGGTCTTACGAGTATTGGGCTTGACCATATGACTTATGAACTTAATAGGGCATGTTGATTGAATGTGTTGCTGACCTACCTAACTTAGGTCAAACTTTTAGATATTTGTCTTATTTGGTCTTATGAGTATTGGGTTTGACCATCTGACTTATGGATTTAATAGGGCTTGCTGATTGGGTCTAACCTCCTAGTACCCGTCTCACTGGGCATGGAGTAATCTAGATTGGGCAGTCATCTAGGTTTGTTTTACTCTGTTGACGAGATCATCATAACACATGTATGGTGCAGATTACTGGACGTTCGGTGTATCATAAAAATTATTGATGGTTTTCTAGAAAAAATATTTGGAATTGAATTACGGAAAATGGGATTAGATTCAGTCAAAATTTTGAAATTTTCATTTTTTTGGATTTTTTGAACTGTTTTTTTTTTCTTCAGAATTTCTATTTCTAATTCCGAACTCAGCATACAATAAAACAATTATAGTTAATTTTATCAAAAAAAAATTAGGAATTTCAAATTTCAGAAACTTTAAAATAATTTTCATATAATAATTACAATTTAATTATTCTTTTTATATAGAATATCGCTACCTCTAAAAAAAGAATGATTCAATCAAATATAAAAAATAAAGAGACGCTTTATTGAGCATGTTGGGACTCATAACGTATGTTTTCTTATTTTATTGGTCTCATTACCGTATACATATAATTATTCCTTATAAATTATAATACGTAATCTTTTTTATTTTTATTTTTATTTTTTGATAAATGCACCTATATAATTATAACTTGTAATTGTGATATGATATATAAATTTATCTTATGAATTGGATAAATGCAAATATATAGTTATAACTTACAATATAATATACTAAAATGATACCTTATTTATTTAAGAAAATTTTGCAAATAGGAAAATTTTGATCAAATACTTTTGAATGTGATAATCTGAATATTTTCGAATCGTAACACTTTCAGCAAGTATCAAAATTTTTCGGATTGGAACAGGATATTTCAAGTAGATTCCAATTCTATTCCAAAAAAATTTGAAATTATTGAAAATCGGAAATTGGAAATTCATTGGAATCAAATTTTTAGTTGGAACTTAATCGAAATCAGAGTTTCCTATCCAACTTGTAGTCCTAATTATAAGGCACTTTATTATAGATGGTGAGAAATATCTCAAATCAATTAATGTTATACCAATTTCAAAAGGCTCCACTGTCTCACTTTTTTATATAACCAGTTTTGTTGTAGAATAGTTGAGAGAAATAGAAATAGAAATAGAAATAGAAGGCGAGAGCACCATGGTGAAGCAAGATTGAGTAAGTGACAAAAAAATTAGAGGATACTGAAGGAGTTGGGAGCTGCCATATATAGCATGGATAGGTAGATTATTTTATTTCTCTATAATTGTATTTCTTTAATTATTTGAGTTCTCTATTTTTCTCCACTATTAAAATGTCCTATTTTGCATATATTTTTATTTAATTTTTGTCATTTTTCTTATACAAAAATTATTAAATTAGTTTTCTTTGAGTTTAGCAAAAGGAAAATACTAGGAAATCAAGTTTTGCAACTAGGGTGACATAACAGGATCTTGAAAGAATGATAAAATTCTCATAGTGTTTATGTGTATTTTGAGGTTGTAAAAAACTCTTCTAATGATGCCAGTCATTCTGAATGCAAAACCTAAATCCCTAGCACTCTTAGCAAAGTAATCTCTCTTTTCATTAATTCACTTGAGAGAAACTTGATCCATCTACTGATTAACACTCTTTTATTCTCACCCTGCAGAGAGAAAAAAAAAATTTACTCCTCCATGTTCTCTTTGTATGTCTAATGGTACACAATCTGTTGAATCGAAACAAAACGAGCATGGCAATGCTTTGCTTCGTAGATTTTGCAAACTCTGTAATCCCTCCAATACAATCTGCTGATTTCCGATTCTACCAATGTAGATGACAGTCACACATTGTCAAATACGATGCTCAAGATATTGGCACTACCCATCTACGCTCAACTCCAGTGCATTATGGGATGGTACAGTGAGTCTGTGAAGCTGGTAGACATGGCTAAATCTCTAAAGGTTGATTTAATTCCTCATATTAGGAAAACGTATGCTATGTTGTATTAAATCATACGCTTAAGACTCTAGTTGATTCAATGGAAATAAGAAGAACAGAAACATACCGGATCGATCCATAGCGATTTCCCCGTTGATTGTGATGAGTTTGGATTGTTTGGATCTTCCGATTGATTCAAGCGTTTTCCCTTAGATCTCTGTTGAGAGGATACAGAAAATAATTCCAAAGTTTTGTTCTTTCTACGCATACGCTCAATCGGGGACCCATCCTATTTATAATGTCCATAAGTCACAACCCTTCAAATTACGGGCTGTGAATTTCCAATTCTGCCCCTCATTGAATTAGAAATTACATCCTTATTTACACCATGTTATTTATTAATACCTTATAGTCCAATACCCCTATTAGATCACATATTTAAATGGACTACACTTTAAGATAGCAATACACGTTATATTACATATGTGTGCCCACATTATTGGATTTGTCCAACAACTATCACATCCGTGCACGAGCGGCTAGAAGAGTGAGCAAGTTCTTTCCTTCCAGTGAGTACGAAAAAGCTATGGAGGGTTATAGCGCGTTAGATAGATAAAATTGCTACGCCGCTGTATTTTCTTTGTATGTTTGAATGGATGAGAAACTATTCAACTAGTTTTTAATGGTAACACATAAAATATATATATATATATATATATATTTGTACAACAGACTAGTAATGACATGTTAGTAAAACTGATCTCATCTTGTACATCTTTCTCACCAATTGGTGCATTGTCACTACACTTGATCATCTTTTATCACAATGAAACAGGGGAACTGCCAACTATCATAAGTTAATTTTGATCTGTTTAAGTCATTTCTACCTTTCCGCAGAAATGAAATATGGAGCTCCAGTGCTCATTTTGTGTTTTATCTACCTCCAGTTGTTGAATACTTGCAGGGGGAAGTAAAAATGTGGTAGTGGTAATGGTAACTAACATGTTTTGGAAAGGCTTATTAGTAGTAACATGTTTTAGTCCTTTCCAGCAGATTCTATCAGAGAAAGAAGAACCCAAGCAATGATTTCTGGTTTTACTCTCTCTTATGATATTATTAGTATAGTTTTTTTTTTTTTTTTTTTTGGGTGAGGCATATAGCTCATATCATTAACTAAATATGATTACAATACAATTGTCGCCTTAGCTGCCAAATCATGAGCCTCTTGATTGAGGTTCCTAGGAATATAGTTACAAAACCAATTAGAGTGCATCAAAATGAGTCTTAATACTGTTAATAATTGGACGCCACATCCAACAAAAGTTTGTCCGGCTATCATCAGATTCAGTTTGCAAGATATTTTGTAAAACTCCAGAGTCCCCAAGTAGAAATCCTGCTTTCCAATGGCGTGCTTGAATGAGGAGCAGCGCAGCTTCTGCTGCCAGACATTCTGTCATAGTACTATTATAAACTCGTCCTGGAATGACATCAACAAGCCGCTCCATGACCCTACCCGAAACATCCACTGCAAAGACACCAAATGCACCCAGCTGTGAAGAGGCATAGAAGCTCGCATCATAAGTTACTAAAAGCATGTCTGAAGGTAGCACAGGCGGGATGAGGTGTAAGTGTTTGGCTGAGGAATTCAGGTGATGGTGTTTTATGGCATGAAGTTGCATCTGGATCATATTTAGGCGATGATGATATTATTAGTATAGTTGTGCTTAGAAAACTCTACTAGTTATTTGTGTATCGATGTTCTGCACTTTTGTACTCGAGACTATTTTTGCTTTGCGATTGCTCTCAAGCTATGTCTATATACCCAAGTTAAGAACGGTTTTCCTTGTTTGTGTGGTCTGTTTGAATTTATGGTCTGATTATAACTCTATTACCCAGGATGACGGCGTTTAAATTTACGTCACACAATTTTGCTTTTGCTTGATAAAAGTTTGGCTCATATTATTCTTTTTTATCTAAAGCATGATAGAGTTAAATCATTCCTGATCTGATAGATGATTATATGTTGCGTCTGTTTGATTACTGTAGGACCTTGAAACATGTACTGAAAAATTATAGTACTTTGCTTATTTCAACTTATCTTAGAATGTTGAGTGATAACATTATTGCTTTGTTAAAACTTTTGAGTTGTTTGGACAACTTCATACCGTAGTTATGTGCACAAATACAATTTAGTTGAGTTATACAAATTGTGAATTTTCAATTCAGATAAAAGAAGAGAACAATCAGAAACCTTTAATAGATCATTCTTCATTACATACTAGGTTGATGAGGACCTTCATCAGCTTTGATTACTTGCAGAAAGTTGAGCAAGAGTTTCAACATAAGGTACTGCATCATCCAACTTGTTAGCCCAGGAAGTATGAACTTAATACTATTTCTGGTTTCTGGATTGTAAGCATGGGCGGACCTACTAAGGGGCGAGGGAGAGCTGCCCCTCAACTTTTAAAATATTTTTAGTATATATACTTTAGTCTTAAAAAAATCGATTATATAATGTAGAATACAATATGACAATTGTATGCAAATATTGAAATATGTGTTTGTTGGTGTAGTGGTTGGAGGTTTATCATTTTTAATAAAAGACCAGAGTCCGATACTCTTCAATTGCATTTTTTTATTATTTTCAATGCAATTTTATTAGTAATTGCAAATATTAAAAATTGTTTAGTTTAATAAAAATTTATTATCATTAAAGAAATGAATTGTTTTTCACAAGTGATTTAAAACCTCTAACAAAAAAATATTTAAAATTAATATCTAAAATAATAACGATAGAATTCAATGAAATATATACAATTAGCTAACTTGTATAAAATTTGAGCCTTATATAAACTATTTTTTCTTTGAAATTGTATTATGATCATATTAGGTTCGCAAATTTCAAATTTTTTTTAGCTTCACCTAGAACTTATCCTAATTACTTTGTGATTCTCAATTCTAGACAGTCAGACTTTATAGCCACTTTTTTGTTAGGTTTTGAGTTTTTTACACTTCTATTCATTTTATAGATAATGTTTGTGGTATTTTAAATAGAATGGGTAAAGGTGTAAAAATGCTCTAGTCTGACAAAAAAATGGCTTTAAAGTCTGGCTGCCTAGACAAACTATTTTGTGATATTAGTTATATATTCTAGTTATTATGTTTGTTTGCTCTTTGCTAAGGTTATCAATAGTGATTATTTTGGTTTAAAATGGACTACACTTGGATCCAATTTGATATATACATTGTATTTTTTATAGTTGATTTTTTTTATTAGTTACTAGTTTCGATAGAAAAAAATTTGGCATTACCATTGATAACTACTATTATCAACTAATAAGTATTTTCCACTTCGTCTGCCCCTGATTGTAAGAAGCCAACTCAGAAATCTCTCTTTACCAGAAATCAATCGGGTGTGTTGGAATAAATCCCTGACGTTATCTAGTTCAAATTGTATAACTTAATCTGCCATGACTCCTTTACCCAGTATTACCCCTTGTTCGGTCAACTCTATTCCATGTAGCGGATATCCTAGCATTCAAACTCAAGTTGTCCAAAGAATTGTAAGGGAGCATCCAAGCATTCTCAAGCAATGTAATGTGATCTTCAAGCAATGAAAGCAATCTTTTCTCAAGCGTTGGTTGTTAGAGATACATTTGTTAATATCATTTGTAGTAATCATCATATTTCAATTTCGTGTGACTGCGGGTTAGTTCAGCTATCACTGCTGGAAGCCCTGTGGTTGTTCGGCTTCGTACAAAGCGGAAGAACAAAAGTTTTTTGCCGATCCAACCTTTTAAAATTTCCACAATAGAGGAATATGAGCAATAAATTTACCAACTATTAGTAGTGCAAGTAGCAATGTCAGCCGTAATAGCTGCGCCAGTCTAATGTGACCCCAAGGTCAGACAAAGGGAACTTTTTGTTGTATGACGAGGCACTTCCACGTAGTGAATCATAGTGCCAGTCGTAGTAGTGTTAGCCGCCTCCGAGCCCTGTAGCTAGCCAAGTCAGGTAGATGCATAAGGCTTTGTAACCAATTTTCTTATTTGTACGGGCTAGTAGTTTGAGATCCTCTCCTAGCAGCTAGCCGCGATAGCGAACCTAGAGAGGCAGAAGTAGTCACTTCTAGGACCAACCCGAGCCTGACGGAACGGAATGAAAAAATTGGTTGTTGGGATCCATATCCCGAAATAGCATATAACAATCTATATATTGTAAGAAGAGGATTTCTGAGTCGAGGTTCAAAAGTCTCTTAGCAGAGGAACCACTGCCCATAGGTGCTTTCACGAAAGCCGGTTGTCTCATTCCACTTAAAGCACTCATTCCAAACACATAGAAGCTCTTGTACGCAAGGGAAAGGTTTCACCGACTTCAATGGAGAACTTCTGAGTGACCGCAACCTTTTTTAATGCAACTCCTAAAAAGCTCATGACACGATGGATGGATTAAAAATATGTATCTTCCAGCAATTCTTGGACCTACCCACATATCAACTCCGAATATCATGACAAACATTGAAAGGCATCCTTTAAACACCTGAACACACACATGGCATGCAAGTTGAAATTCAGGCAAGGGTGTCACACGAAGTACGTCTGTATTCATTATTAGAGATGTTGGCTTGAATTGAACAAGTTTATTCCCACATCGGGTAATGAGGTTCAGCATGTCAAGTATATACAGGATTGAATATGTCTCAATAAGTGACGAGGCATTTTGGGGCAGTTGAGCCCTATTCGTGAAAACCCCACACCCTTTAAGTTGGAGACAATATTGTTGCTTGAGTCGTGTCGTGTAGTGGTGGTGCCAACTATAGGAATTTAAGATTGAAGTAATTTGCGGTGTTATCATGGTATTTGATCACGAATCAAAGTCATACATTTTAACAAATTACCTGAAATAATAAAATATTGGCCACAAGAAATTCATATAGTTATCTCTACTAGCATCATTCTCCACAAAAAATGTTTTTTTCTTCTCTCGGTTGATTGGTGCTGGCACATACGTATGAATACTTCATGTGAATCTCAAGATTACCACTTCTTTTACACTAAGGGTCTGTTTGGTTGCACAAAAAATAGACATGAAAATTGTTCTCCTCAAACTTTTTTTTTTAAAATTTAAATCTGACCTCTATTCAATATCAAAAATGATTTACAGTCTGTTTGGGGGTATGTTACGACTTTACCCGAATCAAAACATTTGAAATATGAAAGAATTAACACTAGGAAAACTAACATAGCAAAAAAGCTACCAATCGAAACCTGCACTACCAAACCAAACTAAAAAAATTTGTTGCTCTTCAAGACCTTAAGTTCTGCCCAAACACGCAAAAATCTGCTATAAGAACTAGAATGGAATACAGGGCATATACATGTTCTCTTCCAGCAAAATTTTTGCAACCAGTCACCGTTAGCATTTTGATTCAAAAAATTCTGTCAATTATGAATATATGTTGTATGAGTTTTATCCAAAGAGACCAGCCCCACAATTCTCATGGATCAATCTCTATACTTATTGTTATATTTCTTAATTCTAGAGGATCTGCGAGGACTAAGCCGAAAGTCTTTGGTGCAGGCGTTTTGAAAACTCGTAGCAGCCGATTCTCTTGCAATATTTTCAATTGACAGACCTAACTCATGATCCTCTTCAGACACCTCATAGTGTTCTTATCCCAACATATTTCTTGTTCTCAATTTTTTATTTTCGAATATGTAATTTAATAATATGTAATCTTCCTTTAAACCTGCCAATGTTCTTGACCTAATAGTGTTCTATTTCCCTTTATTTACATCTGACTTATTTGTATCAATCTCTTGTTCGTTTTCCTCAAATGATACCGGAATCACAGAAATACCCTGCTTTGATTGAAACCGAACAACACTAGGCGCCAATGCCTATTGTTTAGTCGCCACCTCCCTATGAACCATTAGGGGTGCAACTTATGTTTCTTTTCCTCTCCCAGCAACATGAGGCGTACCAACCTGTCCCGTTTGTTCAAAAGAATTTGCCACCTCCTCATGGATCTTCGTCACAACACTATGACGTTCTGACTCTACCGGCACAGTCACCACATTATTTTTTGTGTCCTTTCCCACAATCACTGTAGTCTGATCCAAATTCTCTTGGATATTCTGAGTGACTTTCTCAAATTGAGCTTGGGTGCTAGTCGTCGAATCCTACTTGTCATGTGTCATTAATCTGATAGTTCCACTCGAATGCACTGCCTCCTCCAATCATTTTTCACCCTAACCTTGAAGAGGCGACTGCCACTACTGAGCCCACTAGCAGCAATTGCTTAGCTAATTCCACCCCATCCAACGTCGTATTCAGTTGTCCACCTTCTTCGTGCTTGACCAAAACATCTTGATTTCCATCATTTTCGTTCCCTATGTCGTTAACATCCAAGGGTTGAATTTCTTTTTCAGCTAATGCAGCAAATGGGTTCGCCAACTCCAAACCTTCATTTTTTTTTTCAATTTGACTTGCCAAAGGATTTTTGTTTGCTGGTAAACCTTATTGACTCAACACTTCCTCTCTCAAAGGATGTTTCATGCCACTAGCTTCTGTTTATCTGTTGTCTATGTTGAAATTTTATTCTCCTTGGTGGAATCACTTTCCTTATCCATGTTCGCTTTTGCAACTGGCATGTATACTTGCTTCTGAACCTGAGCACTCTCCTTGTTATTTTGATCATTAAAAGTCTACTTTCCCATGAGGTTCTACAACCCATTTGCCTGCATGTTTCTTGTGATTCTAGAGTGTCCCAAGCTTCCTACGACAAACTGACACATCGTGGCCTATTAATGAACACAACTCGCAGTATTTAAAATCTGGAAACGCTATTTGTTACCAGAATCCTTTATTCCCTGCCCTATCAATCCAAATTATGGTGGGGAGAAGCTCAGTTAAATCCATCTCGACACACATACGACAACTATAGGTTTAGTCAAGCATCTAGTGTTGTCATCCATCCGCAAATACACACCAAAGAAATTTCATATAGCCTTTAAAAGCGAATGGTGAATGAATTGACGCGTAAGATTGAGAAGTTTAACCCACAATAGGACTATCACATGATCTTTTCGTAGGCTTAAATCTGCATGTCATCTTAATGTCTTGAAATGCACACCACGAATTAGAAAATAATCACGGAAAAGTACATTTTTCGCCTCCTCTTTTGATTGCAGTCGGACATAAACGTGCCTTGGATCTAGAAGACCCATTGAAAAGTCACGTGCAATCCCCCAAGTTTTATCAATCGCATCCCGTATATCGCTTCCAAAGTCTGCTTAAAGCTCGAAAACTTCAAAACTATCACATATTTTTCCATGAAAATCTGCGCCATTACCTTCGTCTATACCCTGTAAAAGTTATGGCAGGAGATCCTTCCTTTCTAAAGATGGTGCCTTCGACGGAACCCTCAATAGTTTCTGCCTTGTTAATGTTCCCAATGACCTGAGCAAAGGAATGGATTGGCTGAGGCGCCAAATCGCTCCCTGTGTTTTCCATATTCCCACCTGCTAGATGACTGGAGGAGCCGCCATGGAAGAGACGCCTGCGTTTCTGTTCCAAAAAATAATTTACATGTGACATGTTTTAGATTTGTTCCTTAAGCTAGTTAAGTAGATCAAAACGTCATAAAACTCAATTCTAGATTACGAGTAATTATTCATTATTTGTATAAGGTCAACCAACAGTTAGTAGAATCTGTTGACAGATCAGGCTATTCATTAGCTATTTGGGGTTGCAAGTAATAGTCTGTTGTATGCATGTTGCCTATGCTTCCTTGCAATATGAGAACATGGGGAAATTCTAAATGTCGAGGGAACCAGCGAGGGAGGGGGTGAACCTGTTCATCCCCCTTGAGATGCGTGCAAGCCTGTGTCTCGAACGCTTTCACGCATCTCAAGGGGGTGAACGACTTCACCCCACTCCCTCGCTGGTTTCCTCGCCCATTCCCTCGCTATTTAGACAAACCCAAGAACATGACTTGCACTTGCATTTACCAAAAATTCAACAACCTTGACATTTTACTAGGCATCTTAATCACAAGTTGATAAAAAACTAGTTCAAGTGAGACCATGAAGATATGTGGCACTTCAATTTTCTAGAGAGCCACGCTGTCACGGACTAGCAATCCGTGCGGTACTAGCTATCCAAGTCACTACTAAGCCTATGAGTAGTTACTTCAACGGGCACAAATATTAGCTTGAGAATGCACAATATCAATCTGTAGACAATATAACGATGCACAATAGTCAGCAAAAATTTCATTAACATTCAATAGATTACAATGGGGAGGAACGTTCGAAAGGATGTTGCTCAAGACTAGTTTGATGCTAACGATTGATGGAAATACAAGTTTGAAGTTGAAAAGCAATGTAAAGAAAACAATAAGAATGCTAGCGGTATAGTCTGGTCCGACTATGCAATGGAGGCAACACGTCCTCACAGTCAAGAGCTAAAACCTTCCCCCCTATAATATAGATGTTAAGCATTTTGGGCACTTTTCAAAAGGGAACATTGAGTTTTGAGACCATTAGGAAAGTCTTGAAAGGCCTCAGACGTTGATTTCCCTGACCAAAGGTACTAGTCCTGACACTCTCCCACACTCAATTCGCTGACGCCCTCGCAGCGAACTTTTCTAAGTACTCTTCCAGCTTTGAGAGGTAAGGCAGCAGATGCTCGACTGGCTCCCAACTGATTTTTGAAGGAGGCTCATCCTGCCACTTGACCAAATACTCTCTACCCGGGCCTATGTTTTTGATGAGGTGGTTAGCTAAGATTTCGTCCACTTCTCGATCTGGCTTAGTAGGATGCTTAGGCAATGCTCGGGCAGATAAATTTCTTGTGGGATCAGTGGCATCCGCATGGTAGGACTTCAAGTTACTTGCATGGAAAACAGGAATGGGTGAAACGGAGCCAATGAGGTAATTTGATGCGATAGGAAACTTTGCCCACTTTCTCAATGATCTGTATCGGTCCCTCATACTTGCGAAACAGATTGTTACGTGCTCTAGCTGTCCGTTTATACTTGTTGAACATATCTAGCTTCACCAATACCAAGTCCCCGACTTCAAAAGGATCAATCCGTCGTTTCTTGTCGGCCCATTTCTTCATGTGACGGGAAACTTTCTCAAGATAGGCTCGAGCAACTTCAATATTTTTCTGCCAGGCATTGACAAATTCAAGAGCTCTTAGGCTGGGTCCTTGGTACCCGGTAAACACTGTATGTGGTGTCAATGGTTGCTGACCAATGACTAACTGAAAGGGGCTGGAGTGAGTAGCTGAGCTCTTTTGTAAGTTGAAACAGAATTGTGCAACATCAAGTAGTCCCACCCAATTTTTCTGATTTGCACTTACAAAATGACGAAGGTATTCTTCGAGCATAGAGTTAAAGCGCTCAGTCTGTCCGTCAGATTGGGGATGTTGGCTTGTCGACATATTAAGTTTGGATCCCAATAGCTTGAACAACTCCTTCCAGAACTTTCCTATGAAGCGAGCATCAAAGTCGCTAATAATGTTTTCAGGCAGTCCCCAATACTTCACTACATGCTTGAGGAACAATTGCGCTGTATCTTCGGCTGTGCAAGTCAGTTCCGGTCGGCACAAAGGTCACATACTTTGAGAATCAGTCAACAACTACAAGGATACACCTTGAAATCCTCCACCTTTCGGATAACCCAGTAATGAAGTCCATGGAAACACTTTCCCAAGGACGAGTTGGAACAGGCAAGGGCTCTATTAAGCCTACTGGTCGATTTCTTTCAACCTTATCTTGCTGGCAAATAAGACATGTTCGAGCATAGGCCATTACATCCTCCTATATTTGCGGCCAATAGTACCCCCTCTCTAGCAATGCAAGTGTTCGTCTCCAACCTGGATGTCCCGCCCAATGGGTGTCATGGCATTCTCTCATAAGTTTTTTCCTCGAACCAGAAGTTCTTGGAACATAGAGGCGATTACCAGTTGTGAGTATTGCTCATCTTTTATCCAGAACCGTCGAGTTTTGCCCTGCTTGATCAACTCTGTAATCGCCTTCGCTTGTGGGTCTGTCTGTAGGCCTAGTTTTGATCTTCTCCAAGATGGTGTGACTCGGACCGGTATGGGTTAGCACTGCAAGGTCTGCCCTTCTACTGAGTGCATCAGCTACATTGTTAGTGCGCTCTGGCTTGTATTCCAATACTAAGTCAAATTTTGCTAATTTTTCCTGCCATCGAGATTGCTTGGAGGTTAGCATCTTCTGAGTAAGAAAATGGTTTGTTGCAGCATTATCTGTTTTAACAAGGACTTGAGATTCAAGAGGTAGTGTCTCCACACCCGTAAACAATGTACAATGGCTAGCAATTCCTTTTCCTGAGCTGAGTAACGAGATTCTGTATCATTCAACTTTCGACTCTCATATGCTACCGAGTGACCATCTTGAAGCAAAACTCCCCCTAAGGCATAATCAGATGCATCTGTTTGTACTTCAAATGGCTTGGTGATGTCTGCCAAGGCCAATACTGGATCTTTCGTCATGGCCAGTTTCAAGTCTTGGAATGAAGCTTCACGCTGTCTATCCCATTCCCATGTTCGGTCTTGTTTCAATAAATTTGTCAGTGCAACAACTCTCTTAGAGTAGTCCCTTATGAAGCGACGATAATAGTTTGTGAGTCCAAGGAAAGAACGCAGTTGAGACACGTTCTTAGGAGTGTTCCAATAATGGATTGCCTTGACTTTCTCCATGTCCATCTGAATCTTGCCACTGCCAATAACATGACCCAAGAAATTGATCTAGGTCTGGCTGAATGAGCACTTCTCCTTCTTGACAAAGAGATGATTATCCCTAAGGATTTGGAACACTTCTCACAAATGATGTAGGTGTTCTTCTATAGTCCCACTATAAACCACAATATCGTCAAGGTAGACAACCACGGATTTGTCCAGAAGGTGACGGAAATAGGCCATTCATAAGGGTGCAAAATGTAGCTGGAGCATTGGTCAAGCCGAAAGGCATTACTAGGAACTCATATGACCCATATCTAGTAGAACAAGCAGTTTTGGGTTCGTCACCAGCAACAATGCGGACCTGATGGTAATCTGATCTCAAGTCGAGTTTTGTGAAGTATCCGGCAGATCCAAGTTGGTCGAATAAGTATGCAATGAGCAGTAGCGGGTATTTGTTCTTTATAGTGACTTTTTTCAAGGCTCTATAATCAACACAAAGGTGAAGACTGCCATCATGTTTCTGCTGAAAGAGAACAGGTGCCCCATAAGGTGCTTTAGAGGGTCGAATGAATTCAGACTCCAACAAGCCATCTAGTTGTTTTCTCAATTCGGTCAACTATGGAGGGCTCATGCGATATGGACTACGTGCGGGTGGCTTGGCACCAGGCACTAACTCAATTTCGTGATCAATGAGCCTTCTGGGAGGTAGATTCTTTGGCAATTCATTCGGCATCACTTTGCTGAAGTCAACAATAACTTGGGCAACTTCCTCAGGGATTTTGCTAGTATCATCTTCTATCTCTAGCTTTGCCACAACTAAGTAAGTATCTTCTCCTTTGGCCAAGCCTTTCTTGACTTGGAGTGCCGACAATATTCTATCATGAGTTGTGGGTTGAATTGAGGTTGGTACAATACGTAGTCTGGGTCCAAAAAACCCCAAGGAGTCCATGAAAGGTAGTGGTCCTGCTGCAGCTCCTCAAAAGAATTCTTAGCCAAGAATCACCTTAAAATCATCAAGTGGGACGGCCAAGAAAATTGATCTTCCTTCCCATGGACCAACCTGTAGTGGCACAGCTCTAGCCATACCATTAATAGAGATTGCCTCAGAGTTGACAGCTTTCAACTTTCCCACATCTCCTTCTAAGTTCAGACCCACACGTCTAGCTTCATCTGGGGCAATAAAATTGTCTGACGCTCCTGAATCCAACAATGCTTGGGAAGAGAACCCATTGATAGTGATGTCGATATATTGCAAAGCCTTCTTGTGTGGGTGCTCATACATTTCTCCTTTGACAACATTGAGCTTGCGTAGAGCTCCTATCTGGGAGGTCTCACTGTTAGCGGGGTTCGAGCTCGGTGCGGTCGAGTTGAAGGTTCTGCTTGAAGCAAGGACATCAATGAGTGTAGGGCTAGTTTGGATGGACATTTTCCTGTTGGGTGATCCCTGCTATTGCAAAGAATGCATGGGGCAGGTGCAGATGGTCTCCACTGCCCAGAGTAGTTTTGCCCTCCTTTGTTGTTGTAATTTGAGTTGCTAGAGCTAGCATTCCAATTTCTGTTGGAACTCCCATTCTGGTTGGACGGCCGAGAATTGTAGTATCCTCGGTTCTAACTTGAGTTTCCCCAGTTTTGGCGAGGTGATCGAGCATTCGACCCTGAGCTTGAATTGGTACTGCCAGTTCTAGCTGTGGAGTGATTGAGCGAAGTGGATTCCGTCATGGGCATATAATCGCTAAACCTTTCTGCTGCTGTAATAGCACTTGTAATATCTGTCACCTTCTGCCTTTGCAATTATGCTTGCAGGAGCGGCTGAGCTTGTTCAATGAAACAAAAAACTTTGTCCTTCTCAAACATGTCTCAAATATCTAGCAAGCAAGTTGAGAACTGCCTAACATAGTCTCGAATATTGCCTGTCTGTTTGATGGTGTGGAGCTTCCTCCTTGCTAAGAAATCAATGTTCTCAGGCAAGAATTGATTTCTGAGTTCCTTCTTAAGGTCTGCCCAAGTTCTAATAAGGATGCAACCTTCTTCCATATTCTGCGAAAATACTGTTCCAGATCAAACAAGAAGTTCTCTAGCTCCTTCCCATCTCGTACCCCAGCATATGACTTTGGCTCAGGCACTTTCATCTTAGGGTGATCAGTCGTCCTTGTGGCCTTGGTAAGCAAGCCAACCCTTGCAAATAAATCCTCCAATTGTAATTGGAAGTCGCTTATCACCTGAGCTGTGGGGTGAGGCGACTCTTCCATAGAGACTGTCCGTCCCTCTAAATTATCGACGTGCTTAGCCAACGAATCCACTCTGTCTGCCAAGTGAAAGAGTCCATCAAGTCGACTGATATGTTCTCCCAAACTGCTCAACTGATCCATTCTGTTTTTAGTCTCTGCATTCGACTAGACTGTCGTTCCTCCATAGAGCTAAGGCGCTCGCTTAGTTCCTGCATCATAGTTTGCATTCAACAAGCTCTGGTTCTCATACCAACTGTCACGGACTAGCAATCTGTGCAGCACTAGCTATCCAATTCACTTAGTAAGCCTATAAGTAGTTACTTCAACGGGCACAAATATTAGTTTGAGAATGCACAATATCAATCTGTAGACAATATAACGATGCACAATAGTCAGGAAAAGCTTTCATTAACATTCAATAGATTACAATGGGGAGGAACGTTCGAAAGGACGTTGCTCAAGACTAGTTCGATGCTAACGATCGATGAAAATACAAGTTTGAAGTTGAAAAACAATGCAAAGAAAACAATAAGAATGCTAGCGGCACAGTCTGGCCCGACTATGCAATGGAGGGCAACACGCCCTCACAGTCAAGAGCTCAAACCTTCCCCCTATAATATAGATGTTAAGCATTTGGGAACTTTTCAAAAAGGAACATTGAGTTTTGAGACAATTAGGAAAGTCTTGAAAGGCCTCAGACATTGATTTCCCTGACCAAAGGTACTAGTT
Source organism: Berberis thunbergii (assembly GCA_003290165.1). Classification (NCBI taxonomy): domain Eukaryota; kingdom Viridiplantae; phylum Streptophyta; class Magnoliopsida; order Ranunculales; family Berberidaceae; genus Berberis; species Berberis thunbergii. Next base: position 133,196 of record QNQO01000502.1, on the reverse strand, counting down.
CTGACACACGCCCGTACCAGGCCACCCCAATACCATCCATGGTGTGGGGACTAGTACCGTTTGTCAAGGAAATCAACATCAGAGGCCTTTCAAGACTTTCCTAATGGTCTCAAAACTCAATGTTCCCTTTTGAAAAGTGCCCAAATGCTTAGCATCTATATTATAGGGGGAATGTTTGAGCTCTTGACTGTGAGGACGTGTTGCCTCCATTGCATAGTCGGGCCAAACTGTACCGCTAGCATTTTTATTGTTTTCTTTGCATTGCTTTTCAACTTCGAACTTGTATTTCATCGATCGATAGCATCGAACTAGTCTTGAGCAACGTCCTTTCGAACGTTCTTCCCCATTGTAATCTATTGAATGTTAATGAAAGCTTTTGCTGATTATTGTGCATTGTTATATTGCCTACAGATTGATATTGTGCATTCTCAAGTTAATATTTGTGCCCGACAAAGTAACTACTCATAGGCTTACTAGTGAATTGGATGGCTAGTACCGCACGGATTGCTAGTCCGTGACAGTTGGTATCAGAGCCAGAGCTTGTTAAATGCAAACCAGGATGCAGGAACTAAGTGAGCGCATTGGCGCTATGGAGGAACGACAGGCTAGTCGAATGCAGAGACTAGAAACCAGAATGGACCAGTTGAGCTGTTTGGGAGAACAGATCAGTCGCCTTAATGGACTCTTTCACTTGGCAGACAGTGGATTCGCTGGCTGAGCACGTCGACAATTTAGAGGGACAAACAATCACTATGGAAGAGTCGCCTCACCCCACAGCTCAGGTGATGAGTGACTTCCAATTACAGTTGGAGGACTTATTTGCAAGGGTTGGCTTGCTGATCAAGGCCACAGGGACGACTGATCACCCTAGGATGAAAGTGCCTGAGCCAAAGTCATACGCTGGGGTACGAGATGGGAAGGAGCTAGTGAACTTCTTGTTTGATCTGGAGCAATATTTTCGCACGGTGAACCCCGAATCAGAAGAAGCCAAGGTCACCATGGCGACCATGTACTTAGCAGGTGATGCAAAACTATGGTGGAGAACCAAATATGCAGATATGGAAGAAGGTCACATCCTTATTAGAACTTGGGCAGACCTCAAAAAGGAACTCAGAAATCAATTCTTGCCTGAGAACACTGATTTCTTAGCAAGGAGGAAGCTTCACACCATCGAACAGACAAGCAATATTCGAGACTATGTCAGCCAGTTCTCAACTTGCTTGCTAGATATTCGAGACATGTCTGAGAAGGGCAAAGTTTTTTGTTTCATGGAACAAGCTCAGCCGCTTCTGCAAGCAGAATTGCAAAGGCAGAAGGTGACAGATATTACAAGTGCTATTGCAGCAGCAGAAAGGTTTAGCGATTATATGCCCATGGCTGGATCCACTTCGCTCAATCACTCCACAGCTAGAACTGGCAGTACCAATTCGAGCTCAGGATCGAATGCTCGATCACCTCACCAAAACTGGGGAAACACAAATCAGAACCGAGGAAACTACAATTCTCAGCCGTCCAACCAGAATTGGAGTTCCAATAGAAATTGGAATGCCAGCCCTAGCAACTCAAATTACAACAACAAATGAGGGCAAAACTACTTTGGGCAGTGGAGACCATCTGCACCTGCCCATGCATTCTTTACAATAGCAGGGATCACCCAACAGGCAAATGTCCATCCAAACCATCCTTACACTCATTGATGTCCTTGCTTCAAATAGAACCTTCTAACTCGGCCGCATCGAGCTCGAACCCCACCAACAGTGATACCTCCCAGATGGGAGCTCTACGCAAGCTCAATGCTGTCAAAGGAGAAATGTATGAGCACCCACACAAGAAGGCTTTACAATACATCGACATCACTATCAATGGGTTCTCTTCCCAGGCATTGTTGGATTCAGGAGCGACAGACAATTTTATTGCCCTAGAGGAAGTTAGACGTGTGGGTTTGAACTTAGAAGGAGATGCGGGTAAGTTGAAAGCTGTCAACTCTGAGGCAATCTCTATTAATGGTATGGTTAGAGCTGTGCCACTACAGGTTGGTCCATGGGAAGGAAGATCAAACTTCTTGGTCGTCCCACTTGATGATTTTAAGCTGATTCTTGGCCAAGAATTCTTCCGAGGAGCTGCAGCAGGACCACTACCTTTCATGGACTCCTTGGGCTTTTTCGGACCCAGACTACGCATTGTACAACCTCAATTCGACCCACAACTCATGATAGAATATTGTCGGCGCTCCAAGTCAAGAGAGGCTTGGCCAAAGGAGAAGATACATACTTAGCTGAAGATGGAAGATGATACTAGCAAAATCCCCGAGGAAGTTGCCCAAGTTATTGCTGATTTCAGCGAAGTGATGCCGAATGAATTTTCAAATAATCTACCTCCCAGAAGGCTCATTGATCACGAAATTGAGTTAGTGCCTGGTGCCAAGCCACCCGCACGTAGTCCATATCGCATGAGCCCTCCAGAGTTGACCAAATTGAGAAAACAACTAGATGGCTTGTTGGAGTCGGGATTCATTCAGCCCTCTAAAGCACCTTATGGGGCACCTGATCTTTTTCAGCGGAAACATGATGGCAGTCTTTGCCTTTGTATTGACTATAGAGCCTTGAACAAAGTCACTATAAAAAACAAATACCCGCTACCGCTCATTGTAGACTTATTCGACCAACTTGGATCCGCTAGATACTTCACAAAACTCGACTTGAGATCAGGTTACCATCAGGTCCGCATTGCTGCTGGTGACGAACCCAAAACTGCTTGTTCTACTAGATATGGGTCATATGAGTTCCTAGTAATGCCCTTCGGCTTGACCAATGCTCCACCTACATTAAGGATAATCATCTCTTTGTCAATAATGAGAAGTGCTCATTCGGCCAGACCCAGATCAATTTCTTGGGTCATGTTATTGGCAATGGCAAGATTCGGATGAACATGGAGAAAGTCAAGGCAATCCATGATTGGAACACTCGTAAGAACGTGTCTCAACTACGATCTTTCCTTGGACTTGCAAACTATTATCGTCGCTTCATAAGGGACTACTCTAAGAGAGCTGTTGCACTGACAAATTTGTTGAAACAAGACCGAACATGGGAATGGGATAGACAGTGTGAAGCTTCATTCCAATACTTGAAACTGGCCATGATGAAAGATTCAGTATTGGCCTTGTCAGACATCACCAAGCCCTTTGAAATACAAACAGATGCATCTGATTATACCTTAGGGAGAGTTTTGCTTCAAGATGGTCACCCGGTAGCATATGAGAGTCGAAAGTTGAATGATACAAAGTCTCGTTACTCAGCTCAGGAAAAGGAATTGCTAGCCATTGTACATTGTTTACGGGTGTGGAGACACTACCTTTTGGGATCTCAAGTCCTTGTTAAAACGGATAATGTTGCAGCAAGCCATTTCCTTACTCAGAAGATGCTAACCTCCAAGCAATCTCGATGGCAGGAAAAATTAGCAGAATTTGACATAGTATTGGAATACAAGCCAGGGCGCACTAACAATGTAGCTGATGCACTCAGTAGAAGGGTAGACCTTGCAGTGCTAACCCATACCGGTCCGAGTCACACCATCTTGGAGAAGATCAAAGCAGGCCTACAGACAGACCCACAAGCGAAGGCGATTACAGAGTTGATCAAGCAGGGCGAAACTCGACGGTTCTGGATAAAAGATTGAGCAATACTCACAACTGGTAATCGCCTCTATGTTCCAAGAACTTCTGGTTTGAGGAAAAAACTTATGAGAGAATGCCATGACACCCATTGGGTGGGACATCCAGGTTGGAGACGAACACTTGGATTGCTAGAGAGGGGATATTATTGGCCGCAGATACAGGAGGATGTAATGGCCTATGTTCGAACATGTCTTATTTGCCAGCAAGATAAGGTTGAAAGAAATCGACCAGTAGGCTTAATAGAGCCCTTGCCTGTTCCAACTCGTCCTTGGGAAAGTGTTTCCATGGACTTCATTACTGGGTTACCGAAAGTGGAGGATTTCAAGTGTATCCTTGTAGTTGTTGACTGATTCTCAAAGTATGTGACCTTTGTGCCGACCGGACTGACTTGCACAGCCGAAGATACAACGCAATTGTTCCTCAAGCATGTAGTGAAGTATTGGGGACTGCCCGAAAACATTGTTAGCGACTGTGATGCTCGCTTCACATGAAAGTTCTGGAAGGAGTTGTTGAAGCTATTGGGATCTAAACTTAATATGTCGACAAGCCAACATCCCCAATCTGACGGATAGACTGAGCGATTTAACTCTATGCTTGAAGAATACCTTCGTCATTTTGTAAGTGCAAATCAGAAAAATTGGGTGGGACTACTTGATGTTGCACAATTCTGTTTCAACTTACAAAAGAGCTCAGCTACTCACTCCAACCCCTTTCAGTTGGTCATTGGTCAGCAACCATTGACACCACATACAGTGTTTACCGAGTACCAAGGACCCAGCCCAAGAGCTCTTGAATTTGCCAATGCCTGGCAGAAAAATATTGAAGTTGCTTGAGCCTATCTTGAGAAAGCTTCCCGTCACATGAAGAAATGGGCCGACAAGAAAAGACGGATTGATCCTTTTGAAGTCGGGGACTTGGTATTGGTGAAGCTAGATATGTTCAACAAGTATAAACGGACAGCTAGAGCACACAACAATCTGTTTCGCAAGTATGAGGGACCGATACAGATCATTGAGAAAGTGGGCAAAGTTTCCTATTGCGTCAAATTACCTCATTGGCTCCGTTTCACCCATCCTGTTTTCCATGCAAGTAACTTGAAGTCCTACCATGCAGATGCCACTGATCCCACAAGAAATGTATCTACCCGAGCATTGCCTAAGCATCCTACTAAGCCAGATCGAGAAGTGGAAGAAATCTTAGCTGACTGCCTCATCAACAACACAGGCCCGGATAGAGAGTATTTGGTCAAGTGGCAGGATGAGCCTCCTTCAGAGATCAGTTGGGAGCTCGTCGAGCATCTGCTGTCGTACCTCTCAAAGCTGGAAGAGTACTTCGAAAAGTTCGCTGCGAGGGCGTCAGCGAATTGAGTGTGGGAGAGTGTCAGGGCTCGTACCGTTGGTCAGGGAAATCAACATCAGAGGTCTTTCAAGACTTTCCTAATGGTCTCAAAACTCAATGTTCCCTTTTGAAAAGTGCCCAAATGCTTAGCATCTATATTATAGGGGGAATGTTTGAGCTCTTGACTGTGAGACGTGTTGCCTCCATTGCATAGTCGGGCCAGACTGTACCGCTAGCATTTTTATTGTTTCTTTGCATTGCTTTTCAACTTCAAATTTGTATTTCCATCGATCGATAACATCGAACTAGTCTTGAGCAACGTCCTTTCGAACGTTCCTCCCCATTGTAATCTATTGAATGTTAATGAAAGCTTTTGCTGACTATTGTGCATTGTTATATTGCCTACAGATTGATATTGTGCATTCTCAAGTTAATATTTGTGTCCGGCAAAGTAACTACTCATAGGCTTACTAGTGAATTGGATAGCTAGTGCCGCACGGATTGCTAGTCCGTGACACATGGCCTGGCTCTCTAGAAGTGTTTGTGGCACTTAGATATACACTAAAGTCATTATCAAGTTGAATATCTTCAACGTAGACAAAATGGTAAACTTCTTACTTGTCCCATTGCCATCCTTAGAGTATCTCCAATAGTACAACAATTTTAGGTAGTCGTGTTTGCTAATCTTTTTTTATATTTTTGAGTTTTTTTACACTTCTACTCCTTCTATAGAGTTTTTTTTAAAAAATTGGGTCGTTGACCATTTTTATTTATTTATTAATTCATGCCCGAAGGTTACATGACTAACCCTATAGGGTTAACCAAACCAGGCCCGAAGGCTACAATATTATTGCCACTTAATATCCTCGTTGTCTCCATCTCACATAGAGACTTGTTTTCGCTCTGGTCCATCGTCTCCACCTTGCATGAAGACTCGCTTTCGCTTCGCTCCGGTCTAGTCCAACTAAGCAAATACCCGAAGGCTTATCAACGAGCAAATGTGCTCCTAATAATCAGGGAAAAACTCACAAAATCCCAACTGGTGAGTCTCGAACCCGCGACCTCTCACAAGGAGAGTGGATGTCCGACCAATTGAGCTACAATTGATGGACTACCCCTTCTATATATATTGTTAAAATGGTAAAAAGTTTAAAAACACCAAAAAAGTCAAAAAAAAAATGCTAGCTAATATGGTTGGCTAGACTTGTTCCCAATGATAACAGTTAAACGATCCTTCATTTTAACCAAAAGCTAAATTTAAGGATCCCCTATTTCTTCATCACTCCAACCACATTCCATATTTTAATTTTTTATCATTATTTAAATATATCTTTCCAACCACATCCCCTTTTGTTTTGATTTTTTGTTTTTGCTTTTAATTTGAGAAATTAAAGCATTATAATATTTTAATGTTATTTCATATTTAGGAAATGGTATGTTTTTTTTTAAGGCAAGTAGAGTTTTTATAGGATCCCAGAACCCATAAAGATGCCGCTAGCTGGGTTTGAACCCATGACCTAGTGGTACCATCCGCCAAACTCTAACCGTCGAGCTGTCATGTCATTGGCAGGAAATGGTATGTTGCCCCTAAATTTATGAGAAAGTTGAAAGTGAAGTTAAAATAAGTAATACTTTAGGAGATCCATTGGAGTATGCAATTTCTTACATGAGACCCCTAAAATAGCTTTTTGACTATTTTAGAGGATCTATTAAAGATGCTTTTATGACCAAATATTTACACTCTTATCACATGGCTCCCCTCTTTAACTACACTAAGGTTAACTCTAAGGGTGTGTTTTGGTTGCATGAAATCCTATGCTATGAGAATCCATGAGGGGACCCCTACATTTTAAGCTAAATTGATGTATCACTCCATTTCCACCATTTGATTTTGTGATCAATGGTAGGAATGAAAGTCCCATGAACATGAGAATCACATGCCTTGGGGGACCAAGGAGTAGGATTCTCATGTTCATGGGACTTCCATTCCCACCATTGATCACAAAATCAAATGGTAGATTTGGAGTGATATATCAATTTAGCCTAAAATGTAGGGGTACCCTCATGGATTCTCATGACATAGGATTCCATGCAACCAAACACACCCTAAAAGTATTTCAAAGTTAAAACCACAATGTTACATCTTCAACTAACTAAACTTGACAGTTTAATCCAAATTGCAGCCAGAACACTCCAACACCAAGTCGTTACTAATGGGTTTGGGTATAGGGTTCAAAATCGTGAATGAACCGACTTTGGTTGGTTTTCAAAATTTTAAACTGAAATCAAACTGACCAGTAACAAAAATGACACGAAACCGAACCGATTCTAATTTATGCAAATCGTAACTGAACCAAATTTACTAAAACAGAACCGACCAACTATTCAGTCGGTTCATTTTTTTTTGTTAAAATCACATAGAAATCAAAAACCAAACCGATCGATTCAGTTGGTTTAATCGGTGGGTCAATTTTTTGTTCAACCCTATTTGGGTCTTTGGGATTTTTGCCATTCTGTTTATTGCTTCACATGTAGTTGCTTTCCATCAAGGAATGTGATTTCTTGAAATATGTCAAAATTTTGTGAAATATTTCTTTTTTTGGAGTTATTGAAATCCGAAATATTTACTTATTTCATTAGGTCAATCTCAATTTTCTTACATTTTAACTCATTGTAACCTTAGTTTAATATAAAAAAAAAATTGTTATATTAATGATTCTTATGAAATATGTAGTTTGCATGACATTATGAACCTTGTGAAACTCTTTATATAATATGTAAGAGTTTAAAATGCTTAAATTACATTAATAATTTCAAAATTACAAATTTACAACCGAAATTTTTTACAATTACAAAATTAACTTACCTATAAATTACCTAAAAAACGAAATCACAATCCTTGCTTCCTATCGAGTTGAGCCATCGTGTGAAACAAGTCAATGTCGTCTCAAACCATCGATCTAGTTATCGTGTGCCCGACATATCCTTGCCAGGCATATTCCTAGAACTGCACAAGCACCACTCACTTTAGCGCACTCAAATGTTTTTAGTTCGAAGACCCGCAAAGACAACCCATCGGCCAACACACCTCTCTCTCTCTCAGTTATTTCATCAAACACTCTCTCCCTTCATCAAAACCAATTAAAAAATTTCTCCTCTATTTTACTCTTGGCAGTTCACATTTCATACACACAGATCACAAAAACCCTAACTCTCCAATCTCCATTTTATTCACCTTCGATGTTAAAACCCTAAACCTCTCACTCACTCACTCAACAAAATTAAAAAACTATTTAAAAAACTATGTTAAAATTTTAATTGTATCTAATAGAGTTTGACCATCATTTAAAATTTTAATTTGATTCTAATTCTCATTTTCTAACCGATTTGTGAGGTCAATCACATTGACTAATTAATATTATTTTATTGATCAAAATATCCCTATTATGAATACACATGCAAGACACGCACCAAACCCATAATCTCGTGGTAATCATATGGAGCATTCGATTGGTCAGTCACACACGAATGTGAATGCAGGGAATCCCGCGGCATTTGTTGGGTTTACGTATTTTATATTTTAGTTAAACATTGGGTAAGTACATGGCTAACTGCTTTAATAACATTGAGCGATGCGGCATGGAATCCGGAGGGTCTCCTTTATTTGATATGTTTAGCTAGAAATGGTTGCAGTATTTGATTGAGAAGGTTTCCTCTTGGCCTTTGTTTTTCAAAACTAGCGAGTGTCTTCTAAAAAAATTTTGTTCTTTCATGACAAGATGAGGTGTTCGTTCATTTTAGTCGCTGAGGCACTTTTGGTATTTTTCAACATTTTCGTTATATGAGAATATTAAGACTAAAGTCAACTCCTATTATCCATGATATGCATTCTCTAGAGGCTTAAGCTTAACCTCTGTAAGCATTTGGTATTTCAGCCAACTTATGTACTCGATCGAGACCGATTCTCAAGTAGACCAAAACACAAAAGTTGTATTACTATAAGCTATCTTAGAAACACACATTGAATCACTTGAAAATGTTTTTAAATAATAAAGTTATGGTCATTTTACTAAAGTCGCACAATCTATCCAAAAAAGCTTTGTTCACAGAGTGCACTGGGGGATATCTGAGATACCCAGATGCCTCGCATTGTACAATGCGAACAGAAAAAAAGTTGTATTTATTAGATAACTTAGAATACTACAACTTTTGTGTTTTGATCAACTTAAGAATTTGTCTTAATTGAGGGTTTAAATTAGTCGAAAGTTACTCTGTTTAGTGTTTTTTCGTTTTGAGTTTCTTTGTTATATTAAGTTATGCATATTTATTGAATTTGAGTTTAAGGGTTTCGACTTTGAGGGGATTTTGAGAGTTGTCAAGGGAGAGAGGGGAGAATTCCAAGAAATTTGAGTGTGGGGAGAGGTTTTGAAGATATTTCGAATGGGGGAGAGAGAAACCATTGTCGATTTGAATGGTGAAAAAAAAATGAATGATTTTTATTTATATAATTGATGTGAGAGAGTAGAATGATATACCATAGGGGTGGGCACGGGACGGGATGGACGAGATATACCATCCTATCCCATCCCGTTCATACGGATCGGACGGGACTGGATGGGAAAACCCCATCCCGACTCGTCCCATCCCAAACGAGTTCGGGACGGGACGAGATCAGCGTGCTAATCTGGAGAATACATTTTGAACATATTATCAACTTACATTGAAATGTGGAACACCTTACAATGCATTTTATAATTTGCTTAGCAACTGTGAAAATGGAAGCACTTTTGGTGATTTTGCCACTAATGGTTTTGAACTGTGAAGTATGGGCAGTAAATGTGGAACTACCAGGAAGCGCTGCATTTGGTTGCCTTTCAGCGATTCTCACAATTGGAAAAAATCAAAGTAACTTTCTCTATGATGAGCAAACTGGCTGTTTAACACCAATAAATGCATATGCGAGTATCATGATTTTCTTCTGAATACTGAGCCTGTAAGGTTGCAACTGCTGCATCCTCCTGCAACAATCATTTATGCTAATTATTACCATGCTACATTGCAACTTTATCAAACGCCAGATCAATTTGGTACGCTCTTTCAAGTACTCTAATACATTTATATCATGTAAATTAAACTTTAACTGTTATGTTAAAACTCTAACTCTGCAGATTTATTTTCAGATCAATTGTTTTGTTAGAACTCTGCAGATTTGGAAGCAATTCCCTCAGAAATCTATGGCAGAAAGTAAAGATATGATCTAAATAATTAAATAAAAATATTAATAATTAATATTAATAAATTAGTTCGGGACGGGACGGGATTGGCGGGATTGAAAATCTTCATCCCATCCCATCCCATCCCATTCTAAATCGGGACGGGACAGGATCGGGATGAAATTATTCAATCACATTAAGACAACAAAATGGGAATCGGGACGAAAATGGGATCGCGGGATCGAATGCCCACCTGAAAATGATGATGTGATGTAGGCATTGCCTAGGAGAAATAAAAGATAAAACTTTCACACACAAGAAGTGTCCTCCTCTGAAGACTCTCCAAACGCCTCAGCAATACCCTCATCAGAAATGGTTGACAACATGGAGCGGTATAAGCCTCTATACGAGGCCTGCGTAGAAGGCGACTGGGATTCAGTCAAACGCTTCGTTGAAGATAACCCTGATCCCAATCTTTGGACAACCGGGATCGATATCTTAGAGAATCCTGCTCTATGCGTAGCTGCCTTTTCTGGTCAGACCAAGCTCATTAGGAACCTTGTTGAATTGATGCCAGAAGAAGCGCTGTTAGCCACAAACCGCTACAGCTTTACAGCTCTTCACTACATAGCTAAAAATGGGGATGTGGAGGCAGCCAAGATCTTGGTCACTAAGAACCCACTTTTGACACAGATCCCAAATACCCTAAGTGAGACGCCCCTCTTACTTGCAGCTCATTGCGGTTGCAAGGAAATGGTGCGGTATCTAGCAACGGTGACAAAAGATGAAGCGTCTCGTAGATGGCCTAGTCCTTTCAGAGGCGAACAAGGCGCTGCCCTTCTTGTTAGCGTAATTAACTTGGATCTCTATGGTAATATTTTACTGCAATCTCTATCATCCAATAATCCCTTTTAGCATTTTTAATTAATTATTATAAAATGATTTTTTTTAATGCTTGTTTAGATGTGGCACTGGATTTAGTCGAGAAATACGAAGGAATTGCAACAGCCAAAAATTCTGAAGGGATGTCTGCAATAAGTGCATTAGCTAAAAAGTCTTGGCCAGATAGGCAAGGTCAGTGGTCTGGGAATCATTGACTCACAAATTCAAGTTAGCATATGAATACCTTCAATCTCTCTCATTTTCTATGTTGCTATTACTTATTGATTCCCACCATATATATATATTTCTGGGACTCTGAACTTATTGAGATTCTAAATGTCGAGGGAATGAGCGAGGAAACGAGCTAGGGAAATGAGGTGGCGAGGTGAAAGCCGTTCATTTTCTTTGAGATGTGCGCGATAAAGTCAACACACGCATTTCAAGGGAAATGAACGGCTTTCATCTCGTCACCTCATTTCCCTCGCTCGTTTCCTCGCTCATTCCCTCGACATTTAGAATTTCTCTGGATGGAGATCCTTGTATATTTAGGAAAATTTAATTGTAGATAATGTTCACAAAACACTTTTTCCTCACTTGTTTAGTTTGGGTTTGTTTGATATAACATTCGATTTTCAGTATTTGATTAATCAAATAAGTTTTTGGGGCTGCATTTTGAATTTGGGGTGCCGGAGGGAGGTATGTCCAATTTAGAAAGACATGAGGGGTGTGTCAAAAACCTCAAACATATTCAGGGTATGTATAATTAATAAACCCTTTCTAATATTACTCTGAAACTTTAATTTAAATTGCAGATTTTTCTCATTGCTTCTTAATTGTTTGTAAGTTCAGAAATTTAAATTTTAAAAAATTGCAAATTTACTAATCAGGAATTCTAAATGTCGAGGAAATGAGCGAGGAAACCAGCGAGGGGAGTGAGGTGGAGGGAGCTTAATAAACCCATTCCTGTTGCTCTGCTTCGGAGCTTATTTTGTTGCTTTTTTTTTTTTTTGTTATATGCTTTTTAAAATTTTTGTTACCACTAGGAACTTAGCTTTGTTTCTTGACATGTACAGGTTTCACAATCTCGCGCCAGGATTGAGGGAACAGTATCTGGAACTTATTGAGTGCATTTGTCGCAAAATCTGGTTATTAGATGCGAGCAGGATGAGGGATTTACTAAAAAGGGCTGTCGAGGAAGCTTCGAAGCAGGGAGGTGTCGATTTCATAAAATTTATCATAAATTTTGATTCTAGCGAAATTTGGTCACGCGACCAATACTCTCTGCTACTTCACAATGCAATCAAGTATAGACAAAAGGAGTTATTTCACTACTTAAAGAATCTAAAATTTAAAAATGAGTTGTCTACCCAGAAAATCTCTGATCCGGCGGGAGATACAATATTGCATCTGGCAGCAAACATTTCGCCATCCCGTGTACTCAACAAAATACCTGGTGCTGCATTACAAGTTCAACATGACGTCAAATGGTACAAGGTGATATGATCTTTATAATCTAACATTAAGTACGTAGGGCATCACGATCGAGTCATTAATGTAAAAGTTAAATTTTGCCTCCTTATTAGTATATAAATTGCATGCTAATCATATGATCTTTGGAGGATCAATCCTACTAATGCTAATTAGAAATGACTCAACCTATTACACATTTCAATAAGATATCCTAGAATCTTTATTCCCTTGCTCGGTTGTACCCTCTGCCATTTTTTGTCTGTGTACCGATTCTAATTCTTCAAATATCATTTAACTCTCTGCAGGAAGTCGCAGCTATGGTACCTTTCTATGAGAACACTAGAAATCGTGAAGGCTGGACCCCAGAAGATATATTTTATGAGAAACACCAGGCCTTAATACGAGAAGGGGAGAAATGGATGCAAAACACAGCATCATCATCTATGGTAGTAGCAACGCTTATTGCAACTGTAGTATTTGCAGCTGCATTTACTGTCCCCGGTGGTAACAGAAGTGATGTGGGACTGCCGTTTTTCTTGAATAAAATGCCTTATTTGGTATTTGCAGTATCTAATGCAATGGCGCTCTGCTTCTCTTTAACCTCCGTGCTCATATTCTTATCTATCCTTACGTCTACCTATGGTATGGAAGAATTCCTGGTGTCCTTACCCCGAAGGTTGATAATCGGTGAAGCTATGCTCTTCTTTGCCATAGCCACAATGACAATGGCTTTCGGTGCAACCTATTTTATCATGCTTGGACATAGACTTGCATGGCTCTCCATTTATATAGCTTTTTTCATTTGCCTTCCGGTGATTCTGTTTGTGATTTTACAGGCTCGCCTTTTTTCTGTTATATTTAAGTCTACGTACACCTATTCATTGTAATATCATTAATTTTAGTGCTTTGTATTTTGTTTATCTTGTTAGTTTTGTGTGTCTAAGATTAATGAATTTAATGTATCATGTGGAGTGCCTCTTAAATAAAACTTATACCCCATGCCATGATGGCTTTGATGCTTCCTATTTCATGCTAATTTTTTGGTTCATTCTTCTTTAATTGCAGGTCTTTATGGTAGGTACATCCTTATCATAATGAATACATATAATTTTCACACTCAAAGCTTACATGGTGGTCAAGATTTGGTTTTGTAATCAATGGTAGGAATGGAAAACCCATGAACATAAAAATCACATGCATTGGGGGACCAAGGAGTAGGATTCTCATGTTCATGGGACTTTCATTTTCACCATTGATCACAAAATCTAATGATGGTCAAATGGTAGATGTGGAGTGATATATCAATTTAGTCTAAAATGTAGAGATCCTCTTATGAATTCTTGTGACATAGGATTTCATGCAACCAAACACACCCTAAAAGTATTTCAAAGTTAAAACCATAATGTTACATCTTCAACTAACTAAACTTGACAGTTTAATCCAAATTGCAGCCAGAACACTCCAAAACCAAGTCGTTACTAATGGATTTGGGTCTAGGGTTCAAAATCATGAATGAACCAAATTTGGTTTCAAAAATTTTAAACTGAAATCGAACTGACCATTAACAAAACCTATACAAATCTAATTTATGCAAATCGTAACTGACCCAAATTGACTAAAATCGAATTGACCAACTATTTTGAATATATTATATTATTTTTATATGTAATATATATTATTATTATATGTATTCAGTCAGTTTTTTTTTAAATCACATAGAAACCGAAAACCAAATCGATCGATTCTATCGGTTTAATCGGTTGGATCGATTTTTTGTTCAACCCTATTTGGGTCTTTGGGATTTTTCCCATTCTGTTTATTGCTTCACATGTTGTTGCTTTCCATCAAGGAATGTGATTTTTTGAAATATGTCGAAATTTTACGAAATATTTTTTTTTTCGAATAATTGAAATCCAAAATATTTACTTATTTCATTAGGTGAATCTCAATTTTCTTACATTTTAACTCATTGTAATCTTAGTTTAATAAAAAAATTGTTATATTAGTGATTCTTATGAAATATGTAGTTTGTATTTTATCATAAACCCTATGAAACTCTTTATATGATACGTAAGATTTTAAAATGCTTAAATTACATTAATAATTTCAAAATTACAACCAAAATTTTTTACGTTTACAAAAATTAACTTACTTATAGATTACCTGAAAAATGAAATCACAATCCCTGCTTTCCATCGAGTCGACCCATCGTGTGAAACAAGTCAATGTCGTCTCAAACCATGTTCCTAGAACTGCACAAGCGCCACTCACTTTAGCGCACTCAAATGTTTTTAGTTCGAAGAACCGCATAGACAACCCGCCGGCCACCACACCTCTCTCTCAGTTATTTCATCAAACACTCTCTCTTCATCAAAACCAATTCAAAAATTTGTCCCTCTCTTTTACTCTTGGCAATTCACATTTCATACACACAGATCACAAAAACCCTAACTCTCCAATCTCCATTTTATTCACCTTCGATGTTAAAACCCTAAACCTCTCACTCACTCACTCACTCACTCACACACTCACGATGTTCTCTCCGGCAACGAAGAAGCCTCACTACACCTCCTCTACTCACAAGGATCGAAATCTAGGGCACGCTTCTTCGCCTTCGACTCCAACTCCCACTCCGACTCCTCTTTCACACAATCGGAGATTGTCGCACGGAACTACGTCCGTTCCGAATCGCCCGAGTACCGGCACTCCGGCGCCATGGACCTCTCGCTTATCTGTTCTTGCTAGGTATGGATTTTTTTATCCCAGTCTGTTGAAATTTGTACCTGTTTTTGTGTTTTGCGTGTTGAATGTATCTTCTTGATTTAAGTTCGAATTAGGGCTGGAAGTTGAGTGTTTTGTTCGGAAAATTGTCGAATTTCGGTATTGATGAGGTATAGAAATGGGTTGATTTACTTGGTGGTTCTGAAATAGTAGCTTAGTTTGAGATGACGAGATTGTTTTGCTTTGTATTAAGAATGCAATGATCATATTAGTTACTCTTTAAGTTTTATGCTGAATTGCAGTGGATGTCGATTCGACCTAGTGAAGTTATAGTGATTTAATCGGAATTAGGTTTGAATGTTTTGTGATATTTCCAGAAATCTTTTCAAGTTCAATGAAACCATGAATTTCGGAAGTTTGAATATGAGTTGAGTTTTCGGTCACCCAGTAGCTCCATTTTCCACAAAGGCCTTTTTTTCTCTGTTGATTGGTACTTGGTACTCGTATGAAGTAGTCATGTGAAGGTGTGGCATTGGGGTTTCTTGAGCCTTGGTCACCCTTCATCAGTTCATCCTGACTAAGGTGTGGCATTGGGGTGCTCCACAGTTAGGGCGAGAGAGAAGAGAAAATGGAGCCTCGGCGGAGCCCCAAACTACATACATTGAAAAAGAATGTTCACAAATGGCAATTTTGAGATCTATTCCATAAACTAGTTATGAGATCAAGACATTACTGAACTCATTTATAGGATTCAGTATGAATTCATTGTTTGTAAAAGGTCAATAACCAACAATTAGTAGAATATGTTGACAGATCACGCTATTCGTCAGCTATTTGGGGTTGGAAATTCACTTTTTACAATTGTAGTGGACATGATGATGCTAATGCGGTTTAAGTTCCTTTTAATTTGAATGTGACCTTATATTTGAGTGTTTTATCAAACTTGCATCGGTTCCCATTACATGGAATGAGTATTATGTAGTTTTTATTTTCAGAATTCCGCCATCGAAGAAAACTGAGAAAGAGACTGATGCTGACCCAGTTCAGCCTGTATATGTTGGAGAGTTTCCTGAAGAAGTTCGTGATGCACAAGCCAAATATTTGCAGCAGAGTGTGCCCCAGTTAGTATAGTTGGTCTCACGATGGACTTGGTTGTTACCTTTATATGGATTAATACTTTAGCAAGGATTACATCCACACTTTCTTTGCCAGGTGATGCAGGAATCTCCGGTGGAATGGACAAAGGAACATCACTGTCTTGGATTATTTGCGGAAACCAGTTTTTCGTCTGGAGTTACTTGTCACCTGCAGCTTCGAATAAATGTATCCGGCTTGAAATTCCCTATTTAAAGGAAGGAGACACAAACACATGTTTGGATAATGGCAATGTGTGGTTGGTTTCTATCATTGATTGGAACAATGCTGCATCTGCGACTATGGACAATGTTACAAAACACAAAAGTTCTGCAGGAATAATAATGTGTCACAAAAAATCTCAAGCAGTTATATACTGGCCAGATATCTATTCTGAACTTGGCGCCACTCCAGTTGTTAGTATTCCCTCCTCTGATCGATATGAAAGCACATTTTCACCTGGTGATGAAAAAACTCCACCCAGCAGTCAGAGACGACGTAGTAGGCTGGGAAATAGTTCTTTGGCTGAGCCAGGCTGTTTTAATTCATTCATTGCTTCTGCTGAGCCTGCCAACTGGCATGTTTGTGTTGCGATAGGCTCTAGTTCAAATGGTGAACTCTGGCAGTTTCGATGCAGTTCCTCAGATATTTCCCGTAAAAGAGTTTATCAAGACTTAAGCAGTTCTTATAATCAAAGTAGTGAGAATGGTCAATCTCTAGGGAGTAACGGTTATCCCAGGTCACTTATCTGGCGTTTTAGGACTCTTGCATTGAAGGAATCTAATCGCGAGTTTTTTCTGTTGACTGATCATGAGATTCACTGTTTCCGGATTATATTTGACTCGATTCTCAATGTTTCAAAGTTGTGGTCGCATGAAATTATTGGCACTGATAGTGACTTGGGTATTAAGAAGGATCTTGCCGGTCAAAAGCGGATTTGGCCTTTGGATATGCAAGTAAATGATCGAGGGAAAGAATTAACTATTCTTGTGGCTACCTTTTGTAAGGATCGAGTGAGTAGTTCTAGCTATACACAATACTCACTCTTGACGATGCAGTACAGACCCGGGCTAAATATTTCTC
Organism: Berberis thunbergii; assembly: GCA_003290165.1. NCBI lineage: Eukaryota > Viridiplantae > Streptophyta > Magnoliopsida > Ranunculales > Berberidaceae > Berberis > Berberis thunbergii. The sequence goes on along the minus strand of QNQO01000502.1, from coordinate 115,682 downwards.
TGGATAATGTTGATCCACTGCGTGAAAGGATTTTGGAAAAGAAAGCTCCCATTCAGGTAATAATTCCAAAAGCTAGAGTGGAAAAGGAGGACTTTTTGTTCAACATGAAACTTCGTGTGGGGGGCAAGCCTCCTGGATCGACAGTGATACTTTCTGGGGATGGAACTGCAACAGTTTCACATTATTGGAGGAACTCCACACGGCTCTATCAATTTGATTTACCTTGGGACGCAGGAAAAGTTTTGGATGCTTCAGTTTTCCCTTCTACAGAGGATGGTGAAGAGGGTGCATGGGTTGTCCTGACAGAGAAAGCAGGAGTGTGGGCAATACCTGAGAAAGCCGTTTTACTTGGTGGGGTTGAACCACCTGAGCGAAGCTTGTCACGTAAAGGAAGCTCAAATGAAGGAGCCAGTGAGGAGGAGAAAAGAAACATGGCATTTGGTAGCATTGTTGCCCCTAGAAGGGTTAGTTCTGAAGCATGGGTTGCCGGAGATAAACAAAGAGCGCTATTGCCAAGGATTGCACGCCGAACTGCTCAGGATGAAGAGTCTGAGGCTTTACTTGGCCGCCTCTTTCATGATTTTCTTTTGTCTGGGCAGGTTGATGGTTCACTTGATAAGCTCAAAAACTCTGGAGCATTTGAGAAGGACGACGAAACAAATGTTTTTACTCGTATTAGCAAATCGATTGTGGATACTCTAGCTAAGCATTGGACAACAACCAGAGGAGCTGATATTGTGGCTTTAGCATCTGTGTCGTCACAACTTTCAGATAAGCAACAGAAGCATATAAAGTTTCTTCAGTTTCTTGCTTTATCCAAGTGCCATGAGGAGCTTTCTTCCAAACAACGTAAGAATTTTCTTCCACAGGCACACATGTCATATGTTTTGTGATAGTTATCAATATCTTACAATATGCACGATATTGTACATAAGATCTTATGATACATTGATATAGGATGATGAATGGATGTATTGTCCTTGTACAAGCGACGTGAATAAATGGATGGATGATAGGCAATAGATTGCTAATATATCAAGTCATATATATATGACTTCTACCTCTTCTATAAATGATGTTTGTAGTTGTGTTTTGAAGAGAAGGGGTAAAAGTGTAAAAGAGCCCAACCCTAAGCTGCTTAAACTTACTCATATATATATAATACTAAAATATAAAAAAGTGTTTTTGGGACCTCCTTGCTTGAATAAGTGTTATTTTATTTATATACTTAAACATGTAATATATACCTTTATACCCATAAATTTACTTTTGCACTAAATGATACACGATAAGTTGTGATACAAGTATCTTAAATTTAGGTTTTGATAAACGATAAAATAAACGTTTTGATAACTATAGTTTTGTGGTTAGCCTCTATGGTGTTAGCCAATCTGTCTTATCTGTAAGAGTTTCGACATGAGATTGATGTACTGATGTTTGCATTGCTCTCCAACTCTCATATTAAGAGTAAGGAATGTTATTGTTTTTGCTCCATAAGATTCTACTACATAATATAAAATGCAAACTACTTGCATTTTGCAGGACATTCTTTGCAAACTATCATGGAGCACGGTGAAAAACTTGCTGGGATGATTCAGTTAAGGGAACTGCAGAACGTTCTTAGTCAAAATCGTTCAAGTGAGGCTACTGGTTCATATTCTGATTCACCAAATGAAATATCAGGATCTCTGTGGGACCTGATTCAACTTGTTGGTGAAAAAGCTCGTCGGAATACTGTACTTTTGATGGATAGAGATAATGCTGAAGTATTCTACAGTAAAGTTTCTGATCTAGAAGAAGTATTTTACACTTTATCCAATCAGCTGCAGTATATAATTGGTGGAGAGCAGCCGCTTGTTGTTCAGATTCAGAGAGCTTGTGAACTCTCAAATGCATGTACAACTTTAATTCGTGCTGCCATGGAATATAAAAATGAGCACTACACTTGGTATCCATTGCCTGAAGGCTTATTGCCTTGGTATTGTCAGCCTGTTGTTCGTAATGGGTTGTGGTCTGTTGCTTCTTTCATGCTTCAACTCTCAAAAGAAGTAACTGGTTCAAAGATGAAATCAAATCTATATTCTCATCTAGAAGAGTTAACTGATACTTTATTGGAGACATACGGTGGTGCTATCACAGCAAAATTCGAACGCAGAGAAGAACATGGAAGCCTTTTAGATGAGTACAACAGCAGGAGGGATGCACTTTTGGACTCCCTCTATCAACAAGTCATGGGTTTTGTCGAAGATAAATATCTGGTCAATATTTCAAACTTTCAATTCATCATTCGCTAGTAATTTATGATTGGGAGTTTTGTCGGCATGTGCGCAACACATGGTTACTTGCTGGTGCTAAAATTGGGAGAATAAAGCTTCTCTGTTGTGAAAATATATATTATTAGATCTCCATTTGAAAAAAAAAAACTAAACAGTTAATGTTCATATGTATTAACTTTATTGGCTTCTTCAGTATCAATATGGAAATAGTAGTGCTGAGGCCTCAATGCAGATTGTGACTGTTTAATTGAGTGAATGTTGTTCCTAATAGCCAAAATAAAAGCCAATGTTTCAATTATTGAATTATTTCTCATGCTTAACCTTCTGATGTTTGCAGCATCCAGAGGATGGTCTCGAAGAGCCAAAAGAAGAGATTATTAAAAAATATTCTTCATCTTTGTTGGCTATTGCTAGAAGGCATGAAGGCTATCAAACTTTGTGGAATGTCTGCTGTGATCTCAATGATACGATGCTCCTCCGCAATTTCATGGTAAATACTGTTCTTGATATGTTTGACATTAATGTTATAGATTTTTTGTGCTCAACATCCAATTGAAGTGCGAAACTTTGATGGATACATAAATCAGTTCCACTTTCTTCTATATAAATATTGGAACTCTGTGTACTTAAATGCACTGATCACTGCTAGCCACAAAGACTATCTCATCTCTGGTCTTCTGTGCCTAGGCAAGAGTCGTGTTTTCACATTTTTGTTTTAGAAAAAATTTCATACATGGTTTAATTCAAATTATCCCCAACATGAGCACAACTAAACATGATATTGTTGGAATTGCATGCTAAATGTATGTGTTGTAGTGACAAACCTATCTTGCTCATTGACTAGTTTTTCATAAATCATAATCATATAATGTTGAATTTGAATTTTGCTCAATTGTTATGGTTGTTCTATAAATATTTTCTTTCAGTTGGTTCCATCTTTCCAAGCAGATATTGTTGTTGTGATTAAGGTTGTAGTGAATGTTATTGTGTGTACTTTTGTCTGTCACTGTTAGCTTCCTTTTTGTTAGGCTGTCTTTTCTTACCAATCCTTTTCAATGCTTCCATTTATGATTATTATTTTGGAAATCATTGGTGCAGCATGAAAGTGTGGGCCCCAAAGGAGGATTTAGTTACTTTGTCTTTAAAAAATTATACGAGAACCGACACTTTGCTAAGCTCTTAAGGCTTGGGGAAGAGTTCCAGGAAGAGCTGGTGATTTTTCTAAAGGAGCACAAGCATCTCCTGTGGCTTCATGAGACGTTTCTAAATCATTTCTCCTCAGCTTCAGAAACTCTTCATGTGTTGGCTCTTTCTCAAGATGATAGCTCTGCTTCAACATCAGAAGAAGGCTCAGATCCTGCCAATGTGGAAGGGCAGCCATCTTTAGCAGACCGAAAGCGCTTATTGAATCTTTCGAAGATAGCTGCTCTTGCCGGTTTGTAATTTCTACTTTTTCTTTCTATGCATTTGTACTAATTAACATTGATGCACAATGCATATCTTACAAAGATCCTCTCCATGGGTGCTGTTAAGATATGTGCTCTCCAGGATTCTTGTTCCGCCGATTAGATTTGTCGAACTCTTGTTTTTGAATTAGTATCAAAGCATCTATCATATGTGCTTTTTAATTTTTAGCTATCTATATGCTTTAAAAGCGGCTATTATCCATCTATTAGACACAAACACGCTGATTTTAAAATTCTGAAGTTTACAAAAGGCCACTTAGTAGAAGCTATTAATAAATTAATTTGTTTATTGTTTTGTTAATTAATTGTTTTTATCTGAATTTTAAACTACTAACAGGAAGGGATGCTGATTTCACAATGAAGACGAGGCGTATAGAGGCTGATCTCAAGCTTCTGAAGTTGCAGGTACGTTTCTTTGCATGAGGAGTTTCCCCTGTGCAGCCTGAACACCTTACGTTTGAAGCTATGGCATTGGTATTTGCAGTAGAATTATGACTGTTTGATTAAAAAAAAAAAATCATTCAAAAAGGTGAATAAAATTGGAGAGGGAAGAGAGGATCTCCCCAAACAGAAAATGTCATTGCATCACTTTTGAGAGAATGTGAAGTTGAAGGCTGTCTTCCTCTTTGCTTTCTCACTAGATTGGGTTGCTCCTCTTGCAGGAAGAAATTATTGGAATCCTTTTTGACGAAGAAATACAAGATAACAAGCAGAAACTGCTCCCTCCTGGAGACCTGATTGAACTCTGCCTTGAAGGCAACACTCCAGAACTATCCTTGCGGGCCTTTGAGGTGTTTGCATGGACCACCTCGTCCTTCTGCAAGGGAAACCGAGGTCTTTTGGAGGAATGCTGGAAAAATGCTGCCGATCAGGATGACTGGGGAAGTCTCTATCAAGCATCCATAGCCCAAGGATGGACAGATGAAGAGACTTTAAAGAATCTGCGAGAAACTGTACTCTTTCAAGCATCTAACAGGTGTTACGGTCCTGCAGCAGAGACATACGAAGGCAGTTTTGATGAGGTGCTGCCACTGAGGCAAGATGATGTCAAGCCATCTGTTCTGAAGGATTCAACTTCAACTGTGGAAGGTATCTTGATGCAACATAAAAGCTTCCCTGATGCGGGCAAGTTGATGCTTACAGCAATCATGTTGGGTCAGCTAGGAACTGACAGCATAGCTGAGGAACAGAGCTGTACCCCTATGGAGTGATTTTTTCCCTCTGGAGGGCCTTACTCTTGTATCAGATATATTCTTGTACCGTTGTTATTTTTAACATTTAATCACAAGTTTCCGATATCTAGTTATGATACTTGCATCATTGCAAATACAAAATTTAGGTGTTCTCAATTATAGAATTAAGAGACTAGAACTCAATGATTGCAAGCACTGTCAGCAGCAACTTATGATTGTGTAGTTCACAACTCCATAATGAGATAAAGGAGAACTGGTAGGGCTGAACGGTTCGGTTTTCACCTAAATCGTGAACCGAACCGACCTAGGTCGGTTTTAAAATTTTCAAACCGAAATCGAACCGATCATTAACAAAATCGATTCGAAACCGAACCAATTCTAATTTATGCAAACCGTAACCGAACCGACTAAAATCGAACCAAAACCGAAATAAAACCGAACGATCGACTATTTTAAACATATTATATTATTATGTATAAAAAGTATATATTATTATATATATTCGATCGGTTCGGTTTGGTCGTTAAATCACATAGAAACGAAAACCGAACCGACCACTTCGGTTTGAATTTTTAAAATCGATCCAAACCGAATTTAAATCGAACCAATCGGTTCGGTCAGTTTAATCGGTTTGATCGATTTTTTGTTCAACCTAAGAACTGGAGTCAGAGTGACCTTCCAACTTCAAAAATGAAAAATTGAAAACAACCTTGTATAACCTATTTAGATTTTCATTTCAAGTCGCTCACTGTATTTTCTTTTCCTTTTTGGGTAATAACTTGATACAATTTCCACAAAAAAACTAAAATAAGAATAGGACGACAGTCATATTTACTCTCCCACTTGTTGTTTTTCGAATTTCAAGTTTGAGATCTTACTGAGCCATCCCAAAAGGTCAAATTTGATTTTAATTGATTGAGCTAGAATTTCTATGAATCCATCTACACCTCTAAATTGCAACTTGAAGTAAATTTCATTTACAAGAACTCTGAAGCTGAAATTTTTCAGAGCCACAAGAAAGAAAATCTGACCTGGAGTCCATGAACCACCAGTCTACTGAGCACCAATAAAAAAAAATCTAAAATGGGTCCTATTCTTTACTAGAAAATCTTGTCGACGCCACATGGCAATCAGATAGCTTATTGATAATGCTGTCCTCACAGTGGAAATCCAAGTTCAGATCAAGGACCAATAAGGTGTTGATGACTTGTAGATTTCCTCATCCATTCCAATTTTTCATTTTGGTAATAAAAGCAATAAAAACCTATTCATTCAACACACACACAACCACATTCAGAGAGAACAATAACAAATAAACAATGGCCTCCTCTGCATTTCAATACTCTGCTTTAGCAGGCCAGACTGCTTTGAAGCCTCAAAATGAGCTTGTTAGAAAGATTGGTGGCTTTGGTGGTGGTGGCATTTACATGCGCCGCACTGTCAAGAGTGCTCCACAAAGCATTTGGTAACCATTCTACATTAACAGATTTTTTTTTTTTTTATGACCCTTAACGCCTCCTAGCCTATGCCGCTGGTAGGTATTTAACCCAAGACGCGAGGGTTAAATCCACAGTGTCTTAGCCAAACTGACTTCGCCACTTTTGTGTGAATTGTGTTTAGACTATCTTTGTTAAGGCTTAAATTTATTTTTACAGGTATGGCCCAGACCGCCCGAAGTACTTGGGCCCATTTTCCGAGCAGACCCCATCATACCTTACCGGAGAATTCCCAGGTGACTATGGATGGGACACCGCTGGGCTATCAGCTGACCCAGAGACATTCGCCAAGAACCGTGAACTTGAAGTGATCCACAGTCGATGGGCTATGTTGGGTGCCCTTGGGTGCGTCTTCCCTGAGCTCCTAGCGAAAAATGGTGTCAAATTTGGTGAGGCAGTATGGTTCAAGGCAGGAGCCCAAATTTTCTCTGAGGGAGGGCTTGACTACCTAGGCAACCCCAACCTTGTCCATGCACAGAGCATTCTTGCAATCTGGGCTACCCAGGTTGTCCTCATGGGCTTTGTTGAAGGGTACCGTGTCGGAGGAGGCCCACTCGGTGAGGGGTTGGACAAAATCTACCCAGGTGGAGCTTTCGACCCACTCGGTCTGGCTGATGATCCTGAGGCCTTTGCGGAGTTGAAGGTGAAGGAACTCAAGAATGGAAGACTTGCGATGTTCTCAATGTTCGGGTTCTTCGTTCAGGCTATTGTTACTGGAAAGGGCCCAATTGAGAACCTGTCTGACCATCTTGCTGATCCAGTTGCCAACAATGCTTGGTCATATGCTACCAACTTCGTTCCTGGAAAGTGAAATGTGATTTAGTAAACTTGTGCCCTTTGTGGGCTGTACAAATATTCAAGCTATTTGAGTTTGTTGTTTGCAGGGTTTGAGTGTGAAAAAACTAGAGATGTAACCTTTCATTAATCTATTTTATCCCACTCGGTAAGCTACATTTGTGTCTGTTTCACGTGTTCTGTGAATAAGAGCTCCTCCTAGTAAGGATTGCTCCCACAAAAGAGGGTGAATTTTTCACAATAAGGAGCCTTAAAATGCCTGTCCCATTCAAAAAGCAGGCCTTTCACCTTACTGGTATTCATAACAACTTTGACGATAAATTGATGCTCTGCAAGTTATATAGTTTATGGCTTCTATGGACCACACTTGATATAATGCATTCAAATGAAATTGAGTTGTAAACAGGAGCACCCTAAACTTCAAAAGTGTAATATAGTTTCAAAAGCCAAATGCATACAATAGTGTCTCAAATAATCAATCACTGACAGTAACACGATCTAGAATCAAAATTGAGAACTAATGGGGTCTGCAGATGTAGGAATTTGCATAAAAAGTAGAATCAAATTGATAGGAGCAGCCAACAGTGGCTCACTTATAAAGCTGCTTGAATCTTTTGGAGGCTTCTAAAACGTTCCCCCTGTGACCGAAGGCACTAACCCTGACAAATCCTTCACCACCAGGTCCAAACCCGCTTCCTGGTGTTGTAACCAAATGGGTCTTCTCAAGAATCTCGCTGAATACATCCCACGAGCTTCGTCCGGGGAAGTGAACCCACACATATGGTGCATTCTTCCCTCCATACACCTTAAAACCAAGGGACTCAAATGTATCTACAATTATCTGAGTGTTCTCCTGGTAGTAACTGATCACATCACGCATAGCCTGCAAATAATAAAATCCCATCAATGTCTGTTGAGGATGTCTTTTAACTAGAATTACATAACTAACTAATAGAATTCTGACCTTCATGCCATCTGGCGAAAGGCAAGCAAGGCCACCAGCTTGCGCAATGTTTGAAGCGCCATTGAAGCCAGTACAAACTATGCGATTGAAGTCCTTGTATACAGGAAATCCATCGGAATACTGAAGCTCCTTTGGGATTACAGTCCAACCGAGACGGACTCCAGTAAACCCAGCGTACTTGGAAAACGATGAGGTTTCAATTGCAACCTGCAATAGATATATGATATATCAGATATCAGTTTAACTGGTTTTGATTCATACTCACTCTGAGGAACAGGAATACATGTATTTCTTTGCGTGGAGGCAAACAAAACCAAGTTCAAAATGTGTAGTGGAGAAGAAATACTAATGTAGCAAATAACAAGTAATCATTTGTAGCTTACCTCTTTTGCTCCAGGGATCTCAAAGATAGATCGTGGTTTATCTTCTGAAATATACATAGCATATGCAGAATCATAGACAATGATTGACCCATTTTTCTTAGCAAACTTCACCAACTGAGTCAGTTGTTCCCTTGTTGCGGCAGAACCAGTAGGATTGTTTGGGGAACAGAAAAATATGACATCTGTGCGTGCAACTTTTGACAAATCAGGGAAAAACCCATTCTCTGGATTGCACCTCATATACTCAATGTTTCCATATCTCTCAACATCCTTCTGATATTGTCCAGTTTGACCCATAATAACACCTGAATCTACATATGCCTGCTCATAGAAAAGAAACTTAAGTTATCAACGTTCTCTCCTCAAGTGATAGTCTAATGGGAAAGCTATAATACATAGACACAGGATGCCTAACTAAAGAAATATAAGTTCATGTAGATACAACTAGCATACAACATGAATGTCATCATTTAAGGACAAACCACGATGATTTAAACAACCCTGACAGCTGACTTCATTATTAAACTTAAAATATTATATCCACAATAACAAAAATGGCAAGGATATAACAAAACAGCAACTAAAAGGTTTTCTTAAATTAGTAAATTGCTTTCAGATTATATGATTAAACATAATCTGCAAAATTTACCGGGTAGGATGGGTCCTGAACGGCTATCGTCTTATCAGATCCAAAGAGGAGCTGCCACAAAAAGGACAAAGTTTCAAGGTCAGTATCATAAGTCAAGGTGGAAGATTGTTCATTGTGCATTTAAAAGCAATCAATGTACCATTGCCAAGCATATCAACAAAGAGGATGGAGAAAGAAATTACAACAAACCTGAAGACGAGAAATGTCACACTTTGCCCCATCTGAAACAAATATATCGCTTTCTTCGATGCCAAGGTCACCATAAAATTTTGCTGCTAGAGCGGCTCTCAGTTGCTGCACAACTAATTTATGCATATCAGTGTTTCTGTGACAATAAAGGAGGGAAACTCAAATAATTCATGGAACTTAAAGAACGTTAGATCTCTCTGTATTTAACAATCTAAAGTAATGAGGCAACATTATTTTGGACAATCTGTCATTTTACACGCTGACATGCACTGTTTGACATTCTCATCTCTTTCTCACACATTGTATGCAATCTACATGCTGAGTCATCTTCTTTGATCAGTTAAAGAAAAAATCTCGTACAATAAGGAAAGAACTCTGCAGGTTAATTTGTTATCTGCTCACCTTTTAAAGTCAATCTGCATGTAACATGAATACCGAATTTTCTTTGTATAACGATACCATTTTCACTTTCATGAAAATGTCACCTCAGACTCTTCATATGAGGGTGCCAAAACATATTCTGAAATCTATACTGATGCAGTCCATAATTTATCAGATCAAAAATAGAGACAGCACAATGACACATTCTGCAGATATGTGCTATTCGAAATGATCTATCAATCAGAAGAAAAGTGAAACACTATTGTATGGCTGTTACTAGTTTTCATGAATAGTGTTATTACCGTAAGAAGCACATCATTGTCCTGGTCTTTAAACGAAGATAAAAGATTCTATGGCTTTTGTGAAACTGCCTAGCAAAATTCTAGTAACGGTTAAAAAGATAATATAATGCGTAAGGATGAGAGTAAAGGAGGGTAGAAAAAGCATACTTTGTTGCCCTGTTCAGCTCCATAACCACTGTAGCCCTCCAGTGTTGACAATGCATATGCTTTCTGCAACCGTTGGAACAATTTTAATTAGATTGAGGCAGGGAAATATTATTCAATTGGCAAACAAAAGATGACTTTAACATATGGATTTGTAGTGGCAATCATTGGACCGTAACAGTCACAGATACAATGTTGTCATCATGAGAAGATATTTTCGATCTAAAAGAAATGGTGATAGATAAAATGATAATTTTATGATCTGAACCGAAGTTGAATCATGAGGCATTCTTGAGAAAATTTCCATCTGAGCAACAACATCATTCATAGGAAAACATTGCAGAGTGAACCTTCCATTCCTCTGGAATACTTTATTTTCAAATACCTTTAAACTAACTAACACGTGTATTTGCTTTATTGTATAAATAAATAACTCAACAACGAGCAAGGACCATTTAGCATTTTTTTTAACAAGGATTGAAATTATGTTCAACATCCCCCACAATTTTTTTCTGACCTTGTTTAACATTAAAAGTACAGGGAAAATCCCTTAGGATTTAAAAACGAAAAAATGTACAAATATAATAGAGAGAAGACTAGAGGGAAGCACTACCTCTGCCATAGCAGATGTTATGACTTCGGGAATAGGCTCTGTCGTGTCACCAATTCCAAGGCTGATTACTTTTGCATCAGGGTACTTCAACATGTGTGCTCCCCTTCTTCTAGCAATCTGGTTCCATACAAAAAGAATCAGAAAAATAAATCATGGAGAACCAGTCAAATAATCTAGAAGAAACATTCCATAGATAACTTATTAGATGACGAAGCAACTCCATACGATAGATAAATAAATAAAATAGGAAGAACTCTAAGTAGAATATGAACCTAGTCAACCTATACAAATAACCATCGTCATTCAAACCATCGTCATTCAAGTGACGAACAAAATCATAAGCAAAACTAAAATTATTTCATTCACCTTCATTTTTAAATTAATAAAATAAACAAAACTTGACCATCAACACTAACTAGCAGTCAAAGCAATCATTAGAACTAGTATTACTCAGCTAACTCAACTGGGCTATCAACCAACTTCAATGGAATGCAAATTTATCTTCGGATAATATATCTAATCAGGTCGAGGGATTTAATGAAATCATCAGAATTTCACGGATCACTAAGATGGACATCCATTCCAGATGGCTAGACACTATCCCATGCATAAAAATACCTTTAAGTCGGAGCTGTACAGGAGGGAAAGGTTAATTACATGACCTAGGATCGAGACAACATGATATTAATCATTAAGGGTGACATGTGCAATTGTCTTCTTAAATGAGTATTATTTCATGATTCTCATCAATCAAAAACTAAAAGCATCAAATTAGATGCCCATTACTTAACCTCTGGGAACAAGTATCCAGCTTGAAGCTTGGCCAAGTTGGCATTGCGAGTCACCTTAGTCTTGTAAGCTATACAACAACAAAAAAACCCAAACTTAAAAATGCCACCTTTATCAATATCAAAATAAACAATTGCCCATTAATAAAAATTTAATCTTTAACAGAACAAAAAAAATCATTGAAATCAAAACATCAATGGTGTAAAAAAAATCATACAAGTCTCCTCAGCTGGGGAAGTTGCAACGCATTTGCAAACCCCAGAGTTTCTTCCCACTCGAACCAAAGAAACCTTGGGAGTTCTGAAATAAACCAAATAAAGATCCAACCTTTAGATAGAAATAAATTCTACTTTATCATTAAAAAAAGGGGAACTTTATTGTAAGGGGTGTGGTAAAACCTGGTTTTGACATTGGTTTGGCCGAGAAAAGCTGATGAAGAAGATGAAATCAAAGACGATGAGAGCTGCATAGCCGCCATTGTTTCTTGGAGAGTCTTGATTGGATTGTAAACCCTACAGTACTGAAGAAGTTGAAGTGAAAAGTGCAGCAGATAGGAGGCTATTTGCCCCTTTTCTTTTTTTGGCATAAAAAGGCTCTATCTATACTTTTTGCTGAAATTTTTGTTAACATTTTTATGAGCAACAATTCCAGCCAACCTCGTTTGCTAGCATTTTCTTGATTTTTTGGATTTTTTTTACATTTCTACATCTTCTATAGATAGTGTTTTAAAGATAATAGGTAAAAAATATAAAAAAACGCAAAAAAAAAAGCCCGACAAGGCCAGGGGCAGAGCCAGGATTGCAGATAAAAGCGGGCAAATAGTATATAACTATTTACGAAAATACTAAAAAATTGGATTTTTACAATCATATTTTGCAATCAGGGTGACATGTCGTGATCGTGAAAAAATATGATTAATTCAACCATACAAACAATATACATGACATGATTAATTAAATTGTAGCTAGCTAATTAAGAGCTTCACTTTTTACTTGAAGAAAATAGAAGCAGGCATAGTGGTATAAGATGAGAGTCGGCGAGGAGCAGACCTCCGGCTTTCTTTCTGGTTTTGAGGTAGCCAGTGTAGTTAAGGCGTCGAGGCGGCGGATGAGCCTGAAAACGCCTCAGAGGCGAGGCGGTAGGCAAGGCGAACGCCTCACTTCACTGAGGCGGTCTTTATCATTTTTTAAAGATTTTTTATTATAATATCTAGATAAGTAATATTCATCATCATTTTGATAACTTGCATAAGCTAATATGTACAAAAAGTCATATAATTATTTATAATTGAAATAGAAACATACTAAAGTTGCATAACATAGAAAAAGATACACTAATAAGTGTACTTAACATGCCAACATTCACAAAATCACTAAAAAATAAACATAGTAGAAAAATAACTTCAAACATAGTAGAAAAATAACTGAAATAAAAACTTTACTGATCTTACTGATTTGGTTTCTGCAGGTACGTCTTAGAGTTTATTCACGAGCTCGAGCTGGAATCCAATGAACTCCTGAAAACAGATGGTGACAATCATAAAGTAAAGAAAATAGATGAAGGGAAAATCCAAAAAAATGAATGCAATAAAAGAAGGCAGTTGAAAAAATGGTAGCAAATGTGCAGGCAACAGGAGAAGAATGCAGCATGATCTTATTGAATAAAGTCTATTAATTTTTCTTACTAAATGAAGTCTGTCTATTCTTACTAAATGAAGTACGTGAAAGTATTCTCATCTCCAAATATAGTGCAAAGTGCATGACGTCAAAACTCTTCAAAAATGAAGCAAAGCAACTGTACAAACATTTCAAAGTAGCATTTGTTTCCTTCAATCACAAACAAATAAAAGCAAACGAAACCGGTTAAGTCAATTCTATTGGACTTATCCATCACAATTTACAATTTACAGCTTACACCAAGACCAAATCCGAAGGCGAAGCCAAACCAATTCAAAGTTCCAACTTCCAATCTTTATTTATTTTTATTTTTGTACAAAAACAGAGGGAACCCGGAACAGAAACGGAGCAAGCAAACAAAGGGAGAAAAAACTATTCTTTTGTTCCTACTTCATGAATTCACTCTAAAACAAACAAACGAAACATATTTCCATTTCATCGGACGTGAATCGTGTGTGATTCCTTTGTGTTTCAGCTGCTTACTCTGCTTTTGAACCATGAAACTCTTGTCTCCTACTGCTTTCGAAACTTGGGGGGTTATTTATTATTTCGAAACTTGGGTTTCTTTGATTCTATATAAACTCAAACTCCATTCAAGGATTAGTGTTGTGTTTTTGTATGTTTGTGTGTAATGGGTTTTTGTTCTTGTTTTTTGAATGATTTTGCTGTTTTGGGGTTTGAAAGTTCGATTTTTGTTTTGCATTTTAAGTAAAGCAAAAGGAATGGAATTTGACTTGGGGTTTTGAAGAAGAGGAAGAAGATTAGAAGAAGAAGAAGAAGAAAAAAACGCAGCAGTCGACCTCTGTGAACAAATCATAGAAAAAAAAAACCCCAAGAGATTTGAAGAGGGAATAAGATTAGAAGAAGAAGAGAGGAAGAAAACATACCTGATTTGGCAGATTTGCTGATTTGAAGGAGAAGAAGAAGAGGCGTTGAGTTGAAGCCGCTTGAAGCAATGAGAAGCTCTTTCTCGACCCCTGTAAGCTGTAATTAACCCTACCCAAAACCTTTGGGCTTTTGGGCTGTTTGGGTTTTATTTGAGTTTTAAGGTTTAAAAAGCCTTTGGCGGTCCAAGTCGTTTGAGGCGGACGCCTCACTTTACCGCTTTGCCTCACTCCAATTTGAGTCGCTCCTTTGCCATACTGCCTCGAGACGCGCCTCAGTCCTCCGCCGTAACAACAATGACCATCAGCTAGTACCATAAGCAGGTTGTTTCCTGGAATGGGGTGTTTTGTCGTGCACTGATTACTAGATTTATCATTTATGTACAATTCAATTCAGTGTTTAGTGAACGTTGCTAATGGTCACTAGTACATGATACACCTTCCTTTACAATTGTCCTAGCAGGTTTCATCCGTCATGCATGGGGATGACCATTGAGCAGACAAAAAAATTGGAGCGGTTTCTCTGTTCTGAATCCTCCCCTGAAGATGAAGCTAAAATATCAGTTCAGATGTTCCCTTCGTCACCATCTGCCAGCTGAATCCAAGGTGAGAACATGTTTCCTTCTAATTTCTTTAGTTTCCTCAACTGGTAAGATTTGCAGCGAGTAGTTCACATGTCCATCAGTCGAATCTTGCTATACATTTAATGGCTCATGGATCCATTAAAACTCATGTTTGCCCTTTGAAAAATTTGAAAAAATTAAATTAAATTTCTATCTAATTTGTCCAAGTACTACAACGTTAGGGATTTGGTTCGTAATGTGTTTGAACTTTACTGCATGTTCATTGATGATTAATCCAATCGTTGAAATTGATTTGAAGCATAATGCACAATAACAAGTCATTGATCGCAAGCTAACAAGTCATTAATCTCAATATATTTACATTTCTTAAAAATAAATAGAAACATAGACTGTGTCCAATTCGTTTGTGAGGAGCCCGTTCATTTGATTTTTGTTTGTTTATCTTTCCAATCGAAAAGAGTGAAAGTGGTTTCGGAAATTTGTCAAGTTTTGTATAAGTGTCAATCCCATGATACGCATGAAGCCTTTATCTGATGAGTGTGAGTGAGATGTCACACGACATCTGACAGAAACAACCCCCTATTATTGTTTGTGCTTCCTAACTTATTGATTTGAGCTTAATCTAACGGCATTCCAGATTCTCTGGCATAAATTTAATAGACGGGTATGTATAGGTTACATCTCAAGTAGTTAATAAATCAGGAAGCTACTGAAATAATCCTTTTCTGTCCTAAATGATCTATTTTAATAATTTTTATGAAATATTTGCTCTTCTGATGAAGATGTGGGGAGTTGCATTCTTTTTGCTGAGTTAGGATGAGAAACTAGTTCAGAAATATAAGGATCTACCCAGTGATGCTATTGGATTCTATTGCTGTTCGACGTTATCAAGGATTAATTGTTCTTTGCGCTCCATAATAAATATAGCTAATTCCCGATTGCCCCCCCCCGGATCGAGGGGGGCTCCTGCGCATCCACCTCAGCCGTTGGATCAGAATCCAACGGCTCGTATCAAATGGGAGGAGAGAGATTTTTGGCGGGAATTTTTTTTAAAATAAATCTGGATTTCAAATTCTCTCCTCCCATTTGATACGAGCCGTTGGATTCTGATCCAACGGCTGAGGTGGATGCGCAGGAGCCCCCCTCAATCCCCCCTAATAATGTGATGACCAAAGTGCCCTTCAGGTCATTAACCTTGAGATAACAAGTGTATCTCGATGCATGAATCTAATGGGAAAAAAGATTCAAGGAAAAAAAAAAAAAACATCCTCTCATCTTCAACAACCCCCAACCCCTCTACCACCACCAATTGGCTTGAGCAAACCCCAACTCCCAACAGACAAAAACTCTTGCACTCTTCAATCAAAGAGATAAGGGAAGAAACAAAGAGAGTTTGCAGATGGTGGTTGGCAAAGTGAATCAGAGAGACGAAAATGGAGGGTGGTTAGCAAATGAATCAGAGAGACGTAGGGGGTTGTTCAGGTGGCTAGCAAAACCTATCTGTCTGTCATCCCCACAAAATTTTCTGCTGATTCGATCAACAAGGTAACTGTTACGATCCCAGTAATTCCACACTCAGAAATCAACAAAATAGAAATTAACTTTGATTCATTTAACATTCAGACAAAGTAAAACATGGATTCTCTCTTCACAGAGAACCTCTTTTCTTTTCCATTCTACTACTTTTTCATTCATTTTCTTACAATTATATAGTGAAACCCTAATACATAAAGCAAGATAGATGAAAGGAGGAGACGACGCGTGCGTGATGATCGAGAGGCTCAAAATGGCTCTGCTGTAACAACCTTGCTTTGCGGTACTCTGCTCTGCAACAACCTGTCCTGCTGTAACAACCTTTAACTGATTTTGGGATCACATGCTAGCCGCGTGCAGTAACAACTTTTAACCATTTCTTGCCGCGTGGAGAGCCAGCTGCAAACCGCGTGTTGGTTCACTTAAGTGATCACGTGCGTAACACGCGTTTTACTCGAATTTGTGAATCCAAATTCCAGTTAGTTGATCACGTGCGTAACACACGTTTTAACCGCAATTGTGAGTTCAATTTCTAGTTGTTTCCCGCCAAGGCTTGAGTCCTCCTTTTCATCTCGATTCGTGACATTACCCCCTTCTTGAGACCATCCTTGTCCTCAAGGATGAAAGGTCGGGAAGCGTGCGTGGAGAGTGGCCCAATCTTCCCAAGTTGCGTCAGCCGGCGAACCAGACAACCATTGCACCAGGACTTGAGTGACAGGCTGGTTATGGCGAGGAACCAGACGTCTGTTCAAGATAGCCACAAGGACAAGGCAGAGTGAACCATCTGAGTCGGTAGATGGTAATGTAGAGGAGCTCCGTTGGTGCGATCCCAGGTGTTTCTTGAGCTGGGAGACGTGGAACACATTGTGAATTAGGGAACCTTCAGGGAGTAGTAAACGGTAAGTGACCTGGCCGATCTTCTCCAACACCTGGTAAGGGCCAAAGAAACGGGATGCGAGCTTCAAATTACGGCGGAGTTGAATGGAGTTCTGTCGATATGGTTGTAATTTGAGATACACCCAGTCCCCTTCATTGAAAGAACGCTCAGTGCGATGGCGATCTGCGAACCTTTTCATTCGTTCCTGGGCTTTAGTTAATCGCTCCTTGAGGATGCTCAACATATCCTCGCGTTCTCTGAGGTAATTTTGGACCTCAGCAATATCAGTGGAGTCGATGGGTGGGAGAGCCAGAAGTGGTGGAGTATACCCATACAGAGCTTGGAATGGGGAGAGCTTCAGACTTGAGTGGAACGTGGTATTGAACCAATATTCTGCCAAGTATAACCATTGCGACCATTTGGATGGAACTTGATTCGTCATGCGCCTGAGATAGGTCTCGAGGCAGGCATTGGTGCGCTCAGTCTGCCCGTCAGTCTGCGGATGGAAGGCGGAGCTCATAGGTAAGGAGGTACCAAGTGCGGCGAAGAGTTGCTGCCAGAAGGTGCTAGTAGAGACGATTGATTCTGGCAGACCATGTAGCTTGTAGACCGTTTTCAGGAAGGCTTGGGCTACAACGGAAGTTGTGAATGGATGCGATAGAGCCAAGAAGTGGCTGTACTTGGTAAAGCGAACCTCGACAACTAATATCACTGGGTGGCCGTGGGAGACAGGTAGGCCTTCAATGAAATCCATCGAAATGTGTTGCCAAGCTCTCGCTGGTACTGGCAATGGTTGTAATAAGCCACCGTATCCACTGAGGTCATGCTTGTTGCGCTGGCATACATCGCATTCAAGGATGAACTTAGTAAGGTCACGCTTCATGCCCGGCCAGTAAAAGTGTTTCAAGAGGCATTGGTATGATGCCGTAATGCCTGAGTGACCACCAAAGTTCGAGCAATGAACTGAAGTAATGAGTTGGTGTCGCAGAGGTCCTGTGGAGCCAACATATAGGCGAGACTGGAAACGCAGCAGGCCTTGTTGGAGTGAGTAATTTGGCACACAATCACCTAACACTAGAAGCTTAGGCATGATCGAATCAGCCCATGCATCGCCAACATAACTGTTGGAGACTTCCTGTAGCCACACTGGCGAACAAGTAGACAAGGCACAGTATTGGGAAGCAATCTCAGGGTGTCGCGAAAGGGCATCCGCTGCCTTGTTATCTGTCCCTTTGCGATATTGAATTGTATAGTCGTAACCGAGCAATTTCGAGAGCCACTTCTGTTGTGAAATGGTTGTCAATTTCTGGTTCAGGAAGTGCTTGATGGCTTAGTGATCAGTGAGAATGAGGAACTTGGACCCAATTAGATATGGACGCCATTTTTGCACGGCAAGAACAATGGCAAGCAACTCCTTTTCGTAAGTGGACAGACCCGAGTTTCGAGGACCCAGAGACTTACTAAAGTAGGTGATGGGGTGTTGGTCTTGGCTTAAAACTGCACCAATTCCATGGGTACCGGCATCAGCCTCTATGGTGAAAGGTTCCTTGAAGTTGGGTAGTTTAAGAACAGGTGTGGAGCAGAGAGCATGTTTTAGTTGCTCAAATGCAGCACAAGCACTTTGTGTCCACTGGAACGAATCTTTTTTTAACATGTCTGTAAGAGGCTTTGCAATGGTGCCATAGTTACGCACAAATTTGCGGTAGTAGCCCGTTAACCCCAAGAATCCCTAAAGGAGTTTGATGGAGGTGGGTTGAGGCCAAGAGAGCATGGCACTGATTTTGGATTGATCCACAACAACACCTTCAACAGAGATGACGTGACCGAGATAATCAATGGAGGGTTGGCCGAATGAACATTTGGAGAGTTTGGCGTGCAAGGAATGAGCACGTAAGATGGAGAGTGTGAGTTGAAGGTGAACCAAGTGCTCTTCCAGGGAGCTACTGTAAATCAGAATGTCGTAAAAAAAAATGAGAATGAACTGCCTTAAGTGAGGTTTAAAAATGGTATTCGTGAGTGCCTGGAATGTGGAGGGGGCGTTGGTGAGGCCGAAGGGCATCACGACGAATTTGTAGTGGCCATTGTGAGTGCGGAAGGCTGTTTTGTGGACATCGGGTGGGTGGACTAGGACTTGGTGGTAACCGGAACGGAGATCGATTTTTGAGAAGATGGTGGAACCATGGAGTTCGTCCAGGAGATCGTCTACAAGAGGAATAGGGTATCAGTCCTTAATGGTTAATTCATTGAGGCGGCGATAATCAACGCAAAAGCGCCATGAGCCGTCTTTCTTCCTGACCAAAAGAATTGGGGCGGCAAAGGGACTGTGTGAGGGTCGAATGAGCCCTGAAGCAAGCATCTCAGAAATGGGATTTTCGACTACTGATTTTTGAAGATTGGGAAGGCGATAAGGTAGTAAGGAGGGAGGGGTTGAGTCGGGTTTTAATGGTATTTTGTGGTCAAGGATTCTTTTGGGAGGCAGGGAATTAGGAGACGCAAAAATGTCAGGAAATTAGTTAAGGAGGTCAGCAATGAGAGGAGGTATTTGGGGTATGTGGTTGGTGGCTTCAATTGAACAAATTTGTCCAATGAAGGTATGTGCATAGAGGTTGCAGTATTTGGGTGGCTTAATGGAGAAAAGCATGCTGATTGTAGCTGGACCAAGTGAGCCTTGCAGTGTTGTTTTGTGACCATTGTGGACCAATGTGAGCTGGAGTTTTTGGAGATTGACAGTAATATCACCAATTTTTTTTAACCAATCGACACCTAACACCATGTCATGCTCGCCCAATGTCAGAACCCGCACATCTCCACTAAAGGTTGTACCCTGCACTGACCATGTCAGGGGTTTGCATATGGCGGTACTCTGTAGTTGCTGGCCATTGGCCACTCGTACACTCATAGGAGCTGTTTGTTGGACAGGCCACCTAGTGGCTCTAATTACTTTCGGGTCCACGAATGAGTGCGTGCTACCGGTATCCACTATAATGGAAATGGGAACCTTCTTTATGTGTCCTTGCAGGAGAATGGTGTTCGAGGTGTGGCAACCATGAAGAGAGTTGATAGACAGCTCCATGCCAGAATGGATTTCAGTGACTAGGTTCTCACATGCAGTCTCTGTATCCTCCTTGCTATCGTCTCCATCTGTTTCGCAGTGATCCTCATCCGTGGTTAACAAGAATAATTGTTGAGTTCTGCATTTGTGGCCTGGTTTATAGAACTCGTCGCAATTATAACAAAGTCCTTGGTCTCGACGGGTCTTCATTTGGGCAGGGGTGAGGCGTTTAATTGGCGGTGTATAAGGTGGTGGTTTGGATGGTAGTGGTCTGTTGAGTAAGGCATGACTGGGGAATGGGAGCTTGGAGCCAATAGGAGGTGTTGAGGAGTAGGCAGAACGAACAGTGGTGGAGGATGGGGGGTTGGTATGCGGTTTGGAGGAGGAGCAGAATTCCTGCATTCAGGCTAAGGATAGTGCTTGAGCAACACTATTGGGTTGAAACATTTGGACTCTGGTCTTGATGTGTGGTTTGAGACCACTTAGGAAGCTAAGCACAAAGTATGACTCAATGAGGGAATCATTGTTGAGCACCATCCAAGATTTGAGGTCCTCAAATCTCTCATCATAAGCCTCCACCGTAGTGGTTTGGTAGTGTTTGTTAAAAGCATCGACGTAGTTCTCATTAATGGGATCTTCAAACCTGAGGCATACATCAGTTGCTAATTGAGGCCATGGTATGGTTGGCTTGCCCACTTGGTAGTCAAGGTACCAATTGTTTGCCTTACCATCAAGATGTATAGAAGCAATAGACACCTTGTTGGTTTCAGATAAGTTGTGTAGCATGAAGTATCGCTCACATTTTTTCACCCACGAACGCGGGTTGGTACCATCGAAGTGGGGAAAGTCCACCTTCGGGAAACGAAAATGGTCAGGGGGTGCTCATGGTGGGAAGTAAGGTCGTGACTCCAGTGTTGTGTTGAGTTCCCTGGGACTTGTGAACCACTAGCCGCAGGGTGAGTATCGGGAGAGGTGGTTGGTTGTGTATGTTGGATGACCTGCATAAGTTGAGCGAATCGACTGTCAATGTGTTGTCTCAGTTCTTCTCCATTCTGAGTCAGCTTCTCGTCGTTCTTTGCCAGTTTCGAGATTTCCTTCTTCAAGAGCTCGATTTGACTCAGAGCCTCGCTAACCTGCCTTTTCGATTCTCGCATGTGTGTCTCCATTTATTTGGCTCGCGTCTCGATTGCCCCCATTCAGCCAGCGCTCTGATACCAGATGTTACGATCCCAGTAATTCCACACCCAAAAATAAACAAAATAGAAATTAACTTTGATTCATTTAACACTCAGACAAAGTAAAACAGGGATTCTCTCTTCACAGAGAGCCTCTTTTCTTTCCATTCTACTACTTTTTCATTCATTTTCTTACAATTATATAGTGAAACCCTAATACATAAAGCTAGATAGATGGAAGGAGGAGACGACGCGTACATGATGATCGAGAGGCTCAAAATGGCTCTGCTGTAACAACCTTGCTCTGCGGTACTCTTCTCTGTAACAACCTTTAACCGATTTTGGGATCACATGTTAGCCGCGTGCAGTAACAACTTTTAACCGTTTCTTGCCGCGTAGAGAGCCAGTTGCAAACCGCATGTTGGTTCACTTAAGTGATCACGTGCGTAACACGCGTTTTACCCGAATTTGTGAATCCAAATTCCAGTTAGTTGATCACGTGCGTAACACGCATTTTAACCGCAATTGTGAGTTCAATTTCCAGTTGTTTCCCGCCAAGGCTTGAGTCCTCCTTTTCATCTCGATTCGTGACGGTAACTCAAAACCCATCTTCTCTTCTCTGCTACTGTAGAAAATCAATGAGGGAGTAAGGAGGAGGGTTGCCCTGGCAGTGGTGATCAGCGATTTGAATAGAGAAAGGGTGGAAAGATGAGGGTTGGCCGACAATTTGGACTGAGAGAGGAAGGAGAAGAAGAGGTGGCCGGGCTGCAGGCAGGAAGGAGAAGAGGAGGCCGGCCGGTGGTGTTAGAAAAGTGAATGAGAGAGGTACAAACCCTTTACGAAAATTATAGGGGTCGAGGGAGGGAATGAGGGAAAGGGGCGAGGGATGGGTGGAAGCCATCCATCCGCCTCGAGATGAGCGACATCTCGCGCCTCATCCATATGATCGATCAAGGCTATTTTGCTCATAAAAATAAGGCCCTTGTGAAAAAAGCTTGTGTCCTTATAGTCAATGTGCATAATCCGCGCTAGTCTTTTGGGGGGGGGGGCTGCAATACGAATATCTATTGGTAGCAATCAGTAATTAGCTATTTATTATGGGTGGTAAAGCGCAATTAACCCTAAGTTAATTTAGATCAGTCATAGCTGAGTGGGTTGTGCATGGTGAGGAGGACCTTGTTTCTTTGCACATTAGCTCACCATTGCTGGTATTAATTGGAAATGTACAGCGCAGAGAAAATGCTTTGCATGCACAGACCAACTATTTTTCTCAATTTGTGTTAGTAAATGTATTTGTATGTGTGATGTGATGTAGTGGGTAACTTTAGTTCCCTCTTGTATTCAGTTTTCTCTCATGAGTTACAATCAGAGCCAAAAGTGGACTCTTTGTTCAGCATAATCTATGAAAGCAAATGAAACAAACATTTTACAAGAAGTTCAAGTCTTCAATGTGCTGCTATGATTTACAGCGGATTGACTAAACCATCTGATTATCTTGTCATATTGGACACGAGGTTCCTTGCGTGACCTTGCATTTTAGTTTTTTTCTTGCAAATGAAGCTGAGCATGGTACATTTTATAATAGAAGGAAAATAATGTTTAGCATGATCTCCATTCATTAACAAAACTTGACAACTTCAGAGAGTCTAGTTTGATCCTTACCTTTGATTCCTTCTTACATTATAAAGGAAACAGACACGTTCGTGAAATTGCTTGTATTTTTTATCGGAATAATCGACAAAAGTTGCATTCATATTAGAAAAACACAACAAATAAATACTATATATGTTAAGGATGTGTTTACCAACTAATCTTGTCAGGAGCGTCCTCTTACATGATAATTATTGGGTTATTGCATATAAATTTCTTTAGAGTTGCAAGATGATTTCTTACATGTTCTGCACCTACTATCAAAAAAAAAAAACTTTAAAGGAATCTGCATTAGAAGCTTTTGTCTGATCTGATTTTTATTTTTTATAATAGCAATATTTGATTGATTAGGTGAAGCTGCCGATTTAATCTAATATTATGGATGAAGAATTGGCTTTCCCAAATAAATTCTATTCCAAGGGGAATTCTAATTGTTAAGATGTTCGACAAAAACTTAACCAAGGCAAAATTTTGGACATATTTTTTTTTTACATTTTCTCATTAATGTTCTTATGCATACACCTGCTCATCAAACTACCCTGCTGTATTGAGTGGTGATGGATGCTGAGTTATTCTAAACTGTATCTCATTTATCTTGTAGATGGCTTGTCAACCCTGTTTGGTTTTCTAGCAAAAACTGCAGACCAGCCAATTGGGGCAATAGTCAAGATGTTCGACAAAAACTTAACCAAGGCAAAAATTTGGACATATTTTTTTTACATTTTCTCATTAATGTTCTTATGCATACACCTGCTCATCAAACTACCCTGCTGTATTGAGTGTATAAAATTATGGAGTTAATTATGATTGCTTTCCATGTTCTGCACCTGCACCTACTATCAAAACGATGTAGGAATCCACATTACAAGTCTTCTCATGTGCTGATTATTTATTTATTCACTCGCCATTACTTTGCGACAATAATGATACCATTATTTGATTGTTTTGGTGAAGAATACATTACTTCCAATGACAACTTGATCCTTAAAAAGACTTCACAACTTCTGAGTCTAGTTTATTCCTTCCTCTCATATTCATTAACAAGACTCTGACATCTTCAGATCGAGAGTCTAGTTTGATCCTTACCTTTGATTCCTTCTTACATTATAAAGGAAACAGTCACGTTCGTAGTTCAGTTGAAATTGCTTGTATTTTTATCGGAATCGATGACAAGAGTTTCATGTGTCCTCACTTTTGTTTTTAGTCTTTAACCAAACCCAACATTCAAAAGTTAGATAACAAGTAAATTGATTTTAAACTATAGTTAATTCATCTGAACTATTTATCCCTTCCTCACCCTTTCATGTATAACAACTTGATCAATTAAAAAGAGTTCAAAAGTTGAGAAAGTCTTGTTTATTCCTTCAACTTAATAATTGATTAGTGAAGACTTAGTAATTGAGACAATCTAATTTTTTTCATTCATCTGTTCCTTTGTATTGACTGAACTTGATCTGAAGAGAAGGGAAAAAAAAAAAAAAAAAAAGCTGAGAAAATGGCTGAAGCTGCAGTGAGTCTTGCTGTTGAGCATTTGATACCCTTTTTGATCGAAGAAGCAAAACTGTTGAAAGGAGTGCGAAGCGAAGTGGAGTTCATAAAAGATGAAATGGATTCCATTCGTGTTGTGCTAAAGGATGCTGATGCAAGGGCCGAGATTGAAGAAGATGTCAAGGTCTGGGTTAAACAATTGCGACAAGTTGCCTTCAGTATGGAAGACGTTTTGGATGAGTTTCGCCTCCGTGTTGCACAACAAGAGCCACGACGCAGTGGAGGGGTCCTTAGTTGGGTTCGCCAGACTTTCGCATGCGTCAAGAGCTTGAAGCCTCGCCATGATGTTGCCACTGAGATTCAAGATATAAAGAAAAGCTGATTCAGATTAGCGAACGAAAAGACAGATATAAATTCAATCAATTTACTCTAGAGTCAGAGAAGGCAGGGTCCAGCAGATCCAACATTAATGATGAATGGAAGTTTCATCAGGATGATGCTCTTTATGTTGAAGATTCAGAACTCGTCGGGATCAAGGAGCAAAAAGACCAGCTTATAAGTTGGTTGGTAGAAGGCGAGGAAAGGCGATCGGTGTTTGCAGTAGTAGGAACTGGTGGAGTAGGCAAAAGCACCCTTGTCAGGAAAGCCTACGAAAGTGATCAAGTGAAAAGCAAATTTTATTGCTATGCATGGATTACGGTTTCACAATCTTTCAAAATTGAAGAGCTTCTGCAGAAACTGATCATGCAATTCCAAGAATTGATGAAGGATTCAATTTCTCCACTGGTGGACGAGAAACTGGAGAGGGTTCAGTTGATTGACAAACTTAGGAGCTATCTTCAAGGAAAGAAGTATGTGGCTATTCTTGATGACGTTTGGAGTGTCGAACTATGGACTTCCTTGCAAAAAGCATTGCTCAATAATGAATGCCATAGTAGAATCATTGTCACCACGCGTGATAATGGTGTTGCTTATTCATTTGTTGATTCTCCTTCTCATGTTTGCAATCTCTCTCCCTTGCCTCTGGAGGATGGCTTGAATCTTTTCTATAAAAAGGCGTTTGGATCGGATTTCAAGGGACAATGTCCACCGGACTTGGAGGATTTGTCTAAGAAAATCGTAATGAGAAGTGGAGGTCTTCCCCTGGGAATTGTGGCAATGGGTGGTCTTCTTTTGACAAAAGAAAAGACCTTCTTGGAATGGAAGAAATTTCATGATAGGCTTTCTTCTAATTTAGGAGAGGATCCCAACCTTCGGAGTATAATGAAAATCATCTCACTCAGTTACCAAGACCTGCCTTATTACCTTAAATCGTGTTTTCTTTACTTTGGACTTTTTCCAGAGGATTATGAAGTATGGTCTGATAAGTTAACTAATTTGTGGATAGCTGAAGGATTTGTGAAAGTTAAAAAGGGGCCAGAAGAAGTTGCAGAAGATTATCTTGACCAACTTGTCAGGAGGAATTTGGTGCAAGCATATCCATCAACTGTGTATACTGATGTAAAAGTTTGCAAAGTTCACGATCTGATGCGCGACTATATTCTCTCTAGATCTATGGAGGAAGATTTTTGTGACGTTCTTGGCTCTAATACCACTGGCAGTTCAATTGGGAACAGCCGGCGACTTTCCATTCAAAGCATACCAAGTAGAGATGATGCCCTGGAAGGTATAAGTACACCATCTAAAGGTACTCGTTCACTTTTAGTATTTCAATTGGATGAGTTGCCCAACTCTACGATGCACACACTTCTTTCTAGTTTTGTGCTACTAAAGGTACTTAGCCTCAAAGATACACATTTGGAAGATTTTCCTCAGGAGATTACGAATCTACTGCACTTGAGGTATTTGGATATTGGTGGTACTCTTATCAAAGGGCTTCCAGATACGATGGCCAAACTACAAGATCTTGAAACTTTGTATCTAGAAAACACATTTGTGAGTAAATTGCCGCTTGCAATCCTGAAGCTTCGAAAATTGCGATATCTTCGAGCTTTTCATAAACAAAATAAACTAATCATTGTACCAGAGAGAATTGGGCTTTTGCCTAACTTGCGAAGTCTAACCAGGGTTGATGGGAATCAAGGAACTAATTTAATCACGGAGTTGGGAAACTTAACTCAGATGAGGATACTATCAATTGCTAATTTGAGAAGAGAAGATGTGATGAATTTGTGCGCCTCTATTGAGAAGATGCATCACCTTCGAATCTTAATCATCCGCGCATCAGAAGAAGGTGAATTTCTTGAATTGCAGTTTGTTTCTTCTCCTCCCCCACTTCTTCAGAATTTGCGTTTGTCTGGGCGTCTAGAAAAGTTACCTGATTGGGTACTCTCCCTTAAAAACCTCAACGAAATTAACTTAGAGCATTCAAGATTAACTGAGGATCCATTGAAAGCATTGCGAACTTTACCTAATCTAGAATACATCCTGCTTAATGACAATGCATATGTTGGAGAGGAGTTGCATTTTCAGGCCGACAGTTTTCAGAAACTCAAGACGTTAACCCTTTATGGATTAGAAATGTTGCATTCATTGGTGATACAGAAAGGTGCACTACCCAACATTCAAGAAATGAGTATTGGAAATTGTCAGCGATTAAAGGAGATGCCCACAGGCATAGCAGACCTCAAGAAGCTAAAAATTTTGTCCTTTCATCGTATGCTGAATGGTTTCAAGAAGAAGCTAGCACAAGATGGAGGCGAAGACTACTGGAAAGTGAAGCATGTACCACGAATTCAATTCCTTGGTCCAGCTGAAGAAGATTGAGTTGGCATAACTGATCTGGTGTGTGTCTCAAACTCTCTTCATCCTTTAATCTTCCTCAGTACCATTGCCATATTATGAGATTTTTCTTTTGAATTATTATTATTTTATTTTTTGTACTGGTTTGATTCGAGAATTGCTATATACGAGATTTCTATTCCAGGTTTTCCTTTACAAAGATTATATTTCAATGATTTTTTAATTTCTCAAATAAATGAAGTGAGAACTTGTTGTTTAGTAAACCTGCTAGGCATATTCTTACAAGTTTAATTGAAGTGTGGTATATATCCCTTGCCTTATTTATCTAAAGAGACGAATGAAGTTATGATTTCATACCAGTCATTCCATTAGAAAGGAAAAATCCATGGTAGTTCGGTTAAATTTGCTTGTATTATTGGTCAATCTAGCTACCCCAATCTATTTTCGAGGATGATGCACTCATTTTACACCATTTGTTTGAATTTGTAGGTGGTGGGGCGAGAACACCTGAAGTGAGGATCAAATAATGCAGAGGAGGTCATGGTGCATAGCAAGAAAATTTTGTGCAGTAGCGTGCTTTCAGTCACAGCTGATTGTTTTGAAGTGTTGTGCATGTCGTTAAAAAAGATGTGTGCGTGGTGTGTGAGATGTAAGAGATGATTTTGTTATGTTTTGAATTGTATTGTTGTGTTATGGATACTATCTGAGCCAAATAAGTTGGACTCTTGTTAAGTATTTGTAAGTTCGTATTTGTATTATTAATATGTCTATAGGAGTTGAGGAAGTTGAGAAACCACCTCCCCTGTTTGCAATACGGAATGCATTGAATGTCTTTTTTTTTTTTTTCAATTAATCCTACTGCAATGAACTTGATTTTGAATTTTAACGCAATTGATGCTTAGTGTCGCTAACAATATTGAACATGAGATAATTGGATGAAAACTTGTCTCTGAAAATGAAAAGTTGGGAATTACATCTTCAACGTAAAAGAAATTATAAACTAGGTTGAGAAAAACATGAAGTGAAAGAGTAGCATAAAAAGATCAGTTTGGCAATGAAGGCACAATGAGCTACTTCACATAGTGGAAGCTCAAAGGTGCAAAAGTCGACCCCCTTATCTAATTTTGGGCATAATTTCTGCAGGTTGAAACTATCAGTGTTCTCCTATGCGAGCTACGTACCAAGACGTCCATGAACAGTGTAACTATTTTTCACTATTTTTGTGTTAGTAGGTGGCTTCAGTATCCTCTCGTGTTGCATGCTGTGTGTTGTGTCATGAGTTAAAATCTGAGAGAAAATGATACAAACATTTGCAACAAGAAATGTGCTGTAATAATCATTTAAGGTTTCAGATAATTCGGTTATTTTGTTCCGTTGGCGGGATAGAATGAATTTTTAGCATGAGCTGGATTAACAGGGCTGCTGAAGGGTTTCTTTCTCTGCCATCTACTAGTTGGGTTTCCTTTCTTTGCCTCAGTTCTGTGCTCTAGGCCCGATAAAGTTGATCGTTTCAATCCTGAATACCACTCTTCCTTTGAGGTTGGTATGCAGGACACCACCTACACTCCTACCGACCATTCTTGATCTGCTGGGTTCCTGAAAAATGCTTTGATTATGAAGTTTGAAAGTAAAAGACATTCAATAAAAAAATATTCGAGAATTTATCAACCTCCCTGGGATATTCCAGGAGAAGTTGTGGTTGGGGTCAATGACTAAAAATATATTGCTCTTCGGTTCAACAATGAAGAGGCAGTGACTAGGGCTTTATTGAGGGACAAGTTCCACATCTAAGGGTTTTGGTTTCGATTGTTTCAATGGAATATTTACTATGATTTTAGATCAAATTCAGCTATAGCAGCTATGTCGATTAATGACCAGATTTGCCTTTTTGATCGTGTTTCATCCTAGCATGCTAAAGGCTTTTGAAGATTCGTTATGGGGGTTTCCTTCATTGGACAAAGCACAAAACGACTGCTACTTTGATTCGTCCAAGTGTGGTTCGCATTTGCACTGAGATGGAATTAAAGAAAGGAACTTCCATTTTGCATCAAGATCAATGTAGGGGGGAGGGAATCACGAGTGCAAGAAATTGTATTATCCTTTCAAACCTCTTTACTGTCCTTCATGTAAGTTACAAGGACATGACTCCACAACTCGGCAAACTGAGGTAAGGGTGCAAACCTTATTCAAATTGATACAGATAACAAGCAATTTAAACCTATGGGTTAAAAAATAAAAACTACAAACCTTTCCAAAAGAAAACAGGCCTTGGGGGAAGAACTACTCGGAGTTGGAGAAGATGCAAATTCAGGAACAAAGAACCAATGATCAAGAAAAACAAGAAAGTCGGAGTCTCCTATGAAATAGTGAATTCTTCCAAGGTAGTTGTGATTAAAAAGCCCACTGGCCAGTGGCCACATCTCAGATTCCAGTTCAGTGCATCGGAATGGAATTGCAATTCGAAAGGAGTAAGTGGAGCCAAAGACATCCAAGGTGAGGTGCGATCTCTAGAACATTTATTGTGTCAAATAAATTGAGTCCTTTATGAGGTAGGAAGTGAGGAAGAGTGCTTTGAAACAAGTAGAGAACAAATTAAGAAGAGAGTGCAATAGAAGAACATATGAATAATGAAGGTTCTCAATATACTTGTTAAAGAGTTTGATAGATTGACTTTCACCTCAACAACAAAGATTACATGAAGTAGAAGATGAGCAATAACATGTCAAAGATTACCGTAAGGAAGAAATAAAAGCTGCATTTAGGAAAGTGATTGA
The DNA here is from genome assembly GCA_003290165.1 of Berberis thunbergii. Taxonomy (NCBI): domain Eukaryota; kingdom Viridiplantae; phylum Streptophyta; class Magnoliopsida; order Ranunculales; family Berberidaceae; genus Berberis; species Berberis thunbergii. Next base: position 85,607 of record QNQO01000502.1, on the reverse strand, counting down.
TGGTGATGGTAAATTTTGCCATGGAGCAAGTGAGCAATAAAAAAATTGAAGAAGTGGATGAGGTAAATGTATTGGAGATGAAAAAAAGATGACAAAGTGACTTATCCCCCGACTGAAGGAGGATGATAAAATGTCTCAAATCCAACCATTCCTGAAATAAAATCAATTTGAAGAATAAAAAGACATCCAAGCTGAATGCTATAAATGGGTACTCAAGTTCAAGTGGGGTATAGGAATGTAGATTTAACAGAATATTGGAGTTTTAAGGCCCCTCCTAGTGCAACACTCTTCCTTTGGAAAGTCATTCAAGACCCACTCTCTATATTGTCTAACTCAGTTCGGGTTCATGTCTATATTATTGACAATCATTATGTGTTTTGTAACAACCACACGAAAGATGTTCTACATCTATTCTTTCTCTGCCCGGTAACTAGTCGGCTCTGGATGTTGTCATTTCTTCCTATCAACTGGCACAATCCATTACTTCTCCCACTTTCTATTAAACGTTTTTTCCAATATCTTTAGAAGACGACTAACAAGCAACTTGACTCCGGAGAAATTTTCTTTCAATTTATGACAATCCTTCTATCTATTTGGCGCCTCTGTTACAACATGGTGTTCAACAATGCCAAATTTCACACCAACACTTTCTCAGCTATCCTTCACAGCGTTTGGTCTCACTGGTCCTCTCTTCGGCTTAGTCCTGATTCGTATGGTACTAAGCTCACTCTTCGCTCGACACCTCTCATCTTCAGTACAACCAAAGGGGCTTCCCACCACAATCATCTCCCCATCCCCCTCGGCCCTTCGGGGCCCACCGCTACACCTGTAGCTAGTAGCCTCAAGCTCATCCAAGCTCAAATTGAGTTCGCAGCACACGTTCCCTTAACCTACGCCTCTCATCCTCTCCTGAGCCGTCCATTCTTATTGATCCTAATTCAGTTATTGTTAACTTTGATGCTTGTTTTTTTTATCATACAAAACAAGGGGCTGTGGGCGTCATAGCAATGGATCCTGGCCACTGTTTATAGTATGATTCCTGATAAGATCTTGGACAACACTATGGCTGAGCTCTATGCAGGCGAGGCAACCTTTTGTTGATTCAGGCCCAATGTTGGGCGGACAAGTTTCATCTTTTGTGACTCTAATAATTTGCTGGAGGCGCTTTCTTCAGAAAACACCAACTCAACTTTTGCTTTGGATTGGGTTTTGAGGCCATTTTTTAGAATATTAAGCGTATTTTCCTTTTGATTTCTAATTGGCATTGTAAATATATCAGTAGAAACCTCAATATGGAGGCTCATCAATTGGCAGCTCGAGCTGGCCAAGGATTTTATGACTTTGCTTGATATATATATGCATAACGCTTGAACAAAAAAAAGACAATAGTGATTTTGAAGAAGACCGGTCTAAATATGAATTCAACGATACTATTCAGCTCCAGATGTCAGATCAATGAAGAGCAATAGGAAGAAGTTTAATCGTCAACTCCATAAATATTTTGTGTTCTATTAGCTTCGTTGCAAGTAAGGATCCACGTTCCTCCAATTTATGTATTTTTTTATTTATTTAGTTTTCAATAAAATATCTCCTTAGGAGTTTATTTAAACAAAAAAAAAAAAAAAAAAAAAAAACCTCTTGTTGTTCAAGTTCAACCATGTAATTATGAAGCATTTTGAAATTATAACCATTTTGTTTTAGCCCTAGTATTCGAAGCCAAAGGGAACAAATTACATGGAGAAAACATCATTCATTATGTATTCAACATTGTGATCTGTCATCTAATTTTTCAAAAAGTCTTTGGCGCATACGAAGTTTTTGAGAAAAGAGATTCAAAGACTTGAAAAGAAAGTATAGTTTCTTGCTTTATCTGTCTCTTTTTTTTATGTTCTCTTCTACTGATCACCAACTAGTCTCAACCTGTCCAGAGAAAGAGAGAAATAAGAAACTTAGGGTGTGTTTGGTTGCATGAAATCCTATGCCATGGGAATTCATGTGGGGACCCTTACATTTTAGGCTAAATTGATATATCACTTCACATCCACCATTTGGTTTTGTGATCAATGGTGGGAATGAAAATCTTATGAACATGGGAATTACATGCCTTGGGGGGGCCAAAGAGTGGGATTCTCATGTTCATGGGACTTCCATTCCCACCATTGATCACAAAATCAAATGGTGGTCAAATGGTAAATGTGGAGTGATGTATCAATTTAGCCTAAAATGTAGTGGTCCCCTCATGAATTCCCATGGCATAGGATTTCATGCAACCAAACACACCCTTAAGATCAATGTCTTGGTGAAACAATTGCATTAATTTGCCTTGAGAATGGAAGATGTTTGGGATGATTTTCGCCTCCATGTTGCACAACGAGCCACGTCGCAGTGGAGTCCTTGGTTGAGTTTGTCAGACTTTTGGATTCGTCAAATGCTTGAGACTTAGCCATATCGTAGCCATTGATATTCAAGAAATAAAAGGGAAGTTGATTCAGATTCCTGAACGCAAGAAGAGGTACCAATTCATACATACATTTAGCAACAGAGTCGGAGAAAGCAGGATCCTGCAGCTCCAACAACAATGCTCAATGGAAATGTCATCAGTATGATGCTCTTTATGTCGTAGAGTCAGAACTCGTAGGGATTAAGGAGTACAAAGACCAACTAATAAGTTTTTTTTTAAAATAACCTCCAGTAGAAGGTGGAGAAAGGCGATATGTGTTCCCAGTTGTTAGCTTCTACAAGAAGTTATAGAGAAAGTTATATTGAATCTCATTTCTGAAATGTACAGCTTACATGATTTATATAGACAACTCAAAGTAATGCTAGTAGTTAAAACAGACTAACAGATTACAGATCACATTAACAGATGTACTAACAATTAGCTGAACAACTCATATGTTTATATCATAGCTAATTACTCTTAACATCCCTTCTCAAACTAAGCGTAGATGCATCAACTATACTTAGTTTGTCACGGAGTGCCAAAAATTTGGATTTACCAAGAACCTTAGTAAGAATGTCAGCAACTTGATCAACTGATGGAATGTGATGAACATGAACAAGACGGCGAGCAACCTTCTCACGTACAAAGTAAACATCCAACTCAATATGCTTAGTCCTAGAGTGAAGGACAAGATTGGCACTAAGCATAACAACACTTTTGTTATCACACCAGATAGTGGGGGTACTACAACCAATGTGCAGTTCAGAAACCAGAGATTGCAACCATGTGAGTTCAGCCGTAACAGCAGCAAGGCTTCTATACTCGGCTTCAGTATTGCTTCTTCAGACAGTGCTCTGCTTCTTTGAGGATCAAGAGATGAGATTGACACCCAAATAAACACAATAACCAGAGATAGACCTCCTGTCAGTGGGATCAGAAGCCTAATCAGCATCACAGTAACCTGTCCACTGAAAAGAAGGAGTTGACACTAGATGAAGTCCAAAATTGGGTGTAGCCTTGAGATAACGCAGGATTCTTTTCACCACTCGCCAGTGTGATTCAAGCGGATTCTGCATGACTTGACAGACCTTATTTACAGAGTATGCAAGTTCAGGTCTTGTGATAGTAACATATTGTAAAACACCAACCATACTCCTATATAAATGAACATCGTGAACTGGATCACTGCCCGTAGCACATAACTTTTCACCACCACTCATAGGAGTGGATAATCCATTTGCAAATTGCATCTTAGCACGACATAGAAGATCAGTGATGTACTTAGTCTGAGATAAAAACAAACCATGTGTGGTGTGTTGAACCTGAATGCCAAGGAAGTAGTGAGCAAGACCAAGATCTTTTAAGGCAAACTGAGCATTCAGTTGACGAATGATATGTGAAACATCATTAGAATTTGAACTAGTGACAAGAATATCATCAACATATACCAGAAGGAATATAGGAGAAAGAGAGAATGTCTGATGAAAAGAGAAGAATATGACTTAGAAGGAGCAAGCCAAATGAGAGAAGAGTATGTCTCAGTTTGTCAAACCAAGCCCGAGGAGCCTGCTTCAGACCATACAAAGCCTTGTGAAGCTGGCAAACAACAGTGGGACGAGAAGAATCAATGAAACCAAGAGGTTGCATCATGTAAACATCTTCTTGCAGATCTCCATTCAAGAATGCATTGTTAACATCAAGTTGAAAGACTGACCATCCATATGTAATAGCCAATGTGAACACAACCCGAATTGTAGTGGGTTTAACAACTGGACTGAAAGTCTCCGCATAGTCGAATCCAACAACTTGTTGGAACCCTTGAGCCACCAAGCGAGCCTTGTATCCGTGTACTGAACCATCTGCATTCACTTTAACCTTAAACAACCATTTACAACCAACAACAGATCTATTTTGAGGAAGATCAACCAAGGACCATGTATTGTTTCTCAATAAAGCTAGATACTCATCTTGCATAGCAGAGAACCAATGAGGAGTATCTAGAGCTTCAAATAGGCTTGCAAGTTCAGCTGAAGTCAACTAAACTTTAGGCTTGTAGACACCAGCCTTAGACCTAGTGACCATTAGATGACCAGGAGCAAAACTAGGAACACTATTAGGAGCAATATTAAGAGAAGAACTTGAAGGAGGACTAGAAACAGGATTGTCAGTATGATTGTCATTGATAACAGGACTAGGATTAGGATGTACAGCAGGACTAATCGTAGGAACCAATGGACTGTGCAAAGCATTGAGAGGCAAAACTCACACATAAGTAACACATCCCCTTCCCTCACCTAGGCGATGTTGGACTATAACACCTAGTAGCTGCGAGCCATAGCCCCCTATGTCCACCCATACATGGTGTTACAATCCACCCCCCTTGGGGCCAACGTCCACGTTGGCCATTTTCGGCTATGAAACTGTCACGCCCCAATTTTCAAGACACCAAAATATTCTGAAAATTGAGACGTGATATTTTGTTTTGCCCGGTTTCTATTTTTTCTTGGTAATAAAAAGAGTTGCTATTGAGGAAATAATTAAAAATTAACATATATAATGCATAAATATTCACATCCCACATATTAGCTTATAACTTGCAAGTCTTACACATCGTTAGTTATTTCAAAAGTCCAAAGTCATAAGCTCCACTCTTCCTTTGTTTCATTCTTATTTTCCTGCTTTTTATTTTTAAGTGTAGAAAACGATTTTGAAAAGGTTTATTACATTAATTTTAAAATTATTTTTATAAATATTTTATGTTTAAGGTCTATAAGTAGTGTTTGAGATGTGTCTGGGTTTGTTAAAAAGTGTCTGACACAACACTCCCAATCCGAGAAAAGGTGTTTCCTAGGTTATCACTTAGGGCATTACTATGTAACACCGTCATTCCCACTCTGCTACACAGGTAGCAGGACGGTATAGTCCAAGTTCAAGGAATAGTAGCAGCAGTAGCTTGATTGGACTGGATGGATTCAAGTGAATTTGTCGGACAACAATTTTATTTTTGGAATCCTCCTTCCTCTTCTCCTCCTGCTTTATCTATCCGTTTGTCTTCTCTTTTTTGAAACTCACTCCTGAGTCAGAGCCTCTGAGGATAACACTTACACAACAAACCCACTCTCTTTTGTCTTCTTATTCTTGTATGTATTCTAGGAAGGGAAATATATGTGTGTATAGAGAGAGAGAGCTTTCTCCTTTTGGGCTAGCTCAGGTAAAGCATACAAACAACAACTTAACTGAATCGACTTACGACCATCGTGTTTTTCCAACCGCCCCAAACCCAAATGATTACTTTTAATTTTGAAATATCAGAGAGAAAGCAAAGCAAAGCAGATCAGATCCCAACCCCCAATTAATCTAATGTGTTAACTAATATTTTATCACTCTTACCACCATATGCTAGCTGAGTCAAAGGTAAGATGATCCTAATTCTTTCTTTTCTTTAATTTTTTTAACAAAACAAACTAAAACCAATGACGATGACGATGTAAAATTTTCTCGGTCGGTCCTCAACCCAATTAAAATTTTTAATATGAATATAATCACATGGGAAGCAAATCCACCATGTATGATACATTTCTTCTGGTTTCTTTGTAGCTCTTTGCGTGTGTAGGGGGTGAATGGATTAAAATGAATTGGTAGGAATTAAGAGAGAGAGAGGGAGAAATTAAATAAATAAATAAAAAAAGATGGTGGGAATTTTAAAAAAAATAGAGAGGTTGAGTGGGATTGGTGAGGGTTGAATTTAAAAAAAAATAATATATATATATATATATATATATATATATATATATATGTGTGTGTGTGTGTGTGTGTGTGTGTTGTTGTAATTTTTAGTTTAGAAGTCAAGATTTCATAAAGGGGGGTAATATAAAATTTTAAAGGGGGGGGCAATGTAAAAATTATGATTAATATAATGAAATTTTTTAAAAAGATAAGGGGGTCAATTGCCCCCCTTACCTAACACATGGATCCGCCCATGGACAAGGTTGGCTGGATTTATTCTTTTAGGGTATAGAGGTTCCAATTGTTTCAAGGATTTTTTTATTTTTTAGTTTTAATGAAAGTGTATTCTAAAAGGGCATGATGGGTGAACAACCAACGTAAGTTTTCATGACTTTAGAATTCTCACCACACTGACGACACAACGACCAAGCGTGAAATGGTCACGTTCGATTCAAAAGAAAATAAGAAGAAATTGAAGGCAAGCTGAACACATTACGGAAATCCTTGAGAAGTGGGATTGAGAAATTTCAAGCAAGTCTCGAAATATATCTTAGAGTGAAAATAAGTGCAACCAGGCACTACAAAAAAAAGCAAAATTAGCTACGGCAATTAGCAAAACCGTCGCTATTTAAACGATTTGCGACTGCAATAAACCGTCGCTAAAATTTCTGCAACGGTTTTCGGTACATAAATCAACTTAACCGTCGCTAACCGTTTTGCGACGGGTAAAAACTGTCGCTAATACGGACATTAGCGACGACATTCTGACCGTAGCTAATGGTTAGAAATTTTTTGTTAGCTATGGTCCAAAAACCCATTACCTTCCAGTCTGGTTAGGAGAATTGGCTTTTACTCAGGCGACTCGGGTTCGAATCTCGCCAATGAAACCTTTTTTTTATATTAAAATTTTTATCTTAGCGACGGCAAAGTGTCGTGGCTAATGAGTTTTATATTTTTTTTATAAAAAACAATTAGGCACGGCAATTGGCCGTAGCTAATCTCTTTAGTTTTTAAATTTTTTTTTAGCTAACCAATTAGCAACGGTTTGTTGCCCTCGCTAATATAAAAAATGAAAAACGAATTAGCCACGACAATTGGCAAATCTCTTTATTGCTTAATGTTTTTTTAAACCAATTGGCCGTAGCTAATCTCTTAGATCTTCTCTGATCTGATCTGTTTTTATCTTCCTTGATCTCATCTTATTTGATCTGATCTTCTTCGATTTTATTTGATCTGATCTGATATTCTTTTATCTCATTTTCTTTGATTTGAACTTCTTTGATCTTCTTTTATCTCAAAGAAGACCAAAGAAGATCAGATAAAAAAAGATCAAAGAAAATCAAAGAAGTTCAAAGATGATCAGATCAAAGAATATCAAATAAGATCAGATCAAATAAGATCAAAGAAGACCAAAGTAGATCAAATAAAAAAAGATCAAAGAAGATCAGAGAAGTTTAAAGAAGATCAGATAAAAAAAAGATCAAAGAATATCAGAGAAGATCAGATCAAAGAATATCAGATCAAATAAATTCAAAGAAGATCAGATCAGACCAAAGAAGATCAAATCAAATAAGATCAGATAAAAGAATAGCATATCAAAGAAATTCAGAGAAGATCAGATCAAAGAAGATTAGATCAAAAGGATTAGATCAAATCATATCAAATAAGATCAAAGAAGATCAAAGAAGATCAGATCAAAGAATATCAGAGAAGATCAAATCAAATCAAAGAAGATCATATCAAATAAGATCCAAAGAAGATCAGATAAAAAAAAGATCAAAGAAAATCAGATCAGATCAAAGAAGATCAAATCAAATAAGATCAAAGAAGACCAAAGAATATCAGATAAAAAAATATCAAATAAGTTCAGAGAAGATCAGATAAAAAAAGATCAGCTCAGATCAAAGAAGATTAAAGAAGTTAAAAGTAGATCAAATAAGTTAAAAGTAGATCAAAGAGATTAGATTAAATCAGATCAGATCAGATCAAAAAAGTTAAAAGTAGATCAAAGAAGATCAGAGAAGATCATATCAAAGAATATCAAATAAGATTAAATATGATCAAAGAAGATCAGATCAAATCAAATCAAAGAAGATAAGATCAAAGAAGACCAAAGTAGATCAGATAAAAAAATATCAAAGAAGATCTGAGAAGTTCAAAGAAGACCAGATAAAAAAAGATCAAAGAAGATCAAATAAGATCAAAGAATATCAGATCAAATCAAATCAAATCAAATAAGACCAAAGAAGATCAGATAAAAAAGATAAAAGAAGTTAAAAGTAGATCAAAGAGATTAGATTAAATCAGATCAGATCAAAGAAGATAATATCAAAGAAGATCAGATCAAATAAAATCAGATCAGATCAAAGAAAATCAAATAAAATCAGAGAAGATCAAAGAAAATCAAAGAAGTTCAAAGAAGATCAAAGAAGATCAGAGAAGATCAGATCAAAGAATATCAAAGAAGATCAGATCAGATCAAAGAAGATCAGAGAAGTTCAAAGAAGATCAGATAAAATCAAAGAAGATCAAAGAAGTTCAAAGAAGATCAGATCAAAGAATATCAAATAAGATCAAAGAAGATAAAAAAATCAGATCAGATCAAATCAAATCAAAGAATATCAAATAAGATCAAAGAAAATCAAAAAAGATCAAAGAAGATCAGAGAAGATCAAAGAATATCAAAGAAGATCGAAAAAGTTCAAAGAAGATCACAGAATATCAAATAAGATCAGATCAGATCAAAGAGGTTAGCGATGGCAATTATGTCGTCGTTAATTGGTTTTAAAAAAAGAAAAACACTAAAAAGGTTAGCGACGGCCAAATTGTCGTCGCTAATTGGTTTTTATATAAAAAAAAAACACTAAAGAGGTTGGTTTAAAAAAATAAAAACTAAAAACTAAAAACTAAAGAGGTTAGCGACGGCCATTCTAATTGGTTTTTAAAAAAAAAAAAATTTTAAATTGGTTTCAAAAAAAAAAAAAACACTAAAAAGGTTAGCGACGGCCTAATTGCCAACGCTAATTGGTTTAAAAAAAAATTAAAGAGGTTAGCGACGGCCATTATGCCGTCGCTAATTGGTTAAAAAAAAACACCGATCCACGTGAAATCTCATCTCAACCGTTAATAACACCCAAAAATTTAGCTCAATCCAACGTATTAAATCAAACCACGTCATCGATCCGCGTGAAACTAACACAACCAATCCCCTTTAATTACCTTTCTCTATATAAATTTCAATTTTTTCTACAAACCAACTTAAACAAAAAATTTATTTCAAAATTTTTTTTCTCTCATCTTCCAGAGAAGAAACCCACTGAGGAGAAGTCTGCCGCTTCCTCGACACCGATCCCGGCCGCCTCTCTCTCCCCTCCCTTCATCCGCCGCCGCTCTCTCGGAGATCTGAGATCTCTCATCTCGGAGATCTGAGATCTCCAAGAATCTCAAAGATTCGAGTTCTCGAGATCTGAAATCAGATCTCGGAGAAATATCAGATCTCGGAGAAATCTGATCTTTTAAAAATATATATTTTTAAAAAAAAAACCATTTAGCGACGGCACAATTACCGTCGCTAAAATAAATAAAAAATTAATTTTTTTTTAAAAAATCAGTTAGCCACGGCCAAAATGCCGTCGCTAAAATAAAAAAAATTTAATTTAATTTTTAAAAAATCAGTTAGCCACGGCCATAATGCCGTCGCTAAAATAAAAAAAAATTTATTTTAAAAATCAGTTAGCCACGGCCATAATGTCGTCGCTAAAATAAAAAAAATTAATTTTTTTTTAAAAATCAGTTAGCCACGGCCAAAATGCCGTCGCTAAAATAAAGAAATTTTAAATTTTTTTTAAAAAAATCAGTTAGCCACGACCATAATGCCGTCGCTAAAATAAAAAAAATTAAATATTTTTTTTTTAAAATCAGTTAGCCACGGCTAAAATGCCGTCGCTAAAATAAAAAAAAAATTTAAATTTTTTTTAAAAATCAGTTAGCCACGGCCAAAATGCCGTCGCTAAAATAAAAAAAAATTAATTTTTTTTTTTTACAAAAATCAATTAGCGACGGATATTTTACACTTTAGCGACGATTGTATCCCGTGGCTAATTAGCTACGGCTATTTTGCTGTCGCTGAATCAAAATAGCGACGATAAATCTAGCTACGGGATAGCGACGGATGTAGTGCCGTCGATGATTCCTATTAGCTACGGTTTTAGCTCAATCAGCGATGGTTTTTAGCCCATTTTTTTTGTAGTGAGGGTGCTCTTAAAAGTTCATTGCAGCTAAGAGCTTCTTCTATACATGATAGGATTACAGAAACAATGCAATTTCAAATGTTTTGTAGCTTTCAATTCATGTTGTTGCAAAAGAAATGGAAAAAGCAAACAAAGAAAATAAAAATTCAAGTTCATTGCAGCTAAGAGCTTCTAAGTATTTTCTTTTTATTCTGCAGTTGATGCGTAGATGTTAGAGAACAAAACATAAGCTCCAGTAACGTCGGGAGCCACCTCCATGACACGCTTAGTAGCAAATTTGACAATCTCAAAGTTTCCATGTTTCTTACACCCAGTCAAGAGACTCATCCAAATCACTTTGTTTGGTTTCACGAGTGTTGTCTATATGACATTCATTGCCTCTTGTAGACGCTCGCTTCAACATAACAAATCAGCCAAACAACCATAGTGTTCGACCGTGAGTTCTATCTATACACAGTTCTCATAAGTTCAAAGTACTTGTTCCCTCCATTGATCAACCATGTGTGATTGCAAGCATTCAATGCCCCAATGAACGTTATCGCATTAGGCTTCGGTTCGATTCTCAGCATGTCAGTGAACAACTCCAGAGCCTCCTTAGCCATACCATGCACCCCTAACCCTACAGTAATGCAACCCAATGCCCCAATTTCTTATTGTGTATTGCTTGAAAAACGCTTAAAGCATCCTCAATGCTTTCACACTTTACATTTCAATAAGTGACGTACAAATAATCCGACTCAACACCTACTTTCAACATCGTCCGTAAAACCTCCAAAGCTTTCCATGTACCTTTCATTCCATTCATATACCACAACCATCGAATTCCAAGTGACAACATTCCTTTTCGGAATTGTTCCAAACAACACTTTCCTAACTTCAATTGTTTGGAAAAAAAAATGGCAATTTTCCAGTCAACCAGATTACTAGATTGCATAAAAGTAAAATATATATTTATGTACCTACAAGGTAATTTGTGGAATAAGTTTGATGTTTTTTACTTAAAGTTATATAAATCAACATAAGGCTTAACCAACCTTCTCTCACTAATTTAAATTTTATTTAAGCTTCCAACCTTTACTTTAGCATCTCACATTCTCCTTCGTCTCAACTCCACATCATTTATATTCTCACATTGAATCTTATTTATTTGTTCCTCACATTCCCTTCATATGTCAATTTCTTTCTCTCAAAATTAAATTTAACCACTACACAAGGATTCGAGTTTTTTTAATCAAAATAAAATTTTCACCTTTCATAACTCCCTCTCATTAGACATAGATGGTTTGAGAAATATAACTAGGGACATTCATATAATGTCAAATGAGTAAAATTTCTGTTTTCAATATATTGTGTAAGAAAATATAATTCATTCATTGACCACCTACAAAATTAAAAAATAATAAATTAAATCAAACAAAAATGTTTCAATAGCGATCACACACAAAATAAAAAACAAAAAAAATAAAAAACAAAGACAAATTTTCATTTCAGCAATGAAAAACTAATTAACATTTATCATTACAATAATGCTAAGTGTCTATTTTTCTTATTTTGTTGTATTTTTTTTGGTTGAATGGATGATGTAGTTAATGAAAAACTCAAATGTATACCGTATAAAAAAGACACTACCAGAGTTACTCTAGTATAAATATATAAAATATCCGATTGATTTGAAAACATAAATTCTAAGTGTCGAGGAAATGAGCGAGGGAAGTGAGGTGGCTGGGGTGGGAACCATTCACCACACTCGAGATGCGTGCGTTGACTTTTCACATGTACATCCCAAGTGAGATGAACGGCTCCCACCCCCGCCACCTCACTCCCATCACTCATTTCCTTGCCCATTTCCTCGCTGCGTAGAATCACTCATTTGAAAATTTAAAATGTTGTGATTTTTCATGGGAAACATTGCTAAGAAGATGATGTAATGATGATGGTTGTAATGACAAACAATTTGACAGTGGAAAACAAAAATATAATGCCTGAGGGCAAAATGAATGAAGGAAGATAAAATAATGTCACTTGCGAGAGAAGAATCTCAAGTTCGAACACACCAACGTTATTTCAATTTTAGGCGTACACTGTAAAATAATGCATTTTGCAAATTGTATTGCAATGCATTACTTTACAAGCACTTTGTAGTAATTAAAGAAAATTAAAGACGATTCGAAAAGGTGATTGTGGTGATGGTGACTGCAAATTTGGATGTTGGTGGTGGTGCCAACTGCCACTGACAGTGGTTGTTGAAATGGTGGATGTTTTGGTGGCTATGGTGATCGCAGCGGTGATAGTAGTGATGGTGCTGGTTGTGGTGATTATGCTATAGTGGTGGTGGTGGTTATGCTATGGTAATTGTGGTGGTGGCGACAATGGTTATGCTGAAGGCGGTTATGATATGGTGGTTGAGGTGGTGGCAGTGGCTATGGTGGTGGCAATGGCAATAGTTGTAGTGGTGATGGTTGGGGTGTTTTTAAGGAGTTGAGAGTAGAATTCAAGTAAGATGAGGCGAAGGGAGTTTTGCAAAGTGATGCAAGAGATTTTGTGCCGTAAAGTTTTACAAAATTTTATAACTAGAAGATGTAAAGGGCCTGCATTCAAATTCCAATAATTGCTTTCTACAAAGTCAACAAGCACCCAAGTTTATGTAACCGCCGTAAACTTTTGCACATGCATTCTTTTATCGTATACCAAACATAGCCTTTAATGTAGTTTGTTTGCAAAAAAAAAAAAAAATTATGTTTTTTTTCTTTCTTTCCACACACACCACATGAGAACGAGAGGGACCCTACGCCATAACCACTCCCCCCGGCAGGAAGGGTTAGCTTTAGACCACCAACTTAGCCAATCTAGAATGGAACCTTCAAACATCAGACTTAAACCGAATTCCACCAAGAAATTGCGCCAAATGGATTTGGAGAAACTGCAATGTAGCATCAAATGGTCCAGGGTCTCTTCAGATTCGTTGCAAAGCACACAAAGACTCCCAGTGAGGATTCCCATTTTTCTTAACCTATCTTTGGTCAAGATCTTCTCATGTAAAACTGACCAACAAAAGAAATTAATCCGAGGAAGAAGGTTTTTCACCCAAACCAGATTTGTGTGGGAGGAAATGAATGGGTTGGAGTGGGTCTCATAATGAGATGCAGCCAACAAATCCGAAAATTCTTTCACCGAGAAGCCTACCCCTTTACCCTTCCACACCAAACTATCTGGTCCCTCTGAGAGCATTTGTCTATCCAATAAGTGTATAAGATTAGCAAACTCATCTAGTTCCCCAGTGTTGAGGTGTCTACGAAAGGAGAGATCCCAAGAGTTGCTGTTAGACCAAAAACTGCTCACATTCCCATATTGATTCTTGTTAATGAGAAACAACATTGGAAAAAGATCTTTCAAGGATTGGTTACTACACCAGACATCATGCCAAAAAGAGATGAGATCACCATTTCCACATGTGAGAGAGGTGTGTGGGTAGAAGGCACTTGCGCACCGGGAGATAGATTTCCACAAAGAGCATCCGTAGGAGGTGTACTTAGTTTTCTTTTCCCAAACCCATCTATTGCGCCCATACTTGTCCATAATGAGAGATCTCCATAAATTATCTTTCTCTTCTGCAAATCGCCAAAGCCACTTAGAAAGTAAAGCAATATTGAAAGGGAGCACCTGACGGATGCCTAAACCACCTCGAGTTTTTGGGCAACAAATTTTCTCCCAGCCCACTAAATGCATCTTTCTAGAGTTATGAGTAGAACCCCAGAGGAAATCGCGCATGATCCGTTCCATCTTGGCTGCTATTGAACAGGGAACCTTGATAAGGGACAACATGAAAACCGGAATAGAAGCTAATGTGGATTGAATAAGGGCTAGTCTGCCTGCTTTAGATAGAAGTTTGCGTTTCCAAGTCGCTAGTTTCGATTCCATTCTTTCGAGCGTCTCGTCCCAAACAACTTTACTTTTGAAACTAGCCCCCAAAGGCATGCCCAAGTACTTAACAGGAAGGTGACCTGCTGAACAACCCAATAGACCCGCCAACTGGTGCAGGTGAGGGACATCTCCAATAGGCAAAACCTTTGATTTGTGAAAATTGATTTTCAGCCCTGAAATGACTTCGAACCAAAGCATAATTCTTTTAAGAGCAAGAACCTGAGAAGCGGAGGCATCACAAAAAAGAATAGTATCATCCGCATACTGGAGAATAGAGACAGGCGGACTACCCTTCGCGACAGAAAACCCTCTCACTAGGCCAGCACCAACTGCTTTCAGAATCATTTGAGTTAAACCTTCTGCAGCTATAGTAAAAAGAAGAGGAGACAGGGGATCACCTTGTCGCAGACCTTTTGAGCTATTGAAGAACCCGTGCAACTGACCATTAATTTTCAGAGAAAAATTAGCTGTAGATCTGCAAGTGTGAAGCCAATCAATCCATTTGGAGTCAAACCCCATGCGAGTCATTACCAAATCCAAATATCTCCAAGAAACATTGTCAAAAGCTTTGGAGAAATCTAATTTGATAACAAGTCCTGGAACACCTTGTTTTTTTCTAGAATCAATAATTTCATTGGCAATCAAAGGGCTATCCACCACCTGTCTTCCACTGACTGCTGCACTTTGAAAGGGAGAGATGACTGAATGAAGAACTAGTTTCAATCTGTTAGCTAACACCTTGGCAATTATCTTATAGGCCCCGTTTAAAATACTGATAGGTCTAAAATCATTTACCGTCCGCGTTCCCGCACATTTGGGAATGAGCGAGATGATAGTGGTGTTCAAACGCCAATCAAGGAAGTTTCTCGAGTTAAAATCTGCAACAACTTTCAGAAAATCTTTTTTGATTACCTCCCACATTTTCAAATAGAACACCATTGAGAAACCATCAAGACCTGGAGAAACTTCCGATTTTAGATCTTCCATTGCTGTTCTAATTTCCAATTCGGAAAATTGATCTACCAATGTCGTAGCCGTAGACTGAGAGATGGACTTGAAGGTAATCCCCGAGAAGAAAGGACGCCACTCCTCATTTTCATGGAACAACTTCTTGAAGTGAGATATCAAGAGTGCTCTAATACTGACTTCATCCACGACCAAGTCCTGATCCGTGCTAAGAGCTTCAATGGAGTTAAACAGTCGACGTCTGTTAGCCAAGGTATGAAAGAATTTAGTCCCCTGATCCATATGACGGACCCAGTTGACTCCTGATCTAATTCTCCAAAACTCCTCATCTCTTTTGATTAATGTTGCCCACTCTTGATGCAGCTGCACTCTACAAGACCTCTCCTCAACAGTCAAGTCCCTAATCTCTTCTTCCGCATCAATGCTAGCAAGTAAAGCAGAGATATTTTGGATAGATAGATTTGTCTTACCCCAAACTTTAGTCCTCCAATTTTTGAGATTGCATCTGAGAGCCTTAAGCTTCCACCATAAACAGTATCCTGGGTGGCCAGAGACTACTGAGTTGTTCCACCAAGCTTTCATCTCCTCTGCCAGGGTAGGGTGATCAAACCAACTGTTATCGAATGAAAAAAGCCGAGTACCACCACCAATCGACGAGTTCGCAAGCAAAATCGCGTGATGGTCAGAACCTGCTGTACCCTTGAGCCATTCAACTTTATCACCAAATTTGTCAATCCAATCCACCGAGGCTAGAAATCGATCAAGTCGACAAAGGATAGGAAGATCTCTCCGATTTGACCATGTAAATTTTCCCCCTTTTAGACTAAAATCAGCAAGCTCCACCTCATTAATGAATTGATTGAATTTCTGCATGCTCATGGACCTCCTCCTGCATCCTTTTTTTTCATTCATATGGCGGACAACATTGAAGTCACCCGCTAACACCCATGGCGATTGCACCCAACCAGCAATGTCATATAGTTCTTCCCATAAGTGGTCTCTAAGAGAAGGATCACATGGACCATAAATGTTAGTCCCTGACCAAATTGAGTTATCCGAGATCATTTGGAATTGAATAGAAAGGGAAAAAGCCCCTTTCAACACTTCCCTCATCTGCAACAGATCAGCGTCCCAGATAGCTAGAATGCCGCCCGAGCTGCCAATGGAATCCACCATAGCCCAATCAAAAGAACTATCACCCCACAATTTTTTGATAAATTCTCTAGAACATTTCTCCAATTTAGTTTCCTG
This sequence comes from Berberis thunbergii, assembly GCA_003290165.1. NCBI lineage: Eukaryota > Viridiplantae > Streptophyta > Magnoliopsida > Ranunculales > Berberidaceae > Berberis > Berberis thunbergii. The sequence continues at coordinate 69,050 of QNQO01000502.1, read as the reverse complement.
AACGAAAACAAGGTCTGGACGGTTCTCTGAAATTAATCTACGACAACCCCTTTGTCGCTCAGTACTACCGAGCCCCCTACAGTTCCACGAAAGAATTTTGAGGTTCATGAAAAACCATCAAACCCGGGGTTGTTGCATTTGTCCATTGCTATGTCATAAATTGTACCCTGTGCTGCAGCTTGAACCATATCTAAAGCCCTGTTAATATCCTGATTGAGGTCCACTCCCACTGTCAAGCCAATTTCTTTGAAAGCCAAACGATCTGATGATTCTGCCTGAGTCGAATGACAGTCAGAGACAGAAGGCTTCGCACTGTCATTGACCCTAGAAACAGAACTTAGAAACCCAGGATTTTCCGTCTGAGGGACCTCGAATCCTGGAGGAGCGCCTACGTGGTCTGGGGTAGAGGAGAAACTCTCACCATGAGAAGCACAAAGATTTGTAGACAAACCATGAGTTTCAACACATGGTTCTGCTAGGGGCTCAAAATCGGGAGGGTAAGGTAAAGATACCGAAACATCCTGGGTATGTTTGGAGGACTCTCCCCTTGTGGGCCCAGCAGGGGCACTACAACCTTTAAGTTCTCCCTTCCCTGCTTTGTTGGATGAGCTTGATTTGATGGAGCTCTTTTGCAGCATAAACCTAGATCTGGTAGGAAAGACTGAGAAATTGGCCCATTCAGCTGCTTTGTCACGCTGTGCTTTTCTTGCCAGCTTTCGATTCTTGTGGGCATGCAAAGACATCTTGGCCAAAAGAGGATCCAAATTGAAGACATCTTCTTCCACTGCTTCTAGAACCCTCCAATAATTGCCAGATATTGGTTGATCATTTGACTTGGCCAAGCAAGGGCTAGAAAAAGACTTGGGTCCTTTGCTGGGTGAGGGCCCAACAATACCTTTGCCTTTATCCTGCTGAGAGGGACGAGCTGACTCAGAAGGCGAGTTATCAACTTTACCCACTGAAGCGGCACAAGAAGCCGGGGAAAAGGAAGCATTGGGTAGTGCTGGGGGGACGGGTCACACAGTGTCGGCATCCTAGGAGGTGGGTCGAAAGCTTCGCATGAGGACACGTGTGGAGAGTTGGCGAAGACCAAGAAAGCTGTGCGTCCAAACGGAAGAGCAACCGGTGTCCACTGAATCTCTGACTCAGGCAACTCTAACAGTGACCTTGCAAAATTCATTCTTGCCACGGAATCTGGAGGAAGCTGATTGCCCCATACGTGGGACAAAAAATCAATAGGAGAATCGCGATGAATAGAGGGTGCTGCAATGGGACCCTTACCAGCAAACGGGGTAGGGCTCACATGGGAGGGATTAGTGGCCACTACCTCCACAAAAGATCTGTTGCGCGAAGGTGGAACAACACTAATACCTGGCAGATTTGAAACCCCATCTCTGCTAACTTGCTGTTTAGGATAAGGCTGAGGCACCTTATTTAGAGTCATCTCATTCAAAGCTTGGGCGAGTTGTGTCCAGCCTGTTCCTTCCGCGCCAGCTGGCACCTTGAGAGTTTTGGACCCTGATCCCCAACCCACCAAAATAGAAAGGAAAATTCCTCCTATATTGGCCTCTTTCACCATCATGACCCATCTATTGTTAAATTTCCAGCTGGCTGAGAAGCCATTAGAGCCTGATTCCATAGCTTTCTTAAGCTGAAACTCAATCCATTTCCCATCTGCAATTCGACAAAAACTTTGATTCTAACCCTCGAGCTCGATTCAAGTAACAACAAACATCCTCTTGACTTTCGAATCCCAAACTCTTTCCCATCAATTTTCAACAAACGAAAATTTTCTTTTTTGAACGCCATCTCTCCCAAGAATTAGAGCAAATTAACAAACATACATACTCTATTCCAACAGCATACCAACATCATAGCAATACGAATAATAGGAAAAAACTGCAAGATCTTACTGCGAGATCTTCACTGCGAGATGTTGTCGACTGCGAGATCCCTCCTCCCTGCGAGATCATCCTCCCTGCGAGAGCCCTGCGAGTTCCCGCAAGATCCCTCCTCCCTGCGAGATCCTCCTCCTCCCTGCGAGATCTGAGCACCTCCTCCTCCCTGCGAGATCCTCCTCCTCCTTGCGAGATCTGAGCGCCTCCTCCTCCCTGCGAGATCTGAGCACCTCCCTGCTCGTCAACTCTGTTTGGCTGTGCGCTGTGTTGAACTACTCTCCAAGCTGCGCAAATGGCTGCGAGATCGCCTCTCTCTCTCCTGCGAGATCAGTACCTCCTCCTCCCTGCGAGATCAGTACCTCCCTGCGAGATCAGCTCCTCTCAACTCTCTGCGAGATCAACTCCCTGCGAGATCAGCTCCCTGCGAGATCAGCTCCTCCTTGCGAGATCTGAGCGCCTCCTTGCGAGATCTGAGCTCCCTTCGAGATCAAAGTTGGGGATAAAGTTAATTTTTGGAATGATAAATGGGCAAGGGATCAAGCGCTAGTGACGATGTTTACTTTAACGTTTGGAGTGACAGAAAATAAGAATGGGTGTGTTAAGAGTTTTGGAGTGAAAATGAGCAGGGAGGTGAATGGAAAATCAATTTAAGAAGAAGGTTTTTTTTATCGAGAACAAGCTAACTCACAAACCTTAATAATGTTCTCTCCAAATATTCATTGACTAAGGATGAAGATGGATGGGAATGACAACATAAGCATTGACTAAGGCTCATTATATGTGTTTGACACGTGGGGTCTTATGATAATCACATGACGTTTAAATCTTAACCCATAGGCATTATAGTAGTGTATATTATGAAGAAAACAAAATGTTTTTATTCTTGAAAATAATGAGGGTACAAAGGCTAGGGGTGGGCAAACGGGTCGACAATCCGCGGATTCAACTCGAACCGGACCGTTTTCCTCTAAACGGTCCGGATTTAAATTATATGTTTTTAGAAACGGTTCGGATCGGTCCGGATCCGTTATAAAACGGTCCGGTCCCGGTTCCTAATTTTCAAAACCGAACGGTCCGGGTTGGACCCGTTTCAACCCGTTTCAAATCAATTTAATTATATTTAATCAATTCAAATCAACTTCTCACTGACTTCACTCCTTCCGTTCCTCACATAAGCATCAGTGCATCGAGAGAGATGAAGATATGATAGAGGGTTCTACAAAGGCTATAACAACCACCATCACAACTGAAAATCCTCCACAAATGTCTAATCGCACCGCGAAACACAAATCTTCGACAGCTCTACCGCTAGTCGTCTCTCTCAACTGCCTCGAAGACTGCATTCTCGAACAAGAAACCCTAGCCGGCATCGCGACAGTCGAGCACATCGGCTTGAACCGCCTGACGGACGGCCGGATCGAGTCCGCTGCCGCCGTGCTCCTCCACTCACTCGCCTTCCTCCCACGCGCAGCCCAACGCCGGCTCCAGCCATGGCAGAGCAGAGCACCCGCCTTCCCCTCTCGCACTGAGCAGAGCACCCGCCTCCCCCTCTCGCACTGAGCAGAGCACCCCCCACCCTCGCACCGCACGCCGCCTCCCCCTCTCGCACTGAGCAGAGCACCCGCCTCCCCCTCTCGCACTGAGCAGTGAGCACTGAGCACTGAGCAGAGCACCCCCCTCCCTCGCACCGCACGCCGCCTCCCCCTCTCCGCACTGAGCAGAGCACCCGCCTCCCCCTCTCGCACTGAGCAGTGAGCACTGAGCACTGAGCAGAGCACCCCCCCTCCCTCGCACCGCACGCCGCCTCCCCCTCTCGCATCCTCCGCTAACGGCCAACGGCCGCTAAAGAAGTTAAGAAGGTAAGTCGATTGTGATCTTCTTCTCCTCGCTGATTTCTCAATCACATTTTGTTCTGATTTTCTCTCCTCTCTGGTCTTCTTCTCTTCCCCTCTCTTTTTTGTAGGCGGCGGTGGTGGGGGAGGTTCTGGTTCAGTGAGCAGATGGAAAGATCACTACTTTGTGAACAATGGAGAGTCGGTTTCTTGGCCTGATCGAGGGTATGGGTACCGTCTTGATCTCAAGATCTATGTGTATGATGAGAATGAAATTGATGGTTTGAAGGAGTTGATGTATGGAAGGGATGGGAAGATCACCGAGGAGGTCTGCCTTACTGGGCAATGGGGAACACAGGTAATTTTGTGTTTGGTTTTGGTCAAGGCTTCTCATTTACAATTATCTAACATGTGGTGTGCACAATAGGTGAAATTATAGAGAATTCAATGAAAAACAGGAAGTATATGTTGGTTTGGCTAAATGGGTTTAACGAAGGATTTTCATACACTATTGTAGACTGCATTCTTGCACTTGAGGAACCATGAACCTCCATGAACATCAGACTGGTTTTTAAAAGGTGTTTGTTTTTCTGTCTTTTGATCTAAATAGAGGTTGAGTGATCTAAACAACTTGTTTGTAAGATTTTTCACATTTTGAACATTGGAACCGTTTGGAACCGTAGGAACCGGACCGTTCCAAACGGTTCGAGTTAGGTTCGGTTCCAATTTTCAAAATGAGGGGATCCGGACCGGACCGGATCCGTTATTTTTAAACGGTTCGAGTTAGGTTGCTCCAAATTTGGAACCGATCCGGACCGTGCCCACCCCTAACAAAGGCTCTTAATAATCGAGTAAAATATGTTTCCTTTAACATCTTAGTATTTGTGTTTGTCTAATGAAAATTGAGCGCATTGTTGAATTTTACGCAAACTTTGTATGCATACTAATTTAAAAATAAATAAATATAATTAATTGATTATTGCCATGATGTACACCAACAACCATTAGTTTAAATACTTTCATTTTTCAATTCTTCAAATTTAAACTCAAATATAACACACACGGCATGAAAATGTTATATTTAGATTTAGCATAGTATCATAAAGAATGCTTCGACCAATTGCTTGCTCACGATGTCTTTGACTACTATGTTATCCATTTTTTACTACCACCAACTAATCTTCTCAAATCTCACTTCATTCTTGTCATCCGATAATCAAGGTAACCAACGTATATGTTATCTAACATCGATAAGTAATTCTTAATTATATAAAAAAACATGTTACCTTAAAAAAATCCACCTAGATTGCCTGTTAAAAAAAAAAAATTTCCTATATTTCTTGATGTATTCAAGGAATGTAATTTCTCAAAAAATGTCAAAATTTTACGAAATATTTCTTTTTTTTTAAAGTTACCAAACTTTATTTCGAATTCCGAAATATGTATTCCTTTCATTAGGCCAATCTCATTTTTTTGTACATTTTAACCCGTTATAAACTTAATTTAGTATTAAAATTTTGTTACACAAGTGATTCTTATGCAATACAAAGTTTTTACGGAGTCTTATCCCATAACACTAATTTATGCTTGGGAGAGAGATCCGTACGTAATCGAACCATCCTACCCTTATGGGTTTGAAGAAGTAGGAGAGGGGTAGAATTGGTCCGATTAGGTGCGGACCACTCTTTTTATGTAGCATGTAAGAGTCTAAAATGTTTAAATTATATTAAAAAATACAAATTATAAAAAAAAAAAATTTACATTTTTCTATACACGACTTAATATTTCTTAAAATCATCGATCCGAAATTACCTCGAAAAATGAAATCACGATCCTTGGTGTACTTGGATACCCACTCCCGGATAATCCACTAGGCGAATCCATCCCAAATTCCCTAATCCTCCACCCTAATTGTTTGGCATGGAGGTTACAGTTACACCATTGCCCATACCTTCTTCACAAAACCTTCCCCTTTCAAATCCCACACTCTCTTCACTTATCTTTGAACTCTCACGCTGTGGCATTCCAATGACCACGTTCACTAGCCCTCCTTGAACCTTCTTCACCATCTACAGTGGTGGTGGCGGCGGTGGCCGCTATGATCTGCAACTCGCCCAGACCGAAATGGTGAACCCCATAAAAACCCCATCTCTCGTTCACCTGTACAAACTCTCCTCTTTACTGGGTTCTCTCCGTTTCCCCAGATTCTCCTCCTCTTCTTCCACTTCGCCTTCCTACAACAACTTAGTTTCCAAGGTCTGCGACATCCTGCGTGATTCGCAATGGCAGAAAAGCCCTGAACTGCAGCGTTTAACCCTCGAACTAGCACCCCATCACGTCGCAAGGATTCTTGAAACCTATAAGGATTCAGAATGTGTGGTAAAGTTCTTTTATTGGGTTTCGAAGAAAGGGTTTTATAGGCATACTTTGGATTGCTATTTCGTGTTGTTGAATCGCCTTGTAAGTGATCGATTATATGCCCCAGCTGATCATGTTAGGATTTTGATGGTGAAAGCTTGTAGGAATGAGGAGGAGCTTGTGAGGGTTGTGGGGTTTTTGAATGAGCTTGCAAAGAAAGGGTTCGGGTTTAGCTTGTATAGCTATAACACACTTTTGATTCATTTGGGTAAGTTTGAGATGGTTAATACAGTTCAGAATGTTTATAAGGAGATGTTGGGCAGTGGGGTTGAACCGAGTATTGTTACTTTCAATACCGTGATTAACACTCTTTGTAAGAAGGGGAAGGTGAAAGAGGCTGAGGTGGTTTTGAATCGGATGAATGAATGCGATGTTAGTCCGGATGTGTTCACTTATACATCATTGATTCTTGGGCATTGTAGGAATAGGAATTTGGAGTCGGCTTTTAAGGTTTTTGATGTGATGGTGAAACAAGGATGTGATCCGAATTCGGTGACGTACTCTACTTTGATTAATGGGTTGTGTAATGAGGGGAGGATAGATGATGCATTGGACATGCTTGAAGAAATGTCGGAGAAAGGAATTCAACCTACAGTATATACGTATACTGTTCCGGTTACTGCATTGTGCGGGGTTGGTTGTGTTAAGGAGGCTTGTGACTTGGTGGCTGGTATGAGAAAGAAGGGGTGTCATCCAAATGTGCAGACATATACGGCTGTCATTAGTGGTTTGTCTCACTCGGGAATATTTGAAGTGGCAATTGGGTTGTATCACAAGATGTGTAGAGACGGAGTAGTGCCAAACACGGTTACATATAATGCCTTGATCCATGAGTTGTGTGTAGTGGAAAGATTTGAAGCTGCTCTTAAGATATTTGATTGGATGGAGAGGCAGGGTAACTTGGCAAATGCTCGGACGTATAACGAGATCATTAAGGGGTTTTGCATGGAGAGCAAGGTAGAGAAAGCAATGGTTCTTCTCAACAAAATGGTAAAGGTAGGCCCCCTTCCTACTTTAGTAACTTATAATACGCTTCTTAATGGTTACTGTAAAATGGGTAATTTGAATAATGCAACAAGACTGTTGGATTTGATGAAGGAGAATGGATGTGTACCAGATGAACAGACTTATACCGAGCTCATATCTGGGTTTTGCAAGTGGGGAAAGTTGGAATTAGCTTCAGCTTATTTTGACAAAATGGTAGAGAGGGGTTTAAGTCCAAATCAGTTTACTTTCACCACTTTAATTGATGGCCACTCCAAGGAGGGGAAGATTGATCATGCTTTGGCATTAGTTGAGAAGATGATAAAGTGTGGATGCAAACCAAATGAGAAGACCTTCAATGCCATCATGAATGGTTTGTCCAAAGAAAACAGATTATCTGAAGTGGAGAAACTTGTTGATAAGATGAGAGATCAAGGCTTGTCACTGGATGTGGTGACTTACACAACTATTATTGATGGGCTTTGCAGGAGTGGTGGGATAGATCTTGCATTTAAGGTCATTGATGAAATGACCAAGATGAATTGTCCACCAAACCTCCATACTTACAGTTCACTCATTTATGGTCTATGTCAAGAAGGCAAAGCCGAAGATGCAGAGGCATTGTTAAGTGTAATTGAAGAGAAAGGACTGGTTCCTGATGTCGTTACATATACCTCAATAATTGACGGGTTTGCTATGTTGGGTAAGCTAGATCACGCTTTCTCACTTCTGCAACGAATGTTAGCTTTTGATTGCAAACCAAATTACCGAACGTACAATGTGCTAGTTAAAGGCTTGCAAAAAGAACGCTCACTATCCGAAGAGAAGTGTGAGGATGCAACTGAGAGGTGCAGCTCAGATCAGAAAGATGTTGATTTTGAATTGATACCGAGTCTCCTAGTCAAGTTGTCAGAAAATGGCTGTGAGCCCAGTCTTGATACCTATAGTACTCTAGTAAGTGGTTTATGTAAAGAAGGCAGATTGAACGAAGCAGAGCAGTTGGTTGACAGCCTAGCCAACAAAGGTTTGTCTCCTAATAGAGAAATTTATGATTCCTTATTAATTGCTTATTGTAAAAATATGAAGGTGGAGCTTGCTGTAGAAATCTATAACAAAATAACTATGGGAGGCTTCGAGATTCAGTTAGTTAGTTATAGAGCAATGATATGTGCTCTATGTAAAGCGAGTAGGGTAGAAGAAGCCCAAGCATTGTTTGATATCATGCTTTGTGAACAGTGGAATCCTGATGAAATTGTTTGGTCAGTTCTTATTGATGGGTTATTAAAGGAGGGAAAACCCGATTTATGCATGAAATTTCTCCATGTAATGGAATCTAGGAACTGCTCTCCCAACTTCCATACTTATGGGACATTGGCTAGAGAGTTGTCCAAGGAAGATAAATATATTGAAACAGATGTCATTGCTGATAAGATGAGAATGTGAGGATTTCTGCTGGTAATCTTTTCTAGGCCAAGGACATGGAGTTTTGGACATGTGGCAATCCTCGTATTGAACATCTACAAACAAGCTCATGGCATCAAGTTTTTATTCTTGCTGTACAAGAAGTGCAGATTCATTTTTGAGTTGTAGCTGATTTGCAACTCAGGATACTGAATAAGTTTAAACCATACCCTTTGATTACTGGTAATTTTCATGCTTCCTTTTTCTCTGTGTTTTTATCAACATAATACTTTACTTTGTTTCTTTTTACTCTTCTATACCAATGAAGAGCAGTTGGATGACACAAACTTAGACTTTTGTTCATGTTATTGTTTCAGTATACGAAATGTACTTTATGAAATGTACTGGATTCATCTAAACTTCAGTGGTGAAGCTATAAAGGAAGCAGGAGCAAGTTTTTGCCGTTGTCAAATATGAAAATTTTCAGGTAAAGATACTTACTGCACCTGTATTTTCATGCATGCAAAGATAATTCTCGCCTTGCATATGCATCCTTGACTCCATTCACGTTCTTGTAAAAAGTCAGTATTATGGTTAATCTTGTTTATTAATGTTGCGAGCTAAGTTTCAAGATGTAATGATCAGGTTATGTGTTGGTTCTTTATTTCATAAAAATGAAAACACTCAGCAACTTTCATGGAAAATGATGGAATGTTATGGGATAGTGGGAATAATCTTCATGATGACATGTCCCAAATAAGAAAGGAAGCACAACAACATTCTCTATGTATTAGTGGGCGTGCTTGGAGTTCGTAAATGATACTATCTGATAGACTGAAGCCAAATTCATTAGCCTTTGGACGCAAAATAGACATTATTTGGCATTCATCTGAAAACCACTTATGCAGCATTCAAAATGCTATATATATGCTTATCTTCCTGTATTTTCATTGTTATAAGTATTTATCAATATAAATTATATTTCTATTTGGTGACTAGGAAGGTGAATATCTGAGTTGTTTTTCACCCTACAACCAATTCATTCACTTAGTTACTGAAGTTCTCATATGTCCTGCACACATAATTAGCAAAACTAAATGTCTCAGTAGAATACATAGTTGATTTACCTTAGGTCTGAACTATGTTGTCAGAGCTGAGGTTGGTTGAGGCACCAAGGTCCGCGTCTAGAGCCTCGGCAAGGCGACACGACGGAGCCTTTTTTATTTTTATTTTTTATAGGCTAGAGATTTTAGTGTAGTAACCTCCGCTTTGACTAGTGTATGACTATGTGGCGCTCTAAGTCTGGGGCGAAGATTTTAAAGTAAAGATAGAGCCTTGGCGGAACTCCCGACAACCAAGAATGCACCGACTCTCCGGAAATCCAGCGTATTAAGTGTCGAATACGTGTCGGGCATGGACATGCGCCCGACACGTGGTCAATGGTCAAAATTCGTTGACTGCTTCCGACTCGTCTGGGGCTTCCAGACACTATCTAGACACGATCCAGACACGTTTTGGACACACTCAATGCAAACAGTAGGCAAATAGAAGCCCATTCCTTCTCCTCCCTCAATACAACCCAAGCCTAATATGATTTTCCTTATCATCAGAGGTATAGAGAGGCATAAATCGAGCGAGAGGGAGATCAACCGTGAGAGAGATCGATCGAGCCACAGTCACAGAGAGATAGAGATCGAGGGAGAGGGAGAAAGATCGAGCCAGAGAGAGCTACCTTGTTTGACGGAGCTTGCTGGTCGGAGAGATGTCGACATCAGCCTGTAAGCTTTTTTTCTTTTTTTTTATTCATTCTACTTCTCCTTCGATTTTCTTCTGTTTGTTTTGTGCTTTCATTTTCTGTTTCATTCTCTTGATTTCATCCAAGTTCATTTTCTACTTTCATTCTCTTGATTTCATTTTCTCCTTTCATTTTTGCAGATTTTTTTTGTTGATTTCATCCATGTTTCAATCACCAAAAATTTCTGATTTTTTTTGCTGATTTCAAATTAATGAAATTATGTTGCTTATGAAGTTATGAAGTTATGATTTATGAATTTATAATGCATTTGAATGAATGAATGTTTTATTGATATGATTTGTTTGGATTGTTCATTATTATTATTTATGTTTATGAGTTATAAAAATATATATTAAAAAAATAAGTTTGACCATGTCGTCGAGTCCTATTTTTTTGAAATTGCTGAGTCGCCATATCGTATCTGTGTTGGACACGACACACGTATCCGATAGGGTCTAGAATGACCCAATCACAATTATACTTTAAAGTCACTAATCCATAATAGCTTAATGTAGATTAACAATCCAGTCCTCTTCATCACTTCATCAGCTACTATTTAGGGTCATCAATAATACTCTACCACTTTGTGAATGTATTTGATGTAGCCACTTTGTGAATATATTTGATGAAACAAGCACCTAGGATAGAATTGCATAACCCAATACATCTTTAAGGCTTTGATAATGTTCCTTAGTTTTTCAAGAGGAATGTCATAGAAACTAAAGAAACCGAACGGTCTAAACCAGCTAGATTGTGGTTCATATTCTTGACATCAGGGTGGAATTATACAGGAAAAAAATTGTATCTTTGGTTCATCCTACTAACCTAGTTCCATATCCAGAAGGCCAACCTTACATGAAGCTGTACGCGCTATGTTTCACCTTCAACTTGAAATAGCACTTTGAAATCCATGCCCTTTTGCACCTTGGTGTTGCGCTTAGTCTCATAAAATATTATTTGTCAATTGTCTTTGGGCACCTCCTTTTACTTCTCCTCAGAGGTTGATACATATGTTGGAGTTTGGAAGAACATGTTGATAAGTATTCAGTCGATGTGTTTATACTTGTTTTCTCTTTCATAGAACAGGAAGTTTTGTGAAGTTTCATCTTCGTGGTACCCTGCCAAGCAAGACCATCTCTGGTATTTCTTCAGTGGAGTGAGTGCTTCAGAGAAGCTTTTAGCTCAACCCCCATCAAGCAGGACCATGTCAGAGGTTGCTCCTATGGAGTGCTCACAAAGAAGATTTCTTCTCTTCTGGGTAACCCTGAAGAAAACACGTCAAGGTATATCTTTTTGTATCCCTGTTATGGATTACATCTTTTGTATACACCATTAGTTATTCATCATTTTTTTATAATAGTAACATTCTTCAATAAAAAGTTAACTTCTATTTTTCATCCCAAAGAAAATATGTGAAGGTACATCTTTCTGTATGCCTGTCATGAACTCCATGCTTTGTATACCTCATTAGCTATTCCTCAATTTTTTTTAATAGTAACATTATTCAATAAAAAGTTATGTTCTATTTTTTACTCTCTTGATTGAAAATCCAGTCACAGCTTTAGAGTTTCTGAAAAGTTATGTCCTATTTTTTGTTTTCTTGATTGAAAAAGCCAATCACAGCTTTACAATTTCTAAAAGTGATTAGAAAAATACAAAATTGAAGGGTTTCACTAAAGGGAGAAGGAAGGTTTCGTGATCGGGAGAAGCAAGGTTGCGTGATCTCTCGTTCCTCATCATTTGGTTTCTTTAGCAAGAGAGAACAACTGATTTTTATGATGCCATTCTATCAAAGGATTGCATTTTGATGGAGGTGTCTTCTTTTGATACATGTGTTCCAATCAAGGATGCACGAATATATATACGTGTATTGTGTCGGACACAAACACGACTCAACAATTTCCAAAAAACTAAGACTCGGGGACACATCAATATTTTTTTATGTTGTTTTGTAATTAGTGAATGGTCATAAATAATTTTCAGAGAAAACAAAAAACAAATTTAGAAATTGTAATGGTGCTCACTGGAATACGCTAAAATATTATAAATGTATTAGAGGATTCTTTAAATAAAGTAGACAAGACAATCACTCCTCCAAGTACTTAACCGAAAGTATATAATTATTTGTACTTACGACATGCACACACTCAACGTTACTATTGGACTGTGTCGAAAACTAGTCCTGAATGTGTATGACTCGCAAACGTGAATTTTATGAAAGGTCCTTTCATCCTTGGTTCCAATCACTGTAGAACGTAGTTTCAAAGGGATTCGCTTCCAAGACTTCGTATTTTTTTTTTGGAAGGTTAGACTTCGTATTTTAATTGGAAGTAACCTCTTGTTGTTCTAATAAGAGCATCTTGGATTTGTTTATGTTTAACGCTAGAGTATTACAAGTGGTCCACATCTACTCTTCAAATCCGTTTCTTGGATAGGGATGAAAATGCCTTTAGGTTGTTATCTCAGGGATTGCATATAAAATTGGTGTACTTTATCTGGTAGAGATCTCAGCGAGAATAAATTCCTTGCTCCAAAGATCCTTCTCATCGAAAATCAGCTACTTTGGGAATGGGATCTCATTAAATTTGGTGTTAACCATGAATGGACAATTTATAATTCCTCGACTTATTTTTGGGTAGCAAATACATATTTTGTGGCAATGATCTAATACTAGAAGGTCCTCGAAACAAGTAAATAAATAAAATCAAGGTATTCCAAGTTTCCTAACTGTATCACTGAAAAGTTATCGGTAAGTTGATCTTGGTTTTCTTTATGGATTTGTTTCATAAGATTATTATTATTTATTTTTAATAATTTATAATGAATCAATCACACAACGAATGTTGGATTGTTCAAGGAAAATCTCACTCGTAGATGATGTGGGCTGTTGATGGATTTTATAGAGGTAATTTACATAGATAGGTAAGGGTGTCTAACATGAGAAAGATTTGGGGAGTAAATTTTGAAGTTTTGAAGTGGTAAATGACTGATAATTAAAAAAACTAAAATTGATCTTATGGGCGCAAAGATTAATCATGTTTTATCTGTCACCACATAATAAGATTCATATTCTTGGAAGTGGTGACTTTGTGATTTCACCACCTGATTGACCTTCAACAATAAATACAACAAATGATCCCATCATAAACTCGTAACCAATAGTTATTTTTCTTGGATTTGCATGTGCAATTTATGAGATTATTTTTCAGCAATCAAACAAACCCAATACAGGGCGTTGGGAAGAATTATTAAATTTCTGAATTATTGTAATAACATGGGTGTTGGTGTCCAACACAAATACAAGGTGTCGAACACGTCGGCTAGAAAAACCCAATACAGGGACACACCTGAAGTTTATATTTATGTGTTTTAGCCATAGTTTTTACTTGTAGATCAATATGTATTACTAACTTGCCATAAAAGTTCTCATATCATAAAATAGTTGAAACTTTGAAAGAGATGTAAAAGTATGGATCGTCCCTTGGAGTGTGCAACGCGTGTCAGGTGTCATAGGGTTCAAATATATGTTCGTCATTGGATTTGTTTTGTAAATGCAGTGTCCTTGTTACATAGCTAAAACATGTTAGATGTTACATATATAAATAGGCAAGAAACTATAGCAAGACGAAAGCTGATATCGAAAAGAGAAGTATTCACAAGGAAATTGTGTTTAACTGCTGCTAGTGAAAATTTAAAGATACGAGCCTATATCAACAAATAATGTGTGACAATATACGATAACTGCAGAGGATTTGGTATGTGGAGAAACGAGAACAATATAGGCGCTTCAAAAAATGCTAAAACATATTGAGTGTAGATTAAACTTGAAGCTAGAAGCAGCTGATCAAATGGAAAGGAGGATAGGGTGTTTTAGGTAGCTTCCCATGTATGTTAATCTTGAGGTAGATTTTTTTTTTTGAAAGGCAAACAGGGTTTTTATAGGATCCCAGAACCCATAAAGATGCCGCAAGCTGAGTTTGAACCCATGACATAGTGGTACCATCCGCCAAGCTCTAACCGTTGAGCTGTCATGCCATTGGCAATCTTGAGGTAGATTGGTGTTTCTTTTCCATGGAAAGTGAGAAAACTAATTCCTCTCTTATACAGGAATGGGATTGAAACACGTTCACATGTCATATTTGAAAGGCCAAAGACAACCACACAAAGCCGCAAGATTGCAGGATTTAGGGTACAAGAGGCAAGCTTTAGCCTATAGCGATAATGACGATACATCCCAAATCACATGGTAGACACAGAAAAACCATTGATACTTTGATAGAAGTATTTGACTGGTTCTCATGACTTATGAGTCCACATGGGTACCCACCGAAGCCCGAGATTCATAAATTTCAAATTAATGAGGGATACCTCCTGACAAGCTTGACACACATAATACAGAACTCACAAGTTTAGGAGGCACTATCTCCTGACAAGCCTAACACACATGCTACGGAATTCATGAGTTTAGGAGGCATATAAGATGGAAGAGAAACCATAATTATATTGGAAGTTTTGTCCCTTAAAAACATTTAAATTAGGTGTGTGTTTCTCACTCACCTTTTTCTCATCAATAAAATTTCTTGGTGTGTGTTTGACAAAAAAAACATTATTAGGTGGGATTCACTAACTTATCAGCTCCATCGCCCTTGCAGACTATCGTCCTTCTGTGTCTTCAGAGTTGTCCTGAAGGTGATAAGGAGTGCATTGGGCATGGTTTGGGAAACTAGAGACCATCACCTGCTTTGGCGCAATATGGCTCAAGAAAGCCAATGCCAAAGCTTAGTTGGTAATACTTGTGTGGCAGATTCGAACCCGCCATGGTGATATTTATGGTTCAAGGATCCATAAAAGCCCCCTTCGCCCATATGAAATCGTTTAGTCATACTCATGGGTCTTTCTCACGATCATGATTGAGGTTTTAATTAGTTGGAAACATATGGTCTTTAGTAGAGGTGAGATGAAAGCAAAGTACTCAGTGTTGTGTTTGTTGTGGGCCTGTGGCATTGAATTTATATTTTCATTGTTTTGCCTAGTGATAAATTGGAGGTGTTATTACCTAATGATCTAACTTCCTTGTTATATAAAAATTATCATTAAAATTTTCTCCTCTTACCAGAGGAAATATTAAATATTGGAAGAGAATCATTAAAAACATCGCTCCTAAAATATCATTCACATTGTCAGGTATAACTGACTCTAAGTCTGCATGATAACCTGTGCTGCGTGAATACTTCTAAAAGAGTGAAGTACCCGTGTCCAACACAACACAAATAATTTTATGATATTGTCTTTTGCAATTTACGATATACAACCTAAATAAACAATAAAACTCCAGTTATATAGTCAAATACTTAGTTGGTACTTATTCTGCCAATTCCTTAGTCTTGGTGAAATGTTATATATTGCTAGGAATAGTTATATTTATTATGTATAAAACAAATTAGCACAACCCCATGTGCCCGTAGCTTCTCTTGTTAGATTCTATGTGTCCAACACCCACACTAGTGTCTGAGCCTGACATGTGTATCTGTACCCGTACGCATATCTGTCAATCTGTGTAACCCGGGTTGGAATGAAACTCTTGTTTTATGTGCTAATCTATCAACAAAAGCGGTATGCTTTTGACAAAGTATAATGATGAATTCTTGTGATCAGCTTAACTTTTGGCCTTTGTGAACAAGTTTTTTCACTCTGCATCTTCATCGCCGAAATGTCTAGTGGCAGGCTAGGCACTTCTAAATGTGGTCGAGTCAGGGATAAGTGAGATTTGTATTTTGATTTCCTATTTAACCCACAAGCTAGGTATTGAATGATGATCATCATCTGAAATTTGACATTTCATGGAAGATCACCAAGAGGGACTACTAGAAGGACTTCTTAGTACAACCTCTACCTTAAACACATGTATCTATCAATAAAGAAATGGTTTCCATTTTTTCTTTTTGCCCTATCCCCCACAGTGCATCAACTTTTGAACCATTAGATAATGCATGTGACCAAGGATGCTCGCGGACAGGTGTGTCGTGTCGGACACAGATACGACACAATGACTCGGCAATTTTCAAAAAACTAGGACACGACGACACGTTGAACCTTAATATTTTTTTATAACTCCTATGAACATAAACAATAATGAATAATCCAAACACAAATTAACATTCAAATACATCATGAACAACATAATTTGTTTTTGTAAACATCCATGAAGCTCAAAACCGCATAATATCATTTCATAATTCATTTACTCAAAACATAATAAATTGATAGTTTGATACATAACTCGCCTGCTAGGTTGATACATGTCTTTATCAACTGGCTGATCAGTCATTACATTCTCATCGTTAGATAGCATAGCTTCTCAGGTTCTTCAAGAGAAAGATTGGTAATTTCAAATATGCCAACAACATCCAAATTCGAAGAATCAAGTGCATCTCCTTCGATGTCCTACACCCTTGTCTCACTTTTTTTGTACTAAGGGTGGGCACGAGACAGGATGGACCTCATCCCCATCCCATCCTGTTCATTCGGGATCGAGACGAGATAGACCTCATCCCGACCTCGTCCCATCTCAAACGGGTTCGGGACGGGAAGAGACCAGCATGCAATAAAAAATTTGCTGAAAATGTGTCAAGCATGTATTCATTTGTACAAGTTGTGGAGATCAATTTACTGAAATCCAGAGTTTGCTGAAATTTTGCTGAAAATTCATACTTGCTCCCATGGTTACAATTTGTTCAAGTATGTGTCGTTGGAATCCAAGTAAGACATCACCAAATGAACAATATTTGTACAGTTTATACACATTTCAATTTGGTAGTCCTTGTATAACTTATGATCATCTCATATTCATAAAGTGAATATGTATCTCAAATGATCAATATGTATCTTAGAATGTTTATATCAAACTTCTCCTTTCTAAAAAATATTAAAATTATTAATAATAAATATTAAAAAAATTAGTTCGAGACAGAATGGGATTTAAAATCTTCATATTGATCCCATCCCACTCTAGATCAGGACGAGATTGATCAATCCCAATAAGACCCGAAAAAAGGGGACCGAACGAGACGGGATCTGGATCGCGGGATGGGATGCCCACCCCTATTTTGTACTATTCTCTGTTTCATTCTCTGCGAAAAGGTCCTAGATTAGAAGAAGAGTGGAGGAGACGAACCTGGAGGAGGGCAGTGATAGAGGAGCAACCATTCGGCGGTTATGGAGTTGTTGTGGAGAGGAGTTGTTGTGATGGAGAGAGGACACGAAGGCGGAAGAAGAGCTACTATGAAATTGGATGGGAAGTTTGAACCTAGCGGGGTGGAGAAGAAGACCCAATTTGGGTGCTATTTGCACCCAAGCCCAAATTTTTTTTTTTGCCGTGTCCAGACCGTGTCAAACACGTATCCCACCAGGTCAACTGCCTCGACAAGTTGACTCTGGCGAATACGGGAGTTTTTCCGAGAGTCCATGCATCCTTGCATGTGACTGACTTGATATTACTAAACTTGTCAATCACAGAGGACTTCATGTCTGACAGGCACCAAATCACAGCACATTTTTGCTATCTGCTGCTGATCCATGTACAGGTTTTTCCTAACAGAATTTGGATGGAGTTCATGTTAATGTGCTATCTGCTGCTGATCCATATACAGGTTTTTCCTAGATACAGAATTAGGATGGAGTTCATGTTTAGATGAAAGAATATTTCCTTTACCAATCCATTATAGAACAATGGAAGTATGATGACCCTGTAATGCTATTTCCAATTCAAGTAACTAACAGCTAAATAGGATTTGCTAGGGGCAAAAACTTGGGCATATTCCATGGTCAACTGTATTATTTTATTTTTTTCGACAGAAAACAAGCAGATTTACAGTTACATGTGTAAAGTACAAAATATATTGGAAGGAGAGGTATAAGCTTTTGTCAGAAAGTATGTAGTTATCTTCTCCCGTCATTTTTTATAATTTCTGCACAAGTTCGATTGTATAATTAAGAGCAGGAATTCTAAATGTCGAGGAAACGAGCGAGGGAGGGGTGTGATCCTTATCCCCCTCGAGATGTGTGCCTTTGCAAATCTTGAGGGGGATGAGTGGTAAACCCCCCTCCCTCGCACATTTCCTCGCCCATTCCCTCGCCAATAAGAAAAGCCCAATTAAGAGGGGCATCAACAAAATTTTGCATAATACCTTCGCAATCAGTGTAGGCATTTATAAACAACGGAGTTTCCAAAGCATTGGAGATGCAGAGAAATGCTTTTGGCTAAATAAAAACACTATAGTCTTTCCATGCAAGCACCCTGACCCGAAATTGGTTATATTGGATTCTGAGAACCATACAGGTACAACAATGTGTGCATTGAATCAGCCCATAGTTGCTGTAAATAAAAACGATCCCAATTCAACTAAATGTTGTTTGTTACAGTAGAGTTAAATGAGATCCTGAAATATTAGTCTTACTTGTTTGTAGCAGAGCTTAAGATTTTCATGACACCTCTTTCGGCCAAGTTAGTAGTCGTGTTTTTGCAGAGCTTGTAGCGTGCACAACCATTCCAAGAGTGCCCATATTTTTTTTATTTTCTAAAATGAATAAACTAGAATTGAATTACTGAATAATATAAGTCTTTTTTTTAGCTTATCTCAGGGCTTGCTTACATGATTGTGCAAAACTTTTTTTTTGGTTCAGACAGAACTTTATTATGACAGAAAATCATGTCACAGCTATCATTGTCTCCATGGATTGTATGTAGATGGCTGAATAAGTTGATGGATTTGGCAAGATGGACCACAGACATGATCGTATCCGTAGGAAATGTACGGGCAAGTTAGCTCAAGAAATTGAGAAATTTAACAATAGATACATTAATCAAATCCTAAGATTGTAAAGTATTGTTTATTTATTTTCAGTTTTCCTACAAAATGACAGAAAAATCAACCATCCAAATCTGGAGTTCAACACATGGGGGGTTAGATGATATATCCAATCCTTCACCAAGACAAGCCCCATCACCATCATCAAGAAGATCAATCTACATACCTCCAACAAAGTCCCTCCACAAGCCTCCCCCCCATCCACTCCTCTTCAAACCCTTTTTCAAACTTTAAAAAAACTAGTAATAATTCCCACATTCCTTTATTTTAAAAGCAAACTACATATTGTATATTTGCATAAAGAAAAGAAACATATCAAACAATCAGACATACAAAGCAAGGCAAAGCAGTAGCATCTCAAGCTGTCTTCCTTTCATGCCATTTCAATCCAACCACATCAAGACAAGCCACATACTGTCCTAAAAGAATGTAAAAATGAGGAGCTTTGCTAGGGGTCGAGCATCCCCCTCGAGATGAGCACAATGCCCTGGAGACGCATGCTGGCGATCATCTCGAGACCCCTAGAATTTTCGAAAAATGAGATAAGGAGATAAGGCAAAAATTTGGTGGGGTTCCTCTCTACCTCAATATGTGTGTATGTTTAATCACAACATCATCATTCATCAACTCCAACAATTATTCTTTCCCCCTCCCCTCCTTTGTCTTGACTTGCATGAGCCCTAACCAGCCCCTACCCCACCCAACTTATCCCTCCTTTCTCTTCACTCCATGAACTATAAAAAGTACACCATCCCACCAGCTTCTCCAAAGCCAAGAGTGTTTAGGGAGGCTCTTAGAGACGAGCAGACAAGGAACACCCAACCCTTATATTCCCTTAAAAAAAAACCTTCCAATGACTAGAATCCAACACCCTGTTTTGGACTCTCTCACATATCCTTTTCTGCCTTTATAAGTCCTTTTGCCTCTCCTCAACTTTGGTTAACCACAGAACATATACCTCTTGGACTTTGCACCTTCTCTGCCGATTCCTTCACTTTTAGATCATTCAGACATAATAAAGGAAGCTTAGCATGCAAAAAACCAAAGCTAACAGACAACACCCATTTCTCTATATATACCTCTAGCACACACCCACATTGGCACCTCCTCCTCCTCAATAGTAGTAGCAGTAATACCAACAAGTCAGAAAATCTACATTTCGAGAGTTCTCCCACTTCAAATGGGTAGGCAGAACAGTGACTCTGTTGCCATGCATTCATCCATTGCTCTCCTGCAAGAAAGGTTCAGACAACTGCAGAAAGTTAAGGAGATGAGAGAGGAGAAAGAGCTCCTTCGGCTCTTTTCAGAGACTGAAAGGATCAGCTCAACTATCCGTCATGAGCCATCTAGGCTGCTCTTCCACCCTGAAATGATCATTCCTACTGCATCACAACAGGTTCAAAGCTCTCTCACCTACCGACCTGTATCGCAGAGCAAGTATGCACTGTTTCAGGCAGTTGACACCCCGCTTTTGATGAGCCTATTGCCCAATGGTAGAAGCACCATGCAAAGGCCGGACGATTCAGAAGTGGATACCTCTCTCCATCTGTAAACAATATAAATAAAATCCCTTACATGTTAGTTCCCCAGTTTAATTTCCATTTAGGTTATTACGCTTCTGTTTCTCTCTGTTGAACTTCTTTTTGATGTTGTAAGAATGGGAAGAAAGGGGAACACAGTAGCTACTTTTTATTGTTATTAACATGGTCAGCTTCACGTTCATCTTTTTGATGTCATTTCATCTGTATCACTTCTATCATCAGAGTCGCCATGACCACTCCGTGCCCTTTTCATGATTCTTGGGACCAACCGAGTAACCTCCTTAGTCTCCAGTTTTGCATCAGGTTGGTTTATTCGTTCGAATCGAACAGCTCTAACCTTTCTTGCATTTCCAGCCAACACCTGCAACACACAGAAAACAGTTATACATCCAATGAGCTGAGTTTAATGACTGGTCAAACTAAAAGGTCCTCCACAGCACCCAAATATAATGGTTAAGTTATCTAAAACTTTTATATTCCTATTCCAAATGTCTGCCATGCCAGAAACTTGATTTAGTGACGGTTTGTCGATGCCCATTGTCTTCTTCAATTCAAGAATAGTTTGAAAGTTGAAAGGCTATTCGCACCTCTAAAAAATGCAGATGATAAAATGCAAGAAAACAAATTCAACGTCATCCCAAAATTAAGAAACATGCTTAGGCAAATTTGTCGCATAATGATATACAGTATCTTTTCTGTTTTATCAAAGTTAAGATTGAAGAAAGTAACCTTCTGTATCAAAGGGGAACAAACAGTACTGCAAACTCCAAGAATGATTCAAATAAGTAAAAGGCTTTCTCTTTATGGTGTTTGGGATACAAACAGGTGAAACAAACCAACAAGGTGTTGAGAGCGTCCTCTGGGATTTATAAGGTCCACATAAAGAGAAAGTAGGTAATAATGCAGACGCTCCAACACATCTACCAAATATTCAAACACAGGAAGATTTCAAGCAAAAGACTGGTACATTATTGCAGGAGCGTTCCTATATAGTGTCGGTGCCTGGCTTGCTTTTTGAGCAGGAGACGGGGCCAACGAATCATGAATCACACAATTTGGTCATTGGTCACACAAGCTGGTCATTGGATACATGACATTTCCTATCTAAGAAATAATTTGTCAAAGTGAACTAGAAATTAGATCATTACAATAATCAACTAGATGACATAATATATGTATTTAACTGAGTATGGCTTACATGTTATGTTACCAAGGATATGGGTAGCGGTATCCTAACATGTTGACAAAAAAGAACAATTCGGGATACACCGATACACTGGGGACACGCTTGTATATTTTACTATTATTTACTTTTTCAACAATAAGTCTTGAACTAATATTAATTCACATGTGGGTCAATATGCTTCTACTATTTATAAAGAATTGAAAATTTTCAAAGATATGTTAAAAAGTTGATAATCTAAGCATGGAGTATCCGATGGGAATCTCCGCGAGCGTAGATATGCTTCTTCTTTTTTTGGTATAAATAGTGTCTTTATTACATACCTTACATGTAATGAGTCTATCACTAATTTTTGTGGAGGATGATGAAAGATGGTTCACGAAAAATATTTACTTTCAAATTTTTTTCTTGAGAATTTAATTTAGGTTACTAATACATGTTTATTGAATCCACCATGTTACGTTATGTTTTAATAATCATTAATGAAGGTAAAAATGTATAGAGTATCCTTGTAGGTCCTTATGTAGTCTCAGGTGATGCCTAGGTAGGTAATTGAGACTCACACCACCTCACCTAGCCTAGGCTTCGTCTAAATTGGTGGTCCTTATTTATTTATTTTTTACATTGGATTGTTGCCTTTTTATTTATTTTTATAAAAATTTTGTTATTGGATTATGACTATAGAACATAGATGCTTCAAAGTTCATCATTTTAGTTAAATTTGGGTGAAATTAACTTTGTGAAATGATGTATATATAGAGGCTATTAAAAATTCCTACAAAGGCTGCTCATGATGCTAATCAAGCTAGGCGCTCAGGCTTGGCCTGCCACCTCGCTTCGCCTAGCGCTCAAAACATCATGGGTAAGTCATCTTCTTGAAGTCTTTGTATTTCATTAAAGTTGTATGAATGTCATAGCTAGAAAGAATTAAAAAAAACAAAATACATAAAGATCACACGTCTTGAGGTACTTCAAATAAAATACTTGTAATTCTATTTGTGTGTGAAATGTGCAAAAAAAAATAAAAAATAAATAAAAAAATTGTTTAGTGATTGTAAACTTATCTAAGAAATAATTTTCTAGTAATTCTAAACCTTTTACGGGGTAACAATCTTGCATGTTTCAATAAGATATTCGAGTAAAATAACGAAATCAGGAAAAAAAAGAATTGATTTTATGCATGCTTATGGAGTATTTAAATTTTGGTGTACTGCATCTGAGAATCATGAATAAAGTGCAAAACACCCTCAGAAGTACACAATATAAATGCGAAAAACACTACCCTTTAAAAGAAAAAAGAAAATGATACAAGAAGACCACGAAAAGGCAGCTGAAAAAGGAAATTTTTGCGTTAAAACTCGAATATAAAGCTGAATATATCAAGCAAGGTATAAACAGTACCTCAAGTTTAAACATTTGATGTTTTTCCTTCTTTTGCTGCCGGTCAGATTCTGCATCATTATACTCATTGCCATCCTCTCGGTCTTCCTTCTCGAGTAAAACCTTTATGCTCTCACCTGTCCTGGGAATATATCCAAAAGCCTCACAGACAAAACCTGATACTGTCTCATACTGATGAGCCTGCCATCAGAGGGAAAAGAGTGTCACTAAATAATAAAATTCAGGATATGCATTTTGATACATCATTCAAATGGTATACAGAACAAGATCAAGAGAATAAAGAAGACAATCAAATCGAGAATATGGTGTAAACTCGGGACAAATCAGTATTAATGGTAAAGAAAGCTGAATTGTGTGATGCATTGAGTACAGACATGCAAGATGGAAGCCTTCTGTAGTTTGTGGACAAAAACTTGTGATACACATACACTGAGTCAGAGATGAGGTAGATAAAAGCACTGCTTTAAATATCACAATATATGGGTCAGATAGAGTGGGTTTCATCAGAAATTTAACGTTTTGATATGCACAATCACAATGTACTACACAGTAGACAAACTGAGGGTTTTTATAGACTAACCGCAAAATCCATTTTTTTGTTTGATTGATATATCTTGCAATTTATACAATCACCAATTAGCATGGATCCACGTGTGTTCCAGTGGATAGTGACATGAGGCATAAGCCTCATGGAAGTCTATATTTACGGTAAAGTAAATATACAAATAGTCAAATAGGAACAAACCATAAGATCTTAAACATGGACAAACTATAATCCACAAACTCAAACATCACATTTAAATCTTCATCAAAAGCATCACTATTTAGCATCCACAAAGTCAAACATCACATTTTAATCTCCATCGAAAGCATCACTATTTAGCACCCACTTTGATGAATCCAAGTCGTCTCCCCTTTCAGTAGATTTAGGGCTCAGTTGCAAATGGAATAAGGTCGCTTTCTATATCGGCTAGAAAAAATCAATTACAAAAAAAGACAACTTCAGTTTCACCCCTCACCGCCTCAAGTTTTGACGAGTTTATCACAGGTTTTGTCTTGAACAGAGCCTCGGCGCGTAAGTTTCCATTTTTTTTAAAACCCAGGTATAGATAGGTGTTTATTTTTGTTAGTCTACTACACCGAATGCTTGGGGTGCTATTCCGACTATGGAGGAAGGATTTTAGATCTATGATTTTGCATAGATTCGATAGAACTCTATAATTTATTTTAGATCTATGATTTTGCATAGATCCAATAGAACTTTATATTTTCCATCATGCACATTGATAGAAGTAAGCTAAAAGCAAAAATGTGGCACTATACAACATAAATTAGATACAACAGCTGAAAACAAAATAACAAACCTCTGGCAATTTGACATCCAAATCTTCTGATAGCTGATCAATCGATGTATTGGCATCCACATCAAATATACCTTCCGCCCGCATCACAACATACCCAGTTTTCTTTTGAATCTCCTCCTGTGATAAAATAAAAGTTGAATAGCATCACAAAGCTAAAAATATTGATAGCGTCATTCCTTCTATAACATAAATTCTAATAGCCATTGCGTGAGCTTTTGAGAAAAGGAAGAAAATTTTTGGAGGGTGACAAAATAACAGATACTGTTGAAGGTAAATCACACTGCAGAGGAGCTGATTTACTACTGTCTTCTTATTTATGTGTCTGAGTATTTGGCTGCATTTTTTATTTAATTGATTTTTCCACCAGATCTTGTCGGTGGTTTCAAAGCATGAAAATCGTACATTACCTGGTATAAAGAGGAAAAGATCATGACAGACAGCCCTTTTGGCTTTATTCATTGCAAACTCTCTATTATCGTATGATGGTTTGTCAAACTTTACACATAAAGGATTAAACACAGATAACTAGAAATTAAATTTCATAAACAGAAGAAAAGAATATGTATACAGTTTATACACTTGACATATCTAATCCAAAAGCATTGCTATCTATGATGGAAGAATATATCACAAATTCCCAAGTTGAGATGTTAATTGTTAACAGAAATCAGTTTCAATTCAGTTAACAAACTGACATTGCCAGAGGAGCAAAAACACAAGGAGTTACTAAGATCATAATGGTATTCACCCAGAAACTATGGATGAAAAAGCACGCAAATATTCATGTAAGTTTTTTTTTTTGATAAATATTCATGTAAGTTTTACCTTTGAATCATTCTCATCAAAGATCTCACCAACGATCTCTTCAACAACATCTTCCAAAGTCACAATCTGAAAGCCCAACAACAAGAGAGTTACAAACAAACATTTTTTTAAAGCCTTTTACGAGATTTTGAGATAAATAAAAAGAAACAAATAAATAAAACTAAGGGTGTGTTTGGGAATCCATGACGGAACCACCTAAATCTAAACTAATTTGATATCTAAGCTAATTTGAATTTAGTTACCAATCCACCATTAGATTTTGTGATCAATGGTGGAATGGAAGTTCCATGAACATGAAAATCACATGCTTCCCAAGAAGCAAAAAGCGTGATTCCTATGTTGATGGTCATTCCCACCATTGATCACAAAATCTAATGGTAGATGATGAGTGCTATATCAATTTAGCCTTAAATGTACAAGTCCTCATGCATTATCATGGAAAAGAATTTCATTCAACCAAACACACCCTAATTGACAAGCCTGAGATTAAAATTAAATACAATAAATTCTAATACCTAAACCACTATGGACCACCTAAAGCATGCGGAGGAACTGATGAACAGATGGGATGTTGAAAATATGGTTTTTTAAAATAAAAGAAAATGGGTGTGAACCTGATTTTGATCTCTGGATTTCTCTCTAATTTTAGTCTCACATCTTCTATACAACTCATTGTGGAAGAGTTTATAAGGAGATTGTTAGAACTTGAGTTTGGACCCCTTGGGGGTACCACACTTTTGTGAGGAGGGGAAAGATACTCTCGCGCCCGCCGCCCGTCCGTCCGGGTCGGGTCGGATCATTTAGAGAGCAACCCATTATTTTCGATAAAATATTATTTAAATGAAAATAAATTTTGAATTGCTGAGAAGGGAGACTGAGTCAGATGCATCTAAACGGGATTTTGGCTGACTTTGTCCTCCACGTTCTCCATGCGTTGCGCCAACAGTAGCGTGATTTTCTCCCCACGTTTTTCATGCAAATGTTTTGTCAATGCATCTAGACGTTTTTCAAGCAAATGTTTTGTCAATGCATCTAGCCGTTTTTTGTTTTGTCAATGGATCTAGCCAGGATTTCGTATTTCAACAAATGTGTTTTCTCCCTATAAATACAAACACAATTCAGAGTTTACAATTATAAGAAAAGCAAAACATTTTGGCAAAACACTTTTAACTTAGTATTTCAATCAGAGAAGGAACTTTTTCTCTTTGTATTTCAGAGATTTCTTTTTTGTTTGAAATTTACACATTGTATTGGTGATTCCGAGCAAACAAGAGATTAATGATGGATAGTATTTTGTTCATCGACAGTGCAATTGTTTGAACGAGACCGAGAAGATTCTGAGCTGTTTTATCCTAGGGACGGCGGGGCTACTAGACTGCTTGCACACTTTTGGACAGAACCGCAAAACGTCTTAAAGAGAGCGACCTACTCCGCGACTCAACCCAAGAACAATTGGTACCTTCGTTCCTATCTTTTAATTTGAATTTTTACAGCATATACAACATGGGACTATTTCTAACCTTCCCGATATAATGAATAAGCCCAAAGCAATTATAAAAATATTTTCTAAATCAGCTTTGCATTAAAATGGCCCAAAAAAAATTAAACAAAATAAAATAAAAATCTTCAATCACAAACATATCCCCCATTAAGCTTCAAATAGCAACCATATACTCCAGCTAAATTTTTTGCTCCCATATCACAAATGGTTAATGCATCACCTAAACTACAACATGTCATCCAACCAGAAGACAAAACCACGGTAAGACATGTGATGCCATGTGCACGACAATCAGGGCCGCTCCAGGGCACACAAAAAGAACAGGTGTTTAAGCTACAACATCAAGCCAGACATAAAGGGTTTTGACCTTTGCATGAGGCTCGATATTCGCTCCACTTGTTGGTTTTGCACCCCCTCACCCTTCCAAACCCTGTTTGTGACTTTCGCCAAGCTGACTTAATCCATTCCACAAGATATATATATATATACAATAATGAATATTCATTAAAATAAAGCATGTGAAAAATTGCTATAATATATTCTTGGAAATGTTAAAGCATCACAGTAGGAGCAGTATTGAGAGTGTTAACATACTCCTACAGTTCCGCCGTACTCGTTGAGAACAACAGCCATGTGAACCTTCCGAATACGGAACTCTCTAAGAAGATTCCACACTGACATTGAATCTGCCAAACCAATAACATTGTCATTTATTACGAATATTAGCAATGAATGATAACATTAACAAGATCCTTAGACCTGAGAGACGAAGGAAAAAATGAATTGGATTATTGGAGCATCATATGAATTGGATAGTCCTTTCGACAATTCTCCACTTAATATCAAAAATTGTATCTGTTGGTTTCATTGGCTCCTTCCATTGATAAGTGAATATTAGGCAGTTTGGTCAGTTCTCCAAGACTAAGAAATCATAAATGAATAGCAATGCAATGGAATTGCCAGATAAAATAGCTTCAATTTTCCTGTTATTAAGAATTACCAGGTACAAAATATGCAGGTTTATGTGCCATATCCCCCACCTTAGAACTTTCTAGTATCTCACCCTGCAAAATCAAACAGACAATAATTCTGTTGGCATCGGAAAATTGTTACACAATCCAACATTGTGGAAATAAAGTCGTGACTAGAAAATGATTAAATCAGTTTACCTTTGGTACATAATCTAACAGGTCCATTGCATAAGCAATACCTACTATGTTATCAATCCGCTGCTCAAAAACAGGCACCCTAAAATGTCCATGAAACTCTTAGCCATTGATGTGTTCAAGTAATTTCGCACTACTTAATAGCTTCTTTTTTCGTTAACACTACTTAATGGCTTCTTATACCTGGAATATTGATGAGTTACCCACAGATCATGGAACTCAGTTAATGTTGCACTAGCATCAATAGCAACTACATCTACCAGAGGTGTCATCACCTCCCTGACATGAGTATCTTTTATCTCTAACACGTTTTCAATCATATCCTGCAAAACAGTCCCTAAGATA
Organism: Berberis thunbergii; assembly: GCA_003290165.1. NCBI lineage: Eukaryota > Viridiplantae > Streptophyta > Magnoliopsida > Ranunculales > Berberidaceae > Berberis > Berberis thunbergii. Next base: position 40,529 of record QNQO01000502.1, on the reverse strand, counting down.
ATAGAATGACAAGAAATGTTCTTTGAGGTTTTCAAACAGTTAAACATAGATATGGCACACATCTAATAACAAAACCAAAAGTGTAGATGAACTACCTGTTCTTCCTCTTCTATTGCCCCACTGAGTTCTGCTCCTCGAAGCATCAACTTCAACTCCTCTTCAGTTACATATGGTTCACTACGTTAACAAACCAAGTGACAAGTGAGTTGCACATCACCTTTCACAATAAAAACCACAAAGGAAACATACTAGTCATCCATGATAATGATCACTGATTTAGCACTAGTATATGCAAGAATGTAAGTTTTATTTTGATACTACATACATTATCTTAGGAAATTCAGATTTCAGGGAAAGGGCTAAGCCAACACTAGCTCCAGCAGTAATTAGAATCAACGAGCTAACACTCGCCCAGTTAATTACATTTTATAATACTTTAAATATAACCACCCCCGCCACCACACACACTACTCCAAAGGTCTGTCAGACTTCCACTTTGAACACATTAAACATCAATGAGGGAACCCCAAGGACAAAATACTGTCCACCGTGTTTTTTTTCTCAGTTAAACAAGACAAAACAACATTCTTTTGTAAATTCATTGTTAAGCATGAAAATAAAATAATGTACTCATAAAGAAAATTTAATTAGTTTTGTTCACATAGGAAACACTATAAAGGTTTCCCACAAGAACTTCTTCATATTATCTCTCATTGTAAGCTGTTGCAGTGTCCACTAAAGCTTTTCTATGAAAAAAATGTTGATTATCCATTAAAGATTTCTCACAACCAAGACAACAACACTCTTCTATAAGTTACAACCTAAATTTTCATCAATCAAACAGTAGCAACTAATAAACACGATAATAAGAAGACAAGCAAACGTCCAACAGAAGTGTAAAGGCTCAAAAATGACAAATAACATAAGATAAGAATACCTTCTTCCTTTAAGTCTGTAAACAGAGTTTATGAGAATACTTTATTTGATATATTGTATTGAGAATATAGCATGTATTTATATACAAACTATTGAGGTTATTCTAGGAAACTATATCAATTTAGGATCTCTACAATTAACCTAATTGACAGCTATATACACACACTGTAACACTCCCCCTCAAGCTGGAGCATAAATGTTTATCATGCCCAGCTTGTTACAAAGATAGGCAACCCGAACCCCATGTAAGGCTTTCGTGAAGATGTCCCCAAGTTGTTCGCCAGTTTTCACATATCCGGTAGAAATCAAGCCTTGTTGAATTTTCTCACGAATAAAATGACAATCAATCTCAATGTGCTTAGTCCGTTCATGAAACACAGGATTAGAAGCAATATGAAGAGCAGCTTGGTTATCACACCACAATTTCGCTGGTATTGTAGCTTTAAGTCCTATTTCAGTCAAGAGCTGATATATCCACATTATCTCACACACAGACTGGGCCATAGCCCTATATTCAGACTCTGCACTGGATCGTGACACAACGGATTGCTTCTTACTCTTCCATGAGACCAAATTCCCACCAACAAAGATACAATAACCTGAAGTGGATCTTCTATCCATTTTGGAACCTGCCCAATCAGCATCTGAGAAACATTCAATATGAGTGTGCCCGTGATTTTCATACACGATACCGCGTCCTGGTGCTCCTTTCAAGTAACCCAAAATTTGCTTTAACGCTGCCCAATGATGAATTGTCGGAGATGACAGAAACTGACTGACAACACTGACTGAGTATGCAATATCTGGACGAGTCACAGTAAGGTAATTCAACTTCCCAACCAACCTACGATATCTTTCAGGATCTGCAAATGGTTCCCCAACATCGGTAAGTTGCACATTTGGAGTCATTGGAGCACTACAAGGCTTTGCTCCCAATTTTCCTGTCTCAGTTAATAAGTCAAGAACATACTTTCTCTGAGATAGAAAGATACCTCGTTTACTCCGAGTGACCTCAACTCCTAAGAAATACTTTAACACCCCCAAATCCTTCGTGTGAAACTGAGTATGAAGGAAAGATTTAAGAGATGAGATTCCTCTAGTATCATTCCCAGTAATGACAATGTCATCCACATACACAACTAACAGAATGATACCAGCTGCTGATCGTTTGTAGAATACAGAATGGTCAGACTTGCTTTTCATCATACCAAATTTCTCAACAGCCTGACTAAACTTTCCAAACCAAGCACGAGGACTCTGTTTCAAACCATATAAAGATTTTCGAAGACGACAAACTCGCCCTGACTCCCCCTGAGCAACAAAACCAGGAGGTTGCGCCATATACACCTCCTCCTGAAGATCGCCATGAAGAAAAGCATTCTTGATATCAAGCTGATGTAAAGGCCAATTATGGGAAGCCGCCATGGAAATAAATAACCGAACAGAGGTCAACTTTGCAACAGGAGAGAAAGTGTCAGAGTAATCCACCCCATAGGTTTGAGCATAGCCCTTAGCGACAAGACGTGCTTTCAATCGGGCAACTGACCCATCCGGATTGACCTTAACTGCGAAGACCCATTTGCAACCTATAGCCCTTTTTCCTGAGGGTAAATCGACCAAGTCCCAAGTACCATTGTCATCTAAAGCATTCATCTCCTCTATCATTGCATTATGCCAACCAGGATGAGAAATGGCTTCACGAACAGTTTTAGGAATAAAGGTAGAATCAAGGGAAGCAATAAAAGAACAAGAGGAAGACGACAAATTATTATAAGAAACAAAAGAAGAAATAGGATAAGCACACTGGCGTTTACCTTTTCGTAATGCAATAGGAAGATCATTGCTCGGGACTGGATCCGATGACGAAGGAGCAGGTGCAGGACAAGAATCAAGAGGTTGACGCCTGGAGTAAACCTGAATAATAGGAGGCTTGACTGGAGCTGGGTCCGAGACAGGAGCTGGTGCGGAGACAGGTGCTGAGGATGTGATAGAATAGACCAACAAATCATCATCCTCCCCCTGGCGAGTGGGAATGGGCGAAGACGGAAAATAAGGTGAGTCTTCCAGGAAGGTAACATCAATGGAGACCAGATATTTGTTAAGATGGGGACAATAACACCGATAACCTTTCTGAAGACGAGAATAACCGAGGAAAACACATTTCAAAGACTTGGGATCTAGTTTAGTGACATGTGGACGAACATCCCGAACAAAACAAGTGCTACCAAATATCTTCGGGTCAACAGGAAACAATGACTTATCAGGAAAAAGGATTTTGTAAGGTATCTCACCATGAAGAACAGAGGATGGCATGCGATTAATGAGAAAACATGCTGTAGACACTGCATCGGCCCAAAAAGGTTTAGGAACATGCATTTGAAATAAGAGAGCTCGTGCTGTTTCAAGAAGATGTTTGTTTTTACGTTCTGCCACACCATTTTGGGATGGTGTATCAACACACGAAGTTTCATGAAGTATGCCATTCTGAGTCATATAAGACTGAAATAAAGCTTGTGTATATTCTTTAGCGTTATCACTTCGCAAGGTTCGAATGGAAACATTAAATTGAGTTTTAACTTCAGCACAAAACGCACAAAACAGAGAAAACAACTCAGATCGTTTTTTCATCAAATATAACCAAGTAACTCGAGAATAATCATCCACAAATGTAACAAAATACTTAAACCCAGATTTAGACAAAATAGGACAAGGACCCCAAACATCAGAATGAACTAATTCAAAAGGAACACTAACACGTTTATTGACTCTAGGACTCGAACTAAGACGATGATGTTTTGCAAACTGACATGACTCACAATTTAATGAAGACACCTTATTATATTGAGGACAAAGCTGTTTGAGCAGAGGGAGAGACGGATGACCTAACCTACAATGAGCCTCGAAAGGAGACATGACACTGGAGCAAGCAACAGACCTCGGCGTCGGTGTATCAAGAATGTAGAGGCCTCCTCCAGACACATGTCCTTTACCAATAATCTTCTTCGTCATAAGATCCTGAACTAAACAATGATCAGGGTAAAATGAGACACAACAGTTAAGATGACGAGTAAGTTGGCTTACAGAGAGCAAATTAAAGGATAAATTAGGTAAATGTAAGACAGAGGACAGAGATAGCGAAGGGGTAGGATTGATGGTGCCAGACCCGCGAACACACGATGGTGACCCATCGGCTAAAGTGACGGTAGAAGTATAAGCATTTGATTGAAACGAAGAAAATAGACTAGAATTACCTGTCATATGATCTGTGGCACCAGAATCAATGACCCACTGGGAGGTTGATGAAAGAAGACAAACATCGGGTTTACCTGAATCGGCACTCGCTGTGACAGAAGTAGAGGAAGACTTGAGTGATTCCTGATACTTGGAGAACTGAGCATACTCATCAGCAGAAATAAGGACTGATTTGGCAGAAGCATCAGAAGGGATCGCAACATGAGCTGGATGTTTTTGCCGGTTTTTAAACTGCAGCTTTCTACAGTCAAACTTGGTATGACCAAGATTCTTACAATAGTTGCAAATAATAATATCAGAATCTGGCGTGCGAGGGTCAAGCCCGTGTGAGCTGCCTCCTTTGTGTCCACTGTAATTAGACTGGTTCCCAGACATATAGCTCCGTTTTCGACTCATCAAAGCACCAAAATTAAGAGAAATTAGGAAAGAGGCTTCAAATATGGGATGGGTTTTACAAACAGGCAAACAGGCCCGTACCAAACAGGCCTAAATAGCCTCAAACAGGCCCAAATAGCCCCAATAGCCAAAATCTTCACAGGGTCGAATGGGATCGAATGGGAGCTTCAAAGGGTCGAATGGGAGCTTCAATGGGAGAAGAGGTGTCGACTGTAGGCGATGGAGGGAGGCGATGGAGGCGATGGAGGTGTCGACTGGATGCGTCGACGGGAGGTGTCGACTGGATGGATCGAAGGATCGACTGCTTCGATCGACTGGATCGAATGGAAGCTTCGATCTACTGGGAGCTTCAAGTCAGATTTCGATCAGGGTCGAAATATGGGTTCGACTTCAAATCTGGGAGCTTCAAATCAGATTTCGATCAGGGTCGAAATATGGGTGGATCGACTGGAAGCAGAGGGTGCTTCGATCGACTGGAGATTTCGAAATATGGGAGGGGAAGAGAGATCGACGCCTGTGAGAGTCGATCTATTGCTGGGAAGGTCGGACGGTGCCTGAGAAGATAGATCTGTGGCTGGGAGATCGAACTAAGGTGAGAACCAAACTTCAAACTTCGAATATTAAGCCCTAACTTCAAACTTCGAATCTTAATCTTCTAACCCTAAGTGGCTCTGATACCATGTAAACAGAGATCATGAGAATACTTTATTTTATATATTGTATTGAGAATATAGCATGTATTTATATACAAACTATTGAGGTTATTCTAGGAAACTATATCAATTTAGGATCTCTACAATTAACCTAATTGACAGCTATATACACACACTGTAACAAAGTCCAAGCAGCTTCAAGATACCCATTGAAAGAAAATTTAATTACTTTTGTTCACATAAAAGTTTCCCACAGGAACTTCTTCATATTATCTCATATTGTAAGCAAACATCCAACAGAAGTGTAAAGGCTTTTTTTTTTTTTTTTTTGTGTGTGCGTGTGTGTAAACACTAAAAAATGACAAATAACATAAGATAAGAATACCTTCTTCCTTTTAGTCCTAGCAGCTTCAGGATACCCATTGAAAGAAATGTAACAACTCTCCCCACCGGATATAATACCAAAGAAAGCCATGCAACTGGCCTGACCTAGAGACACAACATGAGGAGCTTGGAGCTTATAAATGAATTTCACATTCTAACCACCTCACTCATACATTTGTCAACTCGCAAACTAACAAAGGGAAGAACACATCTTCTAGCATTAAATAAGGATTTTCATTTCTTAAAAAAAGAAGCAATTTTCAACCTTACCACAATCCTAGCAACCTCGGTGGCATGATGAACAGCTATACTTTTTGGAGTAATTTCAGTGAGAAGCAAAATAGCAACCTGACACCATTCAATAATTTGATTTAGTCTAATTAAGTTTTAGAGTGAAACCCTTGCCACAACTGCCAAAAGTTGTATCAGCCAAGCAACAAATTTCAAATTTTATTGAATGAGAATGATTGGAGTGAATCACACATGGGTCTGCCTCGTTTAGTTTTTATTTACTTTTGGCATGGATATAATATTCAGATTTATTCTCTATAAAAGGGCATAGAAAGAAATTGGAACATACAGTCATAACTCCGGTTGCTGCACTAATACCAGCTTCACCGAAAATTGTCGTTGCCGCTTCTGTGACTAGTGCAGTTGCACCAATATTTACCACACTGTAAAGATAAAGTAAACTTGAAGCCTGATTTTTTTTATTTTTTTTTAAAATCATAATAATGATTATAACATTTGCCAATTAAAATTTGTAGTTATTTTAATAAGAAATCTACAAAAATAAGTAAAGCCATACGTTGTGCCAATAAGAATAGTTGTCAGGAACCGAGTAACATCATTTCGAAGCATTTTGAAGACACCGTCTTCAGGCTCTTTTTCAGCCAATTCCCGCACCTAAGCAAACACGGATTAACTATGAGAGTACGAGCGGAATACAGCAGAACCGCAAAACATAGAAATATAGATGCATTCTTTAGGTAAAAATAAATATAATGGCAAAAAGCTCCTTCAAGAGATTGCACAACAGATATTGAGATTGCACAACAGATATTAATAATAGTTGCATGTCAATAGCATTCTGATGACAGTAGACAATCAGAAGACAAGATTCAACAATCAGAATGACACAATGTGACATGCATGATAGACAGCATCTTCAAAGAGCCTTTCAGGTTTACGCATTTGATCATCTGGGTACGCCTTATCCTAATATCCATTTCAATGCCTTTCTACTATATGGTTCCTTCCTAAGGGAACAGAAGTCAACTGAATTAAGCCAGGATCTATAACAGTCACATCTGCATCATCTAAGGTTTTCCAAGAAACTTTCCATTCAGCAATAATTCAGGAATCAGAAAGAGGAGCTTTTTAATACTTTTATCACAACTAAGTGTTACTGAGAATTATCACGTTAAACAAAACAATTGCATTTATTATTATTTGAAGTTCTTTGTTAGTCATATATTTCAAAAGGAATAGAAATTTTGTCCTTGCAAATCTTAGAACTGTACCAACCAAATCTTCAACCATCCTCAATGTTGAGCAAAGCAGCCATAAGGTGCACCAAGACAACCCTAACGCATGAAGTGCAATTGGAGCCACTTGGGGATATGCAATGTTTTACCTGGTCAAGGGTACGGTTTGGACCCATATATCGGGACCCTGGCACTCCCCTAATAGGGTGTGGATGCAGGAGAAGATCAAAACCTGAGTCGAGTTTAGGGTTTTTTCCCCACTAGGACACTACCACATTACTTGATTTTATATATATGGAAAGGGGTGTATTCACAAACATACTCTTTGGGCGAACTACACCTCTCAGCTCCTTAAGCATTTCCTTTTATATTATATGTTTATGTACACACACTGACACATATAATATGAACTTAGCTGACAACCGCCCATAATTCAATTGTGCTTGTAAAGCCCCGCCATATGGAGACAAGTTCTCCAAAATGATGTTCTGATGCCACATTGAATCAGCAGCCAGGTTCAATTTTAGGCTTTTTCTTGCTATTGTGGGTTATGTGGGGGTATTCTTACCATTAAACATGATGAAAACCTATGTAACAACAGGTCTTCATTTTCACAAAACATCACATGTCGAACACGTATTGGACACTCTGACACCCGACCACGCTATTGAACACCCCATGTTTAGATTTTTTTAAACATATCTTTCAAAACTTTCAATTTTTTTTACAATATTACAAATCTTACAACATAGGAAAGTTAGAAATACATACGTAGCAATGTTAATCTACTACTGAAAAAATATAACTAATAATATAAATCCTACTACTAAAAAAGTGAACAAAACTATAATGTACAAACGTGTCCCCAATTTTTTTAGTCGACATGCACCTCAAGTGCTTATAAGTTTTTTCTTTCTCGTTTGCCGTTATGACTTCCAAAACTCTCTAGAACACAATCACTTTTCACCCTAAACCCTATGTTGTGAAGAAATAGGTCGAAATCCAGTTATCCTCCGAAGAACATATTATCCACAACTTCATTTTACTTCTTTCGATCACCTAGCTTGATCAAAAGTGCAATTTTCATATATCATATTATGAGGAATCAATGCCTCACCTCTATTCAAGAAAACAAGGTATTTTGTATTCATATATTCATAAAGGAGGTTAGCAAAGCCACTAACCAATGATGCACAGACTCGGATATGCGTGTCGTGTCGGACACGGATACGACACGGCGACTCGACAATTCTCAAAAAAATAGGACTCGGCGACACGGTCAAACTTATTTTTTTAATATATTTTTTACCCAACAAACAGTATGTTTCATCCCAACTTATAAATAATAGATCACAAAAAGGGTCATGAAGCAATCAAAAGTTAAAAGGGTTTCACAGATGTTCAATGCAAAAAGTTCACAGATGTTCCATGGTAGTAAACATAGCCTGACAAGATGAATCAGAGCACTGAGAGCTTCCACAAGTCAAACAAGTCAATGATTTATATATAGGCTATAAACTCTCACTGGATCGAGATGAACTGAGAGCAGAAATCGCAGGAAAAAAAAACAAACGAATGAAAGAAGGTACCTGGTGATGATGAAGACAACATAGATCCTGTCGATCGATCTCTCCCTCTTTATCGAAATCGATTTCTCCTCTCTGTTGAAATCGATCTCTCCCTCTCTGTCGAAATCGATCTCTTTACCTCCGTCTTTGTGGTTTTCAGTCCAAGGGCGATTTTCAGTCCAAGGCATAGATCTCGTCGAGAGCAGATATCGCAGGAAAAATACAAACGAAAGAAAGAATCAAATAAGGTACCTGGTGATGGTGATGCTGAGGACGACATAGATCTCGTCGATCGATCTCTCTGTCGAAATCGATCTCTCTACCTCTGTCCAGCACTGTCGATCGATCGATCGAGTCGAGACTCTCTCTGTCTCTGTTCTCTCTTTTCTCTGTTAGGGTTTGTGGGAGGAAGTAAGGAACGATCGAAGAGGAGGAAAAAGAGGGGATATTTGCACCCGACCGTGTCCAAGTCAGTCAACGAATTTTGACCATTGACTACGTGTCCAATACGTGTCCGACGCGTGTCAGGCGCGAATCCGTATCCGACACGTATTTGATGCGTGATTCGGAGGTTTTTCAGAGAGTCGGTGCATCAGAGCCACTAACAATACAAAAACTTTACACTATCATGTGTGACAATTCAACACTATACAATCCCAATTAAACATGCAAATGAAAAAGGAATGTCTCTAAATCTATCCCAATTAAAAGCCTGCAACCAATTGGCTTGAGATTTATATTGTTGCTTTGTCAATGCATTCAAGGCAGAAGGTGAGGCAAAGAAATTGTTTTGTAGTTTAAGGTACGACAGGCAAATGTCAAAGGCCTTGCGCCTCTTCTTATTTGGTTGCACAAAATTTTTATGCATTTTTATCTGCTCTCTCCATTTTTTTATTTCTCTTCATTTCTTCTTTTTTCTTTCTCCACCCCTTCTCCTTTCTCTATGATAAATACCATATTTGGAGGCTATTATGAAATTATAGCTTTGCTAGTTTGCTACTTATAGGCGGTATTATGTTGCTTTTTGGATCATATATAGTTTTATTACTTATATCTATAAAAAATAAAGATACATACTTCTGCTGAAACTTTCAATAAAATAAAAGTAAAAATACATAACGTGCCTATAGTTATATAGCTTAGGCATTATGCAACTGTGCTTCGCCAGTGCCTTACCACTTTGATTTTTATACTTATTTTTAGTTAGTTATTTTTAATAAATTCAATTGTGTTGTGGTTGAAATTAAAATACCAGGATACTCGATAATGTATTCTTGATGGGAGTTACTGGCCGCTTTTGATATGAATCTCTTTTGTCCAAGAATGCAAGCCGGTTTCCAATCATCTCCACAACTGATTCCATGCTTTGAGGTCTATCCTCTTTTTCCAAGATGCAAGACAGGGTTTTATTAAATTATTATTATCATTGTTATTATTATTTTTAATGAAGTTTACTCGTTTTTTATAATAAAAATAAATATAAAAAAATTTCACTTATGTTAATACATTTGTTTTTCTTTTTTTTGAATTACAATTGATATTTGATAATGGGTATATTCAAAATACTTCTACTATACTAAACTAAATGCTATTGATTACTGAGATCTCAGGTAGCATAGTATACAACATATATTTAGGGGCACCTGAGTCCGAACGAAGGAGAGAAAGGAGGCTTACAAGGGACCATCTTACAAGGCCTAGCAAGGTAAGGCTTGCAGATAGCAATTATGCCTGTTTGGATATATTGCAGTAGAATTTCAAATTCAAACCAAATTCATAAACACCTTCTTTTTCAGTAGCTCAGTATATATATATTTGACAGGAGCACTTTCTTTTGCCCAAAGTAGACCCGCACTCCTAAAATGCTTGAAGAATGATCGCTTCTCTCAACTAAGAAAATGCACTTGAAATGAAACTGACAATTCTGGATAATCATGGCATCCGTCACCAAAAAGGAATGTTACATTATTTCTTGTTTGTGTGGTGTCGAGAGTAATAAAGAGGAGACAAAACAAGTCCGATCTCTTGATCAGGTAGGAAGAATAACATTCTCTAAATAACTATGCAAGATGCTCGAGTTTTCTTGTTTTTTCTAGTACAAGACCATTCCTAGTATCTCCTTTCATATTTTTCATCATATCTATCTTACACGGGTCACAGAAAATAATTCTACATCCATTAACTAAGTGATAATTTGCTTGAGAACAAGGATCAACTGCACATTATTCTGATATTAACTTCATCGATGAATCATATGACATATCAGATACTAAATGTATTCAAACAATGTAGGACCGTACATAATCTTAGATTACCCATATTCAAAATGCATGAAACTAACAGTCCCTTGGGTATGCTTTTGTGTCTCATGGTAAAAACAGCATAACATTGGCATCAAAAAGCTTCTTCAATAGAAACCCAACACACATACCTTCCAAGGCCACAGTGTGGTAATTGAAGTCTCTGCCATGGAAAAAAATGCAGACAGACTCAAAAGCGCAGCCAAAATCAACCCTTGCTCCTTAAAAACACACAAAACCTGATAAATCTTCGGCCACGCATTCGTCATCGCAACCCGAATCGGCCCCAAAAGCCCATTGCCCTTACTAACCAACCCTTCCATTGCAAGCACCCTTCCACATTGAAGCACAAAAACCCCAGCCACCATTGCCACCAACACCAACCCTCTCTTCACCAAACTCACTAAATTTCAATCTTTCGATCCCCATTCGTTCCTTCTACCACCGCACCTTCCTCCTTCACCACACCCCTTTGATCAAAAACTTCACTTTCCCACTCCCTCGACTTGCTGTGGGTTCTGCAGACTCGAGGGGTCAAGTGTTTCACTGAAATTCGAGTGTGGCAATGGAGGAACCTAAGAGGGGTCACGGATGGTGGCTTGGATTGTCGATTGGTTAAAAAAAGTGGGGGTTTTTGCCTGGAAATGAATGGGTATTTGGTGAGAACTGAAGCTTCGATTGAGAGATCCATTTGGGGGTTTGAAGAGATGACAAAAGGGGGTTTTAGGATTCAGTGAGAAAAGGATATTCGATTGAAGAAAGGGAGAGAATGATGGAGAGATTGGTGAAGGGGAGATGAGATAGAAAAAGAGAGGTTCTTTTGGAGGTCACCCTCTCCACTCCGACAAAGCCAACTTGTGTGCCAATGTCTGGATTGGATTTTATTCCGGGACCTTTTGCTGATGCAAGTAGGGGTGGGTGTGATGCCAAAAATGACTGATTTATTAGGCTTGATATAATAAAATTCAAAAATGCTAAGAAATCATGTTTTTGCAATCAAGATTTGTAACCATGGTGCTTTTGCGTGATCTTGAATGAATGATGAAAATTCTAAAGTGTTTATGTGTATCTCGAAGTTGTAAAAAGAATTATCTAATGTGCCACATCATCCTGGTTACGCAACCAGTTTCTGCAGCCTCAATAAAAATATTTTCCATATTCAAATTACGGATTTTTGTTTTTAGTAAAAGGAAAAAAATTTAGTCTTGAACAAGGAAATCGACATTCCCGTGATGAAATTGATTCTTCAGTTCACGTATCAAATTCATGGTATCCATCTTAGTTTGAATTTGATATCGGCATCACCAACATCCTACCTATTGCGAGTTCCTTGAAGTATTGTTCCATGTCAAAGAGAAAAAGAAATCAATATCTTTGGCCAAAAATTCTACGCTGCCTGGTCCATGCCTGGATGGTACCGGGCACGTGTAAATTGGTGAGGCGATGAAAGGGTTGTTGGTGAACGACAACGACACTGGTGAGGTGACTGTGGCTGGAGGACGAACGGCGATTGAAAGTGGAGGAGGAACCTTTATGCGTTTGGAGGAAAAAAAAACGGTGACAGGAAGTGGGAGGAGACTAACGTTTGTGTGGAGGAAAGGACTTACCCGTTTGGAGGAGACAAATGGTGACGGGAGGTGGGCGGTGGAGGATGAACCTTTCATCATTCGTTTCGAGCCTTACTGATTTTGTGTTTTTGAGCTCCAACTCTTTCGATTTGTTTTTTTTTTATTAAAGTTTGAAAGTCTAGCACATGGGTTGGGTTGCCACGTCATCAATTTACACATGCCTGATACCATTCAGGCATGGACCAGGCACCGTAGAACTGCTCATCTTCGACATTGTGATTCTCGCCACTGGCTATTTGTATTATCATTTGGATAATCGTCCATTTTTAGAAAGTTTCTTAGCAAAGAGCTCCCAAAATTATTATTGTATAAACTATTAGAGTCCAATGCCCTCATCTTACGTGCTGTTAATTTATGTAGAACATAAAATAATGAACTCTTGACCAATAACACATTCAAATATGGATATGGACGTTTTTTCAAATTTAAAAGAGGCAAATGTGGTTTCCTTGTAAAGACCTAATTTGAATATTAGTCAAACATCAATAAGCCAACTAATCTGAATATACCTTGGGACTTAGAGCTTAATTAGCCTGAAAAAAAGTCACATATTACTCAATTTCAGTGTAGAACGAACATAATGCGTATGTGTACAAATCAACAATAGTACTAAAAATGCTCGAATGCAAACGAAATGGAAAACCTAAATGATAAATATATGACTTTCAAGTAAAATGATGTTGAATGCGCAAACCCATTTGTGTAAGAGTATACTCGAATCTTTGTAGATTGTTGTGATGCATGGCGAGATTAAAGTTTTGAGTATAGTCCAACACAATAGAACTATGACCTAACCCCCCCCCCCCCCCCCCCCCCCGACAAATGTATACCCTAGTTGGATAAAATCATACACTAGTATTTTCACGATGTTTTCGCTTAGTGTTTAAAGTTTACCACAATTGCCTAACATTTGGCTTGTACTCAACCTAGCAAATATCACAATGTCTTGATATTTGGTATAATTATTTGCAAACTTTAAAAAAAAAATTGATGACGATGCACAAATTCAATGGCTTAGCAAAATGCCGATGCGTAGAAGACATGAAGCTAAAAAATGTTCTTGATAGAGTCCAAAATCTATATCTAAAAGCAATATATAAACAAGTGAAATAACCGATGAAGGTTCTTACTTTTCTCGTGCCGTAGGAGATACCCATAAATATATGTTCTAGGATATACCTTGTTATTATTCGACTTGTTGTTTTGCCAGATATACGATCATCATTTTGCCTATGATCTAATGCCAAATGTACATGAATGATTGGACTAACAATCTCACCAACCCAAGATTTTCTTCAAGTCCCAACCAAAGTCAAAAAGTCCTCCTCCAGGTCATCACGCGGCTCTCAAAGTATACGTTAAAGGTAGGCCGGCGGTGGATGACCGGTCAATCCGGTTCAAAACCGACACTCACCAGTCATCCCTCTCGTCTTGCAATATAAAACTCTTGGTCGAACCTCTCATTGAACCTCTTCACTGTTTGGTCTACCAAAGTAGGTTTCTGCGAATTTCATCTCCTCTTCTCTCTCTAATTGACCTCATTGAGAAAAACCCTAACTTTCCCTTCAATTCGGGTCCAGTTTCATCCCATATTTCTGTTTCAGTCGAATCCCACCGCGGCTTCTCTCCTCGGGTGAGTAATTTTGTGTTTTTTAAGCTTCGAATTAGGGATTTTGTTATTTGATTTTAATGGGTTTCTGTGTTTTTTTTCTTTCTATAGTGGGGTTGTTTGAAATGTTGAGATGGAGTTTGTGTAGTTGTAAAAATGTGACCTTGGAGGTGGAAATTAATGATTTGGTTGTGAATCGGGTTCTGGGTATTGTGATTTCAAGTTATTTGATGGATTTTGTTTGGTGGGTGTGTTCAAAACTTGATTTTTAGGATTGGGTATGTAGGAATTTTAGAAAATTCCAGGTGTTTATGTTATTAGTCAGTAATCAAGTTATTTGACGAAATTTGCTTGATGGGTGTGTTCAAACTTGATTTTTATGTGAAGTATGCCGGTAAAATTTATCTTATGTATTGTTATTACTGGCATGAACAACTGAACTTGTTAATGGTGTTAGTTTTTGGTATCTATCTAGGTGTTTCGGCTATTGAGAATTATAGATGTTTATGTTCTAGTAAACTGTTTCCCCGTGATTTGACTATTTCAAGTTGAGTACTCAGGGAAAGTTTGATTTAGATGGTAGTGAAGAAAAGGGGCCTAAAGAAGAGAAGACATAAACAAGTTTGTTTGTATTTGGATTTCATGTTTTATTCTGAAAACATTCTTAGAAGTGTCATTTTGTGGCAAGGAAACATCTTTCTAGACTAGCAGTCATTATACATGTACTCTTTGTATAATTTGTTTTTGTTAGTATGGTTTGTAAGATTATAATAATTAGGTTTTGGATTGGATATTTTTTAGACAACATTTGGGGTGAGCGTGGGTTGTTATTTGTTTTGGTTGAATCATTTTTAGATTTGCTTAATATCGAGAGAGGTTATTTGATTTTCCTTAACTGAAGTACTAAGTTTGACGTGAACTTGTTCTGTTGCAGTTATGGGTGTTGGTGAGTGATATCTTCGATGGAAACATCTCCTGAAGCTAACCACCACACTCCAAAAATGCTGCCTCCACGCCAGCAACCACGACCTACCCTACGGACGTCCCTATCATTAGCTTCTTCAGATGCTGGGTCTCCTGATCCCCAAGAACCTGGTTCAAATTCTGAGCAAATTCGTGACTCCCCATCAGTGAGTGCAAGCTCACAGGAAACATGGCCAGCATCTGATGCAATAATGGGGAAGAAATTGGAGAATGAGAAAGAAGGAGAGAATGATGGTCATGAGCAGTCAGTTATTCGCAGGGTTTCTTCTTCTGATAAGATGTCCCTACGGGATATAGCTAGAGAAAGGGTCGAGTTGATCGCTGACAAGATGCTTGTTGTACCAGATGAGCTTCTTGAAGAATTGAAGAGTGAGCTTAGGGTTATTCTTGAAGGAACTGGTGGCACTCAGCATAGAGAGGAGTTCTTGATTTTGCAGAAACTTGTTCAGGATAGGGGAGATCTCACTGATAAAACCTTAACTCGAGCTCACCGTGCACAGCTGGAGATTCTCGTTGCAATTAACACTGGGATCCAAGCTTTCCTGCATCCTAACATCTGTCTTTCTCAGACTTCTCTTATTGAGGTATTTTTGTACAGGAGATGCAGAAATATAGCATGCCAGAACCAGCTTCCAGCGGATGGCTGTAGTTGTGAAGTATGTGCTAATAGAAATGGTTTCTGCAATCATTGTATGTGTGTTATCTGTAACAAATTTGATTTTGAAGTGAACACATGCCGGTGGATTGGTTGTGATTTGTGCTCTCATTGGACCCACACGGACTGTGCAATTCATGAAGGACAAGTCATTATGGGTCCATGTGGTAAGAACGGAGCAAGCCCTTCTGATATGCTTTTCAAGTGCCGAGCTTGCAACAGGACCTCAGAGTTGTTGGGGTGGGTTAAAGATGTTTTCCAACACTGCGCACCTGGCTGGGACCGCGAGGCTTTGTTGAGGGAGCTTGACGTTGTTCGTAGGATCTTTAGTGGAAGTGAAGATTATAGGGGGAGGAAATTGTATTGGAAATGTGAAGAACTTATTGAAAAAATGAAGAATGGAGCGGCAGAGTCAATGACTTGCAAAGTGCTTCTCCTCTTCTTCCAAGGTTTGTACTTTCTTAGCTCAAATCATTCTTCCCATTCTTAAACTCAGAAACTAGCATATGAAATTCAGTTAACCTAAAATGTATCTAAGCAATAAGCCCATCCCAGATATTGACACAATTGCCAATGAAAAAGGTAAATTAAATTGTAAAAGCATGAACAACTAAGTAATGCAAATTTGAAAATATTGTCAAAATCTGAGCTGCAAGTAGTTAGTAGAGAAAGGTATAAGATAGATAATTACTCTTTTCATTATTTTGGTACATTTTTTTATCTCAGCTATTCTTGACTTGTTGTGAACTTCCTAATTAGCAAAAGACACGAGGTCGTTGATATGATAAATAGAACACAACAAATATTATTTTTCATGTTCACTAAGTTGGTTGAAAGTTTCTCATAAACTAAGAGTAGGATCTTAGCTTCAGTGATTGAATCGAGTCGAGGACTATTTGTTTCCAGAAAGCAAGCTTAGCTTCAATATGAATTGCAAATTTGCTTTTAGTTTTGAATGTTACATGTTGAAGATAATACTCCATAATGTTTAATCATCAGATTCTTCTTAATGTTTAATTCTTTGTGTGTTAATTCAAGCTTAATGAATTACTTGAAAATATTGTTTAAGTTATTTGTTATTTGGCTTTTTTTCTTTTTCTTTAACAAAGTAATACTTAAGGGCATCACCTTACAAAAGGACACCACAAACTACTAGTCATGCTTTTGAGGCAATAGGCCTGATGCCACATTTATCATTGTGTGGGATGTATGAGAATTCCTGACGAGGGGAGTGTCTGTTCTGCTTCGCTAAGCCAATTTGTTGCCACTTGAGGTTGAAAATATTTATAATAACCTGATGCAGTTCTAATATTCGTGTACAAATGTTGCTTGTTAAATTTGTTTTCCCATAGAGTCTCTAGAATGACATGCGAATCAGATTTAAGACAAAACTGCAATAGCCTAGAGAAAAAACCCAATCCCTCTTGATATGGCCAAATCCTCAGAATGTCTGGTAGATGCATTTTCAATGTGGTCGTTGCGTTGTCTCTCCCTTGGAGTCTTCGAAAGTCCTACCAACCATTACCCTGGGTTTCCGAAACTCTATCAATCAAAAGAGTCTGTTCATCTAAATTGGAGTGCTGGTATCGCAGTGTAAAAGATATAGACTACAAACTTCATATCCAACTCCTATTCATTTTCTAAATTCATTTGCCTCCTATCCATCAGAATTTAATCAGACCACATCATGATCTGATAGAGATCAATGTTTTCAAGGATTATGTTTTGACTGTGCCTTATCGTATATGTCAATCACCAAGCATGTTGTTCAGCTTTACTTCTTAGTGTTCCTCCATTTGAACTAAGACCTGCTATCAATTTACTTGATCTGATTGTGGCCTTCTCCTTTTATTGTCACAGAGCTTGAGATTGACCCTCGGAGGAATACTGAAATTGAAGAAGGCGGACGTTTGATAGCCCCGCAAGAAGCATGCAACCGGATTGCAGAGGTAGTGCAGGAGACCATAAGGAAAATGGAAATGGTGGCTGATGAAAAGATGCGGATGTTCAAGAAAGCCCGCTTGTCACTTGATTCTTGTGACAGAGAACTTGAGGACAAGGCCAAGGAGGTGACAGAGCTGAAGTTGGAGAGACAAAGAAAGAAACAGCAGATTGATGAATTGGAGAGCATTGTTAGGCTCAAGCAAGCCGAAGCTGATATGTTCCAGCTGAAGGCCAGTGAGGCCAGGCGAGAGGCTGAAAGGCTGCAGAGAATCATGCTTGCCAAGACTGAAAAGACAGAGGAAGATTATGCTAGTAGGTATCTGAAGCAACGATTAAATGAAGCAGAGCTCGAGAAGCAGTATCTTTTCGAGAAGATAAAGTTTCAAGAGGGTGCCCGTGCATCGCAAAACAACGGAGGCGGAGGTGATCCATCCCAGATGCTTTGCAAGATCCAGGACTTGCTGAAGAATGCAGGACCCTAGAATGTGATTGTCTGTTGTGTTATTAGTAATACAATGTCGATAGAAACCTGTGTGATCAAGGGAAATGTAGTATTGTTGTTGCTCAGTCACTTGAAATCATGTTTTGCCTTTGAACCTTAGATGCCAGAACGGTTATGTACATCTGCAACTCTTGACCCTGAAATATCCCTTGTTTTTGTTTAATAACTCAAGTGTAGTATCTGCTTACATGTGTGTTATACCTTCATTGAATTTTTTGACTCATTTGAACTCAGTGATGCTGACAAGTATTAGATGAGGTGAGACGTGTCATGCAAATTGTCTTGGTATTCTGTATGTAAATCATGAATGTTATGTGATTGCACTTTCTTAATGAGATGTAGTTAAAGTTATATGTTGCTGTGATTTGAGGCTGTATTAAGCTTCTTGTCTACTATTGTCATCTTAGTACTGTTGTTGTGGAAAGAAATGATGAGTTTCTCTTGGGGAGCATTTTATAAATTTGATGCAGGAGGGTTTCTAATTTGCTTTCAAAGTTATTTACTAAATAACTTAATTTTTCAATTTAATTAGGAGTCTTTTTAGGATTAAGCTTTACTTTTTCTTTTAGGAATAAACTGTTTGTTATTTTAGTATTTGATTCTAATTTTTCTTGTAGGAATAGACAATTTTCTTTTAGGATTAAGTTTTACTTTTTCTTTTATGAATAGACTGTTTGTTATTTTAGTATTTTATTCTAATTTTTCTTTTAGAAATATGCTGCTTATTATTCAAGTTATTTGAGTACAATAAATAGAGTTCTTTCTCAATATTATAAGAGACTTTTGATTTTGATAATATGAATTGAACATTAGAGTTATTTCTCTGTGTTTTTGGCAATTATCTTGTGTTCTTCCCTATTAATTATCTGTTGAAGCTAGCCTACAGAATAATCGATATTATGTCCGGCGTCAAAATTATAACATACTTTCACCTGTGCTTTTGTTTCACCAAACAAATTTGCTTAAACCTTGGTAAGAAAAAACCTAGCAAAGCATAAGTGTAGAGGAATTAACAAGTTTCATAATCCAATCTCACTGCACTGGCAAAAATGAAATGTTATCTCAAATGACAAGTGCTTTTAGGTAACAATATTGACCTTTGGAGGGATTGTTGGATTAAGCTCGGATTACTTCTGGTTGACTATTTACTTAATCCCCTAATCCATAATTTGCCGCACAAAATTTCGAATTTATGGAACAATCCCACAGATCAATATTCCCAATGGAATGATAACCTCATCAGTTCCATCTTCCATGCCTTAGTGGCCAGTGACATTCAGAATATCCTAATTTGACGATCAGATTGTCCTGACACTCTGATCTGGCTTCCGAGTAAAAAATAAATTTTCACAGTCAATAACGCTACCAAGGTGTTTACTCTGGAGCAATCTGAATGCTCCACCTCCCTCCCTCCATCTCTCAGCACTGATGCTAAGTTTCTAAGAGAATTGTAGATAATCAAGACGCTTCCGTCTGCCCTTTTTCTTCTATGGAATCTCAGTCAAGATATTCTTCCTCCCATGACCAATTTGTCCCGTCTGCACACATTTGGAAGATTGTTGTACTTTCTGCCACAGTTATGCAGAAGATGTTACTCATCTATTTTTCCTCTGTCCGATCATACATCAACTCTGGCTCCTCGCGCCCCATCCCTATCGACTGGCTCAATGATAACTTTGGAGTGCCCAATACCTCCCTCTTTTTAAAGTTCATGTGGGATACTGCGAAGATCCACCCCGAGTTTAAAGAGGAAATGTTCTCTCAGTTTGTAGCATTCATTTTGACTCTATGGCAGACACGTAACAACTGTATTTTTCAAAATACCAAATTCAACGCGCAAAAATTTAGAATATCTTTTCAGAGTACTTGGTCTAATTGAAAACACCAATGAATTTTCTACAAATTCCAATCACACAAATCATTGGGATGCCCTTACCTCTGCAGATGCTATTAATCCGGTCTTTATTCATCAAGTCCTTCAAACGGCTGTCATTGACAATCAGGCTAATTTTGTTTCACCCTTATTATCTTCATTGGGTCCCCACACTGAGATAGCCACTATCCGGATAGCTTTGATATGAGCCTAAATCCATTTAGCCATATGTCACAGACTTACCCTTAGATCTTTATATCTCAAACATATTCCACTTTTCCTTGATTCAGACATGATTTTGGTCACATATGAAAATAGTTTTTTGGCCCAATCTCAATAGGGAGCGGTCGGAGTTTTTGTAGTCAACATGCATGGTGAGGTGCTAGCACGGGTCACTTACTCGATCACTGGAAAGGTGATGGATAATACTATGGCAGAGTGTCACGCAACTGAAGCAACTTTTCTTCTTATCCAAGCTAAGAAGTGGATATCAGATTTTTGGATGGGAGACACAGGGACGCTTTACTCTATTCTACATGATGATTAACGACAACCTAGAGCAGTCATGTACTAGGCATGGCGAGCACTCATTAGCAACATACAAAGACTGCTCTCTATTCACGATATTTGGTTTTGTCATTGTATTTGTAGAGACATCGATTATGACGCTCATAACCTAGCTACTATAGCAACCCAACAGTTATGTACTTTTAATTAGTATTATATGCTTTTAACAAAAAAAAAAAATCAATGTTGTGCGAGATAGAGCTAACTGTTAATTTAAAAAAAAAAAAAAAAACCCATCGTGGGCTCGAGTGTCATGCAACTGAAGCGGTTTTTTTTCTTATCCAAGCTAAGCAGTAGATATCAAGTTTTTTGATGGGAAACTCAAGGATGCTTCACTCTTCTACATGATGATTAGCGGCAACCTAGAACAGTCATGGACTAAGTATGGCGACCACTCATTAGCAGCATACAGAGACTGTTCTCTATTCACGACCTTTGGTTTTGTTATTTTATTTGTAGAGACCTCGATTATGAGGCTCATAACCTCGCTGATATAACAACCCAACAGTTATGTACTTAAAATTAGTATTATATGCTTTTAACAACAAAAAAAATTTAATGCTGTGCGAAATAGAGCTATAATTAAAAAAAATGCAAGATAGAGCTAACCATTAATATAATTATAAAAAATATAAATGCGCCCACCGTGGGGCTCGAACCCACGACCACAAGGTTAAGAGCCTTGCGCTCTACCAACTGAGCTAGACGGGCTTAGTGAAAGTGTAGATTGTACTTTTAAATTAGCTGTTAAACTTTAATGACCGGCGAATGTATCACTTTATCCATCAAAGCAAACTCTGACTCATTTAGTTATCATGTTTTCAGTGAACACCTTATGGGTTCAACTCAAGCCGCTATTTATGTTCTAGGTCGAATACATGTTCTAGGTCAAATAAAGGACCTTTGTCAGTGTAGAAGAGTGCACACAGATACTCATATTGAATCATAGTATACTACCGGAAATATACCTATGATATTTGATGCATCCAAAAATTGTTTTCCTGTGAAGTGGACTTGCAAAATAGATGTTAGACTGCCAAGAACCACCTTTTTGGTGGCCAAAGGCACTTCGATACTTAAGTTAACAACTTTGTTTGAAGAATGAAGTAAATCTGGATAAAACTCAGTTAAAGTTGCATATTTGTGTCGAATGTTCCCTTTACCTTTTATAATGAACACGGTTAATTCTCTGCGTGACTTAAGCATATGAGACGCAACGAAAGGAGACGTTTCTCGTAATAGTCTCATCCTTAATAGAAATGCATTTGTGGAGGCGTAACTCTCTCCGCGACTCTTTTTTGTGCAACGATCATTTTCTTTATGAGAGAACTCGTGTCGAGTTTGAATTCGAGTTCTGATTCATTTGGATTTGGATTCGAGCTTTGTTTAATGTTTTCTCATTGGTGGGTCTTGTCTGGGCCTTTGTGATTGACTTTATTCTTCTTGAATTTTATGAGTGGGCTCAATAGGTAGGATGCTATATCCTCATGATGAATGCTCTCTGCCACATGTACAGCCGTGATGATCAGTTTATTTTCATATATCTTCAATATTGTTGGCCTAAAATTCAACATGTTTGAGGTTTTAGACCAAGTCATTGCCGTGTGCTGATTCCATGGGCAAGACTGTCCTGCCTGCGCAAATTATTCTACATTGCTATTTCTTTTGAGCAATCCATGCTCCACTGGATGTGCTCTTAGTTATATGTTTGTCATATCATTTTCTTTATCTTCTTAATCTATCACCTAATCGAATGCTAAACTCAAACTCGCTAATTTCCTGTTTCAAATTCCAACCCCTACCACCCATGGTGTGTGTACAATAACAAGAAGCAGTGGCACCAAACAAGAGCAGCAGAAAATGCCAATTAACAAGGTGGCACCATAGCAAATCGTTAGGTGAAAAGAAAATAAACACTTACTGATCTCATCTTCCTCTCTTCTATCTTTTGGTCCCATGTGTTTGTTCGATCTTTCTCTGCTCTGAACTCACTCACTTGTTGCTGTTTTTTCACTCAAACACACACCACCATCATAACTCCAATCACAATTCTATGAAGTACCCATTGGGTATACAATTATAATTTGGTTCTCTCAACCTTTAACATATATATATGATATCCATGCATGTCTGAAAACTGAGAAGCTGGTAATATGACTATCCCAGCAACCTTTCGAACACTGATGTTAACTAGATCAGTTTTGAATTATTGGTTAATATCAAGCATCAAAACATGCCTGATATTCTTGGAGGAAATGTCATCAAGAATCTTTGCTCATAGTATTTCAAATTAGTGCTTCAAAACACAAAGTCATAATGGTGTTAGAAGCACAAAAATATATAAAAGTACATGTACATTCACATCACACTAATCAAAGTGTAAACAAAAACAAAGTATATATGTTAATTAGTTTTACATTTATGATTTATATGACGATTGCTTTTGTATCTTTGGATGTTAGTAATCACTCCCATGAACCATTTGTTATTTTTGTGGTAAGAGATCTCCAAGTCAACATCACCATATCTTATTGAAAAGGCTTTAACCCATTATTTGTACTTGTTTTTTTTTTTTTATATATATATATATATATAATAAGGAGGTCAATGGTTGGTTCACCAACCCAAGTTTGGGAAACTGCCAAGCTTTGGATGAGGTTATTCGCATGGGTGCATTGGTGTGTTTGATACCATAAAACAAACAAGAAGAACAAACGCATGAATGAATGTAATATAATATGGTGACATTGGATGAACTCATCATTTGGTGAGAGATTATAGACTTTTAAAATAAGGTTTGAACAATTCAAAATATCTTAATTTGTTGGAAACGTTTGAATTTTAATAATCTCTAAGCAAATGTTAGTTTGAGTCTTTTTTGTTGTTGATGAATTCATTCCTCTAATTCATATTAATGCGGCTTTGATGTATATTGTCCTTGTCTCTTTAGCTCACGTTAGTATGCCTTTTATATTTTTCAAACATTAAAATAGACATGTGTTAACAACCCTGTGAACACGAGATGCAAGTACCGGTCAAACGCCTTGATTTTTTATCCTCAATTTTTATTTTCATTTGAAGCAAATGGTTTTATTTTAATCACAACAATAAATAAAATGAACTCCACTATAATAAGCCACATTAAGGTCAAAACTCCTTAAAATGACTAAATTATAAAAAAAATTATATGTTTAGAGCATCCACCTAATACAATTTGAATAAAAAAATAGACAAAAACCTAATACTCTCTATGGATTCAGTCTAAGTTTGACATGATAGGTTTGTATATTGAAACAAATTCTTGGAGACATTTGTTCTTTAACATTGTCTAATTAACACATAAAATATTAAGCACCTCAAATAATGTTTATTCTTCAAATTGGGATCTGATTGGTATCTCCTCATGAATCAACAAAAACTAAATGATATAAAATTGAACATATTTTAAAAATATAGAGTGGTTTTAAGTGATGTTTATGGGTTATTGTATTAATTTAGCCTATCTAATAGGCTGTCAAGCACACTATATTAGTGTATATATACATAGGATTTAATTATAATCATTGACTAGGCCATTTAGTTAATAATAGAGTTAATGTCACCTTGCGCATTGCAATAGTAATAGAGGGGAAATTAGAACAATATTTAGTTTGGTAAGGCATGCTATAGCTAAAAAAGTGATAAATAATTTATACTACTTAATGCAAATCTAATTTATTTAAAAAGAAGTAGGAAATGCTTCTAGAACAGTAGAAGGATTATTGCTCGAGTAATTTACCTAACCATATATTGACATACCTGGTTAGGTACCTTTATTGAATGTTTAGATCGATTCACCTTTGAAAGTAAGGTTTCTAAAATACATAGTTGGTTAACAACTAATAAGTTATATTATTAGATAAGGAGTCAAAATACTACATTTTACACGAAAGACTTAAAAATCGTTTTCAGGAACTAAATTTATCACAAAATTAGGGTTTTCACTTTAAGGATTTATTTTTGAGTTATTGACCAAATAATTAGTCGAATGAGGAAATCATCATAATGTATTTAGAATGTTCTTAGTGGGTTACCATTCTTCCTCCCTTTAATAACAAACATGGAGAAATGGGCTTTATAGTATCTCTAGAAAGAAACCCTCAAAGATTTGGTTTGAGAACCCTAAATGCTATTTGTGGCTGCACACAACTTTTTAGTAAAGTTACTTAAACTAATAAAAAGTGATTATGAGTGTGTGTTATGTGCTTGGTCACTTTTTATGTAAAAAAGTGATTAAAAATTGGTTTAAGTTCTCAATGGAATAAAAGAGGAATCTGTTTTCCAAACTTTTTTTTAGGTCACATGGCTTCTACTCCTTCATTGTCTAGTAAGCATGCCATGTGGCAAAGTAGGAGTCAATAGCATCAACATGGGTTAATTGACTTAATTCATAGTGCGATATACTTTCTATAATAAATAGCTAATACGAGACTACTTTTAAAATATATTGGTATTTCATTGTCCTCCAAGACCAGTGATCGATTGTTTGTTTTCAAAATGTTCATATTTAAATAACCAAAATACTCTTTAAATTATAAGACTGAGATTCAATATTTTGTATCTCAACCAACTCATCTCGAACAAAATTCAAGAATTAGATTTCTTGATTTCAAGATTCTTCAATGTTTAGGAAACTCAATCAGATAGAAAAAGAGGAAGGAGAGGAGGTAGGTTGAGGAAGAAGATGATTTTTTTTTTAACACCTATGAGATTGTTCTCAAGATGCTCTTATTATTTTGATTGGACCCTTATTATTTTCTTCGACAAAGAATTGCACATAATACATTGCAGGTTTTATGAAACTTTCGCAGGATGAAATGATAAAAAACGGAATTTCTTAAAGCCAACAAATCCCTCAATATCCACATTTTCCATCACCTATCTTCATAATTTTCAAACCTTCTTAATGTAAACAATGCGAACTATACTTTAATCTTAATGTAGACTATTTGTTTTTGTTCATGCAAAGCACTATATGGTATACAAAAATTCTAAATGTCGAGGAAGTGGGCGAGGGGAGGGAGGTGGCGGGATGGGAACCATTCACCTCTCTCGAGATGTGTGCCATTTTTTTGGCGCGCACATCTCGAGAGAGGTGAACGGTTCCCATCCCACCACCTCCCTCCCCTCGCTCATTTCCTCGCTTATTTCCTCGTCATTTAGAATAACTCTATAGTATATAAGTTAACTTTTGACCTAATTTTCATGAATAAGTTACTTCATTTTTCCACCAAAGTAAAGCGTGGACTTGGCCCATCCCTAGTTATGGCCCATCATTTATCTTACCTTGACATCACTATCAAGTCCTCCATCTCCACCAAATAGTCTCAATCTTATATTTTAGAAAGAAAAAAAAAATCAAATATTTGGTTGACAAAAAAACAGTATCTGTAGCTCAACCCATGAGTTTATAAAGAGTTTGTACATCCACTCAGGCTTTAAAGCCTTTTTTATTTTTATTTTTTTTTTAATTTTATTTTTTACATATTTTCTTTAAAATACAATTACAAACATTATCTATAAAAATGGTAATACTGTAAAAAGTTCAAAACTTTTTTTAATTTTTGGCCAAACATGAATGTGTTTTATTAAAGATAGAAAGTAAACAAAATACAGAGGGAATTATTTCATTTTCTATATCAAAAAATGCCAAAACATCGTGAAGGTGTCAAAAACTAAATCCCTAAACAAGTTACAAGCCGAATCCATTCTTCACAACAATTCTCTAAGCTCGATAAAGATAGAGTGCTTTGATCTGTTGAGCCATTAAAAAACCCTCATATTTATCTCTTTCCACACATATGATATCACATGAGTATGTGAGGAACCCTACGCCATAATGACTCCGCCCTGCCGATAATGATTAACTTGGGACCACCAACTTAGCCAATCTAAAATTGAATCTTGAAACATCAAACTCAAACCAAATTTTGACAAGAAAAATGCTACAAATGGATTTGGAGAATCTGCAGTGAAACATCAAATGATCCAGCGTCTCGTCAATCTCATTACAAAGCACACAAAAACTTCTTGTGTGGATTCCTCTTTTCCTTAACCTATCTTTAGTCAATATTATCTCGTGCAACACTAATCAACTAAAGAAATTTATCTGAGGAAAAAGATTTTTCACCAAAACCAGATTCTTGTAAGAGGAAATGAAGGGGTTGGAATGAGTCTCATAATGAGAGGCAACTAACATATTAGAAAATTATGTTACCGAGAAGCCCACACCTTTACTCTTCCACACAAAACTATCAGATCTCTCTGAGAGCATCTGCCTATCCAACAGATGCATTAAATTGGCGATCTCCTCAATATTCGAAATGAAAAGTCTCAATAATTGCTATTAAACCAAAAATTGCTCACACTCCCATGTTGTTTGGTTTTTAATGGTAAACAATATTGGAAACAAATCATTCAGAGGTTAGTTACTGCACCAAGAATCAAGTTAGTAAGAGATGAGAACACCATTGCAACATCAAAAAGATGTGTGTAGAAAATACTAGTGCACCAAGAGATGGACTTCCACAAAAGCCCAAAACCTGATAAAAAAATAGCTATAAAGTCTGACTGTCTATAAACGAGGGTTTATAAAACTTAAATTTTCATCTTAACATGATTGACTTTAAGTTCAAATTGATATAATTGTGAAGAATAAATGTAGCATTTCTTCACATATACAAAGCTTAAGTCAAAACCATATTTAAGATTGATTTAACATATATTACTGTTTTTAGCGATAATGATATTTGGATATTTAGCGAATGAACAAATTGTAGTGGGCATGCATTGTCGTGGGTCACAATGTCGAGTCTTTGTTTTATATATTTTAGCTAAGAGTCATTATGGAATGTTCGATTTTGATTGAAACAAGGCGATAAGCTTAACCAAGTGATTATAACTCTATGATGCCATGGTCATATCATACAACTTTCGGAATAAAAATTATAACTTTTGGAACGTGAAGAGTAACACAAGGAACAACAATTCTAGTTAGCCTTATTTGATAACATTTTTTTGTCATTGTTTTTTTTTTTTTAAACATTTTTACAATTTTTTATAGATAATATTTGTGATTGTGTTTTAAAGAGAATGAATAAAAAATGTAAAAATACAAAAAAAGAGCCCAAAAAGACTACCAAACAAGACAGAATAAACTTACTCTACAAGAAATACATCTTCTCAAGACCTGGTCATATCATAATATCAATATACACTCTCACAAACATTATTTATGACAAATGTCAAGCTCGGAAAATTTAACAAGGCTCTTAACAACAAATTGTCTTTGTTCTTGCTCAACTAATCCCACATTCTTAATATTTTCACTTATGTTCACAAAAATGCATAGTTAATTGTTTCTCTATAGGGAAATTCTAAATGGCGAGTGAATCAGCGAGAGAGGGGGTGAAGCTGTTCATCTTTCTCGAGATATATGAAAAAATGTATTTCAAAACATTTTTACGCATCTCAAAAAAAATGAACGGCTTCACCCCGCTACCTTTGCTGATTTCCCTTCCCTCGATGTTTAGACAAACCCTTGTATATATATATATATTCTATTATTGTGGGTAAACCGGTAAACCACCAAGAACTCATCATCACCTTTATATATTCAAAATATCAAAACATCCATAAGGTTCCAGTTAAGATCCTCAACTCTCCATGCGCATTTTAGCAGGCTTGTAGACCCCACTCTACTTCACTGGCTTCTGAACTCGAAACAGAGCCTCTCCCTGTCTGTGTGATCGAGAGAGAAACAAAGAAGCCCTGTAAACGCGAACGGTTCAGTCTCTTTCGTCCTTCTCATAGCAAAAGCAAAAGAGGGGAGAGAGAGAAGAAGAAGAAAGAAGAGTTTTTGTTAATTAAAAATTGGATTTTTTTGGGTGCTCTTCAACTTTGATCTTGGTTTAGTTCACTAACTTTGCGCAAGAGATGATGATGAGATAATGATGTAGCCAACCTCAAACAATAAACGCACTACACACCAAACTGAAGTTAGAGAGAGTGAAGTAGAGAGAGAGACAGAGACAGAGAAAGGAGAGGGAATAAACAGAGTGGGTATCATTGATTCCAGTTGGGTTTGCAGAGAAATCAAGTGCGGGGGATCATCCAGCAACTCTGTTTGGAGAATTTCTGAAATGTGGTTCTCAAAAAGTATGGTTCTTGATTGGTTTTGGAGGTGAAACAGAGGAATAAAGTTGAAATCTTGACTGGGTCTTGAGTTGGGTTTGCAGAGATTCATCAAGTGGGATTTCTCCTAAAATGCCAAGATTTGATGGGGTTCTCTGTTTGACAGTGGAGAGTGGAACAGAAGGGAAAGGTGGGATGATTTGGTTTTGTTTGTTACTTTGAAGTGTGCTGAAAACTTCTGCAACTTTGAAAGGGGTTTTGTGAAGAAGCTTTGGTTTTGATGAGTTTTTTAGCTGTAGCTGGGGTTTTTCTCAAACTTCCAAGACTGTTTTTGAAGAGATGTAAATGGGTTTTAGTTAGGATGACTTTGCATTGCAAGCTCTCTACTTGTAAATCCTCCAGAATACCAGCTAATAGTAATGTTGCAAAGGTGGTGAGGAAGGAACAGTTGCAAGGATCTAGTGGTGATGGCTTGAAGTGGAGGAGAGCATTTATGGTTTTGTCAGTTTTTGTTTGTCTTATTGGGTCTCTATGGCTCTTTCCTAATTTGAATCATAATGGGGGTTCAATGAAGAAGGAGAAAGTCTCAACCTTGTGGGTTGAGAAAGCTAGAATTTTGCAGGAGAGGTTGAATGTCACTAGGAGTCAGCTTCATGCCATGGCCACTTTGTTTGACGAGTATGATCAGGCAAGTTTATTAGCTTCTTATTTTCTTATTAGTCTATGGTATTCGGAGTTTTGTTGCTTTTTTGTTTGATTTGCGATTTGATATCCTAAGGTACTTACCGTAGATATAACTGAAAATTACAATTAATGAAGTTTGGGTAGAAGAGATTAGATGGATATGCTGATTGAAATGACTGCTAGAATAAACTTAAATTGAAGATGGGTTTTGATTTGAGTTGAAATAGGTCAGTCTAGGGATCTTTCTAGTTGCACTTGTTTCAGTCCACTTCAGTTAAGCTGGGTTACTGTTTTTCATCATTTTTGTAAAAAATTCTGCGAAAGGCATCAATGCCATTGACTGTTTGATTTCAACAGATGAAGCCCTCGGAATGTATAGAGAGAATGCGACTCGAAATGCCACTGGGTGGTGACTTTAATTGTGCTCTGGAGGGACTGTCTTTGTACAGGGAGAAGTTTCAAATGTGGCATGAATGGGTGGAGGAGAAGATAGAAGCTAGGGATCAATGTCCAGTTCGAGATGAGTACATTCCTAAGAAACCCGTGTCAACTTTAGTAAAGGAGAGACATGCCCCACCTGGTCTATCTGAAGCTTCTTTGTCAAATAATCAGATAAAGGTAAAGAAATGTTCGTCGAATTGGATATTCTAAAGTACTTCAGTGTTGCTTGACGCGTATTTTATTACTTTGAAGGTATATTATTTTGATTACTTATTTTTGACAAAGGATAATATATATTGGGTGCAATGTGTGTTTCAGGGAGAAAAATATAAAAAATACATTTTCGAACAAAATGGACTTTTAATTTTAATTTTTTTCCCGACTTTCATTCCCAAAGCAAATCATAATCTCGTGTTCTATACAACCCCAAAATCATGCCTGGATCTGTAATAGACAAACTGCACTTTTGGTTTTTGTAAAAGTTCAAAAGTAAAGTGGAAGCAAATATCAAATGAAAAAGAGGGGAAGGATTGTAGAATGTTTGCCTAGTGTAAGTGCCTCATCCTAATTTGGTGTGGCTTCTGATCAGCTTCAACTTATGCAGCCGTGTATCACAGTACGTAAATTTACTTGTTTTGGCTTTGACAGAATGATCTGCAAACAAGATATCTTGGAGATTACAGAAAAGAGCATTGCGAAAGTCTCCCTATCTGTTTTTTAAAGATAAGTTGGTGTGTTTTTATCGGCATGATGGTAGGCTGGAAGTTCTCTTGTTTTAACGAAGGACTCAGGATTATTCCAAAGCAGAAGCAAGCTCAACAGGAACTCATTCAGAAGCAACCACAGGCTCAGAGCTCTTCTAAAGGCTGTGGAAAGTGGAGAAGGAAACTTCTTGTTGTCTTTCTTCTGTCAGGGATAATTGGGTCTTCATGGTTGTTTCGGTTCATGAACAAAAATACAATTTTGTGGCGGAGAGAGATGCTTGCTAACATGTGTGACGAGCGAGCTAGAATGTTGCAAGATCAGTTTAATGTGAGTCTGAACCATGTTCATGCCTTGGCCATTCTCGTCTCAACCTTTCACCATGGAAAGAAGCCTACTGCCATTGATCAGGTAAGGATATCATATGTTCATTGTTTTTGTCCTATTTTATTGTGGTAGTGTGTACCATTACTTGATGGGTGTCCTTCACTTGTAAGCTAATTTCTTCTGTATCAGAAGTATAAGTTGCACTTGGTTGATAGAACTTTAGTGGTTGAACATACATTTATTTTCTATGGAGTTATGTTTGTAAGACTAATTGATCATTGTTCGCGATGCATTTACATATAGGTGGGATGAAGCTGAGATGTCTTGGGTATAAAAATGTGATGTCTTAAAAACAATGACCCTAACACTACCTCTCTTTTCCACAGAAAACATTTGCAGAGTATACAGAAAGGACAGCCTTCGAAAGGCCACTGACAAGTGGTGTCGCCTATGCTTTAAAAGTTATGCATTCTGAGAGGGAGCAGTTTGAGAAGCTGCATGGGTGGACAATAAAGAAAATGGAGACAGATGACCACTCTTCAATTGAAGATTACATTCCTGAGAAGCTGGATCCTTCACCTGTCGAAGATGAGTATGCACCCGTCATATTCTCCCAAGAAACTGTCTCCCATATTGTCTCCATTGATATGATGTCTGGAAAGGTATTCAGCAACTTTATATTGTCTTACTCTATTTCTGTGTCATGACAAAAAAAAAAAAAAAGGAAAAAAAGGTGGCAATTTATTAGGATACCTAAAGAGGCCGCACCCATATTATGATTTTTTAGTATGTGTTATGGGTTGGTTGTTACCAGTGGCGGACCCAGGAATTATTATTATTTTATTGTTTTTTGTTTTTTTTTTGGGGGGGGGGGGGGGGGGGGGGATGTTGTGCAGCTATAAGTTACGCTTAACTTGATCACGTCAAATAAATTTTTGTTTGTCAAAGTATCGCATTGCGTTACAAATTCTAGAAATACAATATCTAATTTCAAAAATTTTCAATGGTCCTAATTAATTTTAATTAGTTTTGCTGATAATTTAATATTCCTTTTCCGGGATTGCTAATTTCATATCAAAATCAAAGCAAATGTCCCATCAATAGACAAAAATTTCTATGAAGCCAAAGCAACACAATGGACACTAATGATTTACATTAATCCAACTTGCAAACTGATCTTTCTTTTGGGAAAATGATGCCCTTAAGTAAGGAAAATGAACAACTAATAAGGCTTAAAAATTGAAATTGCTATTATGTTGACTCAGGGAGAAAATTGCCATATGACCCAGAAAAATAAATAAATGAATGTTTACAAAGTGACTTTAGGTTGGGCTATGCGTAAACTTTTGGTTCCAAAATGAGGGATGATGCACACATCTCCTATTTTGATTTAATTGGAAAAGATTGCAGAGAAGTTGCAGACATTTAAGTTGAGTGAGGGGGCAAGGTTCTTTCATTGGATTGCGAGGGGGGAAGCAACCAACATGCAACAGATGTCAGCCAAAGCCACATAGGTGCTCAATGAAAATGCAAATCTACGGGAGGGGGCGGGTGGTAACTGCCCTCTCTAGCTTCAATGTAGATCTGCTTCTGATCCTTACCTACATATATCCCCACTACCAGACTTTGTCATGAGAGCTGAGTTTGTGTCAACTGCTCGACTTTCACCTTCGGCTATACTTAGTTTATCTTTGTTGACCTGAAGGGTTTACTGAATTTCTCGTGCATCAACTTCAACACCCATCTAGACCCAATTGGTTAGTTGAAAAGAGCAATTTCTAGGTCCAGTACTTGGCTTCTTACCTTAAAATATTCGCTTGGGCTTAAAGTACTTTATTATCAAACCGGTTTGTCATTTCTCGATGCCTCTGAAAGAGCTCATAAATAGCAGTTCCTTACATTACCATTTGAAAGTTTGGAGTATTTTCACCGTGCAGGAAGACCGCGAGAACATCTTGCGAGCAAGAAAGTGTGGAAAGGGAGTACTAACATCTCCTTTCAAGCTATTAAAGTCAAACCACCTTGGGGTGGTGCTCACGTTTGCCATATATAACACTGACCTTCCTCGAAATGCTACACCTGAGCAACGCATTGAAGCAACTGAGGGGTAAGTGATCCACCTTGCACATTAAAAGTTGTGTTGTTGTTCGACATATCAAGTGTGTGAGTGTCCTGTGATGATTTCTTGAGCAGGTATCTTGGTGCATCCTATGACGTCCCATCTTTAGTAGAGAAACTTCTGCACCAACTTGCCAGCAAGCAAACAATTGTGGTGAATGTCTACGACACGACTAATAGTTCTGCACCGATCAGCATGTATGGTCCTAATGTGACAGACACTGGTCTGTTGCACATTAGCAACCTTGACTTTGGCGATCCAGTTCGGAGGCATGAAATGCATTGCAGGTTAGCTGTCACATTTATGAATAACATGCTTCTATGGATGGCAGGAGAGTTTTAAACCAAAATTGAAGTTCTAATTTTTTTATTTTTTATTTTTTATTTTGACATTGAAGATTTAAGCTGAAAGCACCACCACCTTTGACAGCAATAATGGCATCATTGGGTGTTTTAGTAATCACACTGCTTGTAGGCCATATCTTCGATGCAGCTATCAACCGAATTGCCAAGGTTGAAGGTGACTATTGTGAAATGATGGAACTCAAAGTCCGAGCAGAAGCTGCCGATGTGGCTAAATCACAGGTGATTCTAATTGTCACTAGGATACGAGATTCTCTCTTTGTTTCATTACAAAATTGATGTGATGGCCATTTGATATTTACAGAATTTAATTTGACCGTTTTTTCTTCAACAGTTCCTTGCTACAGTTTCCCATGAGATCAGAACTCCAATGAATGGTGTCTTAGGTCAGTGAAAAGTTATAGATGCATTGCATTTTGTTCATTTTATTTTATTTTATCTTATTTCAATTTTAACAGGAAGTATCTGCCTTTCAGGTATGCTACAAATGTTGATGGACACTGATCTCAATGCAAACCAACTAGACTATGCGACAACTGCTCTTGAAAGTGGGAAAGATCTTATATCATTGATAAATGAGGTCCTTGATCAGGCCAGGATAGAATCAGGCAGGCTTGAGCTTGAAGCTGTTCCGTTTGACCTGCGCTCTGTTCTTGACAATGTGTTGTCATTGTTTTCTGGCAAGTCTCAGGATAAACACATTGAGGTAGAAGAAAAGCTGTCAAATTTATTGCATTTAATCTCATTGTTTCATTATTGCTTTTGTTGACTGTTTCGGCTAACAAAATTTGTTGGTCCCTATCCTGTGTGACAAAGTTGGCTGTGTACATATCTGATTTGGTGCCTGAAGTGGTTATTGGAGATCCTGGTCGCTTTAGGCAGATAATTACGAATCTTGTTGGAAATTCAGTCAAGGTTTGTTGCATTTCTTGTTTCTTTGCTATTATCTAAAGTGCTTGAGACCCCAGAGTTTTGTCACCTTGTCTATGCCTCATACTCACAATATGTTGGCCTGATAAGATATAGAACTCAGGCATATTAGTTGACATTCTTGAAACGTATGAGACTAGTTTTATTTTCCTCATTTCAGCTCATTGATCTCTTAACCTTGAAATACAGTTCACTGAAGAAGGGCATGTACTTGTCTCCGTGCATATAGCAGATGAAGTTAGAACTCCACTTGAAGTAAAGGATAAAATGCTGAAACAACCCATTGAATTGGCAAATGATGGGGAAGTCAAATCTTATGATACATTAAGTGGACTTCCTGTAGTTAACAGGTGGAAGAGCTGGGAGAAATTTGAGACATTAAAAAATGGTTCTTCAATGGATGCAACAGAAATGATCAATTTGTTAGTTACTGTTGAAGACACTGGGGTGGGAATACCAACTGATGCACAAAGCCGCATTTTCATGCCTTTCATGCAGGCTGACAGCTCAACTTCACGTACTTACGGTGGCACCGGTATAGGATTGAGTATCAGCAAATGTTTGGTGGACATGATGGGTGGGGAAATTGGATTTGTGAGTGAGCGTGGGACTGGTAGTGTCTTTTCGTTTACAGTAGGATTGGCAAAAGGTCGAATTGATTCTTTGGATAAGAAGAAAAGACATCAGTTTGAGCAATCTGTGTCAGAGTTGAAAGGATTAAAAGCATTGATTGTCGATGTGAGAAGTGTTCGTGCCGCGGTCACATTGTATCATCTCAACAGACTTGGAATTTCTGTGGATATTGCCACTAGTCTGGAAGCAATGTGTTCGCATGTATCAAATGCTTGCAAGACCAGGTAAATATTTTCTTGTGGTTTGTAAGTAATCATGCCAATCTTGTCCTCACAAAACACATCAAGATTTAGGATACAAAATAATCCCTACTTAACCCATAAAAAGGAAAAGAAAAAAGTTAAAGAAATTAATTCTGTTTTCTGTCATGAAATGTTCATGTATATAGCACACCACTTTGTGCTTGATTTGGCTGATTTTTTTTTTTAATTGTCATGTGATCAGTGGAAAAATGCCTTTCGACATGGTGCTTATTGATAAAGATGGATGGAACAAGGAAATATCTCCCGCTCTCCATTGTATACTCAAAGAGCTCCGTCTAAGTGGTAATGAAAACTCTCTAAAACCCACATGAAGATATTCCTATTGGCTACTTCAAGTTCAACTGAGACTGCCGAGTTTAGTTCATCTGGTTTAGTGGATGAGGTCATAATGAAGCCCCTTAGATTAGGTATGTTGGTGAAGTGCTTCCAACAGGCATTTGGCTCAGGAAAACACCATCATAAAGAGAGACCATCGTTCCTTCAGAGCTTGCTAAGTGGGAAGGAAATCTTAGTGGTGGATGACAATGTTGTCAACCGGAGGGTGGCAGCAGGTGCATTGAAGAAGTATGGAGCTAAAGTTACTTGTGTTGAGAGTGGCAAGGCTGCTTTAGCAAAGCTTCGGCCTCCCCATAACTTTGATGCCTGCTTCATGGATCTCCAAATGCCAGAGATGGATGGGTAAGTGAAGCTATATGCTTTTTCATTTTGTTTTCAATATTTCAGTTTTTGCTCTACCAATTCCTTCCCCTCCCCTCCACACAGTGTCTATCATTTAAGTTTAATAGAACCACATGGAAATAATGCAGTTTTTGGCTCTTATTTACCAAGATCACTTGTTCTGAATAGTTCATTATAATTTGATTTCTCTAGTTTTGCAATTGTGTGTTATTATGCTTACAATTAACTTCCACAATTTCTTCAGGTTTGAAGCTACACGACAGGTCCGTTGCATAGAAAATGATATTAATAAGCAACAGGTCCGTTGCATAGAAAATGATATTAATAAGCAGACTGAAACAAGCGATGCATGTAGTGAGAATTTGAGATATGTAAAGCACTGGCACACACCAATACTAGCCATGACAGCTGATGTGATCCAGGCGACGCACGAGAAGTGCATGAAATGTGGAATGGATGGTTATGTGTCAAAGCCGTTCGAAGAGGAACAACTTTACAATGCAGTGATGCATTTCTTTGAGTCTGAACGATCGAGTCCGTCACACGAGACGTGATTGAAGCTGTTATGTTAGTGTTTGAGCCTAGTAGTGGGAAGTTTGTTATGGGTGTAAATGGGAAAACGACCTGGTTGTCTCAAGACCAGCAGATCTCTCTGCACTCGGAGACAACATGATTACCCCGTATTGATCATATTAGTGTTGGCTTGTATCATAAGGTACACTTTCTTCCCTTCCTCGACCATATGCATGCGAAACATAATACAATGTGTGGAGTATTAGTTTTAACATTTTGAAATCTATGTTAATCTGACAACAATCTATCACAAATATCGTTTTCTTCATCAGGTTTGTTGAGCCATTGACATATGGTTATCGTGTTCCATGACTATAAAGAAGATGCAAACCAAAGGAACGTGATAGATAGATGCCATTAGTTGTCAATATCTCAATGTTGTATAGCACACGTAGAAAAAAGAAAATACACAATTCGTTAAATACATTCTGATGTATGGGTTCAAGTTGCTTCATTGTAAATGAGGTGATGCATGTATCCAGATGTGCTTGTCTGTCTGAGAGTGAAGTGAAAGCTAGCAGTTCCATTCCATCCTTGTATTATCAGTCTGTAAGGTGTGAATAAATTAAGGTCCAGTTTTGTCAAACTATGGATATCTGTAATATAATTTTTGGCGTGAATAAATATATCTCTAAGTTCATATTCACCTATTGCTTTCTTTTTAGATTTTCCATATCCGTGCTATTTATTGCAACCCAACAAATGACATTACTGCCACCAAAGGACAACCAAACCATGCTCGAAGTCTATGATCATCGATCTTGAATGGTAACTCTCAGTGTCGTCATCACTATATCATCGACATCCTATGCCCCAACTGGCATTATTAGACACATTTTTGCCTTTTAACTTTATCCATTTGGCAGGAAACATGGATTTGATGGAGCTAGAATGGAAAGCATAAGAGTGAGGGACACACTTCCATCTCACCATGTGAGTTCATGTGCTCCATCTAGGGACACAAGTCAAGGCCTTCACATTTTTTTTTTCTATACTTCATGTCTTTTTGAGATCTAAAGCCTCTTGATATCTTACAACAAAAGTTGTGGTAGTGAAGACAACAAAGTTGAGTGGAAACTCAATCAAAACTTCAAGGAAGAAAAACAATGTCCCCTGTTTTGCTGAAACTTCTGGCTGCTCTTCTACTCGTCATTGCCATTCCACAAAAAAATTCTTATTTTCTTGCAAACAGTTTGCAGACTTTCAGTTCATGCTCAGTACTACTTTCAGAGATTGGTAATAATCAATCTTGTCATTATAGAATGAGTTCGATTTCAGATTGGTTCATTGGTCCATTACGTTTTAAAAAACTAGATTACAAAGCTGATTTGAGAATTATTCACTACAAATTATCAACTCACAAATTATGTAATCATACGCCTTAATTTGTTTTCCTGCAACATCTGTCAGTGCAATGACATGCATCATTATACAAAACACATACTTTGCGGATGCATATCATAAATTTATTTTATAATGTGAACAATATATACATTTTATTCCATGCAATACACACCACCATCTTCTAATTCATATTATTCGACATACACACTAGACACACCAGTGTGAATGTTCAGACATGTATAACAAACATCTTCCGATGTACATTGCCATCCGTCCAACGCACAAGACATTTGCATGTGTGTAATTACACGCGAACATCTTCTGATAGTATAACTATATTAGTACACTAATTGTAGGAGCGCTTAGCTTGACTGATATTATGTCAATTGTATTTTTGAACAATATGGATATTAACAATCTTTAGGTAGATTATCATGCATGTTCTCATAGCATGAGTAATCTCAAACAACATAGTGTGCAAATAATCGTAATTGTATGCGAAAGCTAGAAACTTGATATTCTAATCTCACATTGTTAACATAAGTAGCAAACATAGATTGCAACTGTATACTAAAATTCGATAGTAGAGTGACCTTACTTAGCTTGAATCCTTTGATTGATGATTGATAGAATAGATACAAAATAGTTGTTAGATAGTTAGTTTGCATTGTTGTTAGAAGGTTAGCATGAACTATTTGTATTGTTAGTATGAACTGTCATGAGTTGAAATCTGTTTTGAAATTTTTTTTAGTGTCAGTGTAATGTCTCTCTTTGTATCATTTGTAATCTCATACATTATAAATAGAGAAGAGGATGCTCTATGATAAGATTGACAAATACAGAGATCCAGTTTAGTTCATCAAGTTCTTTCATGGTATCAGAGCTTTGAGTCTCTTCTATCAATGGCGACACAGTCCTCGTCTTCCTCTGGCTCTCTCAATAATGTTCAGACATCAAATGTGTCTTCTTCTCCTTCCTTTCAAGTCTTAAACCATTCTCTACCAGTAAAATTAGATCGATCCAACTATATACTTTGGAAGTCTCAAATTGAGAATGTCATTTTGCTAATGGTTTTGAAGATTTCATTGAAGGAATTTCAATTTGTCCAACAAAGGAACTAAGTCCAGGAGTTATCAATCCTGCCTTTGTGGCTTGGAGAAGACAAGATCGTACCATACTCAGTTGGATTTATGCCTCACTTACACCAGCAATCATGGCTCAAATCATTGGTCATACTACCTCTTTCTCAGCCTGGAAGGCTTTAGAACATATATTTCTTCTTCCTCAAGAGCAAGAATCATGCAATTACGTTTGGATTTGCAGTCTACCAAGAAGGGTTCACTGTCCATGATTGATTATATCATGAAAATCAAGAGTGCTGCGGACAATTTAGCAGCTATTGGAGAGATAATTTCAGATCAAGATCATATAATGAACCTCTTAAATGGACTAGGTACTGAGTATAATCCAGTAGTCACAGCCATCAATGTCCGAGATGATCAGATCTCGCTTGAGTCTATTCACAGTATGCTACTATCATTTGAAAACAGATTGGAGCAACAAGTTCTATAGACAGCATACCAACTATCTCAGCAAATGTAGCAAATGTAGCAAATTCTAGTAGTAAACAATCATTTGGTCGAGGCAGAGGAAGGAGTTATGGCAGCCATTTTCACAGAGGACGTGGCCGAGCAAGAAATCCTAATGGTCAGTATTATGTCCAGCAATATAGCCAACAAGGTGGTCATTATAACAAACCATCTAATGATCGACCACAATGCCAGTTATGTGGTAAATTTGGTCATATAGCCATGGCTTGTTATCATCGCTTTGATGTTAATTTTCAGCAATCAGCAAGTCATTTGAATTCTGGTTCTCCAGTTGATCCTAAACCGGCTATGCCAGCCTTAGCAGCCGTATCTAACCCATTCCATAGTGAAGGCTGGTACTTGGATTCAGGAGCAAGTCACCACTTGACTAATGATCATGTTGGTCTCACCAATTTTTCTCCATATGCAAGATCAGACAAAGTTACTGTTGGTAATGGTTCTTCTCTTCCTATTGCTAATGTTGGGTCATTATCTTTCTCTTCTTCTCATCACACTCCCTTTCTTCTAAAGCAAGTCTTTCATGTCCCTTCTTTATCAACCAATTTGGTCAGTGTTATTAAATTTTGTGCTGATAACAATGTGTTCATTGAATTCTGGTCCAATTATTTTTTTTGTGAAGGATCCAATTTCGAGGAAGGTTCTAGCTCGAGGCAGCCTTGAGAATGGGCTATACAAGCTACCAGTTCTTCCTGTCTCCAAGGCAGCATTAGCTTCCAGTTCCAGTCCTACTAGTTCCAGTCTCTGTTCCAGTTCCAGTCCTAGATTATCTACTAGTTCCAGTCATAGCTCTAGCATATCAGATGTATATCCAACTTCTAGTTCTTCTTGTATTGATAATCTTGAACAATTATGGCATTATCGACTAGGCCATCCTTCAAAAGATGTTGTCCATCAGATATTAAGTCTTTGTAATGTTCCACTTAATAAATCTAATTGTTCTTCAATTTGTTCAT